>JABSTQ010011370.1:0-626968 GCA_013358835.2 Ixodes persulcatus
TGAGCCGCGCCGAGCGGAACTCCGCGTCTCAAGACGCTCGCGTACCCCACCCTTTGCACTGTTTTCTTTCAGCCAGTCTCAGGACGCTGTTCTAGCAGTGCAGAGAAAGGCATGGGCACGAACGCGTGGCTTTGGAAAGTGCCTCCTATGCACGAGGGTCTCGTACAAACAAAGCGTTTCGCTGAGCTAGGCTCACGCGCCTGTGCCTTTGTCTTCACTGCAGACATTTGTGAGATGGAGTAGAGGTGTCCTGAATTGGTCGACGCTGTGTCACAAATTTAGTTTACGCTCTAAGCGTGTAGGGAATATTCGGCGCTGGCGGCGGCCTTTGCTCCGCCTATTGGCCAAACTCTCCCAATACACGGCTCTGGATTTGTACCGCGATACACGTGAGCTGCGCCGCCATTTGCTTCCAAGGGCCGTGCGGGGCTTAGGCCTCGAGAATGCAGGGATTGGTGCTCCACGCGCCACACGTGCACGCCTTCCCCGTATAAAACATTCGAACTAAATAACCAAAATAAAGCGTTGACGAACGCGCGTGCAAGATGCCATTTGTTTTAGGTATTTGCTTTAGTAAAGTTACTATACTGCTGAGGCCAGCACGTGCGGCGCGTGGAATTCCAATCCCTGCATTCTCCTTGATGCTTGGGTAATATAGCAATAGACCTATAGGGAGTATTCACTGGCCGCCATATTTGAGGTCATTGTTTAGAGCGCATGCTCAGAACGAGCTCGCATTAATAGGCTGCCAAGACCGGCAATATTGGTGGTGCGGAATGCACGTGGCGAAAGAACTGTGGAAGCTCGCGTTCAGCACGCGCTCCGCAGCCAAGCACACAGCTATGGCCGCCAGTGAATACTCCCTATTGCTATATTACCCAAGCATCAAGGAGAATGCAGGGATTGGTGTTCCACGCGCCGCACGTACTGGCCTCAGCGGTAGTAAATTTTCTAAAGCAAAAATCTAAAACAAATTGTATCTTGCACGCGCGTTCGTCAACGCTTTATTTTGGTTATTTACTTCGAATCTTTTACACGGGGAAGGCGTGCGCGTGTGGCGCGTGGAACACCAATCCCTGCATTCTCCTTGATGCTTGGGTAAGACAGCAAATGGTCTATTAGCGGCGAGAAGTTTTGGTGGCGCCCTCCTGTGGTTCCCCTTTGTGACGTCATTACCTTGCAAACAACAAGTTAGATGGTGTTTGTTATTAGCATGGTGGAAGCTTGAAATCATTGCGCTCTTAAAGGAACACTGCCAACACCGTCAAAATTAAAGTTCTTTCATTCCTCTTATTTCCGTCGATGAAAATCCCCTTTCCGACGTCATAGTCAGCGTTCGGCCAATCGTGGAAGGCCGACCACAGCGACGCTTTCGGTCGCGCACGGGGCTAATAGGTCTATTCGCATAGAGATTCGATCGACACGGCTCATGTGGTGAAAGCGGAACTATGCTTTGTTTTACACTTGGAGCAAAAACGAATGCGGCCGAAGTCAGGAGAGGCGCCAAGGCAGCGCTCGTGCACTGGAATAGACTGCTAAGAGCACGCGCTCTTTGCCTTTAGTGTGGATCAACGTTACTAAACCACTCAGTTGGGAAACTGAGTGGTTTAGTAACCTGCTGCCCTCAACTTTCGGGGCCTTGAGGGTAAATAAATAAATAAATAAATAAATATAAGGCGGAGCGTGAGGCTGCTCCGGTAGTTCTCTCGGATTTGACGACTGTATCGCAACCATGTAATTAAACCGTTCGTTACGTTACCAATTCTCCCACCTCCACTGGACCCCTGGGTTCTTCACTTCGGGGAATGGTCGTCGTCACTAAGGTGCCTTCATGTGCGCTTTGCTTGGGGTGATGACATCTGGCCATTTTGTTTCGAACCCTTAATTTTATTTTTTGTTCTGAAGCGCGTGAAAGAGCGTGTTCCTGCACGCACTCGTGGCGCTGACTGTGCTACGGCGACATTTTGTTTCCTGCGATTTCTTTGTATTTTCCCTGTGAGCGCGTGCTGTCGGCATCGGGTACTACAAACGATGGCATCACCCTAAACAGAAGGGCATTGAGGCACCCTAGTCGTCACGAGCCAGGAAGCCTCCGGGCGTGCGGCTTAAACCTCGCCTCGAACAACTTCGATTCACTTTATCTGCGAGCGAAGCCAAAGCTAGAAGCGCGAGACCAGCGCTTTTTCCGTTTCTGCCCAGCTCGCGCGCTCGAGCAAAGCCTGAAGGCACGGAGGTTTCGTGCTCGCGCTTCCAGCTTTGCCTTCGCTCGCACATAAGGTGAAATTTTGGCCACCAGAAAGGAGGAAGGATATGACGTCACGTGCAACCCATGTATAAAAACAATATTAATTGTACTGCAACACTTGCAAACTAAATATTTTAGAAAACAACACGCGCCCATCATTTTGTACTAAACTCCAATAAAAGTTACTACAAAAAGAGTTTTTTTCCGTTGGTTTTTACGCAAAAACATGCTTTCTAAAAGCTCAAGGTGACCACAGTTAAGACAAATGATACAGAGTGGCGCTGTTGTCGAACTCGGTCTCGGTGGACGCCAACGGCCCAGGTTTCGACGTTTCACCTTATGTTGTACCGCAGCGAAGGCTAGAAGCGCGAGCTCATAGCGTTGGCAGCTGCTCTTAATCACGAGAGCTTGTGCCGCCGGGATGTGCCCCAGAGAAAGGAGCTCGCGCGTGTAGCCTTTCCTGCGGTACATCATAAGGTGAAACAGAGTATAGACAATTGCAAGTGAGGCGACTGGCCGCTGCCATGTCTTCGCTCGTGCGGACAAGCCCGTGCTTGCCAAAGCTTTACTCACGCGCAACCTGCACGTTCTTGCACGCATGGGGCACCAGGTCGCGAGGGGTCGCGGCGGGCTGCCGCCCCGAGGTGCCGCTGACCCTCGTGACGCCACTGATCTAACAGTGATGTGATGTGGTCCCTATCTGTTTCATGGAATTAAAGGGGGTCATGAAAACGATTTTCCTACTTCTTCCTCCTTAGCTTTATCCCTCAACTCAATGCGAATTGTGAAATCACGTGGTCGTGACATTCCTTCGGCACGGTGCGATGACTCCTATACTTCGTTTCACTTTACCTGCGAGCGAAGCAAAGCTAGAAGCGCGAGGACCAGCGCTTTTTGCATTTCTCCCAGCTCGCGCGCTCGAGCAAAGCCTGAACGCACGGAGCTTCCGTCTCGCGCTTCCAGTTTTGCCTTCGCTCGCACATAAGGTGAAACGAAGTATAGCTCCACCGGCTTTTTATGCACACCATAGAACCTTGTCATTCCCCAGTGACAATAGTTCCGTCAGGGCACTCATGGCCACGAACGTGAATCCAAATATCGTCGACGGATTGATTGTTGACGAGCGCATACGTCCGAGTGACGCAGTTCTCGTGTCCAATGCGTGAGCTGGGCTCCTGCTGACGTCAGTTTGGCGCGGGTGACTCGCTTTTGGAACCGCGGATGTATCATATTGAAAAGGCGGAGAGCTTTCCGAAGGCAAGAAGGTACAAATAGTCCGCTATATTATCAAATGTTCGTACCGAAAGCTGGCTTTTGACTTTCTAGCCTCTTGCTTGGGCCAACAAACGATATGCGATTAGTAAAGTCCAATTTAAAATCATTCATCCCACCCAAATTCGTTTCATGGCCCCTTTAAGTTTCGTCACGTTTCACACCGAAAATAGTTACGCTAATTGCACGCTGTGGGGACATTTCGTCGCGTTTGTATCACGGGTGCGTCACGGGTGCGTGATACACGCACCTGTGATACGCGGCAATAAAAGTTTTATTTTTTCAGATTGAGAAGAAACGTTTCAATTCTCGTATGAGATCTCTCGTGTGTTTGTCATTGAGAGAAGTCTGCTTCACGCTACCCCTTTGTCAAATCCATTTATTAAATAATTATAATAAACCCATATCTTTCCCTTCCCCTCACCACGAACACGGCCCTCCGTCATCTCCGCCGAACCACAAGGGGTCCGCGAAACATTAGTGGTTGAGATTCGTAAACCACTGGTTTTTATTACCTTCAAATGGCTTCATATCTCTTCGACGGCACAGTAAATAGAGTAAATTAAAACTAGATTAGCCGAAGAAATTGGATGGAAGAATTGCAGTTTTATTGGAACAAATTGAACAACTTTATTAAAACAAATTTGAACAAATAACATTTTGGTACTTTAAATTATTCGATCCTAACATTATTTTGGTACTCTAAATTATTCTATTGGCTTTGCCCTTGCTTCTTTGCGAAAATAACTGCTCACTGCAGTTCATACTGACCATCTATCAGCATCTTGTTGCCGTGTTTTGTGCTTCTTCGCAAAACTAAGCAGCTTGTCCCGCTTTCGAAGGAGTCAAGGTTGCCGTGCAACTGAATCTAACAAAATGTTTCGCAGAAGTGAGAGGCAATGTTGCAGACACGGTCTTTCAGTTCGACAGACCAACACATACATTTGAACATAATATTTGCAGTGGAATAAATGAAAATAAAGCGTGCTTATGCTCCAAAAGTTCATTTTGCTGCTCCAAAATGAACTTTCAGCTGCTACAACAGGTCCTCCAAAATGACTCCGACCAATCACATCAATTTACGAAAACTCTACTATTTGGTTGACTATCTGTGAGGTAAACGAACACATGTCAAGGAGTTTAAGGTATAAACCCCTTGTTGGGTTTGTGTTCATCTTGCAAGTAGCGTGAAATGCGCCATAGCCGGGGGATCACTCGCTCGTGACACGTGTCTTGCGCGTTCGCACAACAATGGTTTTCGGTCCTTTGGAGGAAACACCAAGCGTGCATCAGGCACAGGCATGGGCACGAGGGCGTGGCTTCGGAAAGTGCCTCATGTGCACGAGTTCTGGTACAAACAAAAGCATTCTGCTGAGCTAGGCTCATATGCCTTGTGCCATGTGGTGCCATTTATGCCAAGAGCAGGCTTAGCATTTGGTCCGTCGACTGCGTATTCTAGTCTCCACAAAACAGAAAGCATGGGAAACAGCAACTAGCAATATGCTCATCGGCATCGCACACGTGGCAAAGGAAAAGACGCGACAGGGCGACAACTCTGACAGCCGCAACAACGAGCAGTGCTGGATTGATGGATGGATGCTAACGGCTGTACGCTTTATAACGGGCGGCAGCTTGCGCCACATAGCCTAGAAACCAAAGAAACAAAAAAAAATATGATTTCGCCCTTCCCCTCTGTCATTGGCACCAAGCGAAGATATTATTTGGAATGTTTTTCACTTTACACGAGCTTACTGGCACACCTGGGACTCAAGGATACTCACACGCAACGCCACTGGCCAAGAAACTCCTTTGTTGCAGTGTAATTTCAAGGACAAAAGCGATCATTTTCATTCAATCTCTCCTTTGCAAAATTTGATGACGTAACGTGGGGATCGCAGTACACCCATATGACGATATTTGAATGCGGTTCATAGATTGGACCCGAGCATTGCGTGGGCACTCGATTTGGGCTCGTGATAATTACTAGCTGGAGAAGCATTCGGGTAGTGGCCCGTGTCCAATCGCTGCAACGACGACAATAGCCGAGCCATATAACAATGTCTGGAACTCAGCGCGTGTCCAGTGCTTTGCCAACCCCAGCGCGTGGCTATGATCAACAGTGGCGACATATACACCATTCCAATGTTTACAAAATCACAGCCCAGCGTGCGATCTTCACAGCCCAGCACGTGCGTGTTCGTCGCTTCGGAAAGCGAGCAAAGCACGCGCCATACGCACGAACACTCAAAATGGCACCGGCCACACGCTCTTCTCTGGAAAGGTCTATAGACCTTTTCAAAAACGAGCTTGTGGCCGGTGCCATTTTGAGCGTTCGTGCGTATGGCGCGTGCTTTGCCCGCTTTCCGAAGCGACGAACACGCACGTGCTGGGCTGTGAAGATCGCACGCTGGACTGTGATTTTGTAAACATTGGAAAGGTCTATAGGGAGTATTCACTGGCGGCCATAGCTGTGTGCTCGGCTGCGGTGCGCGTGCTGAACGCGAGCTTCCACAGTTCTTTCGCCACGTGCATTCCGCACCACTAAGATTGCCGGTCTTGGCAGCCTATTAATGCGAGCTCGTTCTGAGCATGCGCTCTAAACAGTGACCTCAAATATGGCGGCCAGTGAATACCTCCTATAATCGGCTCCAGATCATGTGGCCGCTTGTTCTGGCTGCGAGTTGAGGGGGTGAACGCTGCTCGTTTTTCTTTAATTTTTTTTTTCTGGGACTTCTATTGCGTGGGGTGAAAAACGAACGCGTGTTTTATAGGTCATGAACGTCAGGGATCCGTTCTAAGCCGTATTTGTGCAAAGTACAAAAATTGTTGCATCGCCCCTTTAAAGCCCCTTCATGTTTCAAAAGTAGCACAAAGTGCGTCGATGCACGTGGCACGTGCAGCCTTTGGGAAGATCATGGCGGCACAACGCAGCACTGAGCTATAGACGCTTTACACATGCACGCGCCAGATTGAGCCGCCATAGCCGCCCTTCTCTTGTCTTACCGAGATGCCGAGCCACTGAAGCGGGCGTTGACGAGTCTCCACAACGGCCTATGCTGGGGGGAAGGACACAGTAACACTTAAAGGGCAACTGCGCTGCAATTTCGAAAAATTTAGGCTTACATGTGATTCCATTTCACAAAGCACTACTAAACAGCTCTACGTCTTCGGATTCCCGAAATGTGGAATATTATTTGTGTAATCTTAATTTAAACATCAGCTGATACCGAAACCGAAACTTCGGTTGCGTCGGGCAGCATTGGTCTCGTGTCGTCAGAGTCATGGCCACGTCACGTCGAACCACGTGGTCTTGTGACGTTCGTGGGGGCGAGGTACAGGACACGCGACGCGGGCAGCTCCGCGACGCGGGTCGCTTCGCATGGCGTGGAAGGTGATGGGCCGGGGGAGAGGGAGAAGGGGAGAAGACGAAAGAGGAGAGGGGGAGCGGAGAAACAGACCGATAAGCGCGCAGGGCAGCGCAAACTAGCGCATGCGCATCCGCGTTACGTTGATCACGTGGACGCTGTTGAGCCAGCACCGAGAGAAGAAACTCATGACGTCATCGTTCAATTTCGCTCTGAGAAGTAAAAACAAACAAAACGTGAGAATGACGTAGTCATGCCTCTGACGTAGTGGCTCAACGTTGGCCGCTCCAACTCCGTCGCATGTCGCTCGCTAGAGTTGGCTGATTTCGGCGACTTGGCTCGTTTGAAAGTTTGCTGGCCAGTTTATTAAATATATAGGCGGAATTAGATCGTAATATTTGACATGAGGTCTTCCTATATGATACTGAAGAGGGCTGCATAGTTTTCTAAATATGAAAAATGAAACGGAGTTGCCCTTTAAAGTGGCAATAACCTGTCCTGCTGTGGAAATGGTGAAGTCAAGCGAACGGAATAAGAGGGAACAAAAACTGAAGGTCAGTTATGGCGGCGCCCATGCACAGCTGCTGTAAAGCGTCTATAGATTTCAGACGCCATGTTCTCCCCGGAAGTGGCGCGCGGCACGTGTCTCGAGCATTTCCACAACAATGAATGGCGCCACTTTTCCCAGAATAGGGGGCTTTAGCTGACCTTAAAAATATCGGGCAAACAAAAAAATAATACTTTTTCGTCAAACCTCGGCGTTACCACAGGTCCCGCATGGATCCGTGCGCGCGCGATGCTGTTGTTGGTTCCGATTTGACACCGCGAGGCCGCCGAGGCAGCGAAGCTGGTGGACGTTCGAACTGCGGTCGGAGGGTGTGCGAAGGGGAGGCCGGCATGCAGCGCAACAACCCCAATCAACCAGGCTCTGCCGGCGGGTCGCGTATGCCACCGCCCATGCAGTGGCAGGGCGCTCCTCTGAGGCCACCTGGGCAGCCGGCACCGCAGCAAGTCCCGGCCTTCAGTCCGCAGGTGAGGAAGACCGTCGCCCACCAAAGCATGCGCAGAGCGACCTCCCGCTTAAAGGATATATATAGGTGCTGCTACATGACGTTGGTTCATCATTTTGTTGTTTATGACTGTTCTGTACACATTTGAGGGTGTCATTCGATTCCTTGGAATGCTCGCCTTCAGCTACTTCAGCACGCTCCAGACGGCTCAGAACATAATGGCGGACGAATCTACGTCAGCACATGACTTCAGTTAGCCACTTTGCTGTTCAATATCAGCAAGAAGAGATTTATAAGTTTCTGTACACACGCGTTTGAGGGTACCTCATGCTCCATACGACGTTCGCCACATGACCAGCAACAATAAAGCCTATTGATGAAATTCAAGCAACGGTCTCGGTCATGGCGGCCATTGTTGTAACTACTAGGAGATCGTGAGCTCTACACAGTCTACGATTAAAGTGTAGGAAATAATGCACCGGAACAAATGTCCCCGGAAAGAATTATTCCACTTCAGCACACTGGCGTGAACATTACATGCAGGAGTCGAACGGTATGGCCGACTGCACGCAGGAAAACCTTAAATATGGTAATTCAGTGGCATACTCTTCACAGAGGTTCTCGAGACCGCGTTGCGTATTTCATCGAGCGCTGACTTGGGCGGAGCGCCGACTGGGTCTTGGCAATGGCTCTGCGCGCCGTCGTGGCTATGGTGGTCGATTCCTCTGAGCACAAGGCGCGGGTGTCCTTCTACGCGGTTGGATGGCTCATGGCTGTGGCCGATAATGCTTCCAAACTTTCTATTCCACATTTCACGCCATGGTGTGTCAAAGTGTATCCCTCCGCTTTTTCTCATAGAAAAAAAAAAATAAATAAAAAAAATACAGAATTTAGTCTAGAATGCGCTTACTGTGTTGGGGGAAATTTGCGATGGGTTCCGCGGAAAGTATTTTTTCCTTTCCTCTTGGGATACTGTTTTCCTACCACAATTGTACCATTTTTTTTTTTTTTTTGCTTTCGGGGTTGTTTATTTCGGGGTCATTTTGTTTTGTTTTTTGCTTGGTACCTCTACAACTAACGAGCAGCTGAACTGGTACTGTGTCAAAGCGGTACCTTTTTTTCCATAAAATGAATGGGGCTGCGCTCCAAAATTCCTGGCTCTAAAATTGGCAGGGCAGCCAAATGGGCGCCTACACCGCGTAGCGATCTCAAACTTTCATCAAATGTTTATTTTATTAGATGATTTTATTTGTGAAACCTCAAAACGTAACACCCCTTATATATATATATATATATATATATATATATATATATATATATATATATATATATGTTATATGTATATATATAAAATGTTAGGATGAACGGACGTAAACGCAGAACGTAGAGAGGGTCCATCTCAGACCTTGGGGAGCGGACGCCTTCTGCATCGCAAGTAGTGGCGTAGCCAGGAATCGTTTTCGGACGGAGGGGCAAAAATGCTAGTGTGTATCATTTAGGGAACTAAAGCACCCCCCCCCCCCCCCCCTACTTAGGCAGGATGGGAGCAGACGACGCGCCATGTCAAAGCACGAGTGGCTATGTTGGTTCGCATTTATGCCGATTAAAAACGGTTTTTTTTTTATTAAAGAAATGTGCATGACGTTTTTGTGAGTGAGCTTTGTAATTAATAACAGCGCCTCAAAATTGCTTTTTATATTATATTTTTTTTTCAAAGACAAGTTTGGAGCTTCACAATACAGCTTGGCGGCGTGAGTCAGGGCTATTCACAGCCTCTCTGATTCTGGTTATTCTGTATCTGTAGAGGCTGCTGTAGAAAAAAGATTTTGCATTGACCAGAATAAATGACGTGCTGCCTTAGCTGTGCACGCGCGCACAGTTCTGTTGCAAAACGCCGCACACTTGTTTTACATTATATGTTTACACTGAGCTTTCCGATACCGACGCTTCTATCTATCTCGACAGTTGATGCCGAGCAAATGCTCGTCAGCAACTGACGCTTAGCTCCTCCCAAATCGAATTCGTGACAAAGAAGTTTGTCACATCGCGACTTCTGCTCGAAAGAGAAGCAGACATTCTCATAAATTCTTAAAGTGTCGGCCATGGCCCGGCAAATTCAGGCGATTGATTAATTTGTTCTATCCGATTTTTACTAAGAATTGTTGACAAATTATCTTAGCTCGAGCCCAGGTAGAGGCCCCCGAGAAAAGGAGGAGGGGGGGAGGAGCTGTATTTGTGCTTCTTGGAAAACGTCAAAGCGACACTTCTACAGCTTTTTTATACGTCTATGTATTCTTGTAATTTATCCAGGACTTGTCATCTCTGTTCCCCAAGCACAGGACGAAGACGGAGATACCTTAGGTACAACGGGGGGTCTGGAACCCCCCGCCAAAATTGGAGGTGGCCCCATGAGACCCCCCAGACTTTATGCGCATTCGGGTCCGCAAAAATTAAACATGCAAACGGTAGTAACTTATAGAAGGTGTATTCCTCATTTTTGGGGACGTTGAAGTGTCAGCGACTTGCCGCCCAAGAAGGTAGGGCGAGGGAAAGGAATGCCGGGGAGGAGGAAGCAGACAGAACGGTAAAGAGAGGAGGAGGTTTCCCCCTCTCCAGCGTTCCGTCTGCTTTCTCCTCCTCGGGCGGGGTCTCGCACGTTTCGCGTCGACCGGGAGAATTAGCAGGGACTTAATTGAAACGACTCCAGAAGCCGGCCACCCTTCTTCCTGCCAATCATTTTGAGGAAATGTTTGTTTACTGGCTTACGAAAAAAAAAAAAAAAAAAAAAAAAAAAGAATCAGTTTGGAATAAAAGACCAGCATTCAGAGAACACATTGAAACCAACAGGATACACAGAGTCGCTTTCACTGAAGTGTTTACTACACTCGCGAGAGGTTCTCGAATTTCGCCCTCCTATTTTCAATTTGATGAGACATTCCTTTCTCAGTTTTATTTTGGCAGAGTCATATTAAAGAATACACCCTATTCGCCGCGGTAGATGTAGAGGGGTATATCGCTGGTTATTCATCGTCCAGCTTTTTTGTACTGGGGTAGAGAACAATACACCACCATCCGAGCGCTTCGACACCTTAGCGCCAAAGGTGTATGTTAACACGACTACGCGTGCTAACGATGGAAGAAACTAAGGTTTCAAGCTTTGGTAAAATGTTATGCTACAAATTTTCCCGTAAGTTGAGGGGGGTCCCTACAAGGTAACCGGGGGGGGGGGGGGGGGGGGGGGGGCTTTGAGGAGATGTGCTAGATGGCATGATGCACATAAAGTAAACCCCCCTGCTGACTCTGCCCACGTTGTACCTGCAACCCTAAAATTGCTAATCCCCAATGTCATATCCCTGAAAACAAGCTATTTTATTGCAAGATATGATCTTGATTTCACTAATCTGGGGCTGTGGAGGAGGGTGTCAGATCATCCGTTTAAATCAGTCGGGGGTCCAAGACCCCCTGAGACCCCTCCAGCTATTAAGCCCTGAATTTCCTCTCCAAATAAACACAACGGGAAACACTTTGCCGCGCGTTACCCAAACAGCTCATGAAGCGAGCTGACGAACCGAGGGATCCAAGATCTGCACGGTTAACAGATGTGTCAACCTTTTATGAGAAAGATCTGTTTAGTAATCTCTCATGTTGGATTTCTATGAAAAAAAGATAGTTAGGTGCTCAAGCATCCCCACTTTCTTGGACATCAACGCCTCGGCACATGCACTAAAATGAAAATTTACGGCGTTTTCACATGAAGTCAATTCGCCATTTTGTTGTTAGAGTAAGTAAATAAAAAAAAAGTTTTATTTACCAGAAGAAAACGCGTGTGAAACTTTTTCACCGCATTTTTTATTAAGAATAAAAAAATGCAGAGTACGTGCTAAACACGAACAGGTCAGGTTCTAGAGGCTGTTGAGATAGCGAGGTTGGGTGCAGCATGTGTAAGCAGTCCTTCTGTGGCCCTATCAGGCAAAGAGATTAATTTTCTGGTTCCCTGACCTGCTCGTGTTTAGCACGTACTCTGTACGACTGTGTCATGGCGCATTTTTTATTTTTATAATTTTTTATTGTTTTATTTTTATTGGTGATGTATCACATGGGCTGAATTCTTTCTTCTTTTTTGTTCGTGACACCGCAAATATATATTGCGATTTTGCGTTCAATAAACTCAGTTGTAAGTCAGCGCTACGTCCGTGTCACTTCTTTGTCTGGTCCTTGTCTTTTCGCGCTGTTTTTAATTCCGAAGCAATCCAATGCTAGACGAGTGGCGCAGTAACACGCGTGACACATAGTCACATGATACTTTCACAGCACTGGATTGGCTGGGAGCTGTGCTTTAAGTCTCCCGTAAATTGCGGGAGGTCTCTGGTAAAGGGAGGGGGGCAAGGGGGGGGGATCATATTAGATGCTCACAAACCGACTTTATTAAAAAAAGTATAGGTAACCCGGCATGTTTCTCGGGAAACAAAATAAAAAAAAAGTGGATTCCGATTATTTTTCTCGTCAAGAATTAGTGTCCCAGAAAGATCCGCCATTTTGTTCCACACGAAATCGACATGGCTACTCACAACATAATTTTTCTCTCTCTGAAGACGGCTACTCGACAAAACTTGAATGGGGAAAATCCTAACATTTCTGATTATAAAATCGAGTACTAATGACTGTGTTTTCACCAACTCTAGATATAGGGCGGGGCGGGGAATCTCAGACCACCCTTCAAAATCGGCAGGGGGTCCGAGACCCCCCTGACTGTAAGCACTGGCTGGGAGGGCTCGTAGCATCTGCTGCAGTCCATCGTGAGGTGAAACGGAGTACAGTTGATCCAATACTGGGCGAGTGTCACGTCACGTCCGAGAGGAGCGCTGCGACGCGTGGGGTGCTTAGTCACAATACTTTCAAAGCAACGGATTGGTTCGGATAGCTCGTAGTATCCTCCACAGTCCATTCAGGGAAACACCCCAAAACTTCCGACTCTCCGTCATGTGACGCAGTCAGGGCAGTCGGGGCAGACGTGGACGGACCCCAACAACCCTGGAGTGCTCTACTACGAGGGCTTTGAAGCCGGGGCCCGGTTCAGCGACGTGGCACCGCCTCGGATCCCGCCTCCGCCTCCTGGCTGTCCCCCGAATCCCGCCCAGCAGGCCCAGATGGCGGGTCAGAACGTCGTGGTGACACAGCGCAAGGAGGGCTTCCTCCAGGGGGGCGGCAACGGCGGTGTGGACACCAGCTGCAGCCTCCAGTGAGCGAAGCGTGCACAGCTGCCTCCTAGACCAAATCTTCGCCGAAATGGACTTCCGCCAAGGGCGTCTGTCTGTGGTTACGGCCACAGACTAACCGCCGCGTGTTGTCGCCATTCTGCGGTGAACGGTGAAATCGCGTTTAAAAGGACTTCCGGAAGGACAACTGCCCATGGTCACAACCGTGGTCAAAACGCCGGGTGTTCTTGTCGTTCAACTGCAAACGGTCAAATCTCGCTGAAAAAGGACATCTGTCTTTGGTTACGACCATGAACTAGCTAATGAAGGTTGTTGATGTTCAGCGGCAAAGGGTCAAACTTTGCCGAAAAGGACTTCCGCAAGGACGTGCGCCTGTAGTTAGTCACGGACTAATAGCCGGGTGTTGTTGCCATTTGGAGATGAACGGACAAATCTTGCTGCAAAGGACTTCTGCCAAGGACATCTCCCTATGGTTACAACCAAATGCCAATTAATGACGGGTGTTGGTGACGTCCACTGTAGCAAACAGCCCCGCTCAACATGGCTCACAATATATGATCTATTTAAATCCAGATGAGAAATCTCCCTGCCGAATGTATCTATCTGGGAACGGACTTTGGACTTCTTTTGCCTTGTCCGTCTAAATCTTGCCTCTCAACGAGTTCAGACTCGTGGAATCAACCTTGGAAGTTGTTTATCATTTTGCACAGGACAGCTGGAAACCTGTCAGGTCACATCAGTTTTTTTTTTTGTTTTTTTATTCATTCAGTTAAGCTCTGGTTCTGATATGTGATAGTCTATCACTACATCAGTCAGGAAACTGACATACATTATGTCCCGCAGGAATTGGGTGCCACCTCCACACTAAATCCAATGATATTTAACGGAAACAAGATGTAACTTACCAGCGATTCGATATCAGTCGAATATATATAACATCAAAATAGATGATGTCTCATTGTAACTAAAATGAACCCAGGGGTATCTCCGCATGCTCGCAGAGACAATGGTGGTGCATGTTCATCATTGAACAAGTTGCATACATTTTTTTTTTATCCTGCTGATGTAAGAAATAAATTATTTACTGCAGACTGAAGTAATACTACACTGCAAGCATTACAAAGCAAGCTGCACCGCTGACTGACATCACTTTTGCTAATTCGAAAGGGAAAAGTTACATAGTTACCTCCAGGCTGCAACTCAAAACGGGAAAATCTTATGTTGAAAGTGCCGATACTTTAAGCATAGCTTTTTCAGTGGCTCTAGCTACAGTCTATCCATTCCGGTGACCGGCTCGACTGTAGAGGCGTGGGTACTGTAGATGCCGACTGGAACACACCATGCATGATCAGTAAAGCCCAGCATATCCGCAGATAATGTGCGGATTATCCGCAGATATCTGCAGTAAACTGGCGGATGCGGATAAAAATTAATCAAATTTGGCAGATTGCGGATCGGATGCGGATGCCAGGGGCTGCGGATGCGGATCGGATATCCACGGTTCCAGAACTACATTTTCGCTGAGGCGGCCCATAAACGTGTGCGACCACACAATGTAGAGTGAATAAGTGAGTGATACTATGAAGTGCATCATCGAATGCATTGCAGGGGCAAACTACTCTTAGATAAAAGGTACCAATCGGGGAGGAAATTGTTCTTCTCGTCAAGAAAGGTTTGATTCTCACCACAGATCGCTTTAGAACATTAAAGAATGCAGGAGTATCAATCGTCCCGGGAAACGTGTTCTTGTTTGGCAGGCAAAGAGCAGTAAACGTTCTTTGGGCAGAGAACACCCAAAACGTGCAAGCCACAAGAAAGTAGAAGAAACCTGCAAGTGGTGTCTTCGCCTACAAGTAGATCGAGGAGACTGAATTCAATCCTTTGGAGTCGTGAAACTAGGGCCAGCACGAGTTCCCGCACCTCAATCTTGTATCGCAGCTTGTGCATGCCATCCCAGTATCAGGTGCACCAACAGAGAGGCGAACCAGTCTGAATCTGTCCATGTTGACAATATTCTGTTTCTTCTACACATCAACCTCGACAAGTGAAACGTTGAGTGTGTGTGCATTTTCTTTTTTTTTTTTTTTTTTTTTTTGAGAGTTGGTACAGAGTTGCTTTTAAGTATATGGTTCCGAGCGTGCAGTTGAGGGTTCATGTTTACGATTGAAACCGATAGGAGGTGTTGCCATTATTGAATATTGTGATTTTTTCCCAGTGGTGTACTCGCACCTTACCACATATACACGAGTACTTTGCTGAGGTGAGTGAACGCCTTTCCTCTCCCACTTCTTTATTGTTTGGCCTAAATAAAATGGCACAATGTTATTAGTTTGTCCTTTGCTAAGTTTCATGTTTATAAAATATGCATCTGCTTGAAGTAAGTTTTACAAATCAAAAAGGGAAAAAAGAAAGATTAGGATTTCCTTCTTTTTTAGAGCATCTTCTGGACAGAGTGTCAGTGTCACAGACTTCCAAGACAATCTCACAACTGCAATATCTTTCCAGTGATGCGAAGTGTCTCTGGAAGGATGATCGCTTATTTTGTAAATATGATAAAACAGAATACGATAAAATGACTTTCACCATATTCTGACACAAAGAGATTTTTGTACAAGGGCAGCAGATGGGGATACCATCCAGATGCTTTTTTAATATTTTTATTCATGCTTTATTTTATGATGTAAAATGAATGCACGGATTGAGGGTCGGATGCGGTTCCGAATTTTGTGGATGCGGTTCGGATACAAGGTCTGCAGATCCGGATCGGATACAAATTTTTCAAGACATTGTGGATGCAGTTTGGATGTGGATCCGAAGTCTGCGGATGTAGATCGAACGCGAATGATCAAACTCTTATCCGCGCAGGGCTCTAATGATCAAGCTGGGGACTTTAAGTTGGACACTGGGCGAGATCGCCGACTTTCTTTTCGAATGTCCACCTTGAAGCTGCGGGTCAGACGGCATTGGTACCACACTCTCGTCCACACATTCTTTCTCGCTCCTAGTTCAACCTCTCGTCTCTAAGTGGGGTCGTTGGTCAAGTCAGCTTATACTGTCCAATGGTTAGTGCTGTGCGAACCCTCCTGTTGCGCAAATCGGCTGTCTAGGTCATACATTAACATGCGACGAGCATTACAAAAGGCAAGTGGAACAAATAAAAATGAAACAATAATTTGGCATTGCTAGCTTGCAAGGTAGAAAAGAGACTCCTTGCAAAATCATGTGGATTACCCTACCTCCACATAGCTGAAGCTATAAATAATGCAGCATCCATCTGGTTTGAAAACGTAACCAAATCAAAGCATACAGCTATATAGTGCCAGTTATCTGCCCAACTTTAATGAGCGCCTGCATTACAGGGCCATTTGGCATTGCGGTTACAGTGCGTCGGTGAAGCATCTCTACGAGTTTGTAGACAAGCTCACAGCTGCTGGTTAGTCACGGGTAGTTGGTGGCCTAGCCTCCCGTAAACAGGATGCTTTGGCAGCGGACGATCTGGGGGAGTGGTGAACATTTTACACGCAAGGAACTTTAACTGTTGGTTCGTGCTTTGCGATGGTCAGGCCGGAGTCCGTGGCAGACAGCGTGTCACGCGAGGCCGAAGTAGGTGAGAACGTTCTGGGTGTACCGGGGCAGAAACACGTACGTGGTGTAACTGGACATGGCGAACACTGCGACGAGACCGATGTCTGAATCGTCGAATTAAGGAATGCAACAGCAAAACAAAAATGTAAAAAATGGCTGTCTCTGGCATATTCCAAAGGTGCTCTAGATGCGTAGCATTTATGGGTCCTCTGTGACGTCACAGTGACACGTCATGCGACGCCATGACGTCAGTGTCACGTGACCACCAGGAAAGTGGGAAGCATGAGGTCATGTCATAGAGTTATTATAATGTACGCTAGAGGTTCAACTGGCGCTAGTGTGCTGATGCAAATTGAAGCAGACAGCAACCAGTCGAAAATTGACTTCCGGTAATGCATTTCTATGGGAAAAAGTGAGTGCATTTTCTCCCTGCACTTGGTCATAAGAGCAAATATCCCGAATAATTTGTACGTGCTAGGTGGCTTAGAACATTTCTCAGTCAGGCCGACGAAATAATTGGTCAGTTACGGCGTTTTTCTTTCAAATTCATTGCATTAAAAACGGTGCTAAAACGGCTTCGTACGTGTATTTATGTGCACTGTCGGACACTGCTAGCGCGAACACGACGTCGGCGCTTTTCAGCATGGGGGATATACGTTCCAAACGAATGAAGGACATCTGGAAACCAAGGGAGATGGCAAGAACTACGCAGTAACACTGGATCAGTAACTACCCGTGCATGTACGATCAAAATAAATTGAAGGCCACGTAATCTATTCCCATTTTAAATAAGTAAGTACCGCTTTATTCTTTCTGCTCTGAGCGAAGATGTTTGTTCTACGTTCAAAACAGCACCCTCGCACTCGAAATCTTTGAGAACAAGTGCCCGATAAAAGCTGCCCGGCAGAGAAAACAATACGAAGAGACACCTTTCATAGCCCAGATACTTTATTGTTTACCTTTTGAATGTTTTTATTCTCGTATGCACGACGGGATCAATTTCATATAGTGACAGGACTGGCATATTATCACTATATAAGCGTCACCGGAATGCTGGCGAACCTTGAACACACTCTATATTCCTTTCGATTGTTATTTTGCTTTAAATCGTCGCTTGTTTTTACACACCTGCTGCAGAACAGATGTTTGGGATTGAAATGTAGCGAAGTTAAACATCGTTCACCGATGAAGAAAAATGCGCTAACTAAAGCAATTACACTTTTAGAGTGTTAATCAAGGTACATACTATTCGGTGCGACCCAAATAACCAAAGTGTTCCGTGTTGTTTTCCGGTGAAGAGACAAAAATGCACGCGCGTTTTCCCATAGGAATGCACAGGAGCACCGCAAAAGTAGAGTGGTTGCTGTCTGCTTCAATTTGCGTCACGGAAGTCGCATAGACACTAGCGCCAGTTGAACCTCTAGCGTACATTATAATAACTCTATGGGTCATGTGACATGACAGTCGTAACCAACGTTATTAGATTAACTCAGTTACGGAACTGTTCATAGACGCTGCATGCACGAACAGTACCCCCCCCTCACTCACCACGACTCGCCCAGATTCGCTCGACGCGCCGCCGGACGGCTGCTTTGGTGACTGAATCGGGATACGTTCGTTTCAACGTCACTAGAAACGTAAAAACCAACGAAAAAAACTCTTTTTGTAGTAACTTTTATTGGAGATTAGTACAAAATGGGGGCGGGTGATGTTTTCTAAAATTTTTAGTTTTCAAGGTTTTGCAGCACAATTAATATTGTTTTTATACAACCATGCCTCAGCGGGGATTTCAGGTAGCGCGTCCCGACCTAGGCGCATTTTAACTGTGACGCATTTCGCGGCGCGTCCGCAAGGGAGACGGGGGTGGAATCCCTGTAACCCGATTGAAGCCAAAACTAGATGTCACGTGCAGTTCCTCGAGTGACCGCTGCGGGAGAAATGGCGGCGTTGTGATCGCCATTTGGCGCTTCAGCTGTGCTCTTTAGAATGCACAGTTATGAAACGAAAATATAGATGGCGCTTCGAACGACTCTAGGCGGATTGAGGTGAGTGAGGGGGGGTACCCCCCTCCGCGGGAGTTCCACAACTGAGGTAATCTAGTAACGTTGGTCGTAACTGACCCGAGAGTTTCTTAGGATATCACCGTTCCAGCACCACGGACAGCCACCAACTGTCGTGAACACCGTGACGTCATCAGCGCGACGTCATCATCGAGGCCACAGGCCAGGCGCGGACATGAAAACCCTACCTAGAAATACTACGCATTTAAAACATATCTTCGAAAGAAAACCCGGAACATTCGACCGGCGATCTTCAATATCGTCGGACGAAGCCTCCTGAACCTGGCTTAACTTGATGTGCTTTCGTGCAGCACCACAATCATATCGGGGTGTCGGATTCCCGATAACGCCGGCGCCGCCATCTCTCTCTGCGGCAATGCTGGTGGGGTTTAGGCCCATCCACGTTTTAAACCATAACGATGTTCGAACGTAAGGTACCCTGGGCACCGAAAAAGTTACGTAAAGTGGCTCGCTGTCGTGCGAGTTACCTGGCCCAAAGGATACTGAAGACTCGCTTTTCCCAGGATTCCAGCATGTAGAGCGACGTGTGGAGATCGTACATGAAGTAGTACCACTTGAGCTTCTTGTAGAGCCGGTTTAAGCACTGCATCTTGTCTCGCACTTTGTCGTTCGACTTCTCAGTCACTGAGACCGCCGTAGACTTGCTTACTTTACGGCTTTACTACGATCGCAGCAACTTTGTCGACTTTGTTCTCGCGTCGATCCGCCCGTCCGTCCTCGGTTCTTGTTGCGGCTAAAGTTGACTATCGTCGGCTATCGCTCCTCTCGGTTGGCTCGGCTGATTCCGCTACCGCAAAAGTAAGATTGAAAGCTAATATACAGTATTTGTTTATAAATATTTAGTTTATAGTTATAATGAACGCATTTGAAACCGCGCTAACGTGATATACGGTTCGCCAAAAGAAGCAAACAACGTTTTAGTAACGTTGGAAGCAAGTAAACAAAAATGCGTTCGATTGTATGATTCGAGTAAAAACATATAAACCACGTGACTTACGTTAGTACTTTTAATTCGTAGAGTGCTTACTCTTGCGTGTTTAGGGCTCGCTGGTGCAATCGGAATCGGCTGTACTTGCGCAAAACAAAACTAAATACAAATACACAAAGCAAACTACTGCGAAGCACGCCCATTTTCTCGGCATAGTCGGTCCGTGCTAATTTCACGTGGCTAATTTTCTCGCGTGCTGTATTTCTTTCGGGCAAATTTCTTTTCTGATAAAGATAGCACCCTTTTACAACTGATATCCGAAGATCTGTGATCATGAAGCCGTGAAAAAAATATAGAGCTCATTCGACTCTTCGCTGACCATGAGCGCGAGGTAAACAACGTGAATACATGATGCCAACGATGCTTCAAGAGCGGCGGATGTTGTCGAACGTAAGTGCGTCGTGCTTGCAGCATCAAAGGGCTTTCGCTCACTCTGGGCTCGCATATATTAATATATTAATCGAGTCATCCTGCACCCTAGTCGGTCGATGCTGCCTAGCTTAGGGCATCAGATTATTGAGTCGGCTTGGGGAATGAATATATGTGTAGCGAGCGTTTTGTGTCTCCGCTCTAAACGAGAAACTTGGCCAGTGCAGTACCGCTGATAGTCTTGGGTCTTGAGCGTGCATCACGCAGTAGTGATACACACGCTAAATTACAAATAGCTTGAAGACCGCGAAGTGGACAGACAGGCGAAGTGGACAGGGACACGTTAAAACTGACGGTTTTATATACAACGAGAAAGAAGAACCTTCTTCTTTCTCGTTGTATATAAAACCGTCAGTTGTGAGTTAGCGCCTGTCCTGTCCACTTCTTCTTCTGTCCTAGCGCTATTTGTAATTTAGTATGTATAACCAACTAACCCGCCAGAATATTGATACACACGACCGCATGTATATGTACACAAACTGGGTCATGACGAAAATAATCCCCGGAGAAGGGAGACAAAGGACAAACACAAATCTCCAAACACAGCTAGGTGACTGGTGCGCGACCAAAGAATTCCGCCTGGTCCTGGTATTGAACCAGGGACCTCTACTGGGTCAGTTGGTTTCCGGTAGACAAAACAACAACAGCAACAAGCATTATATGGCATTCTTGTGTCCCCTGCATGAGACCCTGACTAATTCAGTGTCGAAACTTCCACCTAACAAATTAGATTTTTTTAGTTTCCCAAACATCTTCAGATTCAGGACATCCGAACTGTGGGTGTGGTAGGTTCCACGATATGTAAATTCCCAATTATAAACTCCATAGCAGACCCCGTGGAAGACAGTCCACAGTGATCTCCGAGCAGTTGCAAACAGGGTATTGAACCGAACCCGAACCGCTAACCGAAAACCGGAAAAAAACCGTTATTTTCGCGCGAACCGGAGTTGACCCGGAACGAAATAATTTTTCTCGCTCCGGAGCGGAACCGATATGTTTTCCATGCGGTTTTCGGTTAATACGCGAAGTCAGGTCACGTGAAAAGTGCGTGGCGAAAAACATAGTAACCTGAAAAGTAAACCAAAAAATTAAAGAAGACAAATTATTTTCGCGCTAACCGGAGTTGAACTGGACCGAAATAATTATTTTTTTCGATCCTGGGCAAAACTGATCAATTCTTTTTGTGGTGTTTCGTTCATGTGGAAAGTCAAAAAGCGCAAAAAATTGGTAGCGGAAAGCTCTGTAATGTTCCATTATCAGGTTTTCACATAACGGTTTTCTTCAAAATTTATAAACTTCGTCTCGAGAACTGAAACGGAATGAGCACAGTAACTATTAATTCTCCGAGATTTCTGGTCTTATGTATTTCTTTAACAAATGCCCACATTCGTCCTAACCTTTTCTTGGGGACCGGAAATGGCTTATCAAAGAAAATACCCAATTCGTACGTCAGCAAATGTGACCAATGAATGAGCCTGTTAGGTGGCAAAACAGTGAGTTTGGCTAGTTGGTTTTTCACCTCTCTTTGTCCTTGTTTTTTGTGGTTTTTTTTTGCATTCATTTTAATCTTTGTTTGGTGTTTCTTGTATTCAATTTTGTAGAGCTGTGTGCAATTTACTTTAAACGCCTTGACTTCATTGTAAAAATGATCGGATAAGAGAGCGATACAAAGGCCGTTGGATATTTTAGAACCTGCACTAGTTGCCATACTGTGGCGCATCTGATCTGCTTTCAAAATAACTCAGCGGACTTAATAATATGTACGAAATTAAAGTATAGCATCGTAAGGGGAGGGGGGATTCAATCAACAGTTACAGCTACAGAAAACTGCAAAGCAGCTTCGATCTCTGGTAGCAGAGACTGCAAGGGCCGAAACGTTTTCTCCTCAGAAACACAAACATCCAGGCGCACAGCTCTTCTGAGCATTCTTAGACAAGGAGCCGCGGCTTTCAAGGGCCGCTAATGTGTTGCAGTTTTGGGAGGAGAAAAGAGAACGCCATCAAAAACTCTACCCAATGGCGCAAGTAGCCCTGAGCGCCTGCGACCCAGGTCAGCGTGCAGCGAGCCTTTTCTGCACTGAAGTTCATTCTATCGTCTCAGAGGTGCCGTGTTTCCCCGGATATGCGTGACGACGTCCTGCTTCTTCGGTCAGCTGCCTGACATTGAACTGCGCTTTCACCCACGTCCCGAGGTGCCCCAGCACTAGCTCGTTCTTTTTACACAGTAATGTGAGCCTTTGCTTCTATATGTAACACATTTATAAAATATGCATAGTTTATATTTTGCTGTCGTCAATTGTTTTTGTAGTATATGAGTACGAAACGGTTCGAACCGGTTTGAACCTTTATTTTTTCCCTCCGGAGTTGAACCGGAGCTGAACCGTTTTCCCTGAACCGGAACGAAAACCGGAACGAAAAACATTTCGGTTTGACACCCTGGTTGCAAAAATACGGACATTGCTGCATTCTTATTGCATGCTCATATTAGTTTCAATATACAGTCGGGGACTAAAGTTGACGGACCTTGGGAGCGGGGGCAAATATGCATTGCTGCACCCTCTGATGGTGCAGCGCCTGCTGTCGAGACCGGTGCTTGGCGCATGCTTGTCCTTCCATGCTCAAAGGGATGCCGATTCTTTCGTTTCCGGCAGCCGCGCTGCGATTCTTTATATCTTGCCACGTGGCACCGCTTCAGAAGCATCCGTGCCAAGCTGCGCCAGAGATCCGCGCTAAGAAGCCACACTGGCCAGCTGGCCGGCCGCTCCCGGGAATCAACGGGAGAGGATGATTCGCCGACCTCGCATGCTTACATGGTGGCGCGCGGTGCTTTTGCAGCAGCTCTTTGCCCGACTTCGACCAAGACTCATTTCTTTCTTCACATAAAGAAAGAAAAAAATACATAGAGTATATGCTCCCACTAGCTGACCTCTGCAAGTGAACTGCCTAATAACCAGTAAAATTACCGTTCACTGCAATAACTTGCTCCACGCGTCGCGGCAGAGACTCATTGAGGGGTGCCGCCAGCTCGAGTTGTGCACGGAGAGTCTCCCACTCTTCTCTTATGTGCCACTTTCACACCGGCATTCGAATTGCAACCGCAAAGCGGGTTCGCTTGTTTTCGTCATCAAATGCGCGTGAACCGCCTCATGAATGTGCTTCAACCGCAAATGTGAATGAGGCACTATTGCCAGCCAGGGAGCATCCGCCGTGCTGCCACCAACCTTTTATGCTCGAGAATTACTTTCAACAACTGGTGCACCAATTTGTCTTTCATGAGTATAATTTCCAATTCTTGCTCTTTCAAAAAGGTCAAAGTAAACAGCTACTATTTTGCATCAGAAAGCGTAAACGACTCGGCTCCTGGCAGTTTGCAATATTCCACAATATACTCGGTGCGAGGTGCCTTTAATGAGCATGAGTGGTCAAAACTGTTGCGCAATTATCGGTCATCATATCGTTTGTTGTCAAGCAAAGAAAGTTACCACCAAAGCGGCACGCACCGCTGTGTAAGCTTGCGAGATTAGTGAATCCTTCTCTCCCGCTGACTCTCAGGCGCGGCCAGCCAGGCTAGCCGGCCAGCGCGGCTTCTTAGCGCGGATCTCTGGCACAGCTTGGCACGGACGCTTTCGAAGCGGTGCATTGCGGCAAATTAATGAGAATCGCAGCACGACTGCCGGAAACGAAAGAATCGGCATCCCTGTGAGTATGGAAAGAGTCCTAAGGACGCACATTGGCCGAGTTTCGGCCTCGACAGCAGGTGCCGCACCATCAGAAGGTGCAGCAATACCTATCATTCCAGGTGGGCGAGAAGTGCAAGAGGCTCTCACTGTGGGAACGCACTCTCAAATACAGTATGAACACTGTCTTTATAGTGCACAGCACAGCATGCGAGCATTGCATCAGATGCCCCACCCTCTGAAAGATAACCCACCCCACTTTTTGGTATGACTTGTGATTCTTTCAGAAACACCAAGCGATAGCTCACTTGTAGTAAATGCAGTGCCCAAACCAATAGTAACACTAGCAAAAAGTTTTTTTTTAGCTACGGCGGGAAATAAGCGAACATTGCTGACTAGGAAGAACAGTCATTTTTGCTTCGTTGCCTCTTGCTGAAATAGCAAGTTTCGCAGGTCACATGATTTAAATATATCATATTTTCAACTTTCCTTGACAGCACACCGGAAGTTAGCCCACTCCTTATTTTCACTTTATTTTCCCTCCATTCTAGGCAGGCTATATCTCGGGATATTACGGTAGTCAAATCAGTCATTCTCGTGAGAATAAAGGACCAAAGAGTACATTGTTCTCTCAGTTGTAACTGTTTAATGTCTCGCTTTTGCGTCTTATTTTTTCCCCAGGTTACCCTTTCCAAAAAAGCATTCTTTATAAAAAGTAAAAATAGCAGGGACCTTTATCTTCAAAGTCCCATAATGCCTGGTATGCAGTTTTTAAGGAACGATCGTTTAAATTTGATTAGAAGACATAGCTCGCTTGCATACTTTTGCTTCTTGCAATTAAACAGTCCTTTCAGGTAGTAAAGGAGGACCTATATTCTTTTTTTATTTCCCCGCTATATTTAGCGGGAAAACCAAATTGGTGTTTAGGTCTTGTGACATCAATTTCCCCACTATATTTTGCAGGAAGTGCACGGATGTACGGATGAACAAAATTTTGGAATGGGGGGGGGGGAGGTCCATTAAAAAGCATTTCATGCTGTGGAGAAAAAAAAAACCAACACATTTGAAAATGGATTTAGGTCTTCCGCCTGCTGTGGCTTGTAGCGGCGGTCCTGGCGTGCGGTGAAGTTTCCTGGGCCTGCCGGCACTGCGGGACGCTCCGCTCTTTGGGTCCTCCGCCGGCCAGCATCGCCGACATGCCGCCTCCTCCTCTGCCACCCCTCAACCCCCTCTTGGCGCTGGTGGTGCGGGGGGATGTCAACCGCACCTGGGACGGAAGCTTGTGCGAACGGGTGCTCCGTGGTGCCGCCCCACACGGTGCTTCGCCCCTGGAGCCCTCGGAGTGGTGGCTCCACCCTTCGAGTAAGTAGGACGGAACTTTGGCATCTGCCAGTTCACGTTACGAATAAGCAGACACTGAATTCTCAGAACATAAAATTCAAACACGGTGATGAAAACTAAGTACACGTTTTGACGGAGACAAGGTGTTTTGTGGCAACTATGACACGACGTCAGCAATCCCAAGTAATCCGTAGCCGTAGCCGTTCCGCCGCTTGGCTCGTCTGCTTTCGGAACTCTGTGCATCTTGCTCGCCGTTGTTCCTCGCGCTCTTTCGTTCTTCGCCGGATTCGTATACATCGTTGACGTTTACGTCTGCGATCGATTCAAGCGAAGACCGTGACCCTGTAGAGATGGAGCCTGCTGACGACAATGATCGTAGTGCGATGGATCCGGAACTGCCGGAACGTCGTATCGCGTTCCTGACGCGCAACTGAGACCGCGAGTATATTAAACAAATACATCGCAAAAGGTGTGCGAGATATACACGTTATAAGCATTGTTTTCTGGAAATAATTGCTACAAGCATTGTTTTCAATTGTATTTATATTATTTATAATGTTTTATTTCAATTCGCGGAACTAAGTGAAAAGTGGGGGGGCATCCAACCAAGTCCTAATTAGAGACCCAACGTTTCGCGCTCTATTCATCCTCTTCTTCGGGAGTGACTGTGGTTGGACTTCCTCCCTTTTTAATTAGTCTTGCCACCACCAGATGGGTATCTGTCAAATGTTCATAAGCAAACACGCCTCCTATTTTGAACGGGGTCATCCTTTCCATACAATCGTAAAAAAAAAAAAACCTGAGACCAGGGTCAAATAAGGACGAGCGCAGGCATAAAGTCTCAAACGTAGCTGAAAATTTATTTGACAAAAAACCTCTCGACTATGTATAGTCTTAACACAAAGACAGGAAAGGACGCAGAAGAGAAGTAGATGGGGAAAAAAACGCAAAACAAATGGTATACTCCGTCAACCACTTTGCACACGTCGCAGTCGCATCAACTTGACCCGACCCAAAAAGATGACCAAAACCTTCTCTCTGTTCTCTCCACCAACACACATACAAATACGAGGTGTGATCAGAAAGTTCCGGGACTGATTTTGTAGCGTAAAAAGAGAGGGCAGCACAGTGATGCGTGCGCAGCAGTCGAAGGAAGGGTCCTTTGTGTCTTGTTATACCAAAGAGCGTCGCTCTGTGAACATTTGGTGCTGCGCTTCACGAGTTTTCGTGACCACGAGCATGGGCACAATGGCGATTTTACCATTGACTACAAACCAGAATAAGAGCGAACATCAATTATGCGTCAAACTCGACAAATATAAAACAGAGACCTGTGAAGTGATTTAGAAGGCTTATGTCAAAAAGCAGTGAAGGGTGCGAGGTGTTTTAAGTGGCACTCGCGCTTAAGAAACGGCAGAACATCGCTGGAAGACGGAGGAGCGGTAGGGCGGCTTTATCCGTCCTCTCCTTGACTTGAGTGACGTTCTGCCATTCTTGAGGCAGGAGTGCCACTCAGAAAACCTTGCACACCTCACTGCTTTTTGACGTAAGTCTTCTAAATCATTTTAGAGGTCTCTGTTTTAGGTTTGCCTAGTTTGACGTAAAATTGATGTTCGTTCTCGCTTTGGTTTGCGATGTATGGGGAGATCGCCATCATGCTCGTGCATGTGGTCAAACAAACTAGTGTAGCGCAGCTCCAAATGTTCACAGAGCGACGCCCTTTGGTATAATGAGACACGAAGGTTCTTTCCTTTGACTGCTGCGCGCGCCTCACTGTACTGCCCTCACTTTCTACGCAACAAAATCAGTCCCGGAACTTTTTGATCACCCCTCGTAAAAACATTTTTGGTCGGGTCAAGTTGATGCTACCGTGACGGGTGCAAAGTGGGTGGCGGAGTATACTGCTTTTTTTGTGTTTTTTTGCAGTCTGTTGTGTCCTTTCCTGATTTTGAGTTCAGAGTATATATTTAAGAGGTTTCTTTTCAAATAAATTCTCAGCTGTGTTTGAGACTTCGTGTTTGTGCTGTTCCTTCCTTTACCCTAGTCCCGTGGGTTTTTGTAATTATGTTCAATTTACACCAGCTTGTTTGCACGGTTACTTTTTGTTCATCCTTTCCATTTCTGATTTTCTCATCTCGGGTCGTTGTACAGGTCGATCCTCGAGTACAGCTTTCCCAATCAGTTGCGCTACATTCAATTCACAATGCGAATGCGACCCCACAAAAGTGTGTGCGGCTTCTGTGTGGTGGCGCTAGGTGGGAGTTGACACCTGTTGAGTGGATATCTGTCGTGCGGCGAAGGTAACCGTTAATTGCGGAGGAAAGAGGGAAGTCAATCACCTGCTAATAACTTTGCAGAATATGGTAAGCCTTCCTACTATGATGACGTGCAGAACAACAATTTTGATTTTGAGTCCTTGCATGCTACTCCAGGAAATCATAGAAATGCCGCTGAGGACGATTAGACACTTTTCTTGCATTTGCTCTGAAACTTTCAGCCGCATTTAGCTGGTTCAGGAGCCACTGGATGGCGCCACTTACCTGTCATGCGTGCCATGGTGCACAGCATTGGATGTCTGCCACCGAGCAGCGGAGTTAACAGGCCTAGCATAAATTACAATTTACAAGTTTGCTTCAGTTTATTTATTACCTTTAATTAAATTATTCTACAACTATTTTACTAGGAGAAACTGGGAAAAATTATCAACAATATTTTCTGTTGAGTAAGGAAAAGTCTCCAGGAGTGAAGACATTTGTATACCCGGTGTTTTAGTGAATGCTTTTAAAAATCCCTAAAAATGGTGTTTGAAAAAAAAAAAGAAACTCTCCTCGGGAATGAATTGCCAGCCATGGCAGATGTTAAGGATTGAAAAAAAAGTAAAATGCTAATGAGCTAATTAATTAACTTAAATTTACTAATTCACTTTTTAATTAGGAAAAAATAAATATTAGTTCCAGTGAGAAACTTGCTAAGGATCATCGAAAACCACTAAATCAACTAATTTTAGGAAGATATAAGGCAGGTGCAGCATATTACAGCTTTCAGAAAAAACGCTAAATTTGGACACGTTTCTAGGTTTCCGTTTCCTAACCGGAGTGCATCTTTATGCCAGCGGTCCTGCCCCTTGGTGGCCGAGGCGCGAAGCTACCATCTCGCCTTCTTCGTAGGGTGGAGGGAAGTATGGCGCATGTACATTGCGCGTCTCGACCACCAAGGAGCAGGATCGCTGGTGCAAAGATGTGCCTCGATGGGAAACCGAAACCTAGAAACGCGTCCAAATTAAGCTTTTTTTTTGGAACGCCGTCAGATGCTGCCCCTGCCTTATATCTTTCTAAAATTGATTGATTTAGTGGTTTTTGATGTTGCTTTGCAAGTTTCTCATTGGAGCCATATTTTTCTCAACCACCCTTTTTTTAGAGATTTTAGAAACCTTTTGCTGAAGCACTCTGCATAGGATCAAATGAATGTTGAAGCAGTTTTTCAATTCACATCTACGTAGAAATATTTGTTGACGGCATTTTGCCAGACGTGGGGACAATTAGAGATGCTGCAAACTTTTTGTGAACCTGAGGTTCGAAGATCAAGGGGTTTGAAAGGTTCGCAAGGTTTCGAACCGTCGAACCTATTGCATAAAAAATAAATGATTTTCGAACTTCAGAATTTTTGGCTCTGAAAAATTAGATTGTTTTTGAACTTACGATTTTTCAACATTTTCGAACTTATTACTCTGACAAATTCGATAATTTTCGAACTTTCGAATCTGCTGAGTTCAAAGGTTCGACGAACTTTGAACTTTGAACAAAAATTCGACAAAGTTAACACAAGATGTCAATGTGTAAAGTGGAGTTGATATTGCACTCGGAGCCTTACTGTTTGCTGATCGTGCCACAAATGACACGCTTGTAAAGCGCTGAATGATCGCTTTGGGGTGGCCTCGGCCTCATACCTCACGGCTCTTTCTTTCAACTTCTGCACGGAGCCTGCCCCGCGCGAAAAACCCTGTATGTTGCCCCAAGGTTACCTGTAGGTCAACAGATCCTCGATATGCAGGCTCGAAATTCAACCGAGGTGCCTTGCTGGGAGCGTCCATCATAGCATTAGTTGTTTTTGGACGCAAGTGCCTCGATTTCCTCGCGTCAAGGAAAGGCGCGCGCGGAGAGCGACGCTGATGCACTACAGCGAACGCCGAATGGGCGCTTACTTCATTATCATTAGTAACCGGCTACATTTTAAAGCAGCCAGTATGTCCACTCATTGAAGAAGAAAACATCCAGGCAGCAGCAATATGGAAGGAAGGAGTATATTCACGGCGTAAGAGAAATAGGCAATGTTTTCAGTAAGGTTTGTAGCTCATTTCTTGATTGTTTTTAGTTGAATTGATAAAAACTTAGTTGGAAACTGCAGAATTTGATTTCCATCCGTGAAATTAAAAAAAAAAGAAGTTTTATCTGCATATAATACAAAACAATTTAAGGGCAGCGAGGATTTGCCGCGTAAAATACGACCCAGGAAGTCTTAAGAAAAATGTTTATTTGCATCGTAATTGAACCTTAATCACTGTCATCACTTCCATCTCACTTATTGTCCGATGCCTCCTCCCCAAGGCAGTAGTCTTCAGCTTCAGTGCCGTTGAGCGCATTTGAAATCCCGCACTTCTTGAAAGAGCGAGCGACGAGCGTGCGCCGACGCAGTGAAAACACGGCACGGTGCATAAAGCGAGCAACCCAATGACGGCTCCCCAAAGTTCTCTCTCCTTCCCTTGCAGCAGCTCGATGTTTACGGCGAGATGCCGTTCACAATGCTCTTTTAAAAAGTCGCTGAGACTTGCCTTGACGTCGGCGAGCACGCCATTCTTTGGGCGTCTAAAGCTTCTTCTTCCGTTGCACACTAACAGAGCTTGTTTTTGTCGTCTCCATCTGCGGATGCTGCCTTCATTTACGGTGAATTGTCATCTGGCAGCACTGTCTTCCACAACCAAAATGGCTTTTCTTTTGAAGGCGGCTGAGTATTTTTTTCGTGCCGACGGCCATTGCCTAGCCTGACTGTGGACGGATGGTTGCGCCTTGGACATTGGGATTTTAATGATGATGATAGCTGTTTTGATTGGCATATTGCTTTGAAACCAAAACTACGTCAAAGTGCGTTGGATCGCGCCTCATTGAAGCTCAAAATTGTTGAAACCCGGGTATAATACGAGCCGCAAATTTTACATGGCAAAATTTGAAAAGAAAACCTCGTATTACATGCGGGCTTTTACGTAAATTCGAAATGTTAAAATTTTTCGAACTATTTAGAAAAAAAATTGATATCTTCGAACTTTAACTTTCAGGAACATTAAAATTTTTGAAATGTTCTAATTAGAACCTCAGCGGGGTTCTAAAGCTGCAAACTTTTTAAATTCTAACCTTAGCGAGGTTCAAACATTTCGAAACCTTTTAAACTCAAACTTCGGAAGGTTCGCGACATCCCTAGTGACAATGGTGTGCCTGCAAGTTGGGTTTCGTAACATCAGGAACCAGTGAACAAGCCTTGCAAGTTTATTACCACAGTGGCTATTTTCGTCAAAAAGTCTTCTTGACAAAACTGCCGTACAGAACAGTCAAAGTATGGAGACAAAGAAAAAAGAAGTTGGATTTTAAACTCTCAGTTCTGAAAACCTCAAACAACTGGAGTTATGGCATTCTCGCATAACCAGCTTTTCAAAGATATGGCAGTGAACATGGGCTGCAAAACCGCCTTACCGTCATTTAAATGTCCACACACACTGGTGAGAATGGAACCGTCTGCTGAAAGAGCTACCATTTTGCTTCCAGCGGTGGTGGATGGAGACAGAGCATGGCCACTGGCGGTGGTTATGGTAGCAGGGTCAGCCACCATTTTGGGGTCGGTACTGCTCCTCGTGCTCTCCAGGAACAAGCGGTAAGAGAACCTACTTGTCCCTCCTGTTACCGTACCCATTCTCCCTTTATTTTTGCCGTGACAAGAAGAAGAGACATACATATTTATTTGTTTAATATTCAAATTTATAAATATTAGAATATTCTGTAATTATCATTTTTAAATACTAGAAACTCAAAATTTTAATGATAGAAATTAAAAAAATTTGTATATCAGAATATGGAAGTTTCTCAAAAATACTAGAATAATGAAACATCGAAATATTAGAGTATCCAAATTTCAAAATATTCGAATATTGAAAATTTTAAATATTAGAATATTACATTTTTAAATATTAGAATATTAACATTTTTAAATATTAAAATATTAAAATTTTTATATACTAGAATATTCAAACGTTTAAATATTCGAATATTCAAGTGCTTAAATATTAGAATATTCAAGTGTTCAAATATTACAATATTTTTTATATTAAAATAAATTTTTAAAATTTTAGTATATTAAAACTTTTAAATATTAGAATATTAAAATTTCTAGATATTATAATATTAATTTTTTATCTATTTATTTATTCAAAATACCTCAAAGGCCCGGTGGGCATTACATGAGGGGGGGTTATTTTCCAACAAAGGCATATAGTACAACGCAAAAACATTGAAACAAAAGAATAACTGAAATTAGAACATATTGGTGTGCGACAAATGACGACAATAAGCACAGGACAATAACTAAACGTAGTTAAATCAGTCATGGGAAACACTTTGGGACAAAATAACATAATACAATGCTAATAATAATGGAGCACCGAAGAATGTCAGCTTGCATACTAGCCTGGGATGAGAAAGACGTTAGTAAGTGCGCTGCGAAACATTTTTACATCAGATATGGTGACAATGTCGTCGGGAAGACCGTTCCAGTGTTTGATGGCTTGAGGAAGTGCCGAGTTATTAAATGCTAACGTTAAACCAAAAAGGCGTTTAAAGCTTTTGCTGTTATTTTGACGATGTGACACTCTATTCGGTGGTTCTATCTATTAAAATATTCACACTTAAATAACATTTTTAAATATTAAAATAATATTTTTTAAATATTATAATACTGGAATGTTTAGGTATTAAAATTTGAAAATTCACACTTCCTTGTATTTTTGGTGCCTTTGACTACTTTTACACTAAAAAAGCTTCAGTCACGTACCGGTGAAATATCCTCGCTAATTCCTCAGAAGGTAGAGCACAGATGCACTTGCTTGCCTACCATTGCAAAAACGCTATTCCTGCTAAACGCTTTAATCCACCATAGAGAAGTGGTAGGACAAGGAACTGCACTCATACTTCCACTTTTTTGAGCTGCCATCACACTGACAAGAAGTACTGTTGCTACAGGTACATCGTTTTACTATATCCCCCTATATATTTAGCCGGATTTGTGGCTAGTACATGCAGAGTTACGCTTAATTCACGATCATACTGCATACCACTCTCGTTTTCGGAGAGGATGGCTCCTTACCAGCCCAGCCAACCTTTCTCTAAGGCACTGTTTCTTGAAGGCTGAAGATCTTCTGGAAAATCTGTACTGCCACCTGCAATCTTGCCTCTGTGTACATAATCCATCCACTTTGGGTGCGTTTGTCAACCATGTGCCATGCAGAACAGACACCTGCATTCAGTTTCAGTTTAAAGAGGCGGACTTCTGCTTCTGTTTATTCAGACATTGATGAACTATACACATGAATACTACAAATAAAACGCAGATGCATTATAATGCTATACAACATACTAACCGGAGAAGACGGATGACAAAGGGGACAAGGGACAAACACATGCGTGTCTGTTTGTCCCTTGTCCCCTTTGTCATCTGTCGTCTCCGGTTAGAATCATGTGTAACGTTAACTAGCTCGCCTGCTTATTCACTTTGTCTTCTATTCAAGATGTTTTTTGTTCGTTCCAGAATTTTAAAAGAAAAAGAACTTGCATTGGGGCTTTTTTAGCCCTTGAACCAAGTTTTTTAGCCCTTGAACCAAGGGGCAAAGTGGGTTAATTCTCTAGCTAAACAACTAATATGTTTCAATTAACTTTGTACATTTTCATCCTTGGGAGCCTGATTCCACATGGCAAGTAGTGAGATAGTTTTTTTTTTTTTCTTTTTTAGTTTATGAAAGATCTGTTTAATTCATTCATTCATTCTTGGGGGCACAATGTATTTGGATAGTTGATGCTTAACCTCAACACGGTCTCGATGTGCCATGAAATTTTGGTGAAATATTTCATAGTGGGTACTACGGAGTAAGAAATGTCACCCTTGTACGCACGTCTTCGAACCGAAACTGAGTGGGCAAAGAACGGCGTTGTCTTGGCCAGCTTCACTTGCTGAACGGGCGGAGACATCTAGATTACTGGTACTCGTTGACTGCTTAGTTTTGGAGGGTATATTCTTCACGTATGCAATCGCAAATGTTGAAATTTGGAAGGTGCGCATTCATCACCTACTAAGTGCATCTCAATGGAAATTGCAGCAGCTACCAAGCGGTGCACTTAATTGACTGATGAAGGCATAAGCCAGCCACGTCTTATATGTCTTTAGGTCATTGCTGAAACAACACCATTTTTTTACTAACATGACAAGAAATTGTGTGCAAAACCATCCAGGACTGCCCTCCTCGCTCGGCTTGCAACACATAATTATTGTCCTGGCTTGAAGTTGTTTGAGACATGTGGTCTTACATTCTTTTTGCAAAACACATGAGTAGTGTAAGCAAAGATCATGTGCAGCCATCCTTGTGTACGCTTACAGATGCGTAAGCGTACACGAGTGAAGTTCTTCCACTCTGTGGTATGGGAACGCGACTTGCTTGGTTGCTAAGTCACCCGTTTGATTTTCCTTCCCCTCGGACTCCCAAGATGGCAGCCTGTGCGTGCACCACCCGGTAAGTGTTGTCAACCGATTTTTTTTTTTAGGCTAAGCTGCATTTACATTTGAGGTTGAGGAAATACTCGGGGGTAACAGACAGTTTTGCCAAGTACTACGGTAGTATCGACCCAACGCTGTGTTTCTGTTGCCTGAGGCTTAAATTCTAATTGCTCTACCGTTACAATGTACCTAAAATAAAATGCTTATGGGAGGCCAGCTCAGATGTCAGAGTTGGCTGATGCTCAACAAATATGTGTCCAAATCATCACCAGCTCTCGTAGTTAGAGTAAGCAGTTTCGACCATGAAAAAATGTTGTTCGACAATCACATTTATAGCAGGTTTAGAAGTAAAGTAGCTTGACAACCCAAGTAATCCTTTGAGTACCGAGTCAATAATCCCACAAGTATCGATGGTATAATCCAATGCTCTTGAAATGGACATCCGCGTTAGATATCACAGATTTATGGTGTTAGACCTTCATAGAAAATCATTCAAAACCAGGCAGTTGAGAGTGCAATTGTGATGGACACCCTGTAAGCATTACATGCTCCTAAATAACAAATAATAAAAAAAGTCTTGTGACTGAACAGGGTTTGTGCCTCTTGTCTTCTGGGAATCAATATCTAAATATGAGTGCTCGGAGCTGCAAACTCCTGGGGCCATGGGTTCGATTCCTACCCCTGTTGGATTCGCTATGGACGCACATTGTATTGGCGTGCGGTCACGTAATCGCTGCGGTGCGATGCACGTTTAAAGACCTTTGGTTAGCAGCCTATTACATGGCTAAATGACCTCTCTACAGTGCTGAACCAGTATGTCCAAATCTCAAAGGCTATCGCTGCTTGTCTTGCAAAGGGCACCCGGGTCTTCCCTCTGCTCTGCTGCCCACCAAAGGAATCTTGGTTGGCGCGGAAGTACCGACAACTGGCTCGTACGACAACTCTGGCTTCGCGGAGGGCGGCCATGGCGCTTCCCTGCTGCGCCAGCTCCAGCCGCCCCCCCTGGCCGGATACCGGCCACTTGCTCACGCCTGACTTTGAGACCACGCACACTCCCGGCTCAAAGTCGGGTACAGCTTAAAGGCCTACCTGCAAATTATTTTTCAGTCTGGCTGAACGTCGTCCTCACCGCCCTTTCTTGTGAACCCTCTGCCACTGGTCATGTAACAGGGGGGTCCTGTTTCGTGTTTGTTTATTGTGACAGGTTTGTTCACAGTGGATGAATAGGACTGTCCCCTCTGACATCTGCTGCTGTCGTGTGAGGAGAGTGGGAAAAGGGAGAGGAGAAAGAGGGAAGAGGAAACTGGAGGTCGGCCCATTGTGACGTATCCGAGTCGAGCCGGCGCGATCCAATTCACAGCTGTAGCTTAGCTCTCCCTAGAGTCATGGGATGCTCGTGGAGTTTCTGAAACTGCCGCGCCAGGATTGTGGTGACTGTGGAATGGGCATTTAAATATGTAACCGTCGTACATGGTTTTGGATTGTAGGAGGTCGCGAGAATGGGTCGTCGTTTTGATTTAGACCAGTGGATTGCTGGCCACACTTCTACAAATTGTGCACATTCAGTGGCCGGGGTTTGCGATCTCATTGCTTACATTCAAGCTCTTTTTGTTTGAGTTTTACAATTTACAAAACTTGGTGTGGAGGAGGGGAGGGGAGGGGAGTGAAAGTGGAGATTGTCATCTTCCACTTTTCAGTGAGAAATCATACATGACAGGGTTTTTTTTTTTACAAAGTATTACAGGGAATAAGCACCACACCAGGTAAAACTGGGTTTTACCCCAATAAAAACAGTCTTACACAACTTTTTTGACCTCATTTTGCAGCTTCAAGTTTTTTAACTGCCAGGCATTGTGCAATTATGTTGCTGTCACAAGTAGTAAGCAGCTCTACATTTTGCATCCTTCTGCCCAGGCACAGGGCTGTGACAGCGCTAAGTGACCAGTGTGTGTTAAGAAAAAAAGGTTTGCCTGTTTGTTTGTCGCCTCATGAAAACTAAGGCTTGTAATGAGTACCATACAAATCTGCTTATGTATGCCAAAATTTTTCTTAGCTGCCTAACTAACTATATTTTCTGAATTCCCAGCCTTTACCCTTTCCGGTATGTTATTTAGTATCGTGAAATTCATAATAGTTATTGTGAAATCAGCCAATGAAAATGATGCGAAAACCAGCATTCAAATATGCCCACACTTTTCAGTGCCGTGACGTCAGTGGCAGGCAGACTTGCCATTCGAGTAAAGAGTCGAGAAATAGACTATGCCAAGCATATGTGCAGGTACTGGAGCGAGCTTCCAAAGCATTCATTTGACACCATGAAACTGCTTGGAATCAGTTCGGAACAAATTCTGCAGTGCAATGAGTGAACCCCTGCCTTCCACTGGCGTCACTTTTTCGTTGTTTCCAGTAAAGACTTTCCGTTTAAAAAACACGATGAGGACCAAAATTTTATATTCAATAACTTTGCAAAAAACAAATATATGTATATTTGACCTAATATTTTGGATATTATTTTAGCGATGCTTGTTGGTGCGTTTAGCACCCTTGGTTTTATTTTGTGATGTGTAATGACTACTCAACACTCTGAATATTTAGGAGTAAATGAGCCATTTGAGGCACTTCCTTTTTTATGTCCACCGAAATGTGTGAAATACTTGAATGGATAGTCGTAGGGAGTGACACATGTGCGGATAATCGCGGGAAGCCGCAAAACCTCTAGTTTCTGTCATTATGTTCCTCCACAATGTGTCTCTGATTTCGGATTGACTCATCTTGTTTTTCTCGGCAAATGCTTAACCCTATCTCACAAATTTAATTGGGTCAAGTACTTGGCTCTATATTCTACTAGACATCGCACAAAAAACCCACTAATATTTGGGAGGCTATTCAACCTCCAAAAGAATAGCCGGAAACTGGAGCTGTCGGTAGGCAGTCAACCATTTGCAGTACTCGTGCTCGCCCCACGGTGGAACGCATGCATCGGACAGGGCAGCTTTCATTTCGTCTTCTGCAGGCACTGGAGCGCTATGCTTTGCACATAATCCGCATCTAGGCTTTCTGCGGCACAGCTATACCCGCAATATTCCGAATTGGAAACTAAGGCCACATATAAAGGTCTCGCATCGTTGCACGTACAGCCCAACCAGAGTTCAGATCTGAAGTTAGTGCTGGTCATTTGTTTCAACATGCACTCGAAGCAAGTCGGTGTATCGTGCACGTCTCGCATGTTTTGGTATAATTACAGTGTGTGTGTTTTTGTGGTTGTCCACTTTAGTCTGAGAGAAACGTTTTGCTAGTCACCATGATAACCATTCTTCATATTTTTTGTTTGTTTGTCTCCGTTTGTACTAATGTAAGATTGAAAGGTCTGAGTGTTGCGCGTGGTGTATCAGCTGCGTTTTGTTTAGTCTTTGTGCAAACAAAACTGAATTGCTGTTTAGATGTCTCGAAGGATGTTCCCAGTAAGATGACCCTTCTAGTTTGTACTTGGGAAAGAGCTAGTGTGCTCAACTGTGGTGATTATCTGTGTGCAGTTTGTGCAATACATCACGGAGTCGGAAAACATCTGAAAACACATTTCGAACACAGCGGTCACATACCTCACTGTTTTATTTGCGTGTGTTTCGTACGAACGGCATTATTTATTGTTGTGTTTACCTGATTTATTGTTTTGAATGTCTCGAAGGCATGAGTGCCTCTTAATAAATGTACCAAATAGACTGACGGCGTGTCGGTGTCTTTCTTTTTGCGAGGCGAGTGCTCTGGTTCTTTCAACACTACACCATTTGCTGCAAACCTGGTACCTACTAGATCCGTGTCTCATTATTAATGCGAAAGCATTAACTGTCTCATGGAGCGAGCTGACGTCATCAGTCTGAAGCGCGAAAACGGCAGATAGTTTTCTTCGGTTCTATTGGCTGGCGCGCGTCAACGGGGCTCCCATTGGCAGTGGCGGATCTAAGGGGGGGGGGGGGGGGGGGGGGGGGCAGTCGCCCCCCCCCAAACAAAGTCAACCCCCTTCCTCCCCCATCTCGGAGGGCAATTTGACATGGGTGGACCCCCCTTGCACAAGAAAGAATGGGAGAATAGTATCCTTAAAAATTTTCTGCCCCCCCCCCCCAAAAACGGAGTTCTGGATCCGCCCCTGCCCATTGGTCGCTGCGCTCGTCAGTTTCCACGACCGCTCACCCCATGGCGCTGCGTGTGCATCAGCGCGACACAGCGAGACATTGGATATATTAACTTGCAGGGTGGTAGAAATAGGTTCAAATGGGAAGAGGTAGAGGAGCAACTAAGAAAGGAGGATTTAGTGGTGTATGGGTTTGGGGAAACACATCTCACAGACATGGAGCAGCCACCTTGCAACCCTGACTATGTGTGGAAAGAATGCAACAGAATAGAGGGAACGAGGAAGGGAGGTGGAATTGGAGCATTTATTAAGAAGAACATGAACTTTCAAAGGATCAGAAAGGAGTGCGCCGAACACTTGTGGCTGAAAGGAAAAGTCGCTGGGGAATCAACAGTCCTTGGAGTTGTTTACTTATGGACAGGGACAGGTGCTAAAGAGGAAAACAGAAAAATGATTGATTGAATATCACGAGACATTAGTGAGCTAGGGGAAGGCTCTGAAATAATTATTATGGGAGACATGAATGCCCATATCGAGGGTCTGGATGGGTATACGGACTCAACTGGAAGCATATTACTAGAACTGGTGGAAAAGCATGACTTAGTTTTATGTAATACCAGTCAGAAGTGTGACGGGCACATAACGTGGGAAACTGGCAATCTGCATTCAACTATAGATTACATACTTATGTCACACAAAATATATGGTAAGTTACAAGTAATGAAAATAGATGAAGGTTCCAAAAGTCTTGGTAGTGATCACAAACGTATTAAGCTGAATTTTGCCAGAGAAGTACCTAAATGCTGAAACTAGACAACATAATTCAAAGCACACTTTCTGCAGCAACAAAGAGTTGGAAATAGTTGCTGGAAGAATAGAGGAAGCAGTTTCAGGGCAACGGTATACAGATTGGACCTATGAGAGCCTAACTGGGCTTTTTGTTCTGGAACTAGACAAAGTTCAGAGTAAACGAAAGGGGAACGTTTGATAGGAGGGGCCTTCAAAATGATTTGTTGTTTAGCCAATGTCGTTTATGTGGGGTGGCAGGTACAAATTCGTAGGAGGCGCTCTAGAGACACATAGCATTCAACCTTGGGGAGTCGTCCATGATTGCGCAAACGGGTACCTTTGCATACATTCGCCATCCGTTTTGCCAAAATTTGAAGAATTTGTGCCAAAAGTAAATATTAAAATTCTTAAAATAGAATAGCTGAGGCCCCTAAGAATTTCACGAACTTCCGATTAGCGTCAAATGTTGTACTGTTTTATTTCATCTCTATCAAACACACTGACGGTACTCGGAAGTTCGCATATTTTCTTGGAGTCTGCTATTTCGTTGGGGACGCTTCTCACCGCGCATCGGTGTACTGCAGTGAAGCGGCAACCGCAAAATGAACGTCGCGATTTTGAGTATCTTGTTTCGACACACTGCACCCGCGTGCTAAGGAGAAAGCGCCCTACAAGAGTTGGACGTGACTCACGATTTCGGAATAAAGCTGTGGCTAAGAATTGCAGTTTTATACGAACCTTTGGAATTTGAGCAGAAGGTAAATTTAGATGCTCTAAATTGTTATATTTTAACATTATTTCCGTGGGATATGCTTTTGCTTTACCCTTGATTCTGTACCGAAAATAACTGCACATCCCCTTCATCAATTAACATTTTGTTGCGGTGTTTAGTACTTCTACGCACAGCTAAGCAGCTTCTGTGTTCGAGGTAATCGGTGCTTAAAGTTGGGGGGGGGGGGGGGGGGGAGGAGGAGGAGGAGGAGGAGGAGGAGGAGGAGGAGGAGGGAAGGGAGGATTCTCGGGGGATCTCAGACCCCCTACGGATTTCGGCAGGGGTCTGAGACCCCTTGGGGAGGATGGATGTATGGATGAATACGGCTGAGCCCTTTGGATCGGGCGGTAGCTTACGCCACCTAGCCATTTTGTCTTACCCTTTAAGCTTAGAATATTTAAATGTGAAAACTATATTCACTCTGTACTGAAAAGAAAGTGAGGCTATAAATCCCCCTTGCCATCAGTTAATAAGAAAATGCCTAGTTTTCTCTCGCTTTCTGCCACCATTCACTTAATCTTTGCTTGGTAATCTCTACTGTCTTGAAATCCACTTTTCCTTCGCTGTCTCTAAAACCCAATGACCTTATTAAATCTATGTTGTCTTCGGTATGCATAGGGTGAAGCCCTTTACAGTAGAGTATCAAGTGCTCAGCCGTCTCGTCCTCCTCTCCACAAGCAGCGCACACTGTGTCCATTTCCTGGTACTTCGCTCTGTATGTTCTGGTTCGCAAAACACCTGTCCTTGCCTCAAACAACAATGAGCTTCCCCTAGAATTGTCATAAATGCTTTCTTTGGCAATAACTGTTTTGTTTAATCTATAGCCTTCCAGAGCCTTCTTTGTCTGCATTCCCTCTAGCCACCGATCTCTTTCTGTGGCTTTAACTTTCTTCTTAACTGAGACCTGCTCTTCCGTAACCCCACTATAGCCTAAAAACTTTCCTCTTAATTTCCTAGTGCGCTGTCTCCATTTTGTGTCTATACTCCTCATGTATAAATAGCTGAAAACCTTTCGTGCCCATTGCTCCCCACCCATTTGCCTCAAGCGATCCTCAAATTCTATCTTGCTCACAGCTTCCCTGCCCTCAAACGACGCCCATCCCATGTCTCCTTGTACTCCCTGGTTCGGTGTTTTGCAATGTGCCCCCAAAGCCAGCCTACCTACTCCACGCTGTTTTATTTCTAGTCTTGCATGCACTTCGGATTGCATGCATAGCACTGCGTTTCCAAAAGTCAAGCCAGGCACCATGACCCCTTTCCAAATCTCTCTCACCACCTCATACCTGTTGTAATTCCAAAGTGCTCTATTTTTCATTACAGCCGCATTTCTGTTGCCCTTACCTATTATATACTTTTCATGCTCACTGAGATATTCTGCACCACCACATATCCATACTCCTAGATACTTGTATTTAGTAGCTCTCTCAACTGTGATATTCTGTATCTTCAGTCTCTCAACATCATCATTGTTAAAAATCACGACTGCTGATTTTTCACTACTGAATTCTAAACCTAATTCCTCTCCTTCCCTACCACAGATGCTCATTAATTCCTGCAAATCTATCCTGTTGTTAGCCATTAGTACGATATCATCCGCATATACCAGTCCCGGTAAAGATCTGATGTCTGATCCAACCGTCGCGCCCCTAGCGGCGAAGTTGAGAACTAAACCCATTGGTGCAACATGAATTATTTGGGTGCGTTTCTCACGCCGCGTTCGGCTGTCAGCCAAATGCTGGCACAGCCGAGCGCGTTGTGTTAACGTTTGGGTGCATGCACATGTAATTAGTTTAAAGGCAAGCTGATTGTCAAACGGAAATATAGCATAGGGGGCTAATCGTAACAATCAGTCGGCTAATTAAGTTTAGTTTGTTAATTAACTTTTTAGTTAGTGAAAATAGACACATGGTTCCAATTAGAAACTTGCTATACTTCGTTTCAGCTTCGGTCCGAGCGCGGCCGATGTTATGAGCCGAAGGGCCAATCAAACAGCGAAGAGGCACAACGCCATAGCGTGCTCTCTGCAGTTGACAGGACCAGTGGGTATTTGCCGTCTTTCTGTGCGTGCTCCTCCGCCGGCTCGTCCTATCAAGCGCAGAGAGCACGCCATGACGTTGCGCTTTTTGCGCTGTTTGATTGGCCCTTCGGCTGATAACATCGGCCGCGCTCGGACCGAAGGTGAAACGAAGTATAAGCATAATCGAAAACCACTAAATCAACTCTTTTTAGGAAGATATAAGACAGGGGCAGAATTTTACGGTGTTCTGAAAAAACGTTCAGTTTGGACGCGTTTCTAGGTTTCGGTTTCTTATCGGAGCGCATGCGCTCCGATAAGAAACCGAAACCTTGCGCCCGCGGTCCTGCCCCCGGTGATTGCGGCGCGAAGCTCCCTCGCCTCCCTCGTTGGATGGAGGGAAGAAGGGGGCACGTGTGTTGCGCATCTCAGCCACCGGGGAGCAGGACCACGGGCGCAAAAACGCGCTCCGATAAGAATATCCGAAACCTAGAAACGCGTGCCAAATAAAGCGTTTTTACGGAACGCCGTAAACTGCTGCCCGCTGCGTTATATCTTTCTAAAAATAGTTGATTTAGTGGTTCTCGATGACGCTCAGCAAGTTTCTAATTAGAACCATATTGATCTTTCACTAATTAAGAAGTTAATCCTGGCCGTATAACTCACCGTCGGCGTAACCACGATGTTCTGTTGTAATAAGCACTCGCAACTTGTGGAACACTGAACCCGGATGTGCGTTCCAGGCGTAACCGATATGGTACTCATAACATGATGATCTATGCATTTCAGGGATTGTGCCCGCTCTCCCCCGCCATTCTGCCAGCAGAACGGAAAAAACAGAACGTACGTACTTGAACGCACCCTCGTTGACTTCCGCTCTAGGTTGCGGCCGATGGTTTTAGTTGATCCCCGCTTGTGTTTGCTTCTGCGTGCGGCTTGTGTAATTCGTATGGTAATAAAAGGGTTACACCTGGCTGCGTATTCGATTTTGTTCGATACTGCCTTTTTGCGACGCGGTAATAGCTCAGCACTCAAAGAATACAATGAAGACTCAAACCCTGGATTTCAAAACCGTGTTGTTCTCTAAATGACCGGCCATCGCACCGCGCTCTTGTCGAGCAAAACGAATTCGATCGTGCGTATTATGTATGCTGCCAAAGGTACTCGCGCTCAGCAGCAAGGTCACTCATTGGCAGCGGAACCTGATATGTACGCATGCTTAGATTACTGTGGCCCGTTGTTTTTGCGTTTCCAAAAGTCACGCATTCCCCATGCACTGAAACTGAAGGAACCCAGGGTCAGACTGAGGCTGCAGTTCGCTCTTCAAGATAATTAAGAAGCAATTGTAACCAGTGGCAACCCTTTTCCCCTGGTTGCTACGCCACTGATTGTAACGCAATGAAAACTTTGAAGGGTCCGCATAAATCGGTTTCTTAACTCGCTGGGATTTACTACAGAGGTGTTCGAGCAGAAATTGTTGTGGGCTAGTCTGGCGTTTACCACGATTAAAAAAATTGTGAAATGGAAAGAAAATAGAATCGGCTTATATATTCTTTACTTCATTTGGCCCAAATAAGCGCCATAGCTAGTAACACATAATAATGTCTTTTTTAGTGTACATGTGAAGTACAGGGAAAACATGGTTTTTGATTTTCTTTATTTACTCGGGTGAGCCTCTTTTTCCAATTTTAGCGAAAGCTTCCACATACTTCAGGCACCTCTGTAGTAAATCTTAGCGCGATACGTTAAGAACCCGATGTATACCGTCCCTTCGAATGGCCATCGGTCCCTTTGACCCACGCGGTATATTGTGGGCCCATAAATCAGTAACTTAACCGTTGGACGTGTTTTTTTTTTTTTCTTTCTTTGCTTAGACGGGTCTACGTAATTACGTAGACGAGGGGTTTTCTAACGAATGAGAGCCATTTCTGTAAGAATAACATATAAATAAAATCAGCTCTATGAACAAAACACTGGCTGGACGTACGATTGATGTTCATAGCATGTGTCATACGTTTGTCAAAATTAAAGACCTCCGTTTCTGGAATAAGAGTTTAGCATAAAAACTGTTGGAACCAAGCCTTGAATACGTACGTCTACCACCCCTATTTGCCTAGATGTTGCATGGTCACACATGGAGATACATGGACAATGGTGTGTGCACTCGCTAGAGGCCGAAAACACGACGAGGCGGACTAACGAATTAACCAATAGGCACCCTGCTTGATTCTAGATGCACGTAGAATGCGTATCGTGAAGGGTAAACAACAAATCACGCAACCGCATGCCGAGAGAAAATTGATGCAGGAGCGGCGCGAAAAAGAGCGAACGAAAGCAGCGCTCTTCAAAGGGCGTGAGAGCAGACGCTCTTCGCAGATAGCAGACGAGAATCGAGCCCACCACAGCACCTCTTGGCGACCTACGGGGCCCACGGTTTTACGCCGTTCAGCTACAGTGTACTGCTAATACACTCTAATTCTGTGTAGTTCTGTATTGTTAGCGTCAGTACCTACCGTGAAAACGGTCTAGGCAGTCTAAATAATTCTAAAATTACACAAAAAAAATATTCAGAGAAGTGTAAACAGTGTAGGTCAGGTGGCGCAAGCTACGCCCCAACACTGTGTTCGATGTGTGCGTCTCTGTCACCCGCGAGTAGCTCTTCGGCTTTTTGTTCATTGGAGAAGCAGCGGGATCCACATCAACCGACTCCCGCCGTCCGAGAGAGATTACGGCTCGGTCAGCTCAGTTCATTGCGGAGACCGGATAAAGAAATGTCAGCAAACAGAATGGACACCTCGTACACTCCCAAGGTGCTTCGCAAGACCAACGATTGTATGGTGAGCCAGGAAGTCGGCGCCGCTGCAAACGAGTCCAGAGTGCTCGTGTTGTACAGTGGAGGTACCATCGGTATGGTGAGAGGCAAGGATGGAGGTGAGTTTCGGTTTATGTCCTTGTCGCGTCACTTGCGTCATGCCATCCTGCGGTCGAACGTCTGGGTTCCTGCGGCCCTCGGCAGTTGGTCAGGGGCTTGCAAAATGCCGCGTTGTCAGCTCCGAAACGAGGCAGATCTGTTTTCTTGTATTTTTTTCCCCCCCAAACACGGAACACTGTCCCTGCGATCCGTACGGTCGCTTATCCGCACTGCGAAGTTTTTCCGTCAACGGTTGCGGCTATTTTGGAGATCGTAGAAGGGATCACTGACCGCACCGGTTCGACTGCACTTTCTCCGATCGCGCAAATAAACTTGAAAAAAGGAAAAGATTTAACGCAGTCAAGGCGGGAAGCACCTTAAAACTTAAGTAAACACAAACATGGCAACTGCTTAAAAGAAAAAAAAAAAAATGCATTAGTTTGGTTTTATCTTTATATTAGTTCAACAAATGTTATCTTTATATTAGTTGCACAAATTTTTTCTTCCACTTTATTCGAAACTTTGTGCTGCTCGTACTATGTAGCGAACTCCTCACCATCGGATAAACCGCGCAGCTGTGTGGTTTAGAAAAGGGCACGTACCTACCGTAAATGTGCGGCTTTTGGGAATATTTCGCGACTGCGAGTGGTATATGCAATTAAACCGTTTCCACGAGGTGAAACATATTGGTCCGATAAGTATTTCGCGATATTTTTTTCAGGGTCGTAAAATTCGTGAAACTGAGGTCATCTGGAAAGTTAAGTCATTTAACAGCATATGTCGTTTGCCTCCTCGGCACGCAGTGCTCCAGCCAATGCCCCTGGTGATGGAAAGTCGGCTTCGGGACTTTCCCCAACTCCACGACGCCGAGTATTCCAGCACACACTTCCCGGACTCCGACAAACCACCGCTCGTGCTACCGTGAGTGCTTCCTCTCATTTCAGGAGCGCTCTCTCATTAAGTTTTACAGCAGGTACCACAGTATGGGTGAATATCATTATATTCATTAATTCATTCATTCATTCCTTGCATTATTTTCAGCATCCCAGAACCAACTATATGCCCTTTAAGTGGTTCACTGCATTATACTATTGTATTTATATGTTGTATGTGTTGTAAGTAGAGCAAAAGCATATCTCAGGATGCCGGAAAGCATGAAGGAAAAACCGTGCACTTCAAAGGGTTACAGGGAGTTTAATGACATTTCGTTGACTCGGGGTGAAATGTCAACCAACCAAATGTCATTAAAACTTGAAGTATGTCTTTTTACCTGGTATATGTTATAATATGTATAACATAATGTCCAGATAAATGTCAATGACACATTTGTTCTAGCTCAGTGTATGGAGTAATTATATCATACCTTGAATGCCTAGAAACGTCTAAAAAAGCTCACACTCTTTTTTATATTTAATGACAATAACTTAAATAAGGTCTCAGCAAGAGCAGTAGGTCTAAGCGTTTTTTGAAGCCATTATGCAGTGGTGTACACCTGCAGGGTGGTTATGTGGGTTGTGATTAGAAATTAGATTTTTTTTTGGCATTTCATTTCAGTCAAATTGGCTGCGAGTTTCATTGGCATTTATTTATTGAACTGAATCCGGTGTTGATTGGCATTATTTTTTATATCCTCTGTTTTGGAGGCATTTTCGGTATGCTGGCCTGGCAAAGAGCTTGACAGAAGTCATGTGCTGCATCCTCGCTTGTCTGTGTGTGCCTCTTGTGCTCATGTCAGCATGTTGTGGGGAGCACACTGAGCTGGAAAACTGTATAAAATAACATGTAGATGGCGATATTAGTATTTGACTGAAGGAAAGGGCTATCAGTGGTTAAAACTGCTAGTAATTCAAAGTAAAGGGTAAAAACACAGGCAAGCTGGTGAATAGCTTTCATTACGAACCTGGGACGAGGAACAATAAAAAAACGGACACAACGCACAAGGTCTGAAACTCGGCTACTACCGTAAAATGCCGCGCATCCATCCATTCCACACTAAGTGTCCATTCCCAAATTTTTAAGATCTGAGAAAATATGCACAGCACATTTAATTGTAAAATTGATGACTGGACAAGCGCCCATCCCCTATTTTTCCGCAATTATCTGCCAATTTTGAGTGGGCACTTGCCCGGTATTTTACGGTAGTATATTTCGCACATTCGCTCTTACGCAGTCGTCGACGCCCTCTTCACCGAACCGGTACACCTCCTCGCAACAGCAAAACACATATCCGTGACACCCAAACAACGACGGGTGATTCAACAGAAAGGAAAACCTAAAAAAAAAGCCCCACGAGGCCAACAGGAATTTTCGTCTAATCTCCCAAAAACTGAAAAATTACAGGAGGATGCTAAAGATTCGCCTCTAAGAGTGGAACGCGATTGCTAAACATATAAACCCCGCTTGTTCCCGAGCCATGGCAGCGTGTCTGCGTGGCCTAGTTGGTAGCATGTCTGGCTTGCAACTGAAGGGTTATGAGTTTGAATCCCGCCTCCGCCTCAAATTCTTAAAAAGTTTTCTTAAGGCAAATGAATTACTTTATGAAGTGAAACCATTTGACACATGCGGCAACCTTTAATTCTCATTACGTGTCATGTTTTAATCACTTCCCTTCCCCGAGTGACTTCACGTGAGCATTGTGGGTTGTTCGAAATTCCCGCGCAAGGTCATGTGGCTGTGACGTCAATACCTTACCGTCCTGGTCCAGGACTTTCCCGTCCCACCGATGCCGACGCCGGCTTTTCTGTGACGCGAGCTCCTTAATACTATCACGTTGAAATCAACCCCTCTCCTTTCAAACCAGGCTTCCGTGAAGAGAAAACAAGAGAAAAAAAAATTGCCAGAAAAAATGCTCGAGGTACACCTGAGCACTTCTTATGAGTTGTTAATGCGAAAGCATGCACGCCGCTCTTCCGCTTCCTTCTTTCGTCCGAGGCGTACTTGCATCGATGGTCGAGCGTGTGCGCTGTTCTCGGCATGCTGACCTTGGGCGTGGAGCGGTGGAGCTGCTGCCTCGCGGACACGCACTGCCATGGGGTGGCGGTCGTTGAAACTGACGCGCAGCGGCCAATGGGAGCTTCGTCGACGCGCGCCAGCCGGTGGGACTGAAGCCGAAATCCATCAGCTTTACTCCACTCCTTTGGGATCGAAGAAACTAGGTGGCGCTGCCTAGGGTTTTCGCGTGGTTTCATAGCTGGGAGCTGGCTTCACTTGGAGAAAGAATTTAAGGTGCCGTTTGGTGCAGCTTTAAAGCTGATGACGTCGGCTCGCTCCATGGGACAGTTAATGCTTTCGTATTAAAAACAAACCCTTAGACTCTCGGTGAAATAACAAAGGCTCCCCTACATTAGCAGAAACTCTCGGTGAACGACCATAGCCACCAAACTACATACTCAGGAACCTCTTCATTTAATTTGCATATAATTTGCATTCATTTAATTTGCATATAGCTTATAATTTGCATCGTTTTTTTCAGGACTCTCCTACCTCCCTTCCTCTGTTTGTGCATAACTTGAGTGCTCCCTCATTCAGGTTGACAGTTGTTGCACTCTCCCATATGCTTAGCTATTTCAGAGTTCTGAACTCTATCTTTTACTGCCCTTTTATGCTCCAGGATCCTATCATTTAGACAGCGACCTGTTTGCCCTTTGTACGAGAAGCCACACCGCAACAGGATATTGTACACAACCCCTTCTTGGCAAATTACAGCTGGGTCCTTATGTTTCTTCTGACATCCCAGGACAGACCCCAAGAAATGTTTGCCACTGTCTTGATGTTATGAGAAACACCATGACAGTAAGGCACAGGAACTATATTTTTTAAAACCGGTTTGTCTACAGGAATTGAGCTGAACTTCTGCAACAGTTTGGGTATGTGGTTAGGTGGCTTTAGTTGTTCACCGAGAGTTTCTGCGAATGTAGGGGTGGCTTTGTTATTTCACCGAGTGTCTTGGGGTTAATTTTCCTGTCAATTTACTTTCTCTTGTTTTCACTTCAGGAAAGTCTGGTTTTGAAGGAAAGGGGTTGATTTTCGGTTTTTGGGAGATTAGGAGGTTCGTTGGCCTCGGCTTGTTTTTTGGGGGGTGGGAGGGGGGGTTTTCTTTCTGTTGAATCATCCGTCGTTCTTGGGTGTTCTGGATATGTGTTTTGCTGTTGCGAGGAGGTGTATGGGTTTGGTGGAGAGGGTGTCGACGGCTGTATAAGAGTGAATGTGTGAAATAAACTAGTAGCTGAGTTTGAAACCTTGTGTGTGGTGTGTCAGTTTTTTTTATTGTTTCTCGTCTCGGGTTTGTAATAGTAATAATTCAATATTACAAAAGCGCACGACCTGTCAAAATATTGCTTACCAATTTCATGATACAGTGCCAGCTCACCGTGGCTTCCAGCCTATGACAACAAGTCTGCGATCGCTTTATAAGATTAAAGGACCTCTGACACGCCAAAAAAAAAATTTTTTTTTATGCTAAACGTTGCAATGGCATATCAGGACATTACAAAAAAATTGTTTCACTATAGAGTTGCATAGTTTTTTTATAAAAAATAGAAATACGAAGCCCAATTCAAAGTTCCCGCCGTGCACTGTGACGTAACAGTGTACCGCAAGGTGTCGGGGCGGTCAGAAGGGAGGTATCGACCTACGTCACTAAAAGTGGGTTCACCGGAAGTCACATGAGTTTCACTCCTCGTGCTCTCCGCGACCGTGCATAAGACTTTTTTTTTTTTTTTTTTTTTATTCTGCTCTTCGTACGAGCGATCGTAGAAAACAAAGTTTCAGTTCCACTAGCTCTTTATCCCTGCACCGTTGGTTAGTTTGTGTGCTGTAAAATTTGAGGACGAAGAGTCAGTGGATCGACGTGATGGAGGTCAATGATGAAAGCGTTGCGAGTACAAGCCAGTGTACGAGTGCATGCCGTCAGTCCGATGATACAAGGCTATACTGGGCGCAAAACAAGCTATCAAGTTTTGAAAAAAAAAAAAAAATTTAGAACGCTCGCAGAAATTAGGATTGCTAGCATACGACAGGCCGATCGCATTGCTGAAGGTTGAGACACCGAGGTCGTTGAACCATCGGATACTCTCCAGGCTGAAGATGCCTGCCGTCTAAAGAACACGAACTGGTGAGTGTGCCAAGTACAAGTAAACGTCGAGCACGAAGTACGTATTTTGTCTAGAACATGAGTAGAACTTGTTTACTAGGTGCTCATGCGGCCGATGTATGTCTCTCAGAAATGCATGCAGTGTGATCTCTTCTTCAGTTGCTGAAATACCGGGACAGTCCCTCACACAGCGCCTTCTAGGCATTGTAGTTGATCACATCAATTCACTGACTCCGCTTCTTCTACCTTTACAGCAACATTAAGCGATGAAAAGCAAATAAAAGAAACCTTGTCTGCTTTGATCGCTCGTGGAGGTGCGGAGAACAAAAATATTTAAAAAAGAATATTACCCGCGCTCGCGGTAAGCACGAGGAGGGATGCAACTCACGTGACTTCCGGCGATGCCTCCCTTCTAAGCGCCCCGACACCTTGCGGTACACTGTTACGTGACAGTGCACGGCGGGAACTTTAAATTGGGCCTCGTATTTCTATTTTTTATAAAAAACTACGCAACTCTATAGTGAAACAATTTTTTTGTAATGTCCTGATATGCCAATTCAGCGCCTAGCATGAAAAAAAAATTTTTTTTTTGGCGTGTCAGAGGCCCTTTAAGCATATCAGTCTTCCGCCATAGACGGTGTAAAAAAGCCTTTACAGTCGACTCTCGTTAATTCAAAATCTTTTAATTCAAACTTTCGGATAATACAAACTAACGTGCAGGTCCCATCCTATGCGTCTCTATGGGAAGAAACTCCTGATAATTCAAACTTTGCTTTATTCAAACAAATTTTCAGCCCCCCTCGAGTTTGAATTAATGAGAGTCGACTGTATCCCCCAAAATAACGAAGAAAAAAAAAAAGAGTGAGACGGCATTCCACAGTACCATAACAAAAGCACTTAGTATTCTGCATTGCTCTAGTCTAAACCAAATTCATTAAATAAAAATTAGCAGGCTTTCTTTGCCTTTTATCGGGAAATGCGGAGGATTCCATACCCCAGTTCTGATGTCCCTTTGATGTTAACTTAGTTAACTTGCAGAAGCATTTCAGTTTTATTTCTAGGCAACCCGTCTTAATATTGGAGATAGGGCACGTGAAATTGTAATAATGTGTGTGGTGTTGAGGCTTTAAATTATTATAGTAGTGTCCTTTCAAAAAAAAAAAAAAAAATTCTCCCTCATCAGAAGGGCTGTATAAGCCATTCTAGTTTAAGCTATAATTTTATCTCTTTAAACTCTGCTTATTTAAATTAAAATTGCAATTAAGAAACCACTAAAATTGCACAGGTTTAATAAAAGAAATTGCTCTTACAATGGGATTACTCCAAGCAGCCTTCAACTTTTAATTTAGCTCACAACAAAGCCAACAAAAGCCATAAAAAAAAGAAAAAAAACCAGAACAAGAAGCAAATTATTACAAAAACATAATAATCAACAAGATAAAACAAAAAAGCGCCTTGTCAAGCAGACAAACAGGGCAACAGAAATGGACTCCCCAATGACAAGGTAATAGTGTTGTTTTATTTTATTCTTGCATCGTGTTCTGTATGTGCAAGGACACCTGACCTAGCCAAGCTCTCTAGTGGAAGCTTTTTGTCCGTTAAAAACAGCTCCTTGTTTTTAAACACAAGATCCCTAGCCGCCGACAACAGATGTGCACAGATATGGATGCATCATGCCTGTCTGCATTCCGCTTTGCATATTTGTATTATTCCTGGGTGTTTGCAGCTGTGCAGCACTGATTGCTGTTGCCCGGTGTCGCCGTTCCGGTACATAGGTAGTTGTTTTGCCAACGTAGACTTCCGTACACATCTGTATCATGCAAAGTATGTAACGTCTGTGCCATATGCTCATCGCATTATTGTATTCATTTTGAGTGGTGCCACGGGCCTCTCTGCAGCATTACAGCTTTACGTAGCCAAGACTCGCTTAAACCAAAAAGCATTTGCAGTATGCAATAAATAAACAAAGTAAATTCTTGACTACAGGCTGAAGTTGAGCTAGTTGGTACGTATTAGTGTTGGGTCAGCTTGAACTTGCAGAAACAGACATAGAAAGGACGGGACAAGACAAAACAGCCGACTAAGAACTTCGGTTTAGTACACTTCTTTTTTGTATGTGTAATTGTCTTTTTCACGAGCTGGTCACATATACGCAAAATAACTAGTAGCCTTATATGAATGTTTACACAAGAAAATTTTAAAATTTACTGTTACCCACTCCTCCTACGAGTTACCCGGGCATGGCACACCGCAAATACTGTTTTTTCTTTGGTGTGGATAGTGATGGAAGAGGCTTTAACACATTCCTCCCCGTGTTCTTCGATGGTCAGTGCCTCGAGCTTCTTGTGTGCAAAAGGATTTGTGTTTGTTGCCAGAATCCTTTTGCACGTTAGATGCTCGAGGTACTGGCCATAGAAGAACACGGGGAGGAATGTGGTAGCACATTGTCCATCACACCAAAGAAAAACAGTATTTGCAATGTGCCACACCCAGGTAAATCGTAGGAAAAGAGGGTAGCGGCAAATGTAATAATTTTCTTCATAGTTAATAACATTAGTTAAAACTAATAGTTATTTTTTGTATTCATATATGAACAGCTTGTGAAAAAGACAATTACTGATACGAAGAAGTGTACTAAAGCAAAGTTGTTAGACTCCTCTGTAAGTTCAAGGTGACCATCACTATAAATTCTTGATCTAGACATTTTATACAATCAAACTCTCGGGCATCTGAAACCACTTGATTGTCGTTCTGAAGCATTTAAGATACACACTTGTAAAAAAAAAATTAGTATAAAAATATTTTATTAATAAATTGTTACTTGAAAAAATGTTTAATTATGAAATGTTTCCATACAATTGTTTCATTCATAGATTGTTTCTATAAAATGTTTTATTGTTAAATTGTTTATATAAAATAAGTTTTATTAACGAATTGTTTTTATAAAATGTTTTATTAATAGATTATTTATATGAAAATGTTATTTCAATAAATTGTGTAATAGTTTGTGTGCACTGAGTATTTCTAAATATAATCATGAAGTACCTACAAGGAACACCAAAATAAAAGGGGCAGAAATTCTTGAGCAGTGCAAGTTGTAATCGCAGTCTAGTTATTCAGCATCGCTAGTCATGTTTTGGCATTAACATACTTTTCTTTATTAGTAGACATTAGTATATAGAAGGAATTATAGTAAGGAATAGTCACATATACAACAGTCATCAGATGGATGCCATATTCCTTGCATAGGCATGTAAACTGCTCCGTTTGTTTCTTGCCAAGAAAGCTTTTGACTACATGGTCTCTGTGCAACATGTGCAACACTCCGTGACCCGCTTAGGTCTGCTTTTGATGCACGAAATTTGAGACCCAATGAAATATAAACGCTCTGCATGTGTTTTCAAAATAAACTGCAGCATGCATTTTGCAGCTTGGAATTTCCCATATAAAAAAAAAAATAAACTTTGCAAACAAACATAAAATTTAGAAACAATATGTAAAAAAAAAAGAATAACAAAAAAAAAGTTGGCACATGGAACGCGGGGAGAGAGTGAGTGATGTAAATATCACGAAGAGGCATATCGCCTTCAAAAGAAAAAAGAAATGCTCCTCTAGTGGTGCTTGCGTTGCATTCCTTGTGTGCATTCCTTGTGTATCAGAAACTTGAGCTCTGCTCTGAGCTGTTAAGATGAAGTGCTCTGTCACCCGAAGCCATCTGATGCCTGCCCTAAATTGTTTAGATAACGGAAGGGCCCGGCACCTGAAACAAAATGAGACTTGTCCAAACACTTGTTTACATTGTTGAATAGGCTCCAACGAAGTTAGTATTCGTTTAAGAAACATACAGTACATACTAGGTTTCTTGACATAACTTCGGTATCCAGTTGTTATTGGTAGTTAAAATCTGTCAGACTTTTTCTTTCTTTATATTTCTGTATATTTATTTATGAATAGTACATACTTCTAATCCTATGAAAAAATTCTAAGATATGGTACATTAAAGAAACACCTAACAAAATATGCACAAAAAACGATGACATAGGCAAAAACATCATGTATCTGATCCAAAACTATTTAGGATAAGCAGTCGCTTAAATAGGTTTTTCAATATAAAACATTGTCGTAAGGTAAGAACCTTTTTGTCATAAAATATACTAAAAAATGTTTACTAATATCAGTAGTTTTGCTATGATTAACAGCTCAAATTCTTGTCCCAGGATAAGAGACTCGATTGCTATAGGTTTTTTTGACAATAAAGTTATATGTGGTTGTACCGTTTAGTACCGGAACTTAATGTGCTGATGCAGTGCAGATGCTCTGCATATATCAAAGATGTTCGTAGTAAATCGTTTGTGTAGGTATGAGACCCCTTTAATCTAAAACCGACTTCACAGTACAGATAGACTCAAATGTATATTATATCTTCAAATCTCAAACATCTAACTCTTAAAAAAAAAGAAAAAAAAAAAAAAGAAAATAGTGTCAGTAAGGCTGAAACTGTCTCGTATACATCTTTGTCGTAAGCGTCACTGCGGTTCTTCACCTCTGTGCGTCACGTCATACGAGTAACGCTGATGGGGAAGCCGGAGAGATGCTCGTGTGCGTATCAGGGCTGTCGTTCGCAAACAGCTTTCTCCGCTCGCTCCTAGGCGATAAGCACGCGGTATGTGTTGGGACGTGGCCAGACTCCGTTTTTACGACACGTGGGCGCAACCGAAACGCGGGACATTTCTTTGCTGCATCATCTCGCCGATTTGAATGGGGAAGATAAGACCTAGGGAGACCCTTAAAAAAAAATTCTGGCTTATCTTCACCCTTTGCTTTAGGAACCGTTGGGTAGACATAGCACAGCTGTGCGTCGAAAGAGAATGGAGTCTTTTGCAACGGTTGTGTTGTTTGCCTTGAACGGTTTGACCAGCACTCGGAACGTGACGTGCGGAACGACAACATCTACAACGACTCACTTTTTACTGCTCTCTGTCGAGTAATTGGCTTAGCTGGAGATTGCTACGAAGTATGGGACGCGTTTCTAATGACTGTTGATTACAACCACCTTGTGCGTATTCGAGTCATGCCAGTTTTGGTCCCATAAATGTTTGGTTTTCTTTGCTGTTTGATGTTTTCTTGCTTGCTAGGCCAAGTGCCAAGTTGCAGCATCATTGTAGATTCAAATATGTAGTAGCAGAGAGCCGGGGTGGCTTTTTAAATGAAACAGAATATAATGGTTCATGATGGAGATCTGGATTCTCTGTTTGCTACTTGAAAGTTGATGTTTCCACCAGCTGACCACAAACTAAACCACTTGTTATTTTACAAGTTTGAAAATATGTATATATAAAAAAAAAATAACTTCTAAAAATGTATTGAAACTTAGGGAAAAAGCAAGAACTTTGAAAAGAAAGTAAAAGAGAAATCTTTATACACACACTTTTTCTGAAGCAAACACTAAAGTTCTATAAGCCAGAGGCCAAAGAATTTAACTAGAAATTTGGGCAACAGGTATTTTTGTCTGTATCCTTTATTTGTGAACAGGATCCTTCTAAGAAAATAAAAGAAAAAAGTGCTATCAGTATAAATTGGTGGTATCTGTCAGGTCTGTTCCATGTGCATTTCAGGTGACAGATACCACCAATCACCAATTTGAACATTACTTGAAGTACATTCTTCTGGCATGTTCAGAAGGAAGTACAACAGCTCACTTTGAAGCACACACTACTATCTAAAATTAGGTCTGTGATCAAAGTTGGTCACCACCTGCAGAACTGATTGGCTGATTGTTTCATGCCAATTGCCAAGCCCCTAATTTTGGTTTCTTTTTGTGAGGTAGCACAGACAATGTTTTATTGCATTTAATATGGTCGAAACAAATATGAGTCTGGCAGAAAGGAGATGGTACCAAAAACCACATAGTGTTGTAAAACATCAGTTTTACTTTATTTAAAAGGCACATTATGTCTTGAGTTATCGAAGTGTGCACTTCATTCCTTTCGCTTTACTTTCCATAAAAGACCTAGCATGCACCCATGTTGCAGTATGCGCCCACCCATACTTTTTGAATATTTAAAATATGGGCAAAGTATGTATCAAACGCCCACCCCAGCAAACTTCCGTGCCCACTGAGCTGACCGATGGGCTCCGGTCAGCTCGGTGGGCTGACCGAGGTGCGCACCGGTGCAAAGTGGTGAAGCTTTTCGTGAGAGTGCTGGGGCACAGCATGCTTCAAAAATTAAAGGTCCCGCTAGAGCCCTACACTGCCTTTATAATGTTCCCTCGGATCAAACAAAAGCCTACCTTACCACTTACTCCTTCAGCTTTTCTGCTCACGGACCTGAGAAGTGCTATCCCCATTTTTTTCGTGACGATCTCCAGCCTTTTTTGTGGGCGCTCGCTCGGTAACTTACGGTAAGAACAATAATTAGTGCAAAGGCCAGACAAGGACAAGAATGCATAGATGGGACCAGCACTAGTCCCATCCATGTGTTCTTGTCCTTGTCTGTTTTTCACACTATTTATTGTTCATAGTGCTTACTATCCAACTGACACACCTTAATAATTTTTATTACTTTTAAGAGTTTATCGAACTACAGTATTATTGCGGGTGTCTTGTCCCATGACTTGGAACACCTTTTATGTGCACTTGAGTGAATTACCCAACAGTGCTTCAGCACGTGGGGACTTGAACGTTACACCGGGGTGTGATTGCAGCTGCACAGGGGATCCGAACCGAGTGGTGTACACCATCTATGAGTATGACCCCCTCTTGGACTCCTCCAACGCCACCATGGACGACTGGGGCCGCATTGCCCAGGACATCATGGTGGGTCCTCGCCTGAGAAGTCCGCATTGGCAAGCACCGCCTCATTGAAGAAAAGCGCACATCTAAAGTAATACTTTCATAGTTGACCTAATACGATGTGGTTAGGGCTTCCCAAGTAAATTCATCACAGTAACGCTCGCGTAGCGATCGAAGATGTGAATTGCACCGAGCCAGTGTCGTCCGGAGGAAACGTGCACAATACCTCGTAAGCCTCGTAAGGACGGTTCGCACATTTGACTCTGAATGGGACTGAATCCGTCGTGTGCGCTTGCGGTCGCTCACGGCCTGAGAAAGCAACCAGCACAGTGGATTTTTACTTTTTACGCATCATTTTTTCATCGTGAGCTTTAAATAATTCCGACAGTGTTATAAGCAACCGTTTTTCGTCGACGGTGCATTGATCTGATCTTGCAAATTCTGCGAAACCTTCAGTCTACTCGTAAGTGGATTGGAGGTTGTTTTGGATTTCCTCGATAGATGGCGCGAGTGTGTTCTCTCGTCGTAAGCCGTCACAAGTGGTCCTGGCGCTGTTGGTCACAGTCAAATGCAAAAATACGAACCGACCTTTGGGTGGCTGCCAAGGAACCGACTTCCTTCTTTGGGAATCTTCTCGTCCTTCTTGTTGCTTCCCTCCTTTTTGAATTTAGCTGTTCTATTTTTTTATTTGAAGGCACACTACGACCAGTTTGATGGGTTCGTGGTACTCCACGGTACGGACACCATGGCCTACACGGCGTCTGCACTCTCCTTCATGTTGGAAAACCTGGGGAAATCCGTCATCATCACCGGTTCCCAGGTACGCCCGCGTCTAAAGAGCTTGTCGCTGCCGCTCTCGTGCCCTTGCCGCTTTACACCCTCCTGAGCAAATGGCTACCAGTTATGGTTAGTTACAGGTTGAGAAAGGTTTTTGAGGGAAGAACGGCTGCGGAGGAGGAAGCAATCTGTTTGCTTCCTCCTCCCCAGCCCCCCTTTCCCTCATAAACTTTTCTTAACCTGTTAGGGACTATAGTTGCAGCGCAAAGGGTTCTACTTTTCTATCACGGGGCAACACAAAACTGGTTTTCTGCTATTGTGTCACGGGTAGCATGCTATTCTAACAACCACTGTCGTGGGGCAGCAAAGGAGACACATGCCTTTCTTCACCTGGCATGCCGAGCCTTCACATAAACAAAGCACAATGTTTTTGTTTTGTTTTTTCTCTGCCTCCCATCCAAATGGAATACATTTGGATGGGAGGCAGAGGAGGTCAGAAAGCCTGACGTGGACTCTGCTCCCTTACAAAATTTTGGTGAAGGTCAGCCAGCAATCAGGCTGGACACAAAGACAAAACAACTTGATCTAGTTGTGCTCGACGAACTTACCAGCGAAGTTACCAGCAGGCTCCATGGAGTGTGCTGGTATGTTACAGGGATAAAAGGAAAGCAACATAAAGGACAAAGACAGGACATGCCTTCGTTTTTATGTTGCTTTTTTTTATCCTTGATCTAGTTGGTTCTTTTGCCAAAGCAGTTTTACGCGATACATGTTTTTTACACTTTGTCATTATTATTTTGATTCACAAAACAATATCACTTGCCATCAGGAATTTTCTAATGTTTTTCTTGAAATTGTGAAAAGAACACTGGAAATTTATTTGTTCCGGGTAGTGTCAATAAATAGTTACTTGCTAATAGGGCTTACAACTCATTATCAATTTGTGACCCCCCCAGGTGTGTATGTTTCTTGGATTTTTGAACCTCGATTTTACGAAACCTGATTTTACGAATTTTCCGATTTAACGAACAAATTCGCATTCCCCGCGCAGCCTATGCGCGAGGTCTCACTTCCTCGATTTTACGAAGTTTCCGATTTAACGAAATAATTAGCAGGTCCCGGTGACTTCATTAAATCGAGGTTCAACTGTACACCTTGATTTTTCTAGTTTATATTTTTATTTCAAACGAACCATAGTTATTACAGTCGTTCCTGTCTTTCTGTCTAGGAGCTTTAACCAACTTTAAAACTCCATATACTTGCAACATCTCGTACTGCTTGATTAGATTTTCCACTTAGCAGGAATTACTAGAGATTTTTGGCAACAAAAGTAAAACCCCTAATGGTGCAACGCTCTGCATATTACCATTGCCTTGATGTCTCTTTTTAGATTCCCATTTTCGAACCCAGAAGTGATGGACGGGAAAACCTCCTTAACTCCCTCATCATTGCCGGGAACTACATTATCCCCGAGGTAAGCTGTCCCAACTGATCCACAGGCAATCATTTTGCGAAAATGGGCATCAGGGTTTCATACTTTTATCATTAAATTTGGCGAGAAAGCACGGCCAAGTGCTAACACGCCGTGATGCAAGCCTCGATTGAGTACAGTCAATGACAATATGAACTGGCCCAGTTTAGTGCTAACTGAAACATATTAGTGAACAACCCGAGACTGAGGTATTGACAGACGACGAGAAGGAAGAGAAGGAGAACGTCTCTGTTGAGATGTTCTCCTTCTCTTTCCTTCGTCGTCTGTCAATACCTCAGTCTCGGGTTGTTCACTAATATGTTTGATATACACCAGCTCACTTGCGCCCTTACGTTCTACTCACTAACTGAAATTTGTAGTATGCCACATTGGGTACCTCCGGCATGCTGGGCTATGAAACGGACTGCCACGCTAGGACAGTAGGAGATATGGCAGTTCATTCCAACCACTTTTTTTAACAGCTTAATGTGTCCAAAACTCCCTGCAAGGCTCTCGTACTGCGGCGGCCCAAACGCTGCTGGGTCAGCTCATATCGCCACACCCTGTACTTTCTGCATCAGTGAAGTTGTGCTCTATGGTGTCTTAGTAAATTATGACAATGCAGCTCTCGAATAGTTGCCCAAGACACATAGATTGAGCATATTTTTATGAGCAGCTAGCGTGGTTTTTTGTGAGAGCCCATCAAATCTATAACACAAGAGGGCTTTGCTGACACCCATTTTATGAACGGTGCCTTTAATTGATGTCCCCACTGTACAGTGGAACCGTTAAACAACGGTATTGTTAAAACAAATAATAGAAAACTGCACAAATGAACACAAGGACAAGGAGAAGGACACAGACGTAGCACTGATTCACGACATTCTTCTCGTGTTTATTTGCACTCTTTTTTTTATTATTTGTGCTATGTGCCAGCACACCCAACAACAAAAGCTGTATCTTTAAAAGGGTCACTGAGTGAAATTCTGCCATGGTTTCACTATTATCTATTGATACAGTTGACCTAGGAGTGATGGTTATACAAAATCACACAAAGCGCCGACATACTGTACTCCCTCCTTATTGAGTGACATTGTGCCCCGTGCTTCTTCTCGCCAGGTGACGCTAATGTTCAACAACAAGTTGTTCCGCGGCAACCGCACGAGCAAGATCAGCATCGACGAGTTGGATGCCTTCGCCTCTCCTAACATGGCGCCACTGGCCACCATCGGTGTTCAGATTGAAGGTGATGACACTGCTGGAGCTATCGGAAGTTTCCGACGGGGCAGTTTTAGAAACCACTTCCCCGTCTTCTGCTTTGGGTGCCGTCGGGAACATGTTCTTTTTCCACGCTAGCGTGCCGGGTGTTCCCTCGACGACGGATAGTCTATTCAGCTGTGCTCGATGAAGGTTGAGAGAGAAAAGGGTCTTAAAAAGTAAAAAAAGCAAACAAAAATAATAATAAAAAAAATTCCACCGCCACGTATTGGACACATCATTGGAATGTGACAATGACGTAGTCTCATGAGAGAGAGAAGGGATATCTGGTTTTTTCAGTTTCGAGGTCTCTTTTAATGTCCTTGGTACGTCGCTCGACTTCTTACCATAACCCCAACAATCGTCTAAAAAAAAAGAAAAAAGATGCGAGTTATTTTGATTGCTGCGACGACATGTTCTTACCTAACGGCTGCATGGAGCGGCTCCGTATCTGCGTTGAATTATTTTCAGAGAAAGAAACATACCGGAAAAGCTCTGTCCAACGTGTTACAGTTAAATCTCGTTAATTCAAACCCTTTTAATTCAAACTTGTGGATAATTCAAACTAACATGCAGGTCCCATCCTATATGTGTCTATGGGAGGAAACTCCCGGTAATTCAAACTTTGCTTTGTTCAAACAAATTTTCAGTCCCTCTCGAGTTCGAATTAACGAGATTCGACTGCCGTTGTTATGGTCTACTTAGCTACGGTTCCCAGAATGCACCTCTGACACGAGTGTTCGGCATCCCCTACTATCGCGCATGCGTCGAAAGTGGTCCTGGAGCCGACGTGTCGCGCTGTAGGTCGTTGCGATCCTGGCGGTCGTGCATAGCCACGGGCGTCTCCGTTGCCACGGCGTCCCAACTCCCGGCTGCTGAAGCGCCAGTGGACTTTCGAGCTTGAGCTGGCTCTGTGGTCTGTTTGTCTTTAGGAAATGACACATTGGTTGCCCTAGTCGTGGCCTTGCTTCCAAGGTCTTTAATGTTTACTTTGTTTGCGCATGCCCGTGTCCGTGCAGTGAACTGGAAGTTGGTGTTCCGGCAAACGACCATGGAGAAGTGCCGGGTGCACTCGAAGCTCAACCGGAACGTGGGGCTTCTTCGCCTTTTTCCCAGTATCACCGTCGAAGTCGTGAGTAGGCGGTGTTCTTTCAATGTGGCGTATAATGCCGTCACAAAATTTGAAGATTTTTTAAAATTTATTTATTTCATGTTAATTTATTTCTTTGGGACATGAGAGCTTTAAGGAGGGGAGTGGGCCAAAATATCTAAGCAATGTACATGTTATTGGCTTCTAACTGATAACCTTGTTTTTCTTAACTGCTGACTGTCTTTTTTTTAAATTTTATTTTGCCTCTTTAGTGCGTGTGTTCTATATTGTGTATTATGTACAGTGCGCGACACTGTTAGCGCGAACAAGCGATCGCCGGTTTTTCCAGTTTTTCTCTTTCAAACCAAGGGATGTCATCCAAGTTATTATTGCTACGGAAAGAGCTCATTTAGTTCTATAATGTAAGCGATAAAATTTTGTGCTCGCTAACACTATTTAGAAGTAAAATGCGAAAATATGTCGATGCCATGTTCGCGCTAACAGTGTCGCGATGTGTACTATTATGATTCATATGTGTATATTCGTCTGTGTATATTGCACATATTCACCCTGCAGTCAGTATAACCTGCTTCGCCTCAACGATTGCTTTCACCTGTTCCATCAACTAACGTACGAGTTTCGAAACTTTGTAACCACCTTACTAAAGTTTCAAATTGAACTAGTAGCACAATAAACTCTCATTAATTGAAACCCCAGGAAGCTGCGAATTTCGTTTGAATTATCAGAAATTTAGCGAAATATGATGCAAAATACAATTACTGTTTGTTATATAGATGGCTACACATTCAAAGCAGATACTTGATGATTTCCTCTACACAGGCCTGCAAATCGTAAGCAGATATACCACACATGAAGCATCAATGAAATGTATGAGATCCATCCCTCAGAAATGCTGTCTATCGTTGGCTGTTTAGACGGCACGTGACACCTCAAAACAAAATTAAGTTTATTCATCCAGCCAAAAAAGTTGTCTATTGTGGGCTTGTTGAGTGTGCTTCTTACCGAGCACTGGTGCACTGTGGAGAAGCAACACCCGTGGAAGCAAGCTCCGTGGGTGTTGCTTTTCCGCAGTGCACCGGTGCTCCGTAAGATGCGTGCTCAACGAGTCCACAAGAACAACAAGAATTGCACGAAAACGCCGTCCGAATTAAGCTGCTCATACATTGAAAACATAGCGGGACAACTAAAATTTTGAAAATGATTGGAATTAACCAGAAGTAAGAAATACCAGAGTGAATTATCGTGAGCCCAAAAAATAAAATAAAATAAATAAATAAAACACAAATAAAGTGGTGAAACAGATGAAAAAAAAAAAATAGTTAGTCAGAACACAAGCCAAACTCGCAAAGTTAATCTTTTTATTTGGTGCTCTTGGTGATGAAGACGATAGGCGGGAGAAAGAGGGGGGGAGGCAGTTACAATCCATCAATAAAATGGGTAGGAAAGGCCAATCAAAATGGGATGAGCGACGTTTGGAGATGCCAACTTTATTTTGATGAGTGACACGTGACGAGACATAAGGTGGTTTTGTGCTAAGAGAAGTTTACACAGCTTGTCGTCAGCTTTGTCTGTTTTATGCATATACAGTAAAACCTCGTTAATTCAACCCCCGCTAATTCGGAAATTCGGATAATTTGAACTGCCGATTCAGTCCCGCCAAACGTGTGTATTAGTCAATGGCACCAAACGCTCATTATTCGGAGGGAATGTGGCACGCTATGGTTAATTCGGACGAATTCGGCAGGTGGCGCAAGCTACCGTCCGTTCCAAAGGGTATGACCGCTATCCATCCGAGGTGCACATATGGTTTTTCCGGTTTTCCCCATGGTTCTTCGCTCTTCCGGTTCTCCGTGTTTTGCACCAGTTTTGCTCTGGATTGTCGTGCGTCAGCGCGCTATTCTCTTTGCATGGAAGCGGCAGAAGTACAGCTGCAACGGAAAACGAGTAGCACAACTGACCGATGATTGGAGCGGTAAATCACGACATGCGGTGCTATTGTTCCCGAGCGCGCCGATAGCAAGAGTGACAGTCACGTTTCATGCCTCAACGTGGGGTGGCCGACAGAAAGCAGCCCATCCTAAAGCCCGCCCCTCATTTGAACAGCTATCTTATCCCTCAATTGTTTGCCGGCCACCCCGCTGCCCCCGCATTGAAACATGCAACGTGACTGGCACTCTCGCTATCGGCGCGCTCGGGAACAATAGCGCCGCGTGCCGCAATTTTGCCGCTCCGATCATCGGTCAGTTTTCCTACTCGTTTTTCATTACAGCTGTACCAGGCCAAGAATTTAGCGACGAAAGTGGAAATACTGAGGGCCTTGAAGGACGGCGTCTCTCGACAACAAGTGATGGAAAGTTACGACGTCAAGAAAAGCACTTTGGCCACGTACTTGAAAATTGAGGCCGAGATCCTACAGGCTTTCGAGAGCGAGAAGTTTGACGCGGAAAGAAAGCGGCTGTGGAAGGTGGTGCGCCCGAAACTAGAAGAGGCGTTGCTGTGCTTAATCGTCAGCGCACGGGATGCGTAGCTCTGACAGTGCGAGTGCGGTGGAGCACTCGACCGTGCTAAGGAAAGTTTCCGTCTCCGCCCAAATGTCGTCCAGAAAACAGGCGGCAATAACAAATTTCTTCTCAAAATAAAGGTATGTCACAGGGAAACATTTTCGCGCAGTTTTCTTTGTCCTTTCGATATTTTGACTTTCGGATAATTCTGACATTTTTGCCGGTCCCATGAGATTCGAATTAACGAGGTTTTACTGTATTTATGTTTTGTGGCTTTACGGTGCTAAAAAAAAGAAACGAAACCAGAGTTTCGAGGCTCTGTCTCTGGCAGACGACTGTTGCATCTGCACCTTTTTGACAAAGTGTTTTATAGCCTTAATCTCATTGACAGTCTTTTTTCTAAAAGAATAAGTACTGCAGTCTGCAAAGATTAGATAATGCGAGGAAAGTGAGGGTTCTTTTGTGCTTTTGCATTTTTGCGTTCTCTGCTGCAAACATTTTACCGACTAGACTCACCTGTCTGATGGTGCAGTTGCTGAAAGTTGCGTTTCAGATTTTTTTATCCCATGTGGCTGATGCAGTCTTCTTGTTTTGTTTTTTGTTGTTGGACCGCTTTGTGTTTCAGTACACTTTTATGCACTGTCTTGCATAGCCTTGTACTTTTAAACTGTTTCAGTAAACTAGAAAATAAAAAGAATGGTGTTTGCAGTGTTCACGGTTTGAACATTCTGAGTGGGAATCATTGTGGCAAAGATCTTACTAAAGACTAGGTTCCTCAAGTTGTTAATAAAAAACAAAAAAAACAAAACATGGTTGTGTAAACTTTTTCTCAGGAATGAACAGTTCAAAGTTATAGTTTTGGGTGTAAATATGCTTTGTAACTTTGCCTGAAACTAGTGTCTTCATTTTGCGGATCTTGAACTGGGACCCGAAGTTTTGTTCTCAGGCCCACAAACATTCTTTTCTTAAAGCAAACTTGATTTAAAGTGGTAGCTAATAAATATGGTTCCATTGAGAAATTATTGATCATGTTGACTGTGGTGCACACTCTAGTGTACTGAAACTTTTGGCTTCCGAAAATAGGCCACATAGTTTTTGCCTGAAGTCAAATTTTTGTCGTCTTGTGAGTGCGCTGAAACTTGCATCCATCAGAGTGTTTGGACATGCTGAAGTCCATCATGTTACAATGCGCACATAAAATACTTTTTTTCTTAAATTTTGTCGTAACATAAGTTTGCACATCTTGGTATTGTAGAATCCAATTATAGCAACCGTGCCATTTAAGGAAAGAAATATGACTACTTATCTTTCACTCCATTTACTGTGCCCGCAAACGGCTCGTGACCTAAAACTAGAATCCTACATTTTTTTTTTTTTTTCGAGGGGCTATTATGTTTTTTTTTTTATTGATCTGAAATTTGTGATATTTTCTGAATTTCCAGTCAATATAAGGGATGCAAAGTCTTAATTTATTTAAAACATGTTATCAGGAATTGCTCATTATCATAGTTGCATTGGGCACCTCAGCCTATAAAATGGTAACATTCACGCATGGATGGGTCAAGCAGATATAGTGTGACCAGACGTCCTGTTTTGGTTGGGACAGTCCTGTTTTTAAGGTTCATTCCTGCTGTCACATCATTTTGTCTCAATAGACCATTTTTGTGGGAATGGGCATACCTACTTGTGAAATCACTACTAGGCAAGTGTAAAAAAAACTGAAAAATGTTCCCTTGTTACGGACATAATTTTATAAAAATAAATACCCTATACTATGGATATGTTACCTTTCGTAGGCTATAATTTTAGGTCATTCCGTGGTTACATATGGCAAGATATTTTGTTTGCATAGATGCAGGGTCGCATCGGTTGGCAAAATTTCTGGCCCATTGTTTAAAAATGGGAAAGAAAGGCATTTTGAGTTCTCAAAAATAAACTGAAAAAATTTGAGTTTTTTTGTTTTAACTGAATAGTAGTAGTGCTTTTTTTCCTACCTCGCTTAAGTAGAAAACGGAACAGTCCCCTTTTCTACTTTGAGCATTATGGTCACCCTAGGCAGGTGTGACACGAAAGAGAAACAGTGTAAATTGGCTTCCTGTTCAGAAAATTGAAGTTTCAAGTATCGAGGGCTTTAAATTCAAATTTTGAAAATGCCCATTTACCAGCAAGTGTTTGTCTGGTTTCTCATAAAGGTCAACCAACAAGCAGAAAGGAGGAAACTCTCCCTCAATTCCTCTTTTCGGTTTGAGAGGGAGGAGCAGAAAAAAGGGGGAATGGAGAGAAGAAAGCTGGGAACCATTTTTCCCCGGCAGAAGACTGTAGGTCGGTTAAAGGGGTCATAAAACAATATATATCTCCCAGATCTAGATTTTCTTATATTCAATAAACGACAAAGACATTGATTCCTAAGTATTACGACGAAATATAGCATCTGCATTTTATAAACTGTTATTACAAATCACGTTTTTTGGACTGTCTGAAATGGCTATGCAACACCCCTTGGGCAACGCAGGCAACAATATGTTGCATCAGCTATAAGTAAAAAGGTTGAACAGATAATGAACCTTATTTAATCTTCAAATAATAAATTGGGGCTGATAAAAAGATTGAGCTATTTATCGACATTCTTGTATTAGCTGTATGCCACTAGATCACATGACTGCAGTTCAATTTCGGTTTCGAACACATCCGAGTATTCTCTTGTTCGGTAATTATCCTAACCATGCGGCTCGTCTTGCCGTGGCTCACATTCATTGTGGAATGCGGTTGAGGAACCTGAGTGTGGATTATAATTATAACAAAACACAAAGTGAAGCAATACAACAATATGTCAAGAGGATTCAAACACTGGCCTTTGCAAAATACATAGCAAGGAGGGACGCGCACGCTCGACCTCTCGCCTATCAGCACGTCCGGTTTGGGCTATTTATTTTCGCGGGTGTGGTCTTAGGACCTTGTAGTTTTCCCACGACCAACTTTATGATCTTGAATTTTCATTGGTTTTCCTTTACCACAATCTTACTCGGCAGTAACTTGATATGCCGCTCCTTAGCGTAGAATACCGTGCATCTGCCCATTCCACACTGAGCGACCATTTCCACATTTGTGAGATCTGAAAAAATATGCACAGCGAATTTTCACATAAAATTGATGAGCGGACAAGCGCACATCCCCTATTTTTCCGCGATCATCTCTCAATTTTGAGTGTGCGCTTGCTTGCTATTCTACGGTAAGTAGGCCTATGTAAAGGCGATTCATTTCACTTATCTTTACAGCCTTCTCATCCCTTTTCTGCGACCTGATTGGTGGTTTTCTGATCAAAACGAGGGCATATTCGCGGCTCATCATTTCTCGATCGCATCAGGACACAGCTTGACCGATTGGAGTTGCAAATAATTTCCTCAAACTCTCCTCCGTAGTGCGACATACGGTAGCACAAACATATGGTGTCGGCGTATGGCTTGAAACCTAAAATCCGACTTCGATGTGATAAGCGACGCTAGAGCTCAATGAAGTCGGCCATCTTTGAAGTATTTGGTCATAATATCAGATGTCGGATGTCATCCGTTGACTTGCGTGCGTGACGTCATTATGGCGCCGCGTTTGGAGTGATATCTTATGCTCTGGTTTCGCCCATCAAGTCCGGTCTATGTCGCCAACTTTCGCAGACAGCAAAACTTTTGTATTGGTTACCTACAGTGACATATGCATAGAATTGAGGGGGGAAGCTCCTCGGGAAGCCGAAAGTATCTTTTTAATGCTAGTATAAGTGAATCTGGACGATGAAACAAATGAATGTGGGTTATATAATAAAGGACAAGGGTTCCAAAACATATATCTCAGAATTCTGAAAAATATGTTTCACAACCCCTCTTATTATTTGTTCGAAAATGCAGAACGCTACCCCTAAACATAGTATGGCTATATCCAAACTCCTTTTCAGTAGAGGTGTGTGAACATAAAATTTTTGACTGCGAATGGAACATGAATATTAGATTAGTGACCGCTCATTTTGTCCTGTCTTGAGGTTGTTAAGTGCTGTCACGTGTCTCAGGTGCGTGCGTTCCTGACGCCCCCCATCCAAGGCGTGGTGCTGCAGACCTATGGTGCCGGGAATGGCCCCACGTCCCGTGGAGACCTCCTGGACGAAGTGCGCAGGGCCACCCTGCGAGGCATCCTCATCGTCAACTGCTCCCAGTGCTCCCAGGGCTCCATCAAGGGCACCTACGCCACGGGCAGCGTGAGTAGCCCAGACCGGTTAGCCGTCGGCGAGATGGCTTGGTTCGAGGCACGTGATGCATAATGCACCACTATCGTCTCCATGCCCTGCTGTTCTCATTGTGTCAGCGACTATGCGTAGTGCAAGTTCGTCTGCTTCTTTTGCAGGGGTTGTGGTGACGTCAGAACGCCGAGCTCCAATTGGCTCTGATTGAAGAGTAGTGGGTAGACCTCAAAGCAGCTTGCTTTGAGCTCTACCCACTATCTTTCAATCAGAGCCGGTCAGAACTCGGCGTCGACCTGACGTCACTGCAACTCCTGCAAAAGAAGCAGACGACTTGCTCTCCGCATTGCGACCGACGTTTTAGTGAGCGTAGGTTGCTACCTGTTGCGTACCAAGCTACCAAGCTGCCGCCCACACAAACCGGGCAGCGCGAGCCATGCTCTCGAGCAAGGGCATGCGCGAGGCAGCAAGCCATTGGAACTGATCTGGGCGCCATACCGGTCCTGCCTTTACTGCTACCTTTACTGGTAGCAGTAAAGAACGTAATGAATTTAACAATTGGCGACGAGGAAACGGCACAAACTCTATGACGGTAAATCCAAGGAAGCATGGCGACTCACGGCTCCGGGGAGGAATTCTCCGGCAAGGGATGGTCGTCCTGGGCAGAGCGACTGGATTTCTACTTCCAAGCCAACGGTATCGCTGACGGCGGCAAGAAGCGCGCTATCTTGCTGACCCTATGTGGACCGAACACATTTGAAACCGTCAAGGCATTAGTGGCACCGGGGACACCGAGCGACCACTCATTCCAAGAAATCGTCAGTCTGCTGTGTGCCCACTACGATCCCCGCCCGTCGGAGCTGTTCAGTCGCTGCAAGTTTCAGCGCCGGGACCAACTGCCGCACGAAACAGTAGCCGCCTACGTAGCAGCGTTAAAAGCTCTCGCGGCAGATTGTAACTTCGGCACGTCACCGGCCCTGCCTTCGGCCCAGCCTCCTACGGTTCCAACGTCCGAATCCACAGCGGTGAGTGCGACTGCAACTCCTACCGTTCGGCCCGACCTGAGATCAACGATGTTGCCCATCGACGTAATGCTACGTGATTGTTTTGTCTGCGGACTGCAAGACGACACTTTGCAACAAAGATTGTTTGCCGAACAAGACCTCACGTTCATCAAGGCATTCGATATCGCTGTGCGGGCGGAAAACGCGAAAGACTATCAAAAGAAAATCAAAGCTGACTTCAGCGAAGTCAACAAGACCGCCCGCGCACAAACAGCTCCACCAGAGCAGCGCAAACCCTGTTACCGCTGCGAAGAACTCCACAATCCCGAAACGAGCGAGTCACGCACCTCGAGGTGCAGGTTTTGCAAGAAAGTCGGTCACGTTGAAAAAGCGTGCTTCAAGAAGAAAAACCGCAGCAGCTTATCGAAGGCAACTAGACGATTGCACGTTTTCGACTCCTCAGAAGAGCCACGCGATGTCGCGATTAGGGAAGAGAGCATTTTGCATGACCTAAATGCAATGACAGGGGTGAGGAGAGCACCCCAGAAACGTATGGTATCGTTGGACGTACAAGGCGTGCCACTGCTATTTGAGGTGGATTCAGGGGCAGCCTATTCTATCATCAACGAAGACACGTATCGGGAATCATGGCCCCGTGACCTACCACCGCTTCACCCCGCCAGCATTGCGCTGCGAACATGGTCAGGAGGAGGGTTGCAGCCACTGGGGACGGTTAACGTCAGCGTGCGCTTCAAGCAGCGCAGTGAAAAACTTCTTCTATTGATAATGAGCGGCCCAGGATGGAACCTCCTTGGTCGTAATTGGTTCGCCCCACTAGGCATTAGCCTCAGCGGCATTCACCAAGTACTTCACGAACAGAGCCTGGTAGTCATACTTGAACGTCACTCAGCAGTGTTTGATGGCAACCTAAATGGCTTTAAGGGACCAGCGGTCACACTAGAGTTGCACAAAGGAGCACAACCTAAGTTCCTGAAATCACGAACGGTGCCATTCGCACTCCGGCCAGCCGCTGAAGCGGAACTACAACGTCTGGCGGACCAGGAGGTGATTGAGCCCGCACAACATTCGGAATAGGCAACTCCGGTCGTCGTCGTGCGCAAAAAAGACGGTAGTATTCGACTCTGTGGCGATTACCGCAGCACTGTGAACGCTGTAGCCCAAGCAGCATCTTACCCGTTGCCGACTGTCACAGAGGTCTTGGCGAAACTACACGGCGGAAGAATTTTTTCAACAATAGACCTGACACAAGCATATCAACAACTCAAGGTCACTGACTCTACAGCCAAGACTCTGACTATTAACACAGTCAAGGGGCTTTACCGTGTCAACCGACTGCCCTTCGGTGTTTCCGCGACTCCAGCAATATTCCAAAGGTGCATGGGCACGACTCTTGCGGGAATATCAGGTATCAGTGCATACCTGGATGATATTATCGTCGCTGGGTCCACACAGGAGGAGCACAATCATCGACTAGACATCGTCCTCTCAAGACTTGAAGATATTGGTCTTCGTGCCAACAGAAAAAAATGTTTCTTTGGAGTCCCGGAAGGAACCTTCCTCTGTTTCAAGATCAACTCAGCAGGCATCCATCCAACGGATGACAAGTTGAAGGCGATTCGTGATCTGCCAGAACCGACTTCAAAGACGACGCTCCAGTCTTTTCTCGGGATGCTCGCCTTCTATGACAGGTATTCTGGAAAACCGAGCAACAGTGGCGAAAGACCTGTATACCCTTCTAGAGAAGAACAGGCCGTGGAGTTAGGAGGCTCCTCACAAGACCGCATTCAGAAAGCTCAAGGAACTCATCTTGCAGCGGACCACCTTGATCCATTATGATGAGTCTAGACCTTTTCTACTCTCCTGTGATGCCTCACCGTACGGTGTTGGTGCCGTTTTGGCACAGGTTGATAGCGCCATAGAGTTATTACAATAAACGCTAGAGGCTCAGCTGGTGCTAGTGTCTACGGGACTTCCGGTTGCAAATTGAAGCAGACAGCATGCAGTCTACTTTTCCAGTCTTCCTGTGTATTCCTATGGGAAAACGCGCGTGAATTTTGTCTCTTCGCCGGAAAATAACATTAATAACTTTTGTTATTTCGGTTGTACCGGATAGTATGTACCTTTATTAATATTGTGAAAGTGTAATGGGTTTAGTTACAGCATTTTTTCTTTACCGCTGAACGATGTTAAACTTCGCTATATTTCAGGCCCAAACATCTGTTCCATGGCAGGTATGTAGAAACGAGCGACGATTCTCAGCAAATTTTTTGAAAATGACCCCGTCGTGTATCTTTACGAGTGGTTAAAAAAAACAAAAAAAAAACGTTTGAAACGTAAAGAATAAAGTACGTGGGCTACGAAAGGTGTGTTTTCTCATTATTTCCTATGTCAGGCAGTTTTTATCGGGCACCTGTTCTCTGGCTTCTCTCTATTTGCAAAGATTTGGAGCGTGCGGGTGATGATTTGAACCCAGAACAAGCATCTTCGCACATATTCATGAGCAGAAAGAATAAAGCAGTACTTATTTATTGAAAATCGAACTATATTACGTGACTTTCAATTTATTTTTATTGTCTGCAAGCACAAGGAGTTCCTTATCCAGTGTTACTGCATAGTTCTTGCCGTCTTTCTCGGTTTTCCACATGTCCTTCGTTCGCATACTGGAAAGCGCCGACGCCGTGTTCGCGCTAACAGCACCGTTTTTCATGCCACGATTTTAAAATATAAACGCCGTAACTGACCAATTATTTCGTCTGCGTGACTGGGAAATGTTCCAATGTGCCTAGTACGTACGAATTATTCGTGATATTTGCTCTTATAATCGAGCGCAGAGAGGAAATTCACTCGCTTTTTTTCATAGAAATGCATTACCGGAAGTCAAATTTCGGACTGCTTGCTGTCTGCTTCAATTTGCAACGGCACACTAGCGCCAGCACCGTTGTAGCGCCAGTTGAACCTCTAGCGTACATTATAATAACTCTATGGATAGCGCAGGGCGAGAAGCTCCAATGGCGTTTGCTTCAAGGACTTTGGGGGACGCTGAGAGGAACTACTCGCAGCTGGATAAGGAGGGCCTCGCCATTATCTACAGGGCAATTCATTTTCATCAGTACATTGCCGGACGACACATAATCATCGTCACGGATCATCAACCCCTCCTCGGCATCCTGGGACCAGCCAGTACCTCAAGTGCTGTCTCCACGCATGATGCGATGGTGTGTCAAGCTGGCAGCCTACGACTATGAGCTAGTGTATCGGCCGGGAAAGAGACACCAGAACGCCGATGCGTTAAGTCGCCTTCCCTTACATGATAGTGAGGACGAACCCTGTCCGCCCGGAGATGTGCTGATGATCGAGGCGCTGCCGGTCTCGCCGCTCACGGCGAAAAGAATCGCAGAAATGACACTTCAAGACCCCACCTTGTGTCATATCTTCAAGGCGTTGCAACAAGGAACACTTGACCGCCTCAGGGGTGAAGAGTTCGCTCCCTACAAGAAGAAAGTGACAGAGCTGCCCACTCAACGAGGATGCGTTATTTGGGGCTCGAGGGTGGTCATTCCCACACAGGCACGTACCGAAGCAATGGATTTGCTCCATGCTGGATGCAAGGGCATCGTTTCGATGAAGACGTCAGCCAGGAGCTACTTATGGTGGCCCACTATTGATAGGGACATTGAACATGCAGTCGAAGCATGCCGAATCTGCCAGGAATCCAGGCATATTCCGATGAGAGTCGCTGTGCCAAACTGGGAACATGCATCTCAACCATGGCACACCATACACCTTGATTTTGCCGGCCCGATGGAAGGACAAATGTTCCTCGTAATTGTGGACTCATACACAAAATGGCTTGAGGTGAGAGCGACGACCTCAGCCACGTCCACAGCTGTTATTAGAGAACTGCGTGCTATCTTCGCGACATTCGGATTGCCACGGATGGTGGTGTCGGACAATGGGAGCGTGTTTGTGTCAAGGGAGGTACTCGATTTCTACCAACGAAACAGTGTGGAGCCTGTGACAAGCGCACCATACCATCCGGCTACCAACGGCCAGGCAGAGCGGATGGTCTTTGAATTGGCCTTTTTCAGAGATCTCTGGGCGCATGCGCCAACTCCGAGAGAGGGGAGGAAAGGGAAAGGCGCCATTTTTGGGGGCTCTCTCGTCCGCTCAGTCGCTCAGACAGTGCTGGTTCGGCTTGATCCCTCCGCTATTCTCGCAGCTTGACTTCATAGTCGTCATGCCTCACAACTGCGCAGATGTTAAGTTGCCCAAATAGCAGCAAAAAATGGTTAAAATGCAAGATTTTAGAGTTCCAGCAGCTTTTTCCGGGTGGTGCACGAAAGCACCCGATGTCACACACAACCCCCTTTTTGCCCCGCTTTCAAAAGCCCCCCTTCAGAAGCATATGAAGCGAATCCCCCGTGTCAGGTGGCCGGGTGCTCAACGTGACGGCGGGGACATTCCGCTTTTAACTAAAAGCAGTAAGTGTGCACGAGAGGCTGTCTAACGGAATCATGCCGTATCCGGTACTCAAGTAAATATTCACTGGATAAAACTTCCCGTTCTTCAGGCGTGCGCTATACACAATCCCGTCTCCCCCCCTCGAGTATAACAGTTACTGGCAAAACATTTAAAGCGTGCGAAATGGATTCAAGCCTTACGGCGACAGCACCCTGACGGAACGCCTCGGCAATTAACCGAGAACTCCCCTTTTGCAGGCCCCACTTTGTCGGAGGCTCGTAAATGTGCTGAATGCAGAAAAATTGTTTCTAACAAAGCGTTCCTTACTTTTCGACGGTGCAGGCGAGCCTTCGTGATATCAAGACCGCCCGGATCTCACCCCGTCCTTGTTTGTGCCCCGTGCGCTCGCGCGGTACACAGGACGGCGAAGTGACGGAACGCAATAAGCTTGAATAACTTAGGCGCTCAAGAAAAACAAAATCAGCTGTTTATAGTCGCCGGGCCTCATAAACGGAGCTCATAAGCTTCACACAAGGTGGATAGGCGGGTTGGGATCGAAACTGGTCACCATTACTTTCATTACATAACACTCTGCCTTGAAAGCCGACCCTTTTTTCAGTTGCTCGCACGACGCGACACTAAAGTGACGATTGAGTGACTCCAAGTCGACGGAACCGATGCGGCGTCGGCGGTCTATTCATCTCTGAAGGTATAATTGTTTATCTTCCAGGGTCGTCCTCAGCCATTTCGAAGAATAGATGCACGCGAAGCGACGACAGAAATACACGTTCAGAACTGCGAAAGGCGGAAAAACGCCACCGGAAAGCACACGGGAACACACGGATGGCTCTGACACGGGCCGGGAGACACGCCAGGCGCTGGTGCGGACGACGGGGCGACGGAATGGGAGCCCCCAAAACTGTTTCGAGCGATTCCCGCGAGGGCGCGCCACGATCGTCGCCAAACTCTGAAAAAGGTCAATTGAAGCAAGCACTTCAAAAAGACAAAGTCGGCAGCTTGTTAGTAAGACTGGCAAGATTCCTCTACAAGCAGCACACCACTGTCACATCCTCCACCGGGAAAACACCCACGTTGCTAATGTTCGGCCGTGAAGTGGCATCAAACATAAGCCGAGTTACACCAGAACCAGAAACATGCAACCAAAGAGAAGGCGAGGAAGGAAGAGAGGTGACGATCCCTTCACGCCGCTTTGTTGAAGGGCAACCTGTGTTTGCTTTAAATTTTCGCGGAAAACCGAGGTGGCTAGAAGGAACACTACTCAAGCAGCTCGGTCTTCGATCTTGGCTTCTCCAAACGGCGTTTGGAGAAATCCGCAGACACGTCGACCACATTCGAAGACGACTATCAGGAGTTACGCCTCAAACATCCGGACCCCATAGTCTCTTGCCAAGAGGCTTATGCAAAACGATGCCACCAGCAGCGTGGTTCACAGCAGCAGCAGCTGAGGCCAGTCCTGCCACTCCGACTGTTGCTGCTGAGGAGCTGCCTGCAAGACTACCGGCACAGCATTCAACCGTTGCTGCTGAAGAGCTGCCTCCGTTTCTACCAGTACAGTCTCCAGAAGGAAGCTGCACCGGATGTTCCCGTTCAAGTTGATCGGCGCACCAGCTCTCGGGCTAGGCGCCCACCTTCAAGATATGGAGACTCCATCTAAGGGGGAAGATGTGTTGCGTACCAAGCTACCAAGCTGCCGCCCACACAAACCGGGCAGCGCGAGCCATGCTCTTGAGCAAGGGCATGCGCGAGGCAGCAAGCCATTGGAATTGATCTGGGCGCCATACCGGTCCTGCCCGTTCCGTAGCAGTAAAGAACGTAATGAATTTAACACTACCATAGACACTGACGGAATGGGCGCGTTCAGTAGCAGCTCCCTCAGCTCCGAACGGAGTCACTCGAGTCGGAGTCCTCAGAGCGCCTACTGAACGGCAAAAAAAACCGCGGCTCCAAACCTGCTTCTACGCAATTTCCGCTTCCTCCCCTGTGCTAGACAGACGATGGCGAGCACGATCGCTTTTATTTGACGCTGGTATTGAAGAAGTCTTGACAAGGTCGTTGAAGAAAAAAGCGAGTGACAGTACACATCAGCGCTGCTGTTCGAAGTGATGCAACGCGATCGAGCCCTTCGCTTGGCGGTACAAAGGCAGCTACTGTTATAAAAACTGACAAAAACGTCGTCAGCACAAGCAAAATAAAGAGCTCGGCGAATCTACGCCGCCGGTTGCGATACTTTTATACGGTCATACGTTTGTTCTGCCCTTCGAAACAAACTTCCTATAAAATGTATTCGTATAGACACGGGAAGTTTGGCCACGCTCGGTGATCAAGGGTTTGTCGGCCGAAGCGAGCGTCAGCTAGCGTGCACCCCAATTTAGCTACGCAAACAAAACATTAATCGGGATCTTGCTCTGCGTGAGTATCCAACCGGCTACCAAAGTCCCGCTCATACCCTGCATTGCTCTGTTGAGCGCGGACAGGACTATCACAGAGTTTCCGTGCAACGGCGATCAAGACACGGCATCAAATGAACGTTTACATTGTTTATTAGCATGTTCAAACCCAAAAAAATACGGTCCAATGCATTTTCCGAAAAGAGCCTTACCTGAAAAAGAAATTCGAACGCGTTATTCGTCTTACCTTGAGCACTTTTCATTAACAAAAGCGAGCAAACTGCACACCCGCGACAGAGCCGACGCAGCTTATCCCGCCATTTTGTTTGTTTTTTCTCTTTTAGCGCCGGAACTTCGTCAGCCATCCGGAATTACGTCATGCCTTGCTCCTTTCACTCCTCATGCACCGTCTCTGGAGACGGTGCACGAGAACGTGACTCCAAAAACTCGGAGTAACGTGCACAGGAAGCCGCTTTTTGCCATCTAGTGGAAGGAGCGGTGACTCCTTGACTCCTGGAGCCGCTACTGAACGCGCCCAATGAGAACGGCAGGGCATGTCTTTTGAACGCCTTGCCTCTAGCATGCATCCCATGCCCTTAGCCGCATGCCCTGGCTGCATGCGCGCGCTCGAACTGCACGAGACGTGAAAATGTTGTCAACGGTAGGAAGCTTGCTCTGGAAGCGGACCACGGTGTAAGATATGGATAGGGGAGGACAGGCAGCACGGTGGACGCTGCGACGCGATCGACATGATTAAGTCCTGTTGGCACGCGCCAAAGTAGCCTCGGCCGACAGCGTCTCCGCCAACTAGACGGCGCAACTGAGGAAAGAAAAAGAAACAGACAAAACCAAAGTAAGTGTCTCGTTTCCATGGCACGCGCTCTATCCGCTCGGAGCGTCTGCTCCGACCTTGACGGACGTTGGCTCGAACGCCGCGCCAGAGATGTCTCCACTTCAACATGTTCATAAAAATGTTATTGCCACCGTTGAGGCACGAAACTGGTCAGTAACGAAGTGTCTAAGTGAGGCGCGTAGTGCAAGTTCCAAGTTCTACGTGATGGGGCGCGTCCATAAAACGGCTCTGGAAACAAGCATGTCTTCCATAGAGGACCGTGTGAAACCGGGGGGCGGGGCGATGGGCTGCTGTTAGCCCCATGTCTAGGAACCATCTGGTGGCGTTGCTTGTAACCAAGGCGAGGAGAGGATCTTATCTGGCAGCTGCGACGCACGTGGTGTCCACACCTGTATATATCGTACACCGTGAGGCGGGTCAACCGAAGCTCTTCCCTGCCGTTCTAACTCCTCGGTGACCATAGTGCATTGTGGCGTCGTCTCTTGTCCTTCTGGCAGCCTCAGTTCTGCCAAAATTTACCCTTCTGTATGTACTAGTGAAGTATTTAAATCCAAATGGGTGGTTCCTCGCCTCACTCATAAAAGAAATGTGCGTGCAACTTTTCGAGTTTCCCTTTGTACCATGTACTGAATTTAACCAAAACATCATCGTCTTTCGCTCTCTCTCTCTCTCTCTTTCTTTTTCTGATTCTCAGTAGAAGCTTTGGTCTGAGTTGTTAGTGCTAGATATAGCATGCTCCAATTTGTGAATACTTTATTATTCGGTCCGAAATTTTGGAAAAAATTCGGCAGTATGTTTTTATCTTTAACCCTAGGAAGCACATGATGCATTTTGAAAAATTAAGAGTTTTATTGGTAAAGAAAATCATTTGAAAATAGAATTATGATATATAAAGTTTGACCACCCCACCATCGAAAGTGATGATATGTGAGCAATAAATTAACTTTTGAGTTGCTTCCAAAACTGTTTTCTTGCATAATTAATTTTTTTTTTTTATGGAAACTATTAGTAGCATACTACAAAGAAAAGGCCAGTCTTGCTACATTATTTATAGAGAGATGAGAAAAATGAATGCCTCCTCATTTAGTGAAGTCAGCAGCTACGGTTCTGGCATCCCAGTGGTGTGCACCGACGGGGCAACCAACGCACCTTGCACGTCATTGTCCTTTTTCAGGCGCTGTGCGAGGCGGGCGTCATTCCAGGTTCGGATATGACTCCAGAGGCAGCGCTCACCAAGCTGAGTTACGTGCTCAGCAAGTCGGAATGGTCTCAGGCCACAAAGAAAGAGGTGGGTTCACTTTCGCTTCCACGTCAGATATTCCTCAGGGACTATGTGGACTATGGACCTTAGGGACTATGAGATGCATAGCGCTTATAGGTCCAGCTCTTAGTACTTTCATGTCCGTGTGGTATGTACTGTCAGTATTGACGTCATGCTAACGGCATCAGCCCTGTGCAATGTGTGTGATTACATCGCATAACATTGATGTCGTTAGAGTGGTGTTAATTGATTCTGTTGCATAATGTCACGGAATTGTGTCACATCACATAACATTGTGACATCCCGTGACATGACATCACAGGGGATCTATAAATGCTTGATGTTTGGTCTACCTTTGGAATATATCAGGAACAGGCAGTTTTTTGTTTTTTTAATTTGTGATTACAGCATTGAGGGTTTGAAAACATGGAATGTTCAGTTTTAAAGTAATTTTGGTTTGGGCTCTTAAAATTGCAGTCTACACGCCTGTCCAGGCAAATTTCTGCCAAATGTAGCGGTGTTTAGAAGAAAATATTAGTTGTGTGCAAATTGTGGATTTTGAGTTCGAAGAATTTAAGTGAATAGTGGTTTTGGCCAAATATCTTCTAATTGAATATCGAATAGTTTCTCCAGGCCTTTCACTACTGTGCACCATGCTTAAATAAAAATTCAGCTGAATTCGTGAAGTTAGTCCTCAACCTTCCACTTCTCCACTTCTGAGCTCACTTAATTTTAAAGGGCAACTCTCCTTCGTTTTTGTTTTTGAAAGAACAATGCAGTCCTCTTCAGTATCACCTAGGAAAACCACACGTCAAATATTGGGACGTAGTTCTGTCTAAATGTTTCTTAAATGGTCCGGCTAACTTTGCAGCTCGCCAAGTTGCCGAAATCGGCTGGTTCGAGCGGGCAAATTGAGGCACAACCAACAGAGCAGTCAAGGCTACGGCGTGGGCGTAGCCAATCTTGAGTTAAACGTCATCACCATTGCCCCCTTTTGCTTGTTTTTACTTCTCCGGGCAAGCACAACGGGTGACGTTTGTCAACGTTTCCCCCAGGCTCTCAGCGGTGTCCACGTGATTGGCGTAACGCGCCAGCGCAGTGTGCTTCTTGGGGGACGTCCGGCTGCCCCGCCGTAATACCGCCGTTAACGCCGTCCCCCTCGTCACAACCGCTGTTGTCGTCTCACCGCTCGTGATTATTGTGTCTCGGAGTTTCGTCCACACTATGGACACTTTGTGCGCAGACTTATACCGCAGTTGTGCAGACATCATTGAACGTCGTAGACACCACAACATGGTGAAAAGTGCTGTGCAGACAACACTTGTGCCTGGCACACGCCTGCCCCCATCCCGCCCGTTGTCGCTTAAAGGATCACGTGACATCTCGTACCACTTGATAGCCATGTTTAAAAATATATATCCCATATTTTGCGAAGCAAATGACGTAGTGTCTTTTACTAGGGCTTTTTAGTGCGGAATCACTCATTATCCCGAAATCTTTGGAATAGAGCGGAGTTGCCCTTTAACCCCTTAAAGGACACATGCAAAGGAAAAAAACATTTTTTTTAAACAGCTTAGATGGAAAAAGGATATCATAAAACGATTTTACAACGAAGAAAAATAATTTTTAGAGCTATATTTACAGCGCTATACGAATTTGTAGTTGGCGCCCGCGGGCTTGTGTTATCGAGTATCGACTTGTGTTCTTAATTTGTTTTGAACATCTTAGTTTCGTAGATCAGCCTGATTCGTCGACAGGCGTATACTCCAGTTACACTTCTTTGGAGGCTGCGACTGTGCACACACATATGCATTTCACATGTTGTCTCATTGTATGCCATCGACCACTGAACTGAATACAGTCGAATCTCTTTAATTCGAACACGCTTAATTCAAACTTTCGGTTTATTCGAACTGACGCTGTGGTCCGGACAACACTATATGTATTTCAATGGGCGAAAACGCCCGGTAATTCGAGCGCTTAAAGACCGACGACCAGTTCGCGCTTTCCACTTTTCCCCCGCTTCCTCCTCTCCCCCTTCTACCCTGTCCATTGTTGCCTGTTTCCTCCTCCCCCAAGGTGAGAAGGATCTTCTGCCTTGTAGAATCTCGAGACTGGTCGTCGGCCTTTAAACGCCTGCGCCGGTTAATTCGAACATTTCGCGTCGCCAAGCATGCCTTCAGGAGCGGGCAAACTCACGCGGCAGCGACTCCGACGTCTCCAGTTCCAAATAACCATGACAACCGATCACGTGGTGACTTTGAAGGCTGCGATGAGCGGTGCGGTGTGCGGTACTCTTTTGCATGGTGACGGTGGTGACGGTGCTGCGCCACTGGTCTTCGGCGCGTTTTCGGCGGGAGTAGAACAGTTCCATTTCTTGCCTTGGACTCGCGCGTTTTGCTGCGGTTCGACCTGTTTTGGGTGGGTGCGCGACTGAAGTTTGCTGCGCTGCTGCTCTTGGGCGTGTTTTCGGCGGGAGTGCGACAGTTCCGTTTCTTGCCTTGCACTCGCATGTTGCTGTGGCTCGGCGTGTTTTCGGTGGGCGCGTGACTGACATCATCTCGATTCCAAGCGTCATGGCGAGCCGGGGCACGTACCGCCCACCAATGGACCTCAAGACGAAGGTAAAGATACTGCAAGAAGTTGACCAAGGTGCACTTTCCAAGACGGAAATAGCGAAGAAACACAGCATCACGAAGAGCATTCGGAGCGCTGGACACCACCGCGCGCTACTTCTCTTGATAGGAGAATGCGGATGCCGCGTTAGAGCTGGTCTCCAAGCTCCAAGCGACCTTTGTTGATTCACGACTGAGGAACCGCGCACAGGCACGCATCACGGATTACTTCCCTTTGTGATTGGTGAAAATAAATGTCCTGGAACTCGTCACTCATCTGTTAGCTCAGTGCACATGCGCCGCCCAACGCAGCGCTGCATGTAAGTACTTCATTTAATGAGCTTTCGTTAATTCAAACTTCGTTTAATTCGAACAAATTTTCGGTCCCCCTCGAGTTCGAATTAACGAGATTCGACTGTACTATGAATGGGCCCATTTTGGTACCAAAATAGTCCAACAGCAATAGCCTCATGTTCACACTTAATCTTGCGCGAATGCGACCCCTCTTCGAAAACGCACCAATCAACGGCACTGTTTTTGCACAGATGCTTCAAACCAACCTACGTGGAGAGCTGACGTTGACAAATCCCCGCAAACTAGATGACATGGACCTGATTTCTGCCATTGCGAGGACAATGAACATCTCTTCTTCTGAGGTTGGTACATACTCTTCCCGTAAGGCAGCTGAAATTTCTAAATTTATTCGATGAATGCCGCAGAAAAACGTTCGAATTTTCTGGAAGGGACATGGTGGTCAAAGGTGGTAGTATTGTGAAGCAGGGGCATAGTTTTTGGGGGGGGGGAAAGCTTATGGGGCTTCAGCTGCCCCCCCCCCCCCCCCCCGAAATCCATCCGACCCTATTATATACACATGCATTTTGCTCCCCCCTCCCAAAACAAAACATTTCCTGTCTATGCCACTGATGTGAAGTGAGTGCCCTGTGGCTGACATGTGCACAATATCTTGTGGCTGACCTTGTCACAAGATTACAGTATCATTAGAATGCCTTGCGGGTTCCTCGTTCCAAGTGTTGTCAGATGACGATGCTGGTGGCTTCTCAGCTTTCCAAATGAACGCTGACTGCATTACTTCAGCTCAGCTATAACATTATGAGCATACAAGAAGCGAGGCTAACTTATGATGGTCACAGTTTTAGAAAGCCATGAGGAGGCAGCATCAGCATTACCATTTGCCTATAGTGTTGGAAATATCAGTGTCGATGCATCCTGGTATTTTAGGGCCGTTGGTATATGTTATATTGTCACGAATGATGAGGTGACGAAACGAAAAATAACCGAGGAAACTGAAACGTTTAATGGGGCGAACTTGTGCCCAAAACCAAAAAGGAAACAGAGGATAACAACAGCGCGTCGCAGGCGTCGAAGTCGGCGTAACAGCAGGATCGAAGGCTGGGGCGAGACTGACTGCGGCTCGACATGCGGAGCCCCTTATGTTCACGCGTGGGCTTCTGGAACAATCGGCGTAGAAAGTTTGGTGCGTAGAACATTCGGACCTCGTACGAGCAACAGAATTCTCGAATTTACCAGAACACTAAATTGCAAGAAAAACAAAAGACGCGTCACTCCCAGGAATCGAACCCTGGCTCTTTGCGTGGGAGGCAAGCACGATAACCGTTAGGCCACGGCCGCGCTGCCTACTTGGCCAGGTGCGCGCGCGGCATTACTCCCCCCCTTTAAAAAGTGCATCGCCCCGATGCAACACAAAACAAAACAAAGCAAATAAAAAGAATGGCGAACTAAAGAGACATTTGGAACGCACAACGTCTACAGTCCTATCGAGCGTAGAACAGCTTCAGGCTCACGACGTGGACGATTTCAGGTCGTGGTGGGCGGCGCGATGTCTGAAATGCGGAAATCAATGCATTCGATGGACAAAGCACGTCCGGGGTTAAGCACTTCCTCGACCCCAGCTTCGCTAGGCGTGCGCGCCGCTCGGTTTCACGGTTGATCATTTCCGTAACCACGCAATTGCAGCCATTACGAGAGCGGCTTGGCTTGGCTTGACTGAAGTTGGCATGGCCGCTTGGCGGCAAAACAAATTGGCATCGAAACTCGCAAAGCTAAAAATTAAAAGTGCATTCATTATGCGAGAAGAAAAGAAAAAGGAAAGTCCCAATATTCATGCTTCTTGTGGGTGGTGCGGTCATTTTGCAAGTGCGTTCAATGTGCAAGTAAATGCGGTAACACTAACTACCGTAATATCCGGAGAGATAGTCCACCTAAAATCGAAAGCCAATCGGGTGAAAATAAGGGGTAGGCTAACTTTCAACGTGCGATAAAAAAAAAAATGTTTTAAAAATGCTAGCTTTAGATTTTGTGACCTGAGAAACTTGTGATCGCAGGGAGGGGCGATGAACCAAAAGACGACTGTCCTTCCCAGTCGGCAAGGTGTGCTCATCCCTCACTGTGGCTATGTAACGCCATTTCTGCCAAGGTCACCTTTGGCCAGGGCCCTGCAATTACTCAAAATGGGCTATCTTTTGGTGTTTTTGAAAAAAACATAGCAAATCGTGCCAAAGATAGGGGTGGGTCATCTTTCGAGGGTGGTGCATTTCTCGAAATATTACGGTAACCCGCCAGAACAGGCCACGAAAGTTCTGAGCGTTCTCAGTGTTTGATGCAGAGATAAAACCGAATGGGGTATATTATATGAGGCAAAAATCGAAAGTTCCAGAAATTTGCACGAGCCTACTGTGACAGTCCGGTCGTGTAGTCCGGTCGGGACAGTCCGGTCGTATTACATTTTCAGTATTAATAAATGGAAATCAAGTTTTAGCGCAATCTTGGCACAAATTCCTCACATTTTGAGGAAATGCAGCAGGGTAAGCACCTTAGCGCAGTTCGGCACAAAAATGGTGCAGTATTCACATCACCGTATGGTTGCGTTCCCTTTCCACTTCACAGGACCTGCAGTCGCTGCAGACGGTGCTCTACCCTTCCATCCTGTGCTCGGTCACGGCGAGAGGAGATCTCGATCGGCTCGAAGTGATGCGGCAGTTTGTGAGTGGCTTCTTCTTCGAGATGAGAAGCGAGAAGTGTGCTGCCCTTCTGTTTGACACGAGGTGCTAAACAATGTAACGTGCTGATATGGGCAGCGTAGGTGGGGGAAGGGTCGCAAACTTATAAGTTTAATTTTTGTATGGTGCGTTTATTTCTTGTAGTGCCTACGCTGACAAAGGACACTGCATCAAATCCCCCTCTAATTCACTGATGCAGTTTCAGTTTCGGCATTATTTTTATGTTAAGTTTCATGTGCAATATTTTGTGAAGAAAATCTCTGAAACTTTGGGAAGACAGTGAAAAGTGACGTAAACTTTCCCGATTATGACATGGGTAGAAAGCTCTCATCGCAGGCACTGACCCCAAGGGTTCATTTTTCACCCTCCTTTCAAGCCCTCGATTCTCCTTCCCACTCATGCTTCGATAGTTAAATTGTTTCATGGGGCATTGTTTTATGCACGTACGTGCAAAAAGTCAAACAAAAGATTCACGAAAATCATAAATTGAAAGAATAGCTCTACATTTCTTTTAAAAAAACAAGTCACACGATTGTATTTTCGGTTGAGAAATTACAAGTATGTTTTTTAATGAGATGATATTCGTGATACGCGTGCAATAAAGGCTCTAGTTTCTCGAAAATAGCTTGAAACGGTGATTGGGCTATTGCCCAATTTTTTTTTTTATGCTTTTTCGCACACGTTTTAGATTGTAGACATACATTAAAATCAGCCACTTAGATACTCGGCCCTTGGCTTACGAAACCCTCATTCTTCCAATTTTAGAGCAGGTTAACATTATTTGGGTTCCATTCACACAAATATGCCCACGTGGAACGCATACAGAACAGAAGTGTCAGATTTATTTGTAATGCATTTAGAAATGTATCTGTATCTCAGTTTACCTAATGACCTGGGTTTGTTTCAGTTCAAGAAAGAAACCGCACATGCAGACTTGAATTATTTAAATCTAATTAAGGGTCAGTATAAAATTAATGTAGTTGAATATGTACATATCTTTTTCTACTATCTTTTCCACCCGACAAAGGCATCCACTTACCATTTTACCTTACCAATCGCTCAACAATAGATCTAAGTTTTCCTTTTTTTCCTCGGACAGTCATAGAATGGAATGGGCTTTCTTACGACATTACTAACCATGATTCTGCCACTGCATTTGTTTCTACTTTGCATTCCAAGTGATCATGTAACTATTTTGTATTATTTTTACATCCTTTTATTTTGTACGTATTTCCACCCTGCCACGATTTCTCCGATAGAATGGACAGTGTTTGCAAACAGTAAATAAGAATAAACATAGTCTTCATTAATGCCGGCAACGCGTTTCCGCAGGGGGCGCACCTGTCGTCATGCGACTACGACTTCCGCACGCCGCTGCACATAGCAGCGTGCGAGGGAAACGTGCGTGCGGTGGAGTACCTGCTCCGGCACGGAGCCAGCGTGCACATGCGGGACCGCGACCACAACACGCCCCTTATGAGCGCCGTGCTCTGGGACCAGCACACCGTCATCCAATCCCTCGTCCAGGCCGGGGCCCACCTCAGCGTGCCCGGGCTGCAGCTGGCAGACGAGCTGTGCACGTGAGTGCACAGCCAGGCCGACCTCTTCTTTTTCCTTGCTCCTGCTTCGTCGTGCTCCGAATTCGTTCCTCTTAATACGAACGAAGCAATACACAAACAGGGGACAGAGACAGACATGTACAACCCAACACTCTTGTCAAACTCATTGTTTCCCTAGCACAAAGATTCTCGATCCTTTCAGTCTCGAGGAGCCCCTAGGACTCTCGAGTGACAGCTGTGGAACCCTTCCTGCTTTTAAGCATTGGTGCAAAAAAAGCTGCGCAGAAGCCTACAGACTTTGTAAACAATAATTCACATACCAGGGGAGTGTATGGCCCATAGTTATGCACCAAAAGGTGGCTGAGATCTGCTAAAATAGGTCTCGGTCTGGAAATGCTTTACCTAAGAAGGAGACGGTCGAGGGCATTTGGGGAAAAAAAGAAACGCATCTTGTACACCGAAATTTACGATACGTAAGTCTGTAAAAATTCCAAAAGAAAGGCCCCAGCAGTGATACGGGTTTTTGGTGAACCATTTCACCTGCTTTTATTTTCCGTGTCTGCTTGAAATGTGTTTTTCCTGTCCCGTAGCAGTAGATACAAAGAAGCATAGCAACATGCAGAAAGCATGACGTGACATGTCTGGTTGCTGATGAAACAAAAATGTTTCATCCCACCATGAAACGTTTAATTGTAAGCGTGAGCAAGGAATAAACTAGAAAAGCAAGCACAATGCTTTAAGAGGGCATAGTACCTCCAAGCGCCATAAAGAATACATGTAGATTTTTGACATTTTCATAACCAAATAGGAACTGCCGTGCTAAAAGGTGCAGTGCGAAGTAAAGACAAATACTTTTTTTAATGTCCACAAAAAACATGCTATGCAGCATCGATCGCACCGTTTCCTTTCGCACATTGGGAAGTTTCAGTAGACTGTTTCCGCAGCCCGCTAAGCATCCGGATAGCGCTCCGTAATCCGCCACAAGACCTCGAACTATGCAGACACAGGCTGGCGGCGCGCATGCGCAGCTGCGGCGTTTTCTTTACAGATGAAAAACGATCCACTACAACTCCCTATTATGTGATGTCCTCTAACGCAAAAGTACTGACGTAAAAGCGCTGTGGAGGCAACACGAAAAAAGGAATTTTGAAGTGAACCGAGTCTTGCAAAGTTGGAAAGCATCGGGATGACTCAGAATCACTGTGGAGTTGATTGATACTCGGGGAAGATAAGACGGAGGGGGGGGGGGTCTTTGGTGTTTGGGAGAAACGGACCGTGGCATTTGAGACGGGGAAACTTCCGCGTGATAAACATGATACAATCACATACCCTTCCAAGGTCATCGCTAGGGCGACTGCAGGCGTCCAGAAAACTTTTTTTTTTAATTTTTTTTTAGGGCGGAAAAAAAAGGAGGGGGGGGGGGGTGTTTAGGCCCTGATTGTCTTCCTCCTTTGTGGCTTTTGACAGAAGCACAACGAGAGACTGGCAGAACAAGCGCGCGATTCATTTCTCTCGATGGATGCGTTCTGTCTATGTATGCGTACTGATTTCTTTTTTTCCTTTTAGTAGTTGGTTGTTCTTGCCTTGACTCGGGTCCCAGTGGGTGCGTTGTCGTTGTATACATACTAATTGTTTGTTTGTGTAAGTTCCTGTGCTGATGCGCTATCAAGGTGGACGAAAAAAAAAAAGTTTGTTGTTTTTGCGGTCAGGAGCGCTTTCAAAGCCCGGAGCACCTCGCCTTCGTTCCCAGTGACATGTCGCTCGCTTTCACGTAGCACCCCTCAATTCTGAAGGCCACCGTGTTTTTCCGTGAAGAAGACGATTTTGGGTACGCGCAGTGTTCAGTGTTATCAAAGGTGCAGGATTGAGAGCGTAACCCAACACTTGAAGAGAAGGGGAAGGGGGAGCTTTCTTCTTTTCGGGAACTCTCTTAAGGGTCTCCATGTCGCGATTGTCCTACAAAATCAACTTTCATTTATTTCTCGCTCGTGGCTTCCAAGTACTGCGCGCAGCTAGTGAGATAGGGTATAGTTATAGCTGATTAACACGATGCATATCTCTAACGCACAATAGTTTTGTGAAATCAAGATTTCGCTGAAATGGATAACTCACATTGTACAGTTCAACGCGCAATACCTTTGACGTATTGACTCGCGGGAGATGCCCCCAACACGGCTGAGTCTGGCGGTGTTCCAGACCCAACATCTAAATTTTGCTCCCTATTCGCGCACATTTTGCGCCACATTGAAATGAAAGTACATGGCGAAAGTGACGCTCGTTTTCCGCTCGATGAAATTTCACGCCAGCTCGTTGTCTTCGCTGGTACCTTGGGCGTTTCACAGCGATGCAAAACGTTCAACAAGAAAGAAAAAAAAATGTATGATGGTATTCTTTGTACACTCATTACTTCTATAACACTGAGCCGCCTCAGTATCCTTTTGTTTTTCTTTCATTGTACTAATTTCTTTGTGTGCATTGCGGCTCTTACGACGCCAAGTCCGTCTGCACTCTCGAATTTGAACTTAGGCTCAGATCAGGGACGGACGCATTTAAATCAGAAAAATATAATTGACACTGTAGCAAAGTAAATCTATCATATCGATCGGAAATACGATTTGACATATTCCACCTGAACACGCACTGTGCTCAGCGAATGCAATAGCGAGTGAGCGTGCAAAACGCCGCCACACAACGCTACCATAATATATAAGCGATTTTTGCATAGCACCGAGTACGGAAAAGAGAAAACTGGTTATTAAGTTACATAAACGAAGCAAATTTATCTAAAGCCCGCACACTCCGTAGGTGCAGTCTACCTAAGGTTATCAATAGACTCGACCATGTCATTTGTCGAAATAGATAAGACATTGGCGAAAAGGTTAGACTGAATAAGTGAATCTAACGCATGCAATTACCAACCGACGGTCGCGCTGCCTTCAATACCATTTCCAATTGTCACTGCGCACCTTGGACACAATTTGGGAGCAACATATATTTACGTCGCCGCCCGAGGTCTTCATTCAATGTGTAGTGCTGACCAAAATAAAATGCTAACATGACTCTCAATCGCTCACCGCAAAGTATACGATTTCGAAAAGGCGGTACTGTACGTCACTTGAGATAAAAACCCAAGCTACAGAAACGAGCGTCGTAAAAAAGGGGACCGAGATTTTTATTCCCACCTTCGAACAGAAACGAGCGCCACCCACTGTATCACAAAGTGCAGAGGCCGGACTCGGCCACTGCGCGTATTATCACTGACGTCCGAGGCAATGCACACTGAGCTGACTGACCAGAGACATACCAAGCGCGCGCGAGACGGGGAGAAACTTCCTCCGCCGGGAGAACATGACACGTTTCTGGGATCTATTTCACGCAACAGATAATGCGGGCCTTTTCACACTTCGATACTGGCGCCATCTAGAAGTCACTGCGTTCAACCACGTAACGAGCCGCGCCATCTGGTGTCCGAAACGGACGAATAAATAGAGGTACCGCGCCCTCTTAAGCAGGCCTGCTAATGCACGCATGCTCGAGAACTGAAAATGTTGTTCGTGACCATGTGCTCCTGCTTATGCGGACATCAAGTCGTCTGCTTCTTGCGCAGGTTGCGGTAACGTCAGTACGACGCCGAGCTCCGATTGGCTTTAATTGGAAGGATAGTGGGTAGACATCAATGCTAACCCCATCAGCGCCTTAAAGTCTGCCCCCTATTTTTTTCAATCTGCCAATAAGAGCTTGGCACCCTGACATTGTCGTAAACCCTGTGTAAGAAGCAGACGAACTTGCCCTCCGCATAGCATCAACTCCGCTCGCAGTTAATGGGAAGCACTACCCAGAAAAAAAAGTTCTGTCGAGACCGGTTATAACGAAGTCGGTTAACCCCTTAAAGGGGTACTCCGCCGTTTTCTTCATAGTCCCCGATTTGCCTAAAAACTTGCTAAAAACACCAACAAACATCGTCGAAATAGTAACCCAAATATTGGGACAAAATAACTTTTTTTCGCGAAGTTACAGAATTTACAATTTTGGTCCTCATCGTGTTTTTCAAAGTGAAAAGCTCTACTGGCAACATTGAAAAAGTGACGTCATGGGTGGGCAGGGGTTCACTCTTTTGGCTGTAGACTTTGTTCCCAACTGATTACAAACCGTTTCATGGTGTCAAATGAATGCTTTGGAAAGTCGCTCCAGCTCCCGCGCAGCAGCACGATACAAATGCTCGGCATAGTTCATTTTTAGACTGCCCGCTCTAACCGCAATCCTGCCCACCCGTGACGTCACTGCAATGAAAAGCGCGGGTATATTCGAATCTTCATTTTGGCATCATTTTCATTTGCCGATTTCACAATAACTATTCTGAATTCCGCGATACTAAATAGCATACCGGAAAGAGTAAAGGACGGCAATTTCGAAAATATAGTTAGTTGGGGTTGCTCAAAAAAATCGCCGGAGTTCCCCTTTAAGTGCCTTGGACGAGCTGAGCTCGTCGGCCACTTTCTGGCTAAAAATGCCGTGGACGAGCTCAGCTCGTCCAGTGGTTTTTTCGGTTGCCCTGAATTCCACGGACAAGCTAGGCTCGTCCGAGTACTTTTGCGGCGCTGATCATAGATGGCAGCACTCGTATTAGTTGGCAAATATTTTTTTTGCCTCCGCTGATTTTTGCGTAATAAACTTTTCAAATTTTATGTGTAATACAAGAGGAGTAACAATTCGAAATAAAGTATCGAGAAGTGCTGGCATCATTTATAGTTAACTTTGGAAAAAAAATTTGGCACTTAAGGGGTTAAAACGAAATAGCGGCTACAGTGAAGCGATCACTATTTCCCATTTCCTTTTGCACTTCGTTATAACCTAAGTCAGTTATAACGAAATAGCGGCTATAGCGAAGTGATTTCCCACTCCCGTTGACTTCTTTATAACCGGTCTCAACAGTATCTGCGAAAAAAGTATATTTTGAAAAATGCCAAATTTAGATCCACCAACATCCAGAAAGTATTCCCAGAAAGTTGTTTTGTTTGTTTTACACTGCATAGTTCTTTTTTATAAATTATTTTCGGTCCACTGATGCTAAAGAAAAGGTAGAGGTTTGAACACATTTTCCTTGCGTTCCACTTTTACAGCGGAGCTGTTAAGGGCTAGGTTCCCCAGGATCGTGTCCGGTATGTCGACACAAACCTACCTGGACAGCTACCGCCATCTATAAGCGACGGCGGCAAGCACACAACCAGTCTGGTTGCCGCCGTCGCTTGTAGATGGCGGCAACCTTTCCAGCTATCATAGAAGAATTGATAGTTGGGCACGTTGGTGGGAATTTATCGTAGGAAACAGCGCAAAAAACAGACGATGACGAAGAAGAAGCACACGTAACGAGCGCAGCGCTCGTCACATCTGTTTCTTCGTCCTCGTCTGTTTTGCGCGCTGTTTCCTACTCTCCTACGCTCTTATCAGTTTCGGTTTGGACTCACGATGGGTCGGCCGCGCACCCTTTCGGGGAAAGGAGACTGGCTGCAGAAGGAGCGGCGACGTACGCAGCAGCGCGAATGGGTCCGCAACCGCCGCAAAGCCGCTGTCGCCTCGACTTCCACTGCGTCCAGCGCTTGAGATTCCCTTGCCAAAGAACACATCGCTCGCCTGGAAAGACGCCGCCGAGAACAGAACCAGCGATGTAAAGGGCGCCGGCGGGCCAACGCCCCGGACGACGATCGTGCCACGGAGGCCAAGCGCAAGCCCGAGGCCCGGCAACGACTGCACTCCACGCCGGCTGAACAGTTCCCGGGTGCGACGGCGAGGGTCCGGAGGGAGTTTGTGGAGAACCCGTTTGGCGTCACGTGCGCCGTGTTCGACCGACTCTGGTTCGCCGGAGACGTATCCACGATCGGCGACATGTCGGACGAGAAGAAGCGGGAAACGGGCGTGTGCGCGTTGCGGCAGTGTATCGAGTACAGCTCCGCTGGTCTTCCTTCTTCACGAGAGTGGATAGGCTGAACGTTTTTTTGGCATAAATTTCACTTTAGGAAAACTATCGTTTGGTGACGGGACAAAAGGAAAGGCTCAATCATTGTTTTTCCTAACTGGAATTTATTGGGCAATGCAACTGTAGCATTGTTTCTTTTTTTACTTTCTGGATGTCTTATAAAAGATGTTAAAATTTTGTCGACAACATAAACAACAAAAAATGTATTCGGTCTTTCAGCACGATCTTAGCATTAAATAAATTACTTTTTGGAAATTTTGTTTTCACAGTTCCACTCTTCAGGCATTCTGCTGCATTTATAGTAAAGCAAAAATTTTGGGTATTACATTAGTTTTCTAACGATAGTTTTCCTAATCAATGTCAGTGTGCTTCCGATGAAAACTACTATAATTTCTTTCACAATTCATGTACACAGATGAAACTTTGCACTGCATTCTGCCTCGCAACTACCATTAAGTACTGTAAATTTCATTCATATTAGGCCAGAGGTTCAAAAGGTGACCCTTTTGGGTAGTGTCCTCTCTTAAATAAAAGGAGTAGGAGCTGTAGGTTAGCAGGAGACTGAGCTTCCATAGTCAATTTCGCAACGAAATGCTCACCCTTCTAAGTTGTAATTTATGCAACGTGACTGGCATCATGCATGATTACTCATAGTGGCAAGGCTACGGTGCACTGTTTTGTGAGGGGCGACGCTCTAAAGCGGGGCACCCATTTCTTGGTTACAGGGCGGCCCGGAATGGCAACGTCAAGCGTCTGGAATCTTTCCACTTGGCCGGCGCCAATTTCTATGAAGTCGACGCCACCAAGAGGACTTGCCTTCACGCCGTGAGTTCCCTTTCTGCTCACCAAACTTGTGCGGAACATGCTTTTATCTAGTGGGAGTGGTATCCTGTCGGCGGCCGAAGTATCGCTCCACGACGCAGAGTTCAGTGGAACAGCCCGAGCAATGGAGGCAATGGATTAGTATTTCGTCGAAGCCGGAAGACGTGCAGAGTGTGCAGCATGCTTTGAGCTCTTTCGTCCATCGGGGTGACAATGTTTTTGCAGCAACATGAGTACACCGGTGTTGCAGAATGAGCAGCCCCATTTCATTTCAGCTCCATTCCAGGGAATTGGATTTTCTGATGATGCCATTCCCTTGAACTCGTAGGAGTGGAAACACTGGGCCCATTCCTACTCCTGAATGGCTCAATCATTCCATTCAATTCCTCTAATTCTCGACCGCGAAAAATGGCACTTGACAGCTACATTAAGTTGCCGACAGGTAACGTGAGCATAAAGCTGACGTTACCAAATGCATAGACAACTTCAAAAATATGCAAAAGACGTCTCGAAAGCATTGATTCTACTAAGCCGAGTGGTGGTCAAGTATAGCGCTTGTGGCAATTGGTATGGTGGCATCGCAGATATCGATGGCACAACCAAGCGCAAGCTACTCGTAACAAATGGCAAAACTTCAACCACCCATTTTCTTCACAAAAGGGTCATATATATCTTCCAGGGAATACATGGCAAGTGAGGAGTCATGCTTCCAAGAAGCGAGGGCGGTGTGGCATTGCCCCTTCCTGGTGGCCTACGACTGGTGCTGTAAATGCACATGGTCACAACAGCCACATTGTCGCATCTCGCGGTGCCAGGAACGAGACCTTGTCCACCTACAACCCTACAGCTTTGGTTGCTTCACTGGGGGTGCCCCTTTCATCCTCGAAGGAACACGAGCCAATCAGATAACCAAGCCGTCAGTTACCCAAAGTGCAATGATGCTGTTTCAAAAGCCCCTTTGGCAACATCGACACAGCTCGCATAAGAACAGAGCCCATTTCATTCCCACTTCATTCCAGGCAAAATGTGCCTAATTCCATTCCTATTCCATTCCGGGGTCGCGGAAAGGCGGAATGATTGGGGCGGATGGATTCCAGAATCATTCGAACTCCGGAGTGGCAACTCCGCAACGGTGGTGGCAATCAGTTCATCGACAGATTATTTCATCGACAATTCATTTCATAGACAGCTCAGATTAGCTTTTTTTTCTGTAACAAGCTGCATCAGACTGTCGTCGCCAAGCGGCATGTGCGGCTGCGTCAGGTGGGTTAACATTTTTGTAATGAGCTGGCGCAGGCAGCGTAAACGGGCCAGCCGGATGGAAACGGCTTTTTCGCATGTCGTCACATTGCAACGGGGATCACGTGACCACCTATGCTTCCCCTCTTTTTCCCCATCTTAGTTCCTGTTTTTATTTTCCCCACGTTCTCCTCACTCAGGGGCATTTCTTTCCGCGTTTTGCTTGTTTGCTACAAGCTGGAATTTGGTCAGCGTGCTGAAATGAATGAATGTGTGATGTGCGCGCTAATGTCCAGTTGCCGGCGAAACAGTTGAAATCTTTGTGGTTGCAGGAGAAGTGTGTTTGTATTTTTCTGCAACCCCTGACGTCCGTCATGGCTGAGAGTTTGTTCCCGGAAAGAGTTGTTTTCTTCTCTACCATGTTATTCTTAGGAAATTTAAAGTCTTTGCTGAAACACTCGGTATACCAACTGTCATCATGCTGACCAAAGCTGCTATGCTAGCTCAGGGGCAGGGTTCTCTCCAGGATTTTTTTAGGGGTGGACATGACCACCATGCGAGTGGCGCGACGGGGGTTGGTTGCAATGTGGCACAATCTGGCTTGCCGACAGAACATACTTTGCGTAGTCTCTCTAACTTTGCGGCCCTTTTAGTGGTACCAAGCTGTAGTGAAAAACAAAAACCAAAATGCCTTGAAAAAAAAAAAAAAAAAAAAAAACGGGGAAAGAAAGTTGGGGAGCGAGCGAAGAGGCGAAGATAAAGCAAGCCACGGCGCGAGCAAGCATTGAGCAGTGAAAAAATTGACCGCATCTCCACGTGGTGAATGATGTTGATTGGGGCGAAGCTCTGGTGGTGCTTGTCTGCGTAGACGCTGAGCCGCAGCATGCCGAGCCTTTCGTTCGTTTTCATCCATGTTAGAAAGATAATGTGTGGTATGGAACGTGGTTATATACGCATTTGAGCATTTGACCGCAGCGCCCTCTCGTCTATAAACGTTGAGCCAATGCATGCAAAGTTTGACGCGATCCCCGCGCTGTCGGCGCCGCTCCGCCAACACCTCCTTGGCAACAAGGCCGTAGTGCTGAATAAGATGGCGTCATCTAAGAAGCCCAACGCTGTGCACAAATTGGACATGACGATTGCGTCAACGTTCGGCTCAAACTTGACTCGAAGCCGAGCGCTGATGCAGCACTCGTTTCCCATCTGTGTCCAGCGTTGGCCTTCTCTGATGACTCAATCTCATTTAGCCTACGGCAGTCGGCGATGCGATACCACGTGAGAGGGTGGTGGTGCGTGGGCCTGCTGAGTACGACAAGCTGCAGCCATGTGCGCAGGCAAAATCGCATCGTCGTCCTGCGGCATAATCGAGCGGTGGGCGGTCAGTCAGAGCAAGGGGCGGTCAGTCGGAGCAGTGGTGGCAAAGCCACTGCCGCCCACCGTGGGGAGAGCCCTGCTCAGGGGATAGGGTATCGGATCACTGACTGAGAGGTCAGTGGTTCAACTCTCGCCGTGGGACAGCGTTTTGTTTAAGGAGCGGTGCAACGATATTCAATTGGAATGTTTTTTCACTTTACACAAGCTTACTGGCACTAGTGGGACTCAAGGATACTCGCACGCAACACCACTGGCCAAGAAACTCCTTTGTTGCGCGGTGTAATTTCAAGGACAAAAGCGATCATTTTCATTCAATCTCTCCTTTGCAAAATTTGATGATGTAACGTGGGGATCGCAGTACACCCATATGACGATATTTGAATGCGGTTCATAGATTGGACCCGAGCATTGCGTGGGCATTCGATTTGGGCTCGTGATAATCGATAGCTCGAGAAGCATTCGGGTAGTGGCCCGTGTCCAATCGCTGCAACGACGACAATAGCCGGGCCATAACAATGTCTGGAACTCAGCGCATGTTCTGTGCTTTGCCAACCCCAAGGCGTGGCTATGATCAACATTGGCGGCATATAATCGGCTCCAGATCACGTGGCCGCTTGTTCTGGCTGCGAGTTGAGGGGGTGAACGCTGCTCGTTTTTCTTTAATTTTTTTCTGGGACTTCTATTGCATGGGGTGAAAAACGAATGCGTGTTTCATAGGTCATTAATGTCAGGAATCCGTTCTAAGCGGTATTTGCGCAAAGTACAAAAATTGTTGCATCGCCCCTTTAAAGGGTGACAGGCAGCCAGAAAGGAGGAAACTCTCCCTAAATTCCTCCTTGCCATTCGAGAAAGAGGGAGACCCTTCTCCTTTCTGCAGGGGGTAGCTCAGGGACCCACTCCTTTGGGGAGAGGAAGAGAGAAGAGAGGAATGGAGAGAAGGAAACTGGGAACCAGTTTTCTGCCCGACAGAAGACTATTCTGGAGGTCGGCCACAACTGACCACGTTGCCATAGTTTTCGTTACAACATTTCGCGATGCTCTACGCTTGGAAACCAGTCCTAAAACGCATTTTGCGCTAAAAGCCGCATTCCTTCCTTTTGGTACAGGCGTGCGAGGCGAACCGCGAACCTGTCGTGCGGTTCCTGCTGAGCATCGGTGTGTGCCCCACCACGAGGGACGTGTACGACCGCACGCCGAAGGAGGTGGCGCAGGTGCTGGGACACAAGCACCTCGTGGCGCTCATGGAGAGCACCGTGACGAACCACAATGGCGACTCCAATCTCCTCGACGACTGAGCTGCGTCGAGTCGTGTTCCCTCCTCCGGACGAGGACCGCCTCCACTTCGCACCCAGACGAGCCGAGGGTCCCTCGTTACCCCCTATGCAACGCACGCCCCGAGCGTGTGCCCCGTGGCGACCGGAGCCACCGAATCATCCCAGCCATAGCCTGTTGCGGGTCAATTTAAAAGCGGCACAAGCTCCTCCCCATAAAGCCCTCCGCTCTTTCTAGTTTAGCAGAGCGAATGCTGGAGGGGAGGAGAGTGGAGAGAAGGACACCCTCAATCGTGGCTAGCACGGAGCTTTGTCAGAGAGAGTTGTCCCACTTTTCTTAAATTAACCTGCAACAGAGTATAGGGTAGAGACACCCCATTCACACGGTCATCATAAAGGTATCTTTAAAGGGACACTGACAGGGTATTTATGCTCGCCAAGGTTTTTGTTTGTACATGACATACGAGGGCCCAACTTTTCGAAACACAATTTGCGGCTCAAAATTCTTTTTTTTTTCCGCCCGAAAATTTCCGTTCGAGAACTGGCCGGTTTCAGTTACGCTCGCTCTCTTCTGCCTGGTCACGTGCCATTTTCTATGGTTGAGACAGAGCTACCAAAGATAATCAAAGTCGTGAGTCATTGAAGGTACACACTCAATGTGAAAAATATTTCAAAAATATGATACCCTGATACCCTGTTTTTGTGGCTTCGAAAAAGCGGCAAATAAGTTGATTGAAGGAAAAAAAATGTTTCACAGCCTTGTGACTTCCGGTAACTTTCTCCTCCTCTAGATTTCTTCTTCCTCCATAGTCTAGTTTCGGTTTCAAGCAGTTGCGTTTTTTTTACTTTATTAAAAATATATGTGACGCTGTAGCAAAATATCCATTGGGTAGTCTCCTGACACCATAATGGATCGCCTGGCAAAAAATAAGAAATTGTTTTTTTTTTTAGGGGGGGGGGGGGGGGGGGGTGTCAGTGTCCCTTTAACATAGGTCCCTTTGCAATCAGCGAAGCAGCCCGGGCTCTTAAATCGCGAACACGCGCCGCGCGTGGAGGATCGCAAACTGATTTATCGCCAACCATAAAGGTCCCTTAGCTAAAGTTGCCTTTATGATCATATGAATGGGGTATTAGAGGCGCACTAAAGAGGTTTTGGGCTCCGTCTATTTTAGGACATTAACTTGCTTGAATTATTGCACAAACCCCGAAAATTGTCGGCATGCGTGCGGGGCGCGTACGTCAACGACCCTGGGTGGATCTCTTCAAGGTCGCCGCTCGTTTGTTCTACAATGGAAAGCTCTCGCTTACAATTGACTTACGGGCTGTCGATGCTCCTGAACAAAGAAGGTCGAAACCCTTTTAGTGCTCCTTTAAATAGTCAGTGGCACTGCAGGAAGTAGTTGCCACAATGAGCGCACAAGAGACAGACCGGGGCAGTTTTATGCATTTAGAGAGAGGAGGACATGAACGGACGGACAGCTGCGACTCCCAACAAGTAATATCATTTATTTGCTTCAATTTACTTAAATAAACTTTGGTTCCAGTTTGGAGTCATGTCAGTTTGTCCGTTTATGTTCTCTTTCTAAATGTGTGAATCGTATATACACCAACCCGTTCGTTTCGACTTCGTTAGTTCAAAGTTTGTACTTTCTTGATTCCAGACTAATGGAGTTTGATTCTTTAGCTGGGTACAAAAACGTGGCTTCCCGATTAGATTACATGGATGCTAGACATTTCACAATATTTGGAAAACCGTATTTGGGGACGTTGCACGTGGATTGACAGCTTATATGTTCCGGCATAATTGTTTACCTTGTTTTATGTGCACACAATCATAGGACAGATGGAATAGTGCTTCTCCCGCAGCCTTCGCAGTGAAGGATTGGCTAAGAGCATCCCATACCTTGGTTCCAGGGGTTTTATTGAATATTTTCTGAGTATGCAATTTTTTTTTTGTCCATTTTTTGTTGCTCAATTAAGACCTTTTGTCCAGTGGCGTACCAACTTGTATTTGAGTGGGGGGGGGGGGGGGAAATCATAAACCCCTCCCTTCTTCCCCCCCCCCCTCCCCAGGGCCGGGGGGCGGTGCCCTTGGTATCCCTTGGGTGCCGCCGGCCAGTGTTTGCCCTGCCCAGTGGCGGCCGTTTCAGGGGGGGCAAAACACATGCCTTTTCCCCCACTCTGAGAACTGAGGGGGGGGGGGGGGGGGGGGCAAGCGCCCCCCTTGCCCCCCCCCCCCCGGTTGGTACGCCCATGCTCTTGTCTAATTGCTTGAACATAATGAGTGTCTACTCTAGGAGAACTTAGTTGTAAAAAAGAAAGTGTGATGGCAAAAAATCTTAGAAAGAGTTAGCTTTTGAAGCCCTCTTTACCTTAGATACTGTTTGAGTACTAGTGCAAGGTACTTAATGGATGCTGATTGTTTAATCACCTCAACATTTACGTTTGCACTACATCAGTGACAGAAGCAAAGGCTCCGATCTATCCGATAGAATACATACCTCTACAGGAAAGCCAATTTCTTTTCCTTGCTTCTGGTGCTCGGTGGAGCGCAGTTTTGCTTTGCCATACATTACCAAGATCTCAAGTTTCAAGTCATTAGTTGCAGTAGGTGCTTGTTGCTATGTGCCTCGTTTATGTGTTGTTTCATTTTTTTTTTTTTTTTTACGTTGAGGCAGATAGAACTATTTATCTCCTCAGGACATACCACACTCCTTGTTGATTTTCTGATTCATTGTGTCCATATCAACCATTTTCAAGGTGGGCAGGGAGGGCAGACATACTTACCATGCAGGGCGCAAGTTTATCTGCTGCTTGCGCAGGGGTTGTGGCCGAGCTTCAGTTGTAAGAATGGTGGATAGACCTCAAGGCAGCTAGCATCGAGGTCTACCCGCTATACTTCCAATCCGAGCCAATCGGAGCTCGGCATTTCAATGTCACTGCAACCCCTATGCAAGAAGCAGACAAACTTGCACTCTGCATAGCACATACTGCACTGCTCTTAGGATATAGTATATATGTACATATGTATACAGGTGCCCAGCCTCCTTTTGCTGCACGACGCCGCAAGTGCAAGCTCGAAGATGTGAAGTTTCACAATCTGCCATCGAGGTGTACTACAATTCTTGTAGTCAAGTTGAAGTATGTTAATTTATTGATTGTGCTTCCAATAAAGAAAAGTCTCGATTAATATGTTTCGTGCGTTGCACTGTGCAGAGTCATTACAAGTATGGTGATGGGATGGGTCTCTGGTGGCAGAGGGGGATGCGGATGTATGTTACGTAAGGTACAAATTTTAAGAAGGTTACAATTCGTGGGAATATCGGATCTAAAAACTGAAAACTTGCAGTCACAAGTGATAAAGAACTATTCAACAAAAGACTGCACGAAAATTTTGTCTCTCAAATGCTGCAAAACCTTCGCTGTAGTCAAATACAGCTCCAGGGTTGCCTCATAGATGGTGCCAGCGTGCTCTCTTGCCATAAGGGAGCTCAAGACTGCACGTGCGCTCGGTTGCAATCAAATACAATTGTGTGGACCAGCCTTTACACCTAGATCATGTAGGAACCTGGATTTTTGGAAGAAATGGAGTGAACCACCACTTGAGCAAGCTGGAGGTGAATGAACTATTTAGACTAAGAAACTTTTGTCAAATTCCCCGGCAAAACTCCATAGCGTCCAATGCATTCAGTTTAGTGGACCCTTCTGCCGGGCGGTTCCCAGTTTCCTTCACTCTATTCCCCCTCACACTCTTCTCCCCTCCTCTCCTCACGGGCAGAACTACTACCCCTCGCAGAAAGGACGAAGCTCTTTCTCGAATGGAAAGGAGGAATCAAAAGAGTTTTGCCTCCTTCCTGGCTGCTCGTCGGCCTTTAACTCTTTCTGGAGGTTCCTTGGAAGTTTGTTCAAGTGGTATCTCACTACTTTCTTAACCACAGTTGGCAGTTGCACGCCAAGCTGTTGGAGTGCTCCGACGGTGCCCGATGTCCCGCGCTCCCGCTAACTGTGATTAAGATAGTATTTGGAATTGTCGCAAATAAAAAATGTACAAAGTGAAATTTGTTGCGTTTCTGTAGAGCAGTAAAATATGGCGTCTCGTGTCACCATCGTAGGGGGAAATTGGGTCGACGCAGCATTGAGTGCTGACCGTGGTTGGTCGTGCGTCGTGCAGTAGTAGGGTGACCAGACGTCCCGTTTTGGCCGGGGCAGTCTCGTTTTAGAGGTTTATTTCTACCATCCTGTTATTTTGTCCGAATAGCCAAATATCCCGTTTTCGTGGGAACTTGCTTGCAAAATCAATACCAGGCGAGTGGAAGAAAACAAAACTTGATTACTCGTGACAGTATTAGAATAAACTGTATAAAAATGTCATCTCCAATAAAGTGTGATGTTTAGCTGTTGACTCCTCTTGCCAATAAGTTTTGTTTACTAAGACTTGTGTATGGGACACTTTTCTATATTACTATTTTTGGCATGTTTAGGTTCTGCAGAATGGGTAAGAAAGGTGCATGTGTACTTAACTACTTAACGAAAAGTCCCAGAAGAGTGCAACTTCACGATAAACTGAAAGTAGCAAATCTTTTTTCTTTGTCTCTTTTTTTTTTTTCTCCTCCTACCCTCCTTTGTGAGCAGTAATGTTGCCCTACACAGTAGTGATTTCACCGAAGCAAGCAAAATGTCCCTTTATGTAGAAGCTGCTCAGGGCCTTCTCGGAGCACATTAGATGTGGCTGTGCAGTGGGAGTTGAATCTCCATGCTCATTGCCTTTAGCAGCGCTTCAGGAACGAGAGACGACAAAAATGAAGGGATTGAACATCTGCAGCGGCTACGGAGTCAAGACAATGCAGTCTTACAATTGAGCCATGCTCTTAAGTAGGGTTTTCATCTTTTCAAGGTTTTTTCGAATTTGGGGGCATTTTATTAGTGTATTTTTCCCCCCCTTAGATTCGGCATTTGTCGGGGCTTCTGTTGAAAAAAAGCTAATACTTCACAGCGCACAACAGACAACACACCATCAAAACGGATCCACACAAGGAAACAACACTCATGCAGCACTGCGTGAGTGCTGTTTCTCTGTGTGGATCTGTTTTGATGGTGTGTTGTCTGTTGTGCGCTGTGAAGTATTAGCATGATTAACCAACTCGCCCAAGCTGAAGTATTGACGAAGAAAACAAGACACGGATTGCCCAACCTCCAAGCAACGTGTGTGACTGAAATACTGGGAAAATGTTTCGGTACTTGTAAAAGAAGGAAATAGGACAATGAACGTGGTTCCCAAAGGAAGTAGCAGCCTCGCAGACAGTTCGGTGCGAGCTGTGTGTTCGGGATGAACGCAGAATGGATAGGGCTGCAGATGAAGATTTCTTTCTGCAAAGCTAGGGTTTCTCATATTCAAGGACAGCTCCAGTTCGGGGCTTTTCGGTCTTCCACGAACTAGATGAAACAAGTTTGCCGGGTTATCGGCATTTATTGACAACACTAAACCCTAGCCATTAATCATACATACCGTAAAATCCCACGCAAGCACCCACTCAAAATATTGAGACAACTGTGTAAAACTGGGGGACGGGCACTCCTTAGGCCCCTTATATCTGTCCTCTTTCTAATTGTTTAAAAGCCACCAACACGCTCAAAGAGTACTAAGTACAAAGATATGTCCTTTCTGTATTTTACAAATGTTAGAAAATTGAGGTGTGAGCGCTTGTGGAATAAGCAGATGCTCGTTATTTTACAGTATATTCCATCTGAAGTTCTGTGTAGCTAGTGCTATCAAGCTTGGGTGCTGTTCAAAACAAAATTGCTTGCACAACAAAGAGAAGAAGAAAAAGTTGGTGTATGTTTTTCTGCCTCAATGGGCGACTTGTCTCTTGGCTGTAGTTGAGCAATTTAGCCAGAGCGGTACAACCGCTAGCCTGTGGTCTTTAACGTACACCACGCAGCATGATGCTCTTCCAGATCGAAACGGGCAGGGGTGGGGAGTGAACCGACGATCCATGGGTTCTGCAGTGCGAGCTGCAGAACCCAGAGGGAACAATTATTTATCAGTAGAGCGTAGAGGGACTCCCTTGGCTCTTAACGAAGCATCTCTGCGGTCTTGCAGAAAATGGCAAGCTACCTACGTTTGTAATCTTTGTCTTCTTTATCAAACAAAAGATAAGAGCTGGCAACCGGCTAGCAGGTGTGCAAACCTGAAGCGGTGCTTCAGTTTTGTTGTCCAGCCCTTGTATATCTTGGGCGCTGATCGGTACACATGTAAAAGAGAAACGTTAGTAAACCATGTACTGCACCTCGCAGCAAATCAGTTTGTGTCAGTATTCTGGGAGATTTTCTGACACAGTTGCCAAATCTTGATGAGAGAGATGAAACGTTTTTTTGTTTATTGAGCTGACGTTGATGTCGTTATGGAATGCAGAGATTTCCTTGCGTTGTTCCTTCGACGACGATTTAAAAAAAAAAAAACTTCTAAAAGCATTTTTTTTTATGCTTGTTTACAGTAACGTTTATGACGAAAGATAGGGCTGAACGAACGTAGGCCTTGCGTTCAATACGACGCAATGCAGCCCAGTTGGCGGAATGAGCAGGAAGAAACACGAACGGCTGTAGTAGGCTGCGAGGCAAACCTCCGGTTACATTTATCGTCACGTTGTTCAGCGAGACCTCTGTCTTTTCGAAGTCCGACTGAGGGTTTTCTCGTGAGCGTGTGCTTCCATATGGAACGACAAAAACAGTTTAATTCCTGGTGCTTTTATGGTCTCGCAGGTCCCCACGAAGTCAAAGTAAGTAATAAAAACAACAACCACAAATAAATCACCAACGTTACATGAACGCTCTCCGCGACAGCTAGACCGGCTAGACCGCAGAGACAACGACGCCAGCCACCCAAGATAGCATGTTTTTGAAGGTGGCTTCCCCGGGCGGACTGGAAATCACAAATACCTTTCACGATAGCAGTGTATCACATCAAGGTGCCGATCAAAAACGATTGTGCGACGTTTTCGTTACAACGCCACAATCTAGGCCAATAAACGCAACGCAAAAAAAAACAAAAAAAAACGAGGGTAAGAGAAAAAAAAGAAAGAAAATCCCAAATAAAACACAACCAAAAGTGGAGCCGTTGCCTTGCCAGGCACGGTCAGACGCGTTCATGACGTCAGAGGCGGGACATTTCCAGAATGCGTGATGAGGCGTCAGACAAAAGCATCCGCGCCAAATTCTGGGGCGTAGTTTCAAAAACAAAATATAACCGCTCAAGACAAAATAGGAGCGTGTTAAATACATAATAAATCGACTAAATACTTTAGTTATTTATCAGTAAACATTCTTATTTGAGATTTTGAGCGTTTTACACTTTGAACTACATACCTTCCTCGCGGAGGAACACACGTGGTGCAGCAGGGGTATATAAGTGCGTGTGACGTTCCTTTCGTCAGAACTTTTCGCAGAGACGTACGACTGCGGTACTACAGCGTGTCTGCGATAAGGTAAGCGAGCCTTCGCCCCCACTCTGCCTGCCTTACCTAAAACCCTCCGTTGCCGGCTGACAACACCCGAGAACGATGGTAACCGCGGTAGAGGCGGCGACTGCGTCGACAGTCGCGAACACGCAAGAGCTGCAGAAGATAGTGAACGGCGCACTACAAAAATGGCTGGGGCGGAAGTGCGACCTCCGCGTGAACGTTCTTGTGCGTGCCACGTACGCGAGGGCAAAAGAAGAGCTGGACCGCAAGCGAGAGAGCCGCAAGCGCCGTTGGCAGCAGCTGTGGTCCGAAATCAACACTCTTCCGAAGCGGGTGCACCGAGAGCGTCGCGAAGATCTCCACCCCGACGACGATCCCCTTTCGCTGAACTGTTTCTTTGAGAAGCTACGCTGTGGATCTGTGCCTGCCGCTCCCACGGACAATGTCTGAGAGTGCCATGTCGTCTCTTTTCTTTTACAGTTCCCACTACCGTCCTCCCGCCCCCACGGCACGACTACCTTGGGGTGATGTCGGCGTCCGGTGGAAGGGAGTGAGTTTTCGGTGGTGACCGCGTCCTCGCTGCGCTTCCTTGTGATATTGTAGTTTACTTCATCTGTAAATACCATCGTCACTCAGCCTAGTCAGCTCTGTATATACTCATCTACGCAGAAATTAAAACAAAAGAGAAATAAGCGATAACCGTGTGTCGTATTTTGGAATTTTCCATCAACCGCCATTGCGGTAGGCTTAGCTCTGCCCATTTGTTTCAAGATGGCGTCCTATTTGACGTTAGGCCTAACTGGGGTTGCGTCATCACTTTTTAGGGTTGACTTGCCGTTATTTGGGAATTTAATTGTGCGTTTTTTCTTTTTCTGGTTTTGTACTGAATATTTCATTGCTACGGCTACATTTATTCGAAATTTAGTCTCGATGCATCTTTGACCGGAGTTGTTTTTTTTTTTTTTCTTTAGCGTTTGGAGTCTACGTCGCGCCATTTCTGCTTTTATGCTCTTCCCCCAATCTCTTTCTAGGTCGATGATTTTAGTTTTTTTTTTTTATGCGGAATACGACGTCCTGTGCGGAATTTTCGATGCGAAATATATCGTGGTATCGTCTCATCCGGCCGGCGGGAAACTGAATGGAAATCGCAACTGCGCATCACCGCCGTGTTATATGTACGGTCTGCGACGCGTCGTCGGTGCATTCCCAAGTTCGGCTAAGTATCACAAATTCTAATTCACCTAGTATCTTAACGATTAAAAAATATATTGCTATCTTAATGACAAAAAAAATCATTTTAATGTATTTGACGCTTTCACAAAGTTTAATGCAATGTCTAGCGACTGCACTGTTCAGTTTTCTCATCCTTTATCTTTGTTTTATGCTGGAAAAGGAAATTGCTGAGTACTGACAGTTGATTTTCAACCACAGTATTAACACACATGTTGGTTCTAAACATTTCCTCCCCTTCTCTAGCTACAGATTCAAGTACTGAAAATTCTGGGAAAAGGAAAATTTCATGAGTATTGAAAGAATTTGCAGAGAAGTCTCGGGCATATTTTGTGGTTTACAAGTTGCACGGTTTCTGAAAATATCAAGAGCAAGCAACAAAGATCGCACAGATGGAATGGGTTTGACTGGATTCAATCATTTTTTTTAAATTTGTTCTAGTTGTACAAGTACAGGAACAAGTAATTTAGTAGAAAAATATGAAGTTTGAGTCGTTTTTTTTTTCTTAGTTCCAGGTTCAAAGGCAAGTAGAGTTAATAAAAAGAAGGAAGTATAAGAAGGTGAAAAGTTCAACCAAGGTAGTCCAGTAGTTTGTACAACAGTATGAAGTGTGAAAAAATTGGAAGTCAAAGGTAAAGGTTGAAGCAAGGTAGACAAGTAAAGCATGAAGTTTAGAAAAAATCAAAAAGTCAAAGTTCAAGCAAGATAGGTGACAGAATCAAGTGCGGAAAGTGCTCAAGGTAGAAGTTCAAGCAAGTAGAAGTAATACAGAATGAAGCTAGCACAGAATCAAGTGTGGAAAGTGCTGAAGGGCTGAAGGTAGAAGTTCAAGCAAGTAGACAGTAATACAAAATGAAGCTAGAACAGAATCAAGTGTGGGAAGTGCTGATGGTAGAAGTTCAAGCAAGTAATATAGAATGAAGCTCTTACACAATCAAGTGTGGAAAATGCTGAAGGTAGAAGTTCAAGCAAGTAGACTAAGTAATACAGAAAAAAAGCTAGAACAGAATCAAGTGTGGAAAGTGCTGAAGGAAGAAGTTCAAGCAAGTTGACAAGTAGACTCAAACAGAATGAAGTTAGAATAGAATCAAGTGTGGAAAGTACTGAAGGTAGAAGTTTAAGCAAGTTGACAAGTAGACTAAGTAATACAGAATGAAGGTAGAACAGAACCAAGTGTGGAAAGTTGAAGGTAGAAGTTCAAGCAAGTTGACAAGTAAACTCAGTAATGCAGAATGAAGTAAGAACAGAATCAACTGTTGAAGGTGGAAGTTCAAGAAAGTTGACAAGTAGATAACTTAAATCAAAACTGAAGGTATCAGTTCAAGCAAGGTAGATTTGGCAGTACAGACAAGTCTCAAATCCAAGCTTAAGTTCAAGCAAGACAAGTTTTTGAAGCTGAATATTCACCTTGCAGTACAGTTCAAGCAAGCGTGTTTCTCTGGTGGATCTAGGATAGAAGGTTGAATGCCCCGTAATATACTCCAAAGCTCGTCCAAGGGGGACCAAGCCGCTTTCAAATTGGATACACCAAAAGGTTGACAGGATGTCTACTCTCCATGCAACTGGCGTCGGAGAATGTCTTCATGCCAAGATTGGTTCGGGAGTAGTACACCTTTCTTACATCTCTAGTTCTTAGTCTCTTTTTCTTGCAGTAGTACCCCAAGTTGCAAGTCAGGCTATTTATTCTCCAAGAATCTTAACTCTTTGCAATCTTTCATTTCTCCTTGCAGTAGTGCATAGAAGTTGGATTCAAGGGTGTTTGTTTTTCAGGCGGAATCTCCCAACGTTCAAGGCAGATGCTTAAAGAGGCTATATTTCGAAGATGCGGTAGCGACCAAGCGTCCCGTACGATTACTACTACGGTCCCGGAAAAACGTCTGGCAGCTGCGAATTTCAAACCGGTCATGATTGCATCCCCGTTTGTCTGGTAAAGCTGAAGTAGACGCCCGAATAACCCTTCCCCCGTTTGATGTGCCAAGGTATTGTCTTCCCCCTGCGGAACCTTCCAGGTCACTTTCCCTTTCGTGTGTTTTTGTTCTGTGCAGCTTGGGTAATCCTGCTTCACTTTTCCTCGTAATGACTCTCCCTTTTGAGAACCTCGATTGCATTCTTAAAAAAAAAAAAAAAAAGCCTTGTTGCTCTATGTGCGTTGCACAGTTTCCATTAACGCTGTCTCGCCCGAGTAATCGTTCCAAGGCATCTTACTGCTGCACGCCAGCTTTGCCCGGTTATACTTGGCCGTGTGTTGCTATCTTGGGGAAACCTTGCTGCTAAGTGGTTCTAGTGCATTCATGCCTGGGGTGGGGGGGTTACAGACTGTATGCCTTCGCTTTTAGCCCTTGCAGCAAACTAGGTATGCCACGCTCGCAGCCTGGGATGCACTCTAGGTCGAAAGAAAGGAACCCCTCCTTGACACGCCTCGTAGCACAGTGTTCCGTCCCACCAAGTTCCGCTTCCTTCGCTGCGCACCTCTTCGTCAGAACACCGGTTTGGAGCCTTGTTCTGCACGGGCGATATGTAAGCACAGTGTTGCTGGGATGGTTTTTTTGGGCATTTGCGGTCTTGAGAATGCAGTAAAAGTTTGACTGTTGAACGATTTCTGCTTGTGAGTAATAGTCAGTGTCTTTGACTTTTTTTGCGTTTGTGCGCCGGGGAATTTGGGGGTGGGGGGGGGCTGGCTGGAAGGTTTGGCGAGTCTTTGCAGCATCAAGTTTGGTCTTGGGTGAACACGCTTGCGAGTGGCACATTTTTCCGGTAACCTTTCCTCCATTCTGCGTTTTTCGTGCTGTTGGGTGGTTGCTTTGGGCATTCGGAGGGGGGGGGGGGGGGTGATCAAATCGTTGGTGCGAGTTTTTGCAGAAACCACAAGACCCGAAAGAAAGACAAGGGGCTAGAGTCCAGCTGGGCCTTTTGTAAGCCATTAAATCTTTTAGTAGCATCTCTTCCAACATTTGGTGAACACTGCGGCTTTCATCTTTACATAAAGCAAAGTATTGGAACCTCTGGTTAAAATGAACTAGTGAGGGGGGGGGGGGGGGAAATGTCAAAATGGTTGGTGTAGTTTTTACAGAGCCCTGCAAGACTGCAAGCTGGGGGCAAGCTAGTACGGCCTGGGACTGCTGTAAGCAGAGTTGTATATTCCCACATATATTTCATTGGTACCTCTTTTTTTTTTCGGTTTGGGTGGGGGATGAGTTTTTTTGGGAGGGAGGGGGGGGGGGGGGGGGGTCACCAGATCGTTGGCATAGTTTTTGCAGGTTCACAGATACCTGGCCGAAGGCCCGAAGAACACTTGTCCAGCCTGGCAGGCTGTAAGCGGTTCATTGCATCATTTTTACTTTGAGAGATTATTCATATAGGTTTTGAAATTAAGCAAGATTACCAAATGGCCGATGAGAGAACAATTGCCATGTGTAAGTTGAGAGTAATATGCAAGAGTAAACTGTTGGAACAGAGTTGGTATTGTAGCCTTGTATACGGAGGGGGTGGGTGGGTGACTACACGTGGTGTAAGTATTTACAGAATTTGGACGATCCGATGTAGCCTGGGTGTGCAGAAGGAACGGTGGTAGTGTGGCAGCTTTTTCCCAAAATTTTTGGGGGGGGGGGGGGGGGTGACCAGATGGTTGGCGCGAGTCTTTGCAGATCCATCGGAGGACTGGTGTTCCAAGTAGTCGAGTACAACCTGCTGCAAGTTGATTTTCGGTATTGTTCCTTTTTAGTACGCTAATAGTTTAAGCCATCTGAGGTTTAATATTATGAAACAATATACTCTATCATTAATTGCATACAGTTTAAAATATCTGAGGTTCAAGAGAATGGAATGGTAATACTCTAACATAATTGCATTGCTCTAGAGATTTTACTTTGTGGGATGAAGGTTAGTGAATTGATTGAAACCAGTGAAGAGAAGGTCATTTTGGGCATAAGTCTTACCTGCCTATGAGCAGTATGTAGGGAAATTGAGGGGAGGGGGGGGGGGGGTAAATAGTTTTCCAGTTCTTTGCAGCCCCCATCAAGGTACAGCCTCTGGCGTCTGTCCAACCCTGTGTGGTGGATCCGGTATGAGAACTCGTGAGCACTCAAATGAAGTTTGTCACTTACATTTCTTGAAACTGCTCTTGAATACCGTTGCTCTGGTCTTTTTCGTATACTGGTTTTGCGATGCCGCCGTTTGAACATGTTTTGAGGGAGTCGTCCGAGGGGATTGTCCGAGGACCTGGGGAGTGGGTTGTTTTCTCTCCGAGGGGGTGGGGTGTGCCTGTGTGTGTGCGTGCGTGGTCTTTGCAGCTTTGCGCGTCGCCGTTCAGTCTCCTGGTCGTCGTCTCTTCCCTCCCCCTCACACGTGGAAAAAGTCCGCACAAGTCCCCGGCGTGGTTTGCTATCCCCCCCCTCCTCGAGCGAAGGATGCAGGGAGTACCACTGTATTGCTCTGGCTGGTGGCTGGATGTCTTGCTGGGAAAGCAGCCTGCTTACACCCGGGCGGTTCCGCGCGTGCTTAGGCAGTCGGAGCGAGTTCTACCATCCTGGCTTTGGTCCCCGTCCGGAGGAGTTCCTAACATGGCTGGGTCCCGTACCGCAAGGAGTCCCGTTGCGTCTGCACCCTTTCCCGCAAGAGGGCTGCACCCGTCTACGCCGTCCCGTCCTGCCCGTGGCGTAACGAGTGGCCGTGAGAGCGCCTTCCCCCACCCTGTCTTGGGCCTCGTGTGGCTGTTCGGAGAGCCTACCTGCTGCGTGTGTCTCGCTTGGTGGCTGTTCCCCCGGTCCGGCACGGGTTCCAGTTTGTGCACGTGCGCAGGAAGGAGGAAGGCGGAAGCAAGGAGTCTCCGAGAGAGGTTTGGGGTAGGGGCGGGTGGGGGGGGGAGCCAGGGGATTCCTTGCAGCTGGTTCCCGTGTGCGTGGTTCCGGATGTGCGTTAAGCGGAGCGGTTCGTGGTTGGCGTCGAGCACCGATTTGCGGGCGGCCGTCGCTGTGGGCAGCCAGGCGGTGTCCGGGGCTTTTGTGGGTCCGGTCTCGGTTCCGCGAGGGTTTGGCCCCGTCCCCCGGCGCTGGAGGCAGCTCTTCCCGAGGGGCCTCCGGTTCCTGGGGCGGACTTCCCTGCGCGGGACGGTTTCCAAGCTTCTCTGCGCCGCGGCGCCCCCCCTGGCGAGGACTTTCACCGCGGCGCGTGGCGTTCCTGCTTTCCGGTGCTCGAGGTCAAGCGGGCGTGTGCTGTGGGGCGACGAGGATCGACCGCGGGAGGGACTTCTACTCGGCCGTGCAAGCTTCTTCGTTCACAAGGATCGTCCGTCGATGCATCATTGTTGTCATCATCATCATCATCATCCATTGATTCATCTGTTGCCATAATCGTCCATCAACGCGCAATTCTACGGTTTTCAACATGCTGCGTGGCGCTTCGTCGTGCTGAGTTTTCGCTAAGTTGCCCAAGTTCACCCCATTGTGACCGGATACCTTAAATTCGGGCTTGCTTCATACGTTTGAGAAGTCTTATCTAGGGGAGAATTTTGTATAAAATGGCGAATGACTCTCCGTCTGGCGATTTTAAGCGAACATGCATGAATGGCACTTCCTGTAAATCTGGTGCCTAATATTTTTATACTACAAATTTTGAGCATTGTTGAGATATACCAGAAGACCGGTGTTTGCATTAACATTCTCTTCGCAACCAAATTGAGAAAATACATTGAATTATATGGACAAAATTTGTCCTTTTAACAACCTGGAAACATAAGCATCTTCGTTTCGGAGAATATCTGAAAATCATGAACGTGTTTCGAATATTCCACGCCACTACGCGAAATCATTCTCGCGCTTCTATTTCGATTGAGCATCGTCAAATTGACAAAACGCGCACACTTGTTTCTTTCGCTGATAAATATTGACTCATCCTTTCAAATGTTGCAATTTGTTCAGACTTCCCGTGTACTGTTCAAGAGTTTGCCGACTCGTGGCGATGTGCACTCACTTCGATCAAACTATGAAAATGGCTTTCAACCGTCCAAATGTTTTCAAATGGAAATGGGGATACTTTTGATCTAGAGGTATTTGACAAAATCTTGGTTTTCGCTCATGATATGCAAATCTCTTCATGCGCGTTCATATTCGTTTCAATAGAAATGTCAACTTGTGAAGTGTGTTCCAGATATTCATCATCCCTAGTCTAGAATGGCTTGAAATGCCCAAAGAACGAAAATGTCAAGCATTTGTATAGTTGCAAAAGTTTTGTGACCTATGAAATGGAAAGTTGCATTTGAACAAAACTACGCTATCACCAGATGAAATTTTGCCGGTCTTGAAATTTGCTGGAATTGTTTACTTGATATCTGCGGTTTTGCAATGTGCTACAAGTTATGAACTTGTTTCAGTCGCCGAATTTGTTTCCTCTTATCTGAACTTATGATTGTGCTGCTCGTGCGTGAAAATGTATTATGAAATTTGCTGTATTTATGCGTCCGATTTGTTCCGCGACACCATAATTCGCAAAGTATGACTTCGGCTTCCGACATGTCATGGTGATTATCTGTGATTGACATTTTGCAATGAATGTTTAATTGGTTAGCTGTTCATTTCAAAAGACTTCTTTTTTTCACGTCTTATGCATTTGAGCTATCATAACGGTCCACGATTGCTGCCATTCAACCTGATCGGTGTCGGTTATGACCTAGACAATTCGGTCGGACATTTTGTGGCGATTCATTCATTTATGGTGACATTTGCCGCTGATTCGCTGAAATAATTTAGTGATTTATATGTTATTTAAAAAACCGGCAATGAAATATTGAACCGAACGCAGTCTCGCAGCTAGCCGTATGGCAATTTTACTTCCAAAGCAATGAAGACAATGAAATAGGCCATGTTTGGCACTTTTAATAGCATACTCTATGAAGAGAACGACTTGTGTTGAACTGGATGCTCTAAACTAAAATCGGCCATATTGATCAGTTTTACTACCGAATCTACGAAGATAATGACATTGAACTGAATACTGTTCCGAATCGAAACCGGCAGTTTTAATACTGAGTTTATGAAGACAGAAATGTGTTGACTGCTACAAATCGAAACTTTTAATACCGAGTTTATGAAGACAGAAATGTGTTAATGAATACTGCTACAAATCGAAACTTCATGTTTGGCGGTTTTAGTATTAAATCTATAAAGACAATGAAGTATGAAACTGAACATGTTCCAAGAAATTTAAACCAGGTTTCAACAATGAACCTATAAAGAAAACCTTTGAAAGGCCAAGTTGGTCTTCAAATCTGCACAAAAAGATATACGTAAATAATGCAAAGAAGTTTAATAGCAAATTGTGTGAAAACTAAAGTAAAAAATATCGCTTCGAAGAAAATACCGGACGTCCTGAGGAATCAAAGCCGGCCATATTTGGCACTGTGAAGTACAGAAGACTGCTATGAACGGAATGCGATAAGCCGCAGTGTTTTGCAATACTAAGAAATGCTGTGTATCGGTCACGTTATGAAGGAAATATGTGAAGATCCAATATTTGCTATTCCTTTCCACATGATGTGCTGAAGAAACTGATGGTTACTGCGGTTCATGCATTTAACAACAGTGTTTGATTTTGCGATTCGTGCTTTTGATTGGAGATTGCAATTCATACGATTAAGTTCTGAAATTCATACGCTTTAGTTCGGATTTGTCATTGCAGTCAAAAGTATTCACTTCGGTTTGATCGCGAATGAACGCTGTCTAATACTGAAATTGAAATGTATCATTTTTATTGCGGGCGCTAGAATTTGATCATGTATGGATATTATGAATATTTACCAAATATGCCAATAAGCCGGTCGCGCATCATAAAGCTGAATTAATACGAGTATTCTACATCCTGTATTTATGCATTTTCATCATGACTGCATTCATTCATTCATTCATTGTATTGATCAGCGCGCCATTGCGAATCGTCCATCACAACTCTTTATAATTGTAGAAGTCAAGTTACAATGCTTCTATAATTCGGCTTCATATTAATAGAAGTTAAGTTACAATACTTGTATAATTCTGAATAGCTGAAATGATTGATATGTTTTTTGTTTTTATTTTGTGGATACGTTTTCGCGGTCATAGAAATCGACCCTATCATGCGCGCTGATCTGGAACCCATCCCGTGACAATTCATCGCTTCATGCGCGTGATGAGTGCAAACGTTGCTGTGATAATGTATGATCATTATTTATTATATCAAAATAAAGAAAAATGAACCCGAAAAGAAAATAACCAAACCAAAAGAAATTAATAAAAAAAAGAAGCAAATCAGCTATAAAAAAAATTCAATTGGCCTAATAATAAAAAAAAAGGTGTGGCATTGGGGCAGGTGCAAGGGGTGAAGGGAGCCTGCCATAAAAAATGTGCTGAACATGGCAACGTTTGCTTTCCAACTTCATTAACGAGAAGTGTATGAACATGTCAACAAATTTGAGGTGTCTGCTGCAGAATTAGGCCTAATAAACAACTTTACAAGTACCACTGTTCCTCTTTCCTGAGAACCGGCCTTGCCTCTATTGCATTTTTTGCACCGTTGACGATGCTGGTGCTCCGAAGCAATGTAATCCTGAAGAAGGGGGGGAAGGGGAAGTTGCCAGGATCCTGGAGCAAGCTGAAGCATCGTCCATGTTCATGGTAAACCTAGGGTGCCTCAATGTCCTTCTGTTTAGGGTGATGCCACCCTTTGTAGTACCCGATGCCGACAGCACGCGCTCACGGAGAAAATACAAAGAAATCGACGAAAACAAAATGTCGCCATAGCACAGTCTGCCACAAACGCGTGCAGGGGCACGCTCTTTCACGCGCTTCTGAACAAAAAATAAAAATAAATTTGTGGGACAAAATGGCGAGATGCCACCACCCTAAGCAAAGCGCACATGAAGGCACCCTAGGTAAACTAATTTCCGTCTCTTTAAATCGACCTTTGTTTCCTCTTCTTTTTTTTTTTTTTTTTTAATTTGCCTTGGAGTTTAAATTTAGGCACAGCAAGCCTATAGACCTTTTCTGTTTCCTGTCGTTCTCAGTCACGTTTGTTCCATATCTGGTATGCGGGGCGAAAAAATAATAAAACGTTTGAACCTGGAACATGCGAGAAAATATAGCTGAGGCAAATCAGGAATGTGTGACAATCGCGCATTTTTCGTAAACACCTAGCTTCGGGGAGAGATCAAAAAGATGTTTTACCGCATACCGCATACCAGAAGTGACGATATTCAAGATGGCTGCGCGCTTGTGGAAAAGGTGTATAGTCTGACAGGTTAAGAAAAGTGGAATCTCCCCAGAGGGGTCGCTTCCTCTCCAGTGTTCACTCTACTGAAGTGGAAAGGTGGGAGGAGCTTTCACTCATCAGGGACCCCCAATTGGAATAATTTCTCCATGAGGCCGCCTGCCTGCGGTGACAAACGCGCCCTGTGCGCGTACATAATTGGCTCTCTCCCTCCCAATTTCCATTTGCAACGCCTACACTAAAGTGACCTACACAAACACATGGACTTGTGGGTAGGGCCATTTTGAGAGCGAGGGGAAAGGGCTACCGGCGCTTTCCCCCTTGCTGGAGCGTTAGAGTGAAAGTTCCGGATGAGAGCTTCGCCCACTGATCTGCGCGAATGCGGCCACTGGCGGCCATCTTTTGTAGCGTGAGCTACACTGGCCGAGGTTGAGCCAGAGCCGTTTATTGAGAGAGTTTGGCCATACAATGGTTTGAATAGGCGAGCATCTCGGGGCCAACCACAGGCCGCGAAACAGCCCCTAGCGGTGGTCGTGTGCTCTAAATTTGTGACACGACTATACTTCGTTTCACCTTATGTGCGAGCGAAGGCAAAACTGGAAGCGCGAGCACGGAAGCTCCGTGCGTTCAGGCTTTGCTCGAGCGCGCGAGCTGGGGAGAAGTGCAAAAAGCGCTGGTCTCGCGCTTCTAGCTTTGGCTTCGCTCGCAGATAAAGTGAAACGAAGTATAATTTGAGCCGTGCCGAGCGGAACTCCGCGTCTCAAGACGCTTGCGCACCCCAACCTTTGCACTGCTTTCTTTCAGCCAGTCTCAGGACACTGTTCTAGCAGTGCAGTCAAAGGCATGGGCACGAGCGCGAGGCTTTGGAAAGTGCCTCCTATGCACGAGGTCTCGTACAAACAAAAGCGTTTCGCTGAGCTAGGCTCACGCGCCTGTGCCTTTGTCTTCACTGCAGACATTTGTGAGATGGAGTAGAGGTCTCCTGATTGGTCGACGCTGTCACAAATTTAGTTTACGCTCTAAGAGTGGGGGGAATATTCGGCGCTAGCGGCGGCCTTTGCTCCGCCTATTGGCCAAACTCTCCCAATACACGGCTCTGGGTTGAGCCACTGATCTCTATGACAGTTGCTGGATCGCGCTTCCCCGCACCGAAAATGAGGCTACCGTCGGCCATCTTAGGAGATATGCTCTAGCGCTGTCAAGCCTAGACAGTTACAATGGTTACCGTGTGTAGGTCACGTGACCGCCGCCTTGACAACGCTTCAGCGGATCTCGTAAGATGGCCGACCGGTGGCCTCAATCGCGCAATGGGCTCGAAGCGGGGAAGCGCGATCCAGCAATTGTCATAGAGATCAGTGGGTTGAGCAGTTTCGCGTGGCTCCCAAAGAGCCGTGCTGCGCGTGCGCGAGGAGCAGTGACGTCACACGGCGCACAGCTGGCTCTCCAGAGCCGCCGCCGCCGCGGGCTCCGCTGCCACTGCGCAGTAGCCAAGTCTGACGCTGCACCGGAGCCGCTTGATAGCGCCTCTCATTTTGTGCGAATAGCCGAGCTAAGCTACCGCAATTTTTTTGGTAGAGTTATATTACCTCTAGCCTATGTACAGCTGGTGCAGCCACTATCATCCATCCATGGCAGACAGCGTTATGGCAGTTGTGGTGGCAGACTACATAAAAATGGCCGTGGGTGATATTTCGTGCTTGATTGAAGTTGTTCGACGAAGCAGATTCTCGAAACCCGGCGTGAACGGTAGCCGATCTTTGAGGACCTGGTGAAAGTTTTGCGAAATCGCAGCACCGGGGAAAAGCAGCACAGCACTCATCGAAAGAAATATCGAAAGCAGACGCCAGTACAACGTCTGCTTTCGATGCGAGCTACGCTGCTCTCCCCTGGTGCTGCGCTTTCGTAGAACTTTCGCCGGGTCCTCAAAGATAAGGCTACCGTTCACGCCGGGTTTCAAGAATCTGCATCGTCGAACAACTTCAATCAAGCACGAAATATCGCCCACGGTACAGTGTACTGGACCCATGGCTATTCTTATGGCAGCCTGCCGCCATAGTCAGGGACTCCGGAAGTAGATTTTGAGTGGGGGGGCCTACCTCATTGGGGGGGCAAAGTCAAGCATTTTGTTTTTGTATATTTTATTATAGGAGACAAGGGCTGGAGCCAAATTTCTGTTGTTTTATTTTTACCACTGTTTATTACAAAATCAAATATTATTTGCATGAAGTTCCTTACTTGGCATGTGCAATCACTTTTCCTTCCTGCTTATAACAACAGTAGGAAGTTTCAGTAGCACGTACGCAATACAATTGCGGGTCGGAAATGCACACGCGTAGAACGCAATATTGCGTTGTGCGCATGCACTTTCCGACCCTCAAAGCTTTTACGTACGATCCGCTAAAACTCTCCAATATCGCAAAAACGCTTATGCATAGTGCTTCAGACAATTTCAAAATTCCTACAAGGATACACAGCATTATAAAATTAAATTTGCGAAATTGAAATTTAATTTATTATTCTTCAAATGTTCATCCAAAAGGACATCCACGCTATGAAATAAACGAATAAGCCAAGATAATTACATATATACAATGACATCTTAATACATATTTTGAAAATGTGCACAAAAGCGTGATGAAGGAAACATATCCATATATAAACCCCAAAGCCACGTGTGTTGATCGTCTCGAGGAAGACCAAAGGTCGCCGTTCGCTGAGCAGTCCTAGAGACAAATTCCCCTATGATGTCATCCAGGTTGAGCTCCACGTTCTTCCTTTTTGAATGCGCAAAATAAGGAGGTGTGTTAGCCTCCCCTGACTCATGCGGCTGCGTAGATACGTTTTAATTCGGCGTATGGCACTAAACGAGCGCTCCCCCGAAGCGACAGATGCAGGCACAAAATGAAGAAGTTTCGTATATCTTACAACTTGGTCCAGGAGGTCACGAATTTCGTCGGATTTTGTCTGTAGTGTCCTCAATATGGCGTCAATTGTGAGGGAATCAAGGTTGCATAAAAGAGCCAGTAAAAGTAAAAACTGCGCAGAGTCGGGCCAGATCAAGATCACACGCATGCAGCTCCTGGGGCCTCTTTTCAGGTCATTTGTTGTGAACTGTCTTCCCCCGGCAGCGTTAATAAAAATGCTCTCTAGTTTTACTAGCTGCTTCATACCAGGCTATTCAAACCACCGTTGAGTTTCACTCAGAATGCAGTCTACAGCCGCAAAGTACTCCTTCCGTAACGCTGCCTTGCAATCAAGTACAACTGGCGGAGAAGGTTTGTTGCTCATTTCAAGCCTTTTTGGCGGTTTTGTCGGCCTTGCGCTGCGAGGGTCCTTCAAACCTAGCCGCATTGCAGTTGAGCTCGCGCAGTCCCTCAAACGCGACTTCAGACCGCAGACAGGACATCGCCTCGCAGAGAGTCTCTTCCGCCTCTTTGATACCTGCGGCGCGAAACGTTAACGTTGCACCTTGCCAGTTCTTCGCATGGACCGAACAAAGCTATAGAAATGTTTATTCCTAGCAGTGTTTCAAACATTTTCAAAAGCCTCTCATAACCCTTCAAAATGGCCCTGCTGTTGTTTGCAATAGAATATTCTGCTTGTAACGGCTCGTTCAGTGTCTCTTGAACTCATAGTTTTCAGCGAACCTTTTCATTGACTTCATTCTGACAGTCCACCTTGTTGGGCAGAGCGGAAGGTTATTTGGTGTTGATCCGGCCTCTTCCCTCCCCTCGCTGACTGGAGAAAGTACAATGGATGAATAAACAGCCTTGCGTTTCTTCGAAGTCAGAGTGGGGGGGCTCAGCCCCATCCTGCAAAATCTTGGGGGGGGGGGGGGGGGGGGAGGCTCTGGCCTCCCCTGCCCCCCCGGTTCCGGAGTCCCTGGCCATAGTGCTGTCCGCCATATTACTATGATGGATAGAGATAATATAACTCTACCAAAAAGATGGCCGATTGTGGCCGCATTCCAGTCTATAGGCGGGGATGGTCAAACCAACGAGCGTTGGGTCAAATGCAATCCAGCAAATAGACATAGAGATCAGTGGCTTCGCCGGTGTTGGGTGTCTGCATTGCCCGAACTTCGTTTGCACCTTCTTGTCTGTTTTAAACTCCCAAACTAAATTAGGGCCACATTGCGGCATCAAACGGCGTCCTATTGTTTGAAGACCGGTGGCTTCGCTACTTTTTCATAAAAGTTAAGCCTTTTTCTTTTTTTACTTTTTCCTCAGGTAAGTTCGCTCTTTGCCAATTTTATAGAAAAAATGCACCACCTGTGGGCAACACTGCACAAAATTGTAGCGCGATAGGTTAAGAAACCGATTTTTGAGGTCGATTTAAAGAGCCTGGCCGCAATTTGAGACACCCTGTAGTGATGCCCCCACACTGCTTGAGAAAGGTAAGTTTTCTGATAAAAGGATTTATATAGTAAGCAGTTGCAACATCATAATCCATTTATTCCGTATATATACTAAGGGTTACGCAGCTTCTTAGTTGGGACACCTATGCTAGGCTCCTGGGCTCGTCAGCTGCCAAATGCTTTCTGCAGAATTTCTTGGCATTCCCTCTGGTGGACTTGACCTATGCCAACCGCTGGGACACCCAGGTTTCCACGTCCCGCATACTTGAGCTGAGAGAAACGGATTGCACGGTCGGAAATGTATGCCGAGACCTTTAAATTGCAAAAGCTTGAAGGGCCCACGAAACGACGTGGGGTTCGAGAGTTTGGTAAAAATACGGGCTTGCCAGACTGGTCGATCAAATTTAATTTTTCCGGTCAAAAAGCATGCTAGGTGCTCGTTAAACATGGAAGATATTACACAGATATAAACACTCACCTGTTGATAGCTCGATAAAGTTATTCTAATTAAACTGGGTAAAACAAATCCAGTAAATACTCTGCCTTGAGTGCAAGCTTTCTTCCTCTCTTAACACTTGGCCACATGTGCAGCCAGAGCTCGGTGAAAGGCAATGTGCACATTCTGTGGACCTGTCCATTCTGTGGACCATTTTAAGTTTAGTTGCAAAATTACAATACCTTTTCAAAAGACACTCAAACGAAATTGCATTGGCTTCAATGAATTGTAGCGACTTTTGGAGTAACGGGGTATAATTGTTTTCGACATGCATCATAGACCTTCCTACTGACCTGCTTTCCAAGCAAGTTCTGGAAACGAGGTTGCACAAAGAACCATGGCCCCATGTTGCGATGTTCCTCTTGACACCAGACAAACTCTGTGCATAAAGAAATGAACAATAAAAAAAAGTATACAGTGCTGTTTTCTAAGAACGACTACTTATGCACCAACACGCTGTTTACAAATAAGACCAGGTTTATCAAATCGGATTCACGCAAGATGAAGCACCTGCAGATTCGCATGCACAGTGCAGCAGTGGTGTCGGTGAGAGGAGTTGATGTATTAATACCGAGCAAGCGAGCACCCGACATGTGGAAATAATCTTGGAAAAACCAGAGAATGGGCACTTGTCAGACAGGCCCAAAAGCAAAACTGCAGAAGAGGCACACGAAAGGGTGGGCTTCACCGCTTCGCACCAGGGTGCTTGGAGAAACGGTCAACAAGAAGCATCTCTGTTAGCTGGGTGCATTCGAAAGTCTGAGGTGGGCACCTCATATGTCCTTTGCTTAGTTTTCAAACATTCCAAAAGTGGCAGGTGGGCACTTAATGGCGAAGGGACTCAAACTATTTTTGATCTTTGGATCGAATGTAGCGTTAAAAACTGCATCTTTGCAACAAACCCACACCCTTACAGCCACGGCTGCATTGGTACCTTCGTGTTTTAACAACTGCAACATGTTTGCTTCAAAACGCTAGCTAACTGAAATAACGGACAAATTAGTTTTTGTTTTGCTGGACATAGACTCACCTTTGGCACGGGTGTATTTGGAGAGTTCTTCGGCCAACTCCTTGGCCGGGAAAGGGCAGAGAGCCTGCGAGAGAAACCGAAGAGCAAAAATGAGCTGAATTCCCAGAAGGAAAGCCTCCTAGAAGAAAGATTGCCTTCTATGAGAGTGCTAACACTTCTGAAGAGAAAGGTACGAAACACTTGCAACTCTAGACCCCCAAAACAAGCCGAAAGATGCATAAGCATGGATAAATCCTACAGGCAATTCCGAAAGAAGACTCCAACTGCTGAGATCCGTTATCTTCTATCTAGACCTCAGTAAGACATTAAACACAATTTCATTCATTCAACCAGACTAAAGGTTATGCAGTCTTTGCGAGATCAAATCTAAGCACTACCTACGTGAAATGGTTGCTCGCAACACTGTGAGGACTATTGCAAGCCCACGACGAAAGAATGAAGCATAAAAAAAAATGAAAGCCGCTTACAACTCCCTGTAATGCCGAATTGGAGCGCAGCTCTTGAGGAGGAGGAGGGAAGGGTACTCAGGGGAGGGTATACCCCTCCTCCTCCTCCTCCTCCCCTCATTCTAAAATCTCCTCAGGGGAGGGGGTCACGTGACCTCGGGGGGGTCACGTGACCTCGGGAGGGGAGTCACGTCACCTCAGGGGGGGGTCACGTGACCTCTGGGGGGGGGGGGGGGGGGGGGTCAAATGACTTGGGGGTCACGTGCGTTATGGGAAATGTCCCATAATGCACCGCGCGAGCCCCCCCCCGGGGTCACGTGACCCCAGGGAGGGGGGGCTCGCGCGGTGCATTATGGGACATTTCCCATAATGCACCGCGCGGTTACGCTGACGACGACGCCGCTTAAGCCGGAAACGGGCGCCTAAGAGCTGCGCTCTAAAATGAAAGCCGTTTACAACTCCCTATAACGCCGAATTGGAGCACAGCTCTTGAGGAGGAGGAGGGAAGGGTAATCAGGGGAGGGTATACCCCTCCTCCTTCTCCTCCCCTCATTCTTCAATCTCCTCCGGGGAGGGGGGTCACGTGACCTCGGGTGGAGGGGGGTCACGTGACCTCCCCCCCCTCCCCCGAGGTCACGTGACCCCGGGGGAGGGGGGGGGGGGGGGCTCGCGCAGTGCATTATGGGATATTTCCTATAATGCACCGCGCGGTTACACCGACGCCGACGCCGCTCAAGCCGGAAACGGGCGCCTAAAAGCTGCGCTCTAAAACAAGGTCACGAGCAATGCCGATGCAGTTGATTGCATTTGAACGTAAACGTGTGAACTGGCCTCGACCGGTCCGACAAATGTGCAGCTTTCCCCGCTCTGTCGGCGTGGGCGCAAACAGAGTATGGGCACGTGTGTGGAAACTGGCGACGAGTGGCGACACTGATCAATCTAATCAAGTATGGCAGAAGTGACGTTTCTCAGAAGCGTAGGAGTGGCTCTAGCGTCGACCGTTGCTACGGTTGTCCGCCAGAATCCTAGCGGTGGCAGAGCAGCAGAGGTGGATGCAGCAGATGCCCAAATGCGGACGCGAGATGGAATGTCGCGATGACAGCGACCCGCGCGTCCGCTCGCCTTTTTTGTCGGCATTTTTATGACCGACCGCCCGGAGCGCAACGTCTGATAGCGTGACGTGCCAGCTCCCGTGACGTAATTCGTTGCCATTTTAGAGCGCAGCTCTTAGGCGCCCATTTCCGGCTTGAGCGGCGTCGCCGTCGGCGTAACCGCGCGGTGCATGATGGGTAAATTTCCCCGCTAAATTTAGCGGAAAATTTTCCCCGCTAAATTTAGCGGAAAAATTTCCCCGCTAAATCTAGCGGAAAATTTTCCCTGCTAAATCTAGCGGAAAATTTTCCCCGCTAAATTTAGCGGAAAAATTTCCCCGCTAAATTTAGCGGAACATTTTTCCCGCTAAATCTAGCGGAAAAATTTCCCCGCTAAATCTAGCGGAAAATTTTTCCTGCTAAATCTAGCGGAAAATTTTCCACGCTAAATCTAGCGGAAAATTTTCCCCACTAAATCTAGCGGAAAATTTTCCCCACTAAATCTAGCGGAAAATTTTCCCCGCTAAATTTAGCGGAAAATTTTCACCACCCCCCCCCCCCCTCGAGGTCACGTGACTCCCAGGCCCCGTGACCCCCCCCCCGTGCCTTCCCCTCCTCCTCAAGAGCTGCGCTCTAACCCGGCGTTACAGGGAGTTGTAAACGGCTTTAATTTTTTTCCTCTTGATATTCAGTGGCCCTGGGAGTTTGCTCGTTAATGGTAGGCCACTCCGACTCCGGATTTTGCAGCCACTTGGGTCCGTTCCACCAGAGCGAGCTCTCTATCAGTTTTGAGGGTAGAACGCCTCGGGTTAGAAGATCCGCTGGATTTTCGGCCCCAGGGCAGTGATTCCACTCCAATAGGTCGGACAGCCATCAACCTCGCCATGTTATCTTCAATTATAAGATCCTTTTTGGACCACTTTCGAAGCGCGGGTGGGATGGGGCGGCAAACGTGCCGGTCAAAGATGCATTCTAGCGCCATACCTGCACTGCCAGCTTAGGGGGACGAAGTACAGTCTTGGGTAAGTTACTTTCAAAAAGAAAAAAAAGGTAGCAAACTTACCGTTACGGTTATCGCAACAAAAAAGTAACTGGTTACAGTTAGTTACTTTTTAGTTACATTAACATAACGAAAGAAAATTTAAAAAAGTAGAAAATGCCCCCCTCCCTCTCTCCTACACACACACACCTTATACCCAATTCACACGGCAGCGTAAAGGTACCTTTAGCTTAGGTCCCTTAGCTGAAGGTACCTGTAGTAAACGTAGGGTGGCTAGAGAGTTGGGTGTGTCGAGCGCGCCGGCTCCCCCATGCATCGCCGCGGCCCGTTTTGAGAATCACCGTCAGGGGCGCTCTACTCAGCGTGTATGCTAGGCGCGCGCAGCTGGCGCAGGGATTTCCGTGCGGCAAGGCGGGTAGCGACGAGTTCACGCCCGCTTTCATCTGTTCTTCAGCGCTCGTGTGAATTTATTTCAACCGTTCCTGCATGCCCGTCCGTCAGGTGACACGTGGAGACTATGGACGTTGCCCCGTCAACCTCCGGCGTAAAGAAAAAGCAGCGAGCGAAGCACTGCTTCGTTCCAGGATGCACGACAGGCTACAGGTCTGCAAAAGAAAAACACACGTTGTTCGCCGTCCCGAAGGACCCAGTTCTCTTCTCTCACTGGGACAGGAATATTCCGAGGGGAGACACGCACCTTCAGGAAAACTCCGGGGTGTGCGCACTTCACTTCGACGAGCGGTACATCGAGCGATAGTTCTCTAAAGTATCGCTCGATCCGTTCGAGATATCGCTGTATGAGTGGTGTTTTGGGGTTCGTAGCGTCCTGCTGAACACGTCTGCGGCCAGTGTTGGGAAGTACTTTAAGTAGATTGTACTTAAAGTACTACTTAAATTAGGTTTAGGAAACTTGTACTTTACTTGAAGTACATTCTCTGAGTATGTACTTGTACTTAAAGTATTTTTTCTGCTACTTTCCGAGGAAAGTACAATTCCCGACTTCAAAGTACATTCCCCAAATTTGGTTTTGTTAAATTTGTATTACGAAGTGATGCCTTGTCAACTCCGAAGAAATACTGGGAGGGATATTCTACTCTCACCAGAAACGTGAGCAGACGACGCATCGCCCCGTTTGTACTGGGAGCGGCTTTTCCGTAGTTTTTTTAACTCTTGCTACTTCTCGGTCGGTCAGCGCAAGCGAGGAAGTTTAAAATATTAGGAGAGAAAAATTAATCATAATGTAGCACCTAAGTCTGTGGTGCGAAAAAATTAAATTTTCAAGTCGAAGTATAAGAGACAACAGAGGAGAACGTTGTTTTGAGACATTCTCGTTTGTCTTTTCCTTCTATTTGAAAGTTCCTTAATTTTTTTCGCACCCCAATTTCAGGTGTTACATCATGATTAATTATCACCAGCTTGCTTGCACACTTATTTTTTATTAAGGAGAGGACATTTTTCTATGAGAGGATTGCTTGCGGAAGCTACGGGGCTGGCGGCATGCTCTCTCCTAGTAGATGTAACCTCCTTGGGTGCAACAATCCAGTGCAAGGGGCGCCAAATTCAGAAGAGGGTCTTCTGAATTTGGCTCCATTCCTGAAAAAAAAAAAAAAACTACTCTGTGGCCACTTGACTTTATCAAATATTCGCCGCTGTTTTTGAGGTCATGCTCCCTTGATTACCCCTGGGCAATGCATACCAATTAAAAAAAAATCACTGTATAGGGGAATGAAAGGGCATCATGAAAGATTGTATTAAAAAACTTGTACTTTACTTTGAAAGTGCATTGCATTTATAGAACTTTACTTCAAGTACGTTACTCCCAGTGTACTTAATAATTTACTTATAAGTATATTATTAAGGACACTGGTACGTAAATGAGACGTTATAACGTCTCATTTAATTTGTACTTTACTAGAAGTACCTTTTAGAGGTACTTTACCCAACGCTGTCTGCGGCCTTTCGCACAGTGTTTAATGTTCTTTATACCATGGACTCTCCATAAAAATTTGCGTCGCAATGTCACAATGGTGTCCACTTTTGTTGATGGCAATTTCTATGCAACGACATGAAAATCTAGCGGAGGTGTCATCATTGGACTGTTCGGTGTGCCCCGGTATTCAAGAGGTTATATTCGGCTAGGCTAAAATATGCTTCCCCAGACTCAGGCTGTTTCTGTCCTTTGTGTTCTGTTATAACCCGTTTGAAGTTAAGTGACCGAAATGCGACGGTACCTAATAATTGTTTGCGGTACTGTCATTCTTGTCCTGATAGACTTCAAAGCAGAACGCTGACTGCAAGATATGCCTTTTCATGGTACCATGATAGGGTGTGTTCATTCTCAGAGTGCTTGTGGGTCTTGCCAATGGCTGTAAAGATCCTCGCTGTACTTCGATCCTGTGTTCCTATACCTACGTCCTGCCTAAAACAGTGTGATCCCGACAATCAAACTGCACTCATCTGGTGAGGAGGCACAATCTTTTTTGATCAATCAAAAATATGTCTTCACTCATTGAAGACAAATACGATCCTACTGGCTTCTGGGTACCCTTAGGTTTGCTCTAGACGCAGCCTTGAAAACCTGTTCACGCATGCAGCAGAGAATACCCAGGACAGCCTTACGATGTTCAGTAGTGTTGCGATTATAGTGAAAAGACGGTACACATGAGAAAGATATATTTGTTACCATGTGGAAGATTATATGCCATAAGCCATTTTGTATGGGGGTTAGCACAAAAGTAACGTTTAATTGCTTTTTCTCGAGAACTTTTAATTGCCAAAGTTACGACAATTACATTCCCCATTCCTGAATATTTGGTTCAGGAATGGTTCATGTAACATGTGTTACTTCGCTCTCTCTTTTAAAATCAATTTTGTATTTCATTGCTAGTTTTCCAAGTTGAATAAAAATGTAAAGTGCCAAAAATGCATTGTTTGCTTTGAGTCATGACAACCTTTCGCGTTGTTTCTCGCCAGCCATGTCTGCTCTTGAATCACAGGGGAATTGCACCAGAAGTGTCCAGTGTCCTCAGACATATTTTAATATGAGTGCCTGCGCGGTTCAGCGACATCGCAAACGAGAACGTTGCGGTGAGAATAGAACAACTTCAAGTGCGCATTTACCTTCGTCGACGCTCCAAAATCGGGTCGACTATCGAATCCAGGTTTATCAGACTTTCATTATGCCACGCCAATTAATTCTCTAAAAACACAGCCGAAAAGTAGTCGGGAGAAGGCTCGCACGCAGCGCGTTTCGGCCCCAGCGCTGCCAAAATGCCGCGGTCGAATAGCATACAGGCCTTCCGAGGCGCCTCCTGGCGACAGATTTCCCTTTCGGTGCCGCGCGCCGGCCGCCGCTCGACACAGTCAACTCTCTAGCCACCATAGTAAACGGCGTTCATGATCACACGATAAATAAACGGAGCACTTTACGTTGATGTCGATTGCATTCCAGCTTAACCGCGAGAGGAGCATGTGATAAACAATTATACCTCAAAATCTGTTTGACGCGCAGTTTTTTATTATTATTGTGTATGAAATATCACATTTAAAACATAATATTATTTCTGTCTGCTTTTTGCCGCACTTTACTTTTTTCTCTAAGTCTAAGGGCGCACCTAAATGAGTCTTGCTTTAAAACGTCCGACCCGTCTGGCCACACTGGCCCTAAGTCATCTGTGTTTACGAGTTTGCATTGAGAGGTGGGCGAGCTTTTTATGTTTAGCAGCTCCATTTTCTAGCGAAGTTCTCACTGAAGTAGCTAAATAGTGCCCGGCAGAAACGAACCACGACGGAGTCTCACGGTTACGCGGCCAGTCACGCGATCGAAAGGGATGGACGACGACGAAGATAAAGGGTTCTGGGCGGGAGAGTCGGGCGACTCGTCTAACACCTCGAAAAAGAGCTCGCAGTGGTTCATCGCTGTTCGGGTTCGTAGCAGACATTGTTTTCCACGTGCCGCCGCTGCTACCTGCTAGCTAGAGTATGCGTTCATCGTTAATGTATTATTCCATCACATTTGTGTTCACAATCATTTCATAATTTGATACTTATATATATTCAATTTGTTATAATGCATTAAACAAGATATATTTATATATCTGTGATATTATTTTGAGTTCGTGGGTCCGAGGCTACTCCCTGTAGTTGTTAAGGAAGCTCGGCGAGCTCCGTTTAACACAGGACCTCCATTAGCGAAAGGGACCTTTATGCGCCGTGTGATCACGATCTCCAGCTCCCTTTACTACAGGTACCTGTGCTAAAGGTACCTTTACGCTGCCGTGTGATTTGGGTATTAGCCGCGCACGATGCAGGTAAAGTTTGCGCAAGGCGATAATGGCACTCGGAATGTTGGAACACATTTTTTGGAGAGTGCGAGGAATGACTAGACTGTATTCATTCAGTGATATCTTAATCCTTACCAAATCGTGAAATGTGGTGACAAAAGTAACGTTGCTACTTTCATCGTTACTTCAGAAAAAGTAATAGAAATACAGTTGCAAGTTACATTTAGAAAAAGTAATGCACCACAGTCAAAAGTTGCCAAAAAAGTAACGAAGATACATTAAAAGGGGCACTGACACATCAAAACCATATTTTTTTTTATTATCTGAAACGATTGAAAACGATGCCGGGACATTACGCTCAAAATTCGAAACTTGGCAATTCAGTATTTGTGAATTAAAAAAACAATTTCCAAATGCCGAATTTGAAGTTCCTGCGTGATCCCCGCCAGTGCAGTGATGTGAAATTTTGCGGTCTCCTGCGAGTCGACTTTCTTTCGGACCTCCGCTCCACGCTACAAAGCAAAGCGCCGTTGCCACCGCGACCCGAAGCGAGGAGGAGGTGAGAAGCGGGACGGAAGGGCGCCGGCGCGGAAAAAAAATGGTTTCTTCCCCGACTCACCGATCATCCTCTGCTCGAGCGCCGCCCAGTTTTCCGAGGGAGGATACAAATCCAGGAAGCGACATCACACCGGACTCTGATTTTTGGTATTTCAAAAAACGGGCCGTAGTGCGTTCGCAATTGCGTTAAAAAACATGTTTTACGATTGCCGTTATTAAATGTTATAGAAATGTCACCTACAAAGCTTCTAAATTTCATGATTTCTGACGTCACCAATCAAAAGAAGCAAGGAGGTGAGCAGCGGGGGAGAAAAACGCAAAAAATAAAAAGGCGCGCGCGCGCAAGGAAATTTTTTTTCACAATGCGTTCTTTCTTGCGTGTCTATGACTACAACTTGCATCGTTTTAGACAATAAAAAAAAATACGACCTTTGGGGTGTCAGTGCCCCTTTAAGACATTACTTGTAACGCATTACCGCCCAAGACTGACGGAATACGAGCATGTTTGCAAAAGCTGGTGACGAGAGGCAACAGCTATCCAATCCAATCTGGCCAAATTGGTGTTGCGCTCAAGTATAAGCGAGGCTCCAGGGTCGACCCTTACCTCGAGCCTGACGATGGCTACGTCCTGGTCCTTGCCCAGCTCTTCCCTCTGCTTGGCCAGGGCATAGTAGTGCTTGCCGCTGCACAGCAGGACTTTGCCGGCAGAGGTCCGAGGAACCGCCTCGCCGAGAACCGGGCGGAAGAAGGTGCCGGGGGCCAGCTCCGCGAGGGACGAAGTCGCGGCAGGGTGGCGCAGCAGGATTTTGGGGGAGGCCACCACCAGGGGCTTGCGGAAGTTTCTCAACATCTGCACGGGTGGACCACAGTCACAATGGTCTTTTGCAGGTTAACAAAAAGTGGAAAAAGTTCCTCCCCAAAATTCCCTCCACTCTTCTCCACTTTAATGAACACCCCCTTGAAGTAACAAGACCCAAAAGCTGAACTTTCTACGTCATCTAAAGAGGCAAATGCGAGGCATCAATTGGACACAAGTGCTGCGTCAGCGTTTGGCCCATACGTGTGTCCTCCCCGACTGAAGGAGAGTAAAGAACCTCAGTGAATTACTAGAATGCTTTGACAAGAAGCTTTTTTAAAACATTGCAAATGACCACACAAAGTGCACTGGAACTGACAGCAGCAGCTGCTGCGTTGTGAAAAGGCATGATGAAGGAGATTTGCTTTCAGTCAGTGTGTTGCACAATATGTTTGCAATAAGGAGAGCCCTGCATATCCGTGAATTATACGTGGATACTCGCAGATATCCGCAGTAAAGTGGCAGATTCGGATAAAAATGAATCAGATTTGGCGGATTGCGGATCGGATGCGGATGCCAGGGGCTGCGAATGTGGATCGGATATCCGCGGGTCCAAACCCGTTTTTCCCGAGGCGGCCCATAAACGTGTGCGACCATACAGTGTAGAGTGAATGAATGAGTGATACTATGAAGTGCATCATCGAATGTATTGCGGGCGCAAACTACTCTCTTAGACTAAAGGTGCCAATCGGGGAAAAAATTGTTTTTTACGTCAATAAAAATTTGGTTCTCACTAAAGATTGCTTTAGAACGTTCTATCTCGCCACAAATACTGTCCCTAGGAAAAGCAAAGAATGCAGGAGCATCAGTCGTCCCTGGAAGCAAGTTCTTCTTTGGCAGGGAAAGAGCGGAAAATGTTCTTTGGGCAAAGAAAACTAAAACGTACAAGCCACAAGAAAGTAGAAGAAGCCTGCAAGTGACTTCTTCACCTACAAGTATATATATTAAGGAGACTGAATTCAATCCTCTGGAGTGGTGGAACTTGCGCCAGCTCGAGTTTCCGTACCTCATTCTTGTAGCGCAGTTTGTGCATGCCATCCCAGTATCAGGTGCACCAACAGAGAGAGGTATCCCATTAGCGGGTCTCAATTTAAGAGAGGCAAACAAGTCTGAATCTATCCATGTTGACAATATTCTGTTTCTTCTACACACCAACCTCGACAAGTGAAATGTTGAGTGTATGTGGCTTTTTGTTTTTTTCAACAGCTGGTACAGAGTTGTTTCTAAGTATATGGTTCCGAGCATGCAGCTGAAGGTTCATGTTTAAAACTGAAACCGATAGGAGGTATTGCCATTATTGAATATTGTGATTTTTTCCCAGTGGTGCACTCACGCCTTACCACATATACATGAGTACTTTGCTGAGGTGAGTGAATGCCTTTCCTCTCCCACTTCTTTATTGTTTGGCTTAAAAAAGATGACACAATGTTATTTGTCCTTTGACAATTTTCATGTTTATAAAATATGTGTCTGCTTCAGGTGGGTTCTACAAAGCAAAAAGGAAAATAAATATAAATTACCTTCCTTTTGAGCGCATATAGTACTGAAGAGAGCGTCAGTGTCACAGACTCCCAAGAAGATCTAATAACTGCGAGCATCTTTCGAGCGATGCAAAGTGTCTCTGGGAGGATGATGGTTTATTTATAAATGCGATAAAACAGAACACGATAAAATGACTCGCCCCGTAGTCTTACACGAAGAGTCCTTTGTAGAAAGGTAAGCAGACGGCTTGTAGGGTACCATCCAGTTTTTTTTAAGGTTCATTAACGCTTGATTTTACTATGTAAAATGAATGCGCAGATTGCGAGTCGGATACATTTCCGAATTTTGCGGATGCGGTTCGGATATGGATACAAAGTCTGCAAATGCGGATCGGATGCGGATGCAATTATTTAAGAACATTGCGGATGCGGATCGAATGCAGATACGAAGTCTGTGGATGCAGATCAGATGCGGATGATCAAATTGTTATCCGCGCAGGGCTCTAGCAATAAGTTCTTTGCTTTCTGTGGAATGGATGTAAAAGACGTGTGTGAGGAGATCTGCACTTTGGTTGAACGATTGTGCGAGATCTTGCATGTGTTAAGGAAGGACACAGAGACGTGTTTTCTTTTTTCTCGAGCGCTCTTGTAGAACAGAGGCACCCTAGAGTTTTTGTACGGGCTTCCTATGGGAGCCAGAGTTGCGCGTCCGTTTTTCACGTGCCACTGTGCCGCTATTTGCAGAGATCCGATCACATGAGGAGCAGACTCAAATGCCGTGCAGGAAGGTAGACGTTGCAAGCGACCCGGCGTACATTCTCCTGCTTTTGAGCGCGCCGTGCGCCTCGAACGCGCGGTGCCGCTATTTGCCGAATTCAGTCATGAGAGAAGCAGACTCCGAATGCCCTGCAGGAAAGCCGGCGCTAGAGGGATGGATGCGCAGCTCTGGCTCCTGTAGGGAGCCTATACAGGAACTCTAGGGCACCCATGACCGCGCCTGCAATGGAGAAGCGAAAGTATGTATGCAAACTGTTCTGCAGAGGCATGGAGGGACAGGAGAATGGAACCTGGGTGGCAACAGTGGGGAGGCGAGCGAGCGTGTCCGCACAGCGCGACCACGCGGGTATTTCGCAACGGCGGCTGCCGGAGGGGTGGGGAGGAGGAGGAAGGGAGGGCGTCGCGGGAGGGCATGTGGATGTAGCAGGAACGATGGGGAGGCAAAGAGTGCTCTCCCTGTGATCACGTGGGTTTTTCGGAATGGTGGAGGTCTACAGGAAGGAATGGGGGGAGTGAGAGAGAGTCTTGCCGTATGTGAGGAACGACGGGGAGAGAGCGAGAAGTGCCTCTGCTGTAGAGTGGGGTTTTGAGTTCGTACACGAGCATCTTTTGCCGGGAAGGGGCACTGACAGCTACTGCTGTCGAACAAGTACAGCAAATGTGATCCTATAATTAAACATTACGACTGGTTCACACGTTTGCGTTTGCCTGTGATTGAGCGCATTATGGTCGCTTACGACGGGAGAACGCATTTGCGCCATTTATCGGGTAATCCTGAAACACTTCTCATGTGTCTATATGTATTTTTACGCTTTGTCTTTTCACCGTGGGCTCGAAATAATCCGGACATTTCTCATAGATTTGATCGTGCATAGATTTTATCTCGCAAGTACTGCAAAACCTTTGGTCTAGTTATACGCAGATCAGAAAGGTTCCAGGACCATCCAATAGGTGGCGCCAGTGTGCTCTCCAGCGTTCTCTCGTCGTAAGCCGCTGCGAGCAAACGCAACGCAGTCAGTCAATCAAACGCAAATCTGTGAACCAGCCTCAAAGAGATGGACACCCATCTGCCACATGCATCTGTGTCCTGTGCATGCCCTCATTGTCCCCTCGTCCTTCCTCATAGTCTACACATGCTAGCTGCATTTCTACAGCGATAGCTGTTATGGGCTCTTTCCACTACTGGAAATGACGTCAACTGTTGATGTTGTAGTAGTTGTACTAGTTGTCATCGTTGATGTTGCGGTTGGCGATGTAGGGCATCCGTCATCGATGTTGCCAAATCCTCGAAAAAGATTGCCTGCCGCCCGCGGGAATCAAACCTGGGTCCGCTGCGTGCGAAGCGGAGCCAGGCGTTACCACTTAGCCATGCCACAGCGCTAACAACCCGCTCAATACTTGGGGTTTTTGTAGTATTTGAGACCCACTGCACACGCTTCCTGGAAAAAAAAAAAGAGCCATAAAAAAAATTCCGTTGTGGCACTGTCAATGCCAAGAGCTTGCGCCGAGAGAGGCGCTTTCATGCGCTCCGGAACAAGAAAAGAAACAAAGGCTTTCGGAACGAAATGGTCAGATGTCTATTTTGTTCCAAACGCTTTTCTTCACGCGAGAAGCGACGCCGATGCCCAATGACTTTGTCGTGACTTGTTGCAGCTATCGCTGCGCAACCTTGTTGCCACATGCGAGTTGCGCGCCATGCTGTGCACCTCAGAACACGGAGCACATTGAGCAGCCCCTTCTGCCACAGCACTGTCATGTGATGCCGTCACCCAATCGCCCCTCTTCCCGCCAGATGCTCACCTGCCTTCTCAGCAAGTGGAAGTACTGGGCCGGTGTTGTGGGGTGCACAAAGGAGAAGTTGACGTCATCCCCGTCTACAGCATCCTCCTTGCTGTCCGTCATCTGTACAAAATTTTAGAAAACAATATAAGTTCCAATTATCATCTGCCAAGACACAGAGTGTAGAACATATCAGAGAATGATATTGGTTCCAATCACCATCTGCGATGCCTTGAAATGCAGCGTATTTCGTTAAACACCTTCAGCAAAAGCAGACTCTTGGGCTATTTTCACTCTGGCTGCATCTCAACTGGGAGTCGAGGCGTAGCCAGCACCGATGGCGCCATCGTACGTGACTAATGAATGAAACAGTGAAGTAACGTTCGCTCATCGAGCCTCCAGCATTAACCAGTCAGTGTCACCACTCCTTGGATGCTAGTGCCATCTGTCGCCAGTGTTTTGAACTATTGGGGCGGTTCGGAGGTTCAGGCAGAATGTAGGCCTCCAAAGTTTATGTGAGGTTTTCTCAAAAAATGTAGTGCCAAACAACACTCGAAATTCCGGAAATCTGACAAAGCGTATTTGAAAATCACCGAAATAATAGCAAATTTTAGGCAACTTTTCGACCTTGGATGGTTTCTGGCGTTTCTAGTTGCAACTCTTTAAGTGAGAAACCCAAACATACTCAACCTTTCTACTGGGTGGACCTGATGGCATGGTGGTCCTTTAAAGGAACCATATGAATAATTTTCATGATGTGCTGTGCTGCGATTTATTAAAGAAATGCTGAACCAAACATTTCAGTGTCTATAAGAAGTGGCGCACAATCTTTCCACGAGCCAGCAGCCGCGGTTGTGCGCGAGTGCACACAACGAAATTGACGTCATAGTCTCCCATTCGTGCTTAAGATGACAGTGAAATGTGTGGGCTCCAGGGAAAAGGAGAATAAAGACAAGCTTCATCTCCACAATGGGGTCTGGTGTAAAACGTAGGTGATTAATTGGTCTAACAGGCACATAGCTGTCATTTGTGGAAATAAAAAGCCTGTCCTTCTTCTTTGGCCCGAAGCCCACACATTTCACTGTCATCTTAAAAAAAAAATTTCTGCGAAAAAAGTTGATTTTGAAAAAATGTCATATTTACATCCACCAACATCTAGAGAGTATTCCCAGAAAGTTTCATTAGTTTACACTGCATAGTAAATTTTTTATAAATTATTTTCGGTCCACCGATGCAGAAGAAAAGGTAGGGGTTAGAGCACTTTGAATACATTTTTCTCCGTTCCACTTTTCAGCATAAATTTCACTTTAGGAAAACTATCGTTCTCCTATTACACAATACAGAATTATTCTTAGGTGGTTTTCTGAGATAGAATTTTGTGAGGAACATGCCTGGCTGGTTAGTTTTTTTACTTTAACATTATTTTATGCAAAGAAAACTACATTTGTAAAAAAGCGCAGACATGAAAAAAAAAAAAAGTAATCTTCTTATGGAGTTATACTTAAGAAAAACATAGCAATATAGCAAAATAACTATCTGGATATGTGTTATGGTTATTCCTATGACTATATTACACATAAAAAAATCACAAATTTTTATTTTATTTAAAAACGATTGTTTTCCTAAGCGAACACACTGACTTTCATATTGTAACATTCGTAACAAGTTTCAGAATTGACATAGGACAATGACATTTGGCAGGGATGGGCTTGCCACTCATATAAACTTCCACTGCAAACTGGATTGAAATCAAGCAAGCAATACAGAAGTTGACCTCTCTGGGTAGTGTCCCCGCGAATGGGGGACTATGACGTCAAGTTCATTGCGTGTGCTCGCGCACACCGGCGGCTGCTGGGTCGTGGAAAGAATGTGCGCCACTTATTATGGACACTAAATTGTTCGGTTCAGTATCCCTTTAAAGAGGTGCCAACAGGTAGTGCATTTTGTGTATCAAAAGTTCAAAGAATGAACTCACCCGAGCAGAAAGGAAAAAATTAAGCATGCCTTTTTCCTACATGCGGCACCAGTCTGCAAAACGACACACGTCTGATTGGCACAGCAGCCAAAACAAACAACTTTTACTTGTAGTTCTGAAGTGATTCGGATGCACCTAGACTCGAGAGGACGTTCATCAGGCTTCCCAAGATGGGTTCTTAGCCCCTGGTAGATTGAAAGAGCTGTTAATGCAGGTTAGGGAAAAAGATCAGAATGCAGTAGCTTGTTCTTGGTCCACAGTGCAGGAATATAAATGGCCAGTGTGTAATTTTTTGTTTATTTAATTAGTTTGATCTATCTCAATGGGCCACACAACAATACCGGGCTGAAATGTTTTTCTCTTTACACGAGCTTACTGGCCCTAGTGTGACCCTAGTATACTCTCACGCAACACCATAGAATGGGAAGCTTCTTCATCGCGGTGTAATTTCAAGAATAAAAGCCGACCTCTTCTTCCAGTTTCTCCTTTGCAAAACACAAACTTTACAGAACGGAAGCTGCACTGTTGTCGTGACTAGTCACAGGGATTACCCCGTGATGACGATAATCGAATGCAGCTCATAAAGTAGACACGAGCACTGCAAGAACACTAGGCCTGGGATGAGCATTCGGGTAATGGCTCGTGTCAAATCGCCGCAGTGACAGAATCTGTCGAATCCCAACGATGTTGCTAGCTCAGCACGTGCACGCTTTGCTAACCTGAGCACGTGGCTATGATGAACATTGGCGGAACATAATCAACACCAGGCGGCACATAATCAACACTGAGTTAAAAGGTGAATGCTGCTCGTTCTTCTAAATTTTTTTTTCTGCAGCTACCATTGTGTGGAGAGATAAACTAATGAGTGTTTCGTAGGTTATGAACATAAAGGACTAATTCTATGCGGTATTTAGTGGAAGTACAAAAATTGTTGCAGTGCCCTTGAAGCATACTGCCAGCCATGAGGCCAAAGCAGGAGGATAAGCTCGCTGACTGCATTAACAGCCTCAAATTTTAGTATCTAGCAAAGCGAGGCGGAGGCTCCTGTACTGACCTGAAGGAACCTCTCGATGCGGCACGAAGAGTGTTCTGGCCCGGCCCCGTCAAAGCCATGTGGAAGCAGCACAACCATACCGCTCTGCAGAAACCACTTGGCTGAAAACAAAGGGCACCAGAAATTTAAAATTCGAGCATTCATAGAATGCTTGAATTTCGAATTGAGAAAAAACTGGCAGCCATTCATAGAATGCTGCCAGATTATACTAACCGACACCTCTAAAGCACAAAGAGAAGAGCTATGTTTAAAGTGACATGACAAGTGGTTACACGTAAGACGTCACAGTATGGTAAACTTTAGATGTGTTACATACAAACAATATTTAGAACAGTGGCTCTAAAATGGAGGTCCGCGGACTGTTTGGGTCCCCAAGGGTCTTCTTAAAATCCCCGAAGCCCTCAACCGTCAATTGAGCCAAGCAAAAACATTTTTTTATTGGTGCTGGTTGTTTTACAAGGCTAAACAGACCGAACCCCATGTGTGCCGAGTGAGTGGGGTTGATTATTCTATGTTTCAGAGCTTCAAAGTTTACTTTTCTCATCGTAATTATGCAGTACACCCCCCACAAACCCCCTTGGTGTATGGGGCCCTCTATCACTTCTGCCTATTTAGAAGAGATCCGCAAAACATCAGTGGTTGAGAACCACTCGTTTAGAAGCTCATTTTCAAGAGAATGCCACAATATAATGGTGTTGCCCCCTTCCTTGAAAAGAAGTGCTGTGGATGCTCGTGGAAACGGCCGAGGAAATTTGGAAGCTTGTGGAATCCCCCAAGCATACCTACTTTGGGGAGCCTCTGGCTTCCTGGGAACTAAGTTTTAGATCCTTAGTTTTCGTGAAGGCAGAATTTTCGCACATTTTGCGACTTGAAAAATATTATGAAAAATGTAACCTTTGAATTGTCACACCATGGTAACAAATAGTATGTAGCGTACCACACCCAACCGCAACATTTTGTGCTTGCTAAATATTCCCGAGCCCTACACTCCGCGAAATTTGCGAAATATTCAGCCCGCGAAAATAAATTGTTGTCCACTGCCCTCTACGGGGACGCAGTTTTGTTCGGTTTCAAGTCCACGGGACCACCCACCTTCTCCCGAGGTGACGAATGTGTCCACGACGACCTGCGCGCTGTTGTGGAAGTCGCCGAACTGGGCCTCCCAGATCACCAGGTTCCGAGGGCTCTCGAGGCTGAAGCCGTACTCAAAGGACAGCACCGCTTCTTCCGACAGCAGGCTGTTCACAACCTGCACAAGGCGGGGAGGAAAAAAAATGATACGAAGGAAATTACGGCTTTGTGCTTTACATCGTCAGTAAATTTTTGTGACTTTTAAAAGTAATTGTGTCGTGCTTGTTTAAACAGCGGGAAGTTAACCACCCTCGGTGAACATCTCTTGTCTCCACTGTAGATGAGGAATTTAGCCCGTGCAGCACAACTGCTAGCCTGCACCTTTTAACGTACATCGAGCAGTTGGTACAATTCTCATTTGGATCCAAACGGACAGGGGTAAGACCGGGTTGAAACAGCAATAATAAAGCACCTTTGCTCAGGCTGAAACTTCCCAGCCACGTTTCTCATTTTCTTTGTTGAATAGCAACCATAATGTAACACCTGGGTCTCTTCTCCACTAGTATGTTCCTGTCCTGAGTGTCCTTTTTACACACTGTTTAAAGCTTTTACATAGGCGTACATAAGCTCGAAGAGGGCTTTACGATACCATAAACTCAAAATTTTTTAAATGCACAGCATTTATAGAGCCAGCAGCTCTCGGCGCCTATGCATCCATGGGATGTAACCTCAATGGTAACATCTTGGTGTTCACATGAAGTCATCAGTGTGACATTGCAGAAGACCTATAAATGCTTAGCATTTGCAGCGTCTTTGGGACGTACCAAATATACAGTGATGTCTCGTTAATATGGACACCTCCGTTCCCGTAAAAAAAGTCGTCCATAATGTGAGTTATAATAACGAGACAAAAATTCATGTATTTTCCCAGTTTGTCCCCGAAAGTGGTGTCCATATAGCGGGGTATCCATATTAACGGGGTCCATATTAACGAGACATGACTGTATGGGTAGATTTTGTTTGAAAACTTTATGAACTGTTATGACAATGCAATTGCAGGCCGTTCACCCTTGTTGGTGTTAGACTGGTGGCATCTGATAAAACCCGCTTGCTTTACTGACGTTTAACTCCTGATTAGCTCAGTTGGTAGAGCGCTCCGCTGGAAATGGAGAGGTCCCTGGTTCGATACCAGGACCAGGCTGGGTTTTTTCAGTCGCGCACCAGTCACCTAGCTGTGTTTGGAGATCTGTGTTTGTCCTTTGTCCCCCTTGTTCCCCTTCTCCAGGGATTATTATTGTCTTTATAACCTGACAATATTTTGTTTTTGAAGGAGAACTTTTTTCCCCCGGGCCCGATCAAATCGTGCTTGCAAACGTTTTTTGGCACTTGCCTCATAGTTTCCTTGGGGAGGGTGGTCGGGAGGGGGACACAGGTTGTTCAAAGGCACGTAGGGTCTCTCGGTGGTGCGGTCCACCAGAATGGAGTGCCTCTGACTGAAGGTGCCCCGCCCCACGTCCTGGCCGCAGATGCGGACGTTGAACCCTGGAAAACCGAGACGAAAACTATCCTTGTGCCTTTTTTTAAAATCCAAAATGCATCAAAGGGATCCAAACTTAATACCCTTAGCAAAAAAAAAAAAAAAGGAAAACTCTTATGGTGTTTTGGTGCCATTAGCAAAATGTTAAGCTCATAGAAGTTTTTTTTCTTTTTTTTATGGTATCTGCATGAAGTTTTTATTCACACTAGAGAAGTCTGAATTTGGCTGATGAAAAGAACAAAACAAAACATAAACATCCACTGCATTTTCAGAGTTAGTATGCCCTAAATGCATTCAGGAAAAAAAACAACTTAAATGTCTCTGAGTATTCACAGCTAAACTTGTGCTCACCAATGAAAGCAAAAAAAAAAAAAAAAGAGATACAGAAACATGTGCCATACTTGCTAACACCCAATAATAGCATTGAAATTAACGACAAAGGTAAATATGCAAAGCGGGGCAAGTTGAACACCCCGGAAACCCAGGAACAACGACGGATGCTTTACAAAGAAGCTGAGACTGATCAGAAGAAGTAGGTCTCTTTGCAAAATGATCCTTCGTCAAGGGTCTCATCTTAGTCTTTATCGCTCCTCTTTGCACATTCTATAAAGGTCGTACACACCATCGTAAAGCAAGAAAATCCATGTTGCAAACACTTACGAGCAAGAGAAAAACAGACGCTGCAATGCAAACAAGAAGACGTGTAATGGCAATGTTTGTCAGTGTTCTGAAATTTTTATATCTCGAGGAACGCACATCTTTCTCGACTGGTAGCCGAAGTACCCCTCCTGGTTTCAGCACTGATACAGTAAAGCCCTGCAGGAGTGTACAGACCTTGTAAACAATGCGGTAAACTGACCCCGGGAAAGAAAAACAAGCTCATGCGATTAATAAGATCAAAATAATACTATTGCCCTTAGATGGTTAGGATCGTACGTGGCGATCGCGGAATCGGGAAACATTTCGGAATCTGGCAAGTCTTTCGTTTGTCCAGCCTAAGAACTAAGATCCTAACCATTTAAGAGCAATATTGTTTTGACCTTGTACAAACAATAATGCACACACAGACCTTGTAAAGAATAATGCCACATAGTTATGCAACAATGGAGGGTTCAGAGCTTCTCAAATCGAGCTTAAATTAGGGGAGAATGCTCTATTTTTGTTTACGAGTTCGGGGTAACTTCCGAAAGTTTTGGGTGGGGAAAACCCCTAGGGTTCCTGGGAACCCGGTTTGAGAAACCCATGGGATAGGAAACAGGCCACCTTACCCTGGTAGAGCAAGGAACCAAAAGAAAGTGCTTCGGCTGTGGCCCATTCCAGGTTGGTCCCTTCCCCAATCTTCCTCAGTCGCTCTTGCACCAGCACTTTGTTCAGGTGCGGGTGCACCATCTGCAAAGAGACGTCGTAATTCCTCTATTCCTCCGGCCTACGCAGATCCACGGTTGGCAGAAATACAGCAATTGCTCAAATGCCGAGCGACTAAGGAGTGATGGCGGGGGATGAGCATTGTGAGCATTAAGCCACTCAACCCAAATTTACGTATAATTCACCAAGATCCAGTCCGACTTCATGCAAGTTCTTTCCCAGATATCAGGGGCAGTGCAGGTGTTGCCCCACACACAAGAGTACTTCGAACTACAAACAGAACTGAGCTCAACCGACAAGGACAAAATAGTGATTTGATTTATAGTCGGTGACGGAATTCTTGCCTATGATAACCCTTAGTCGCATGGGAAGCCAAAGCCCGTCGCCGTCTATGCGGAGAGCAAGTCATCTGCTTCTTGCGCAGAAGTTATGGTGACGTCAGAACAATGCCAAGCTCTGATTGGCACTGATTGAAGGATAGTGGGTAGACCTCAAAGCAAGCTGCCTTGAAGTCTACCCACTATCCTTCAATCAAAACCAATCATAGCTCGGCGTTCTGACGTCATTACAACCCCTGCAAAAGAAGCAGACAAACTTGCGTTCCACATAGAGATGTACGACCCTTCCAGATCATAGCAGGAAAAACAACAAATAAATTATCGCTACACGCTGTTTAGCATATTCATGGATAAACTTTCAGTTCATCAACAAATAACAAAATGGGACCAAAGCATGCAAAAACAGTCAAATGCATAATTCTGTCCCCACTCAAAATTCAGCCTTATGCTCTGTTCACCTCATAGGCTGACAGTGCGGTGGAAGCTAAACGCTCCTTGGACCAGTCGTAGTACGCCTATCATTCTCCATGTAATCGCGCCTTTACCCATACCCTCACGCTGAGAGAGCGAAATCAGGTGATAAAAAGGAGGCAGCTGACTGGTACGGCAGGCACATAGCTTTTACCGCACTGTCAGCTAAGGGGTGAACGGAGCATAAACACAAAAATGGATCTTCAAAAAATAACCAAAAAAGAAACGAGCGCAAGCGGTTGACTGATATTTTCTTCCCGCATTAAAAAAAAAGAAGAACGGAAGGGAGGAAACATTAATCGGGCTGAGGTCAATGTTATGAAACAAAGATAAGACGGAAGCTCTGTTTTGAGGACTCACGACATCTGGAGGCACTTGCACCGAGCGTGCACCCAGGTACTTGAGCAATTCAGTCGGGACTCCAGTGTCCCACGTGGTGACGGCTGACGGTGCTTGGCTCAGTCCGCTCCAGCGGCCTCCGAACCGTGAAAACTGCAGGTCCCCCAAGAGAGAAGATATAAGAGGATCGGCGTCATTTTGAATACCTGGGGAGCCACGGCACGTTCTCATGCTTTCAAAAGCATTACAAGTGAAACTGCTAAACCACAGTTATGTCAAACTAGCACTTCCAGTTCAACTTTTTATACCACAATTCGAACAAAAAATATGTGAATTGTAAGATAGCATTTTATGCAAAATTACGGGAAGGGAGCACTACAGAAGCAAAGCTCACAATTTTAGTCTACTGGTACTACTATATATATATATATATATATGAAGAAAGGGTTGAAGGTCCTCACAAAGTTACCATTCAAATGGATATAGCCATCAGTTAAAAGTATAGTGCATGTCCTTCAACAAAATTTTCAATTTTGTCTTTAAAATCCCATGTGAAAAGGTATGTGATTAACATAGTTAGCATGTCTGCCTAAGAGAGGTGTCACTTCAGTTGCACATCTGTGTGCATCAGAAAAATGGTAGAGTAGAAGCGGCCCCACAGTGAAGATCTTTGCGCAAGATTTTATCCGGGATACCCTTGTACGGGTGTCACAATGTTGTGGATGGTCACATTCAGACCCTTGTGACAATAATGGGTGACACAAGGATAAAGGTGATCATATTTGCGTTTTTGGTAATTACAATGCCTACCTCCCCCCATAACAAGTGTGGACGTCGCGAGGGTGGGGACGTTCACAACTGAATCTTTGTAATGCACATACCCTCGCAATAGTCGCGAGTGTCACAAGGGCATGGCTGTCAACAGGGCTCTCGCCACAAGAGCATCACAAAGGCCACACAGTGATGTCACGCAGCAATTTCCAAGTGTACATGCAGAGCACACACGTATGGCCTCAAACAGGATCCATGCCCCTGCCCGTCGACAGTGTAGACAGCAAATGCCTGCTGGGGTCAACTAAGTCTCTAAACAATCACACAACACAATTATTTTTTTACGGATAACAAACTGACCGGTGGCACGCTGGTACCCAGCTTCTTGTGTTCTTCGTTGAGCTGCCCCATGTGTTCCGCCACAATGCGTTCCTTCTCGCCCTCTTGCAAGCTGCCTTCTTCCTGAAAAGTTGAAGCGATCTTTGCAGTCTCCACCAAAGAGCTCACTTTTGTGCGAGTCGTTCGAAGTTGCAGTGCTGCACTGTATACCACTCCTACGGCTTGAGTGAGGACTCTGGAATGGCTAGCTTGCTATCTACATGGATGTCCGTAATCCCACCACCAAAATTAAGTGCTGTAGCGGTTTTGCGACATTCGCATCATCAAAGAATGTCAATCTTTACAGAAGCATACCTTTATTTGGTTTACGAGAGCCTTCGCGCGTGTAAAAACCCACCCGCTACTTTTTAAATAGTTTGCAAACTAGGCAAAGGACACATCAAATGCCCACTCCAAACTTTTGAGCCCACCTCGCAGTTACTTTGGTGTACGCGGAGCCAAAGCCCGGAGAAAGACAACGCGCTTGTGCTGGAGCCGGGGCATCTACTGAATTTTTAGCCGTTCACCGGCTATAGCAAACCGAGGTGTTCCCCCTCGACATCCGCTTCTCTAAGCGCTCCAGTGAAAAAAGGTGAAGCCTACTCTATCACATGTCTCTTCTGCACTTTTGCTCCTGGATTTAACAGGTGCCCAATCCCCAAGTTTTAACGCGACAGCACTAAGGAGCTCGTGTTGCAGAAAAGCCGGTGTCGGTGGCATTGTGACAAGAAAATCCTGATTGGTCGATAGGGTTATGACGTCGCAGCCACATCAACTCGCACGGGAATTTCAAACAACCCACAACGCTCACGTGAGACGGGACGTCATGCGTGGAATGAAAGTGATTGAAAAACAGGACATGTAATGCAAACTAAAGGTCGAAGCATGTCTCAAACGATTTTGCTTTATAAAGTAATTCATTTACCTTACAGAAAACTTTGAAGAATTTTAGGCGGGATTCCAACCCACGACCATTCGGTTGCGAGCCAGACACGCTACTGTCTAGGCCATGACCGCTGCACTTCCTACTCACTGGCAGGAAGAGCATGAGAAGCAAATGAGAAGGTAATGCAAACGGGGCCCGATAACGCTATCGCGTTCCACTCTTAAAGGCGAAGCTTAAGCGGCCTTTATTTCACAATTATTCCCAAACTTTTCCGGTATTTTCCGGTATTCGGCACCCGGATTAATACTTTAACGAGGCAGCAGGAACGGGAGCTCTCTATACGGCGAGTTTGAAAACCAAACTTTTTACTTTATGAATGCCTCAAATGTTGTGCCAGTAATAGTGCCGGACACTTACCATAACATTTTTCTACTCCCTACACTAATCTATATCGAGGTATATAGAATGTAGTACTAATATATGAGCCAGACTGCCGTGGCTGCCAGCAGGCAGACCGGCATGAAGCGAATGCAAGTTTACCACGTGTGATAAAAAGATACTGTGCACCTCAGCTTCATCATGGAGATCAAGCACCCTCATTTTTCTACCACAGTCTCCTCAAGAATGTGTAGACAGCGTTCTACCATGGCGCCTGAAATGTGTCTTCAACTGGTGCGTTTAGCATCCTACACCGCCCATGCATCGGCGCGTCCTATTGTCGGGACGATGCCAGGACAGTGCCAGGACTGTGGCGGTCAACAGCGTGACGCTTCAATGACGTCGTCGGGCGGAAATCGAGGGACCACATTGGAGAAAGCGGTAAACACACCAATCGGAGAGACAGCTTTGAGGCACCATAGTCCCAGGGGGTCGTCAAAGCTGCAGCCAAAGGGCGACGGATCACGCGTCTCACCCGAAGCTTCTTGGCGTACTCATCTGGAACGCTGCTCCTGGAGTGGATTACGTCGTACATGAGAGGATTGGTGAAGGTCGGGTCGTCCATCTCGTTGTGTCCCCAGCGCCGGAAGCACAGCATGTCCAGCAACACGTCCTCGCCAAATGCCTGGCGGTACTCCAGCGCCAGGCGTGTAGACAGTGCCACGGCCTGCCGTAAAACGTTTAGAAGGAATAAAAGTTGGAATCGCATAAATATTCTAATATTGAAATACCAGTTTCGAATAGTATGCTATTCGATATTCGCTTCGAGATGAACTGCGATATTTATATTCTTCAAAGTGTCGATCGCGGCGTGTTAGCCCCTTTGTGTGGACTTCTTACTGGGCACCAGTGCACTGCAGAGAAGCCACAACCGTGGAGCTCGCCTCCACGTGTGGTGCTTCTCCACAGTGCACCTCTGCTCGGTAAGGAGCGCACTTAACGGGGCTAACCCGCCTGGACCAACACTTCGAATAGTCAAAATATTGCAGTCGCGTGCTTAGCAGAAAAGCACACTTCCAAAGCGGGATGCTGCACACGCGTGCCTGGCGTATTTAAAAAGGAACAGAAACTTTGTGAATCTTGACATCTACATGGCAGTAAAATTTTCAAAATTTAACATTGGAAGTGTGCGACCAGACAGTGGCACCATAGTGCAGCTCCTAGCAGAAGGATTTCACCTAAACATTGTGTGTAACAGCTGACTTTAGTTTATAATCGATGTCAGCTCACTCGAGCAGGCCGCTAAAGAAACGTCCAGAGCCACAGTTGACGCCAACTTTTTTTACGCAAAACCTTGAAATCAAGAACACCAATCCCCTCCCTGTGCCAGCAAAAACAGCCCCAAATCACCTCGATCCTGGTGCGTCTACTCTATTCGCCAGCAAGCTAAGAGCAATCTGATAACAAGAGGAGGGAAAAAATACCTCTCACATAGATTCTATCGATTACTGGCACTGGCCAAGGTCATACTGTATCGCATTCCCCGACTGTTGAAGGTGCAAGCGCTTCCAAGGGGCGTATTTCAGCGCAGATAAACCAAAACATGGCGGTGCATTGCTGACGCTGACAACTGCAGGGGATGCGATTAAGCCTGAGCCTGGGCCTTGAGCAACTCCTGTGGGTCGAATTAAGTGATAACAACGTACAGAGCAATGCTGGATGTGGGTATAGGTTTTTCGAATGCCAAGATGCAAAATCTTTACTCCGGAGTGAGATTGAGAAACAGCTGTGGGAAAGTGCAGACGCAGCCAAGACGCTTCGGGCGCATTAGAAGCGGTTGGAGCGGGCAGCGCTTCATTGTGTGACGCAACGCCTGCACCGTCGTTGGTGGCTTGGCCAAGCAGCTGCCGAGGTGGAGCAGCGCACCCTCTTTAAGTGTTGCACGCTCCCAATTAGTATGTGAGAGTGTGTTAGGCAGAGATGCCCCGACAACCCGCAATCATCATTAATGACCGTCTTCCTTTTTTTTTTTCAAATTCGAAATTGAAGAGGGGATACTCCTATATAGCAAGACTTATTATCCCCAGAAACTAAAAAAGACACTAAACCTAGAAAAAAACAAATCTTTTTTGTTTAATTTTTATGTTACAATACGAATTTTTCGATTTGCGGGCGAAACTGAAACTGTACCCCGTGGGATGATGATGATAGCATTTGTATTCAACTAGTGTGTGCTCTGAGGTCCTGCAAACTCAGTGCGCACACAAGTTGGGTACAAACGCTATCAGCATCATCCCACAGGGGGACAGTTTCAGTTTCGCCTGCAAGTTGAAAAATTTGTATTGTGGCATTAATACTAGGCCAAGATTTTTTTTTTTAAGGCGAAAGCCTTACTTGTTCCATTACGTGAAAAAGCGGCGGCACTGTGCCCGAAAGATGGTCACACCAATACGTCATCAAGCACGCACCTCAGAAATAAACCACAAAGAAGAGCACAGCAATGCAGATGCTTCATCACGGAAGCCGGCAGGGGCACTCAAAGTCAAAGCGGACGCGCCTCAAAATAAAACGCGAAGAAAAGCAGAGCAACGAAGATGCTTCCTCACGTAAGCCGTCGTGAAGCCGGCGAGGTTCGCCGCGCTTGCGCAGTGGGGGAGCGTGATGTCACTGCCGGAGCGCCATGTGAAAAAGGAAGACGTGGCACGCTGCTTGTGGGAATGTACTGCGTGTAGGAATGCTTTTGCATTCCTACACGTAAGCAGTTTTAAGTGTCTCTGCCAAAATTTTCCCCTTGCCGATGCCGGATGTCAATCTGTGTTTGGTCATTGCTTGCAGTGATTCTGGGGTGGTTTTTATGGGAGCAGTATTCAGTTACGTTCGGCAGTGCGAGCTTGACTGTGGCACAGGACGGCACGGACCTGGCAGACCGAGGAGGCAGCGAAATGCTTCGCGTGTTCCCGGTGCACGGCACTGCAGCCGATGCTACAAGCACGAGCATGTGGCCCTGAACAGTGCTTGCACTGCACGACCGCACGTGCTTGGCAGTGACGCTGAAAGGCTGGAGCTCGTGCTTGTAGCATGAGCTGTGTCTGGACTTAAGCTGGAACGAAGTATTCAAAGCTCTTCTTTTTTTTGACAAACATTTATTTTGGTACTTGCCTCTCCTAACCAGGTAGAAAAATAATATTTCTCCTTAGTTCAGTGTCTTTTTAAGTTCAGCTGGGCATTTCTATAGGCTCAATTTTATGTCAAATTTATTTATTCATTACCTAAATCACCCAGGGGGCATTATCTAGGGGGGGGGGGGGGGTTTCTAATACAGAACAGTTTTTTGCACACCCAAAAACAAAATTTTTCGAAGCACAAATATTTTACGATAGTATAATTACATACAGGAATATTACAAAAAGAAGTACACAATAAGACAAAATATCACTCTGAAAAAGTTTGACTTAGTTTTTCGCTACCATAATGTTCTTGAAAAAAAAAAAAAGCATTGAAACAACACAGTTAGAAAGCTCATTTCTATTGTAAGAGAAATTAAAGTAAATTCACAAAACCAGAAAGCTTACAACGTTCGCCGGACTGACTCTGCGTGATGTTTGTGAGCTTTCACCTCTGTTCTTACCTCTGGGTCATCGCCATTGACGTGAATCACAGGTGCACTGATCATTTTCATAACATCGCTGACGTAAGGGGAGGACCTGCAAAACATTTAATTCCTGTTTATGATTATTCCTGTATTTTGCCAGTCCAGGCATGTGACACTTATGAGAGATTTCTTTTCTTAATCTCTTTTATGTAAATGCATATTATGGATAGCTTTAACTGACGTCACATGGTCAGACATAATGGGGGAAAGGGTGCGGGAGGGGGTGGCTACCGCTGCATTAATGAGACGCTTCTGGCCACCAAAAAGAGGGGCGGCCTGATGTCACGTGCAAGCCATGTATCGGCACCTACGATACTTTCATTCCCCAACCACTGCGGAAAGAAATCCAGCCTCGACAAAAAGATCCAGCAACAATACAAAGAATGAAGTTAGCCTAAAAATATACTAAATGTAAATTACATGCATGATTACTCCAACAAGAAAGTAATTGAATAATCATTACTTATAAAATTAACAGACTACCAGCAATTCAACTGCCTGCAACATACACACGCAATGCAAGCTATCCGATTCAGCCATATAAAATTGTATGAGCATATATATGGCTCAGCCAGACGCACTTGTACTGTACATGTTGCAGGCAATCGGATTGCTAGTGGTCTATTAATCTTACTAGGAACATTGTGATTAGTCACTTCTGCCAGACCCAGCTACACTTCAACGAAGGGTCGCACAAGGGGCACGGTGTATGGCAGCTTTAGCTGTCAGAGTAGTGCCACGCTTTTCCTCCCGCTGCTTCTCGCCACAATTTATTGCGTGCGTTACCAAAGCAACAAGCCAGGCTGATGATCGGTTTTCACAGAAACCAAGAGAGCATTGCCAACAATTGCTGAAGTTGCGTTCCTGCTACTTTCGCTTCTCGAGTAATGCCAAGCTCAAATTGTCGGCGCACATTTCCCCGTGCGTCTAACATGCTGCGAGCGAGGTGCCCGTAACTTCAGATGCACCCGAGCCGCAGTGGGGTTGGCACGAGCCATATTAACAAGTGGCTGTCAGGTGCTAGCAGCACGGTTACCATGGCAACCAAATTTCAGGCCCAAAATGGAAAACTCCATTGGTGCTTCTGGTGCTCTGGATCTAGATCCTTTTGCTCGGTGTCGCTACTCTGGCAGCTAAAGCTGCCACATACGGTGGCTCTAGGCTCTGCCGCAGAGCAACCAAACCAATACGACTTTGAAGACAAGGCTTAACGACTTCCCCTCCCAATTGTCATCGCTATAGTCACTGACAAGGTGAGAACAGTGGGAAGGTGTCTCTTCTTGTCCGTGTCTTCAGCATCTTTAAGTCCTTCAGATCACAATGAACCAACTAGCCCAATTCAAAGTTTTAATTCGTAGGCAGGTCTTGTCTTCTAGGTTATACTGAGCACACCCACCTTCCGATCCTGGCCGGGGTGGTGAACCCGATCTGGTTGTTGACGACCAGGTGCACCGACCCGCCGACGCCAAAGCCCGGCAACTTTGAGAGTGCCAGGGTCTCCATGATGACCCCTTGGGCGGCGAAAGAGGCATCGCCGTGCACCTGGACCGGCAGCACGGGGCAGCTACCGGGCACTACCTGTCCCCCGCTCCCCGACCGGGACAGGTAGCCCGAGGGGTCCAGGCTCTGCAGGCGGGCCCTCGCCTTTCCAAGCGCCACCGGACTCACGGCCTGGCCACGCGGAGGCGTTACGAGCCGAGTCAAGTCGAGTTGTCGAGCCGAGTCGTTCGGACGATTACGGGTGGAGCGAAGTCACCGAGTGCAGTCGTCTAGTCCCATATAGCCAAACCAAGTCATCGAGCAGAGTCGCCTATAATTCATTTCGCTTTCAGTGCAAATATGGCGAAAGCTGCAAGACCAAGCTCTAGGCTTTCAGCGTCCCTGCTGAGCCTACGGGGCAATGTGCCTGTGCTTACAGCTTCAGCTTTGCTCATACAAGCCAAGTGAAAACAGTCAGCCAGTAAGTCAGTTAGTCAACCAACCAATCAGTCAGTGTTAATTTTCTCTCTCTCGTTTGTACATAATACAAAATATTGCTCCAAAATCCTGCACGACTTGTGTAGAGGCTTGCAACAGACCCTTTACAGCAGGACCCTTCATAACAGGTTGCAACAAACTCTCTACACACAATGCTTACTATCACTAGACCCTCTTGTGAAAAATCAGACGAACGGAAATAGAAATGCATCTTCACATAATTTTTAGCGCGCATGCCGAGCGTGCTAAAAATGTTTGCTTTTTCTTTCAGTATTGAGTAATTTAACTTTGGTACATAATGATCTTAGAGTTTGACTATGTCTTGTGGAAACCGTCGGGTCATAGACGGTCTTGAGAATTACAGTAGAATAATCTCATTTATATTTTACAATTCTATAAAAAAACACGAGTATAAAAGAGGCGCAGGACATCCTTACTTGCCACCACCACAGTTAATATGGTTGCACCTTTAACCTTTTTTATGCAGTTTCAATCGTGATAACAATTATACCACAGCTGATCACACGTCAGACTTTGCACGCAGTGTCTTCCTAAGGAAAAGCGTCAAAAGAATCGAATCCAGACTGCCCTTTTGTTCTAAAGCTTTCTAGACCTTGGTGAAGCAACAAAAAATACAGAAACCCTCGACAAAGAAAACCGTGCTTCCAGAGCGGACTTGGGCGTGTATGAAATCACTACGCCCAAATGGGTAATCTGCTATAATTTTTCCGTTTCTTCACAGATCTGATCCTCAAGCTCCAATTTCCGAGGCCAACATATCTCCTTTTCGTGTCATTTGACGTCTGCCGAAAATAACTTTGATTTTGGAATGGAAGAGTGAGCTGCAAAATACTGACCTCCAGATGGGAAGGGTTTGGTAGCAGAGTTGCGTGCAGGGGACCGGGATAGCCCGACAGGTCGACAGAGGTGCCTGCGGCAACATTTTGCGTTCAAAATGATTTTTCTTGCCTCAGCAGAGGTTTTTTAACTTTTCGACCTTGAAGAATCCCTTCCCATCTTAAAGAGTAACCGAGCAGCCCCTCCCAGTCTCAACACTGATGCAGCAAAGCAATGCATAAGCTTACGGACATTGTAAACAATAACACAGACTTACTCTCGATGAATAGAGTAAAATGAAAAAGTCAACAACATTGCGTCCAACCGAAACGAAAGAAGAAAAAAAAAAGAAAACCTTAAGGCAACTCCGCTCAATTCCAAAAAATTTAGGCTTACATGTGACTACATTACAAAACAGCTCTACGTCTTCGGATTCGCAAAATGTGGAATATTATTTGTGTAATCTTAATTTAAACATCAGCTGATACTGAAACCGAAACTTCGGTTGCAGTCAGGCAACATTGGTCTCGTGTCGTCAGAGGCATGGCCACGTCACATCGAACCACGTGGCCTTGTGACGTTCGTGGGGGCGAGGTATAGGACACGCGACGCGGGCAGGTCGCTTCGCATGGCGTGGACGGTGATGGCCCGGGGGAGAGGGGGAGGGGAGAAGCCGAAAGAGGAGAGGGGGAGCGGAAAAGCAGACCGATAAGCGCGCGCAGGGCAGCGCAAACTAGCGCATCTGCGTTACGGTGATCACGTGGACGCCGTTGAGCGAACACCGGGAGGAGAAACTCATGACGTCATCGTTCAATTTCGCTCTGAGAGGTGGAAAAAAAACAAAGCGCGAGGATGACGTAGACATGCCTCTGATGTAGTGGCTCAACGTTGGCCGCTCCAACTCCGTCGCATTGACTGCGCTGACGATTGCGCCTCGCGTCCCACGCTAGAGTAGGCAGATTTCGGCGACTTGGCTCATTTGGAAGTTTGCTAGCCAGTTTATTAAATATATAGACGGAATTAGATCGTAATATTTGACATGGGGTCTTCCTATATGATACTGAAGAGGGCTGCATAGTTTTCTAAATATCAAAAATGAAGCGGAGTTGCCCTTTAAAGCTTTGCTGGTCCATGCCACGTCTTCGAGCCGAGCCACGCAGACAATACCCTCTAGACTAGCCTATCACCCCCATGAAGGGACAACACCGAGGGAATACGCAATAAAGGATCCCTCCCTACAAAGGCTAAAAAATTTCAGCAAATATATAAAATTTCTTTGAGGAGTCACGAGTTCGGTTAGACCCAGTCTCCCAAATTCTTGTCATTCCTATCAAAGCCACGGGAGCAACTCTACAGGATCCTTGGCTTGCACAATAAGTTGCATGAGGCGAGCACGTTATCCGAAAGTCGCGAGCCCGTGCCTCCCGCAATGCTGCACACAACTCCCGAGACAAAGCGTGACGTGCAAGTCCGTACTTTGCCGTAAGCTACTTGCGCGGAAAGATCACATAAGAGGAGGGCGAGCTTACTCAAATGAGAAAGGACGTCCCCGGATCCCTTGACGTCAGAGGGCACTTCGGGCATACCCTTCATCTGTGACAAAAAAGAAAGTTCTTGAAGGAATCTTATATGGAGTTAAAATCCTAAGCAAAACTCCGCCGTCTGCTGCCTTCGACGGTGCCACATATGTTTGATCGTGCCATCGGTTTATAAAATGTGCCCTTTCTGCTGTTTACAAAAGAAGGTGATGTTAGACTAGGGCATTTCTCTGCTTTATCGAGGACAATTCTTGGTTGTGGCGAAATGCTTACTTTCTGGAACACCTGGACGGCGGGAAAGTCCAAGAGCCCCGTCAGCAGATTGAGGCGACCTCTATGAGGCATTCCCACGACGATGTCTGTGACTCCCACTGTAACGAGTTTGACAGCTTATTCACCGAGTGTTCCTGATGCACTCTATAGTCTGTCTCAGGTTTTAGACTGGCAGGACAAGCTCTTCCCACATAGCCATCCACTCTTTCCCCTTTAGCAGAGTGAACGTTGGAGGGGAGGCAAGTGGAGAGGAGGAAGCCACCAATTGTGGCGAGCAGAAAGCTTTGTGGGAGAGGCCTGTCCTGCTAGTCTAAACCTGCAACAGACTGGTCTTTCAAATGACTGGCCTTTCAGAACCAATGGAACCGTAAAAAGATTTAGGGACGTCTCGTTTTTCTAGGTGTCTCCTTATATTAGAACAACAGTTTTTATCCAAAAACGTTGTTTTAGCCGAGCGATTTCAAACATTAACCGAGGATTAGTATACCTCTAATCTGGCGATAGTCATAAGTACTCAATGAAGCTTAATTGGATTGAGCACTTCAAGATGTTGTCGGTGCTGATAATTCAGATTCCTATAACATGCATTGTTGAAGTGTCCTCACAATGCACAATTGCAGCAGAAACACCCCCCCCCCCCCCCCCCCCCGTCAAACTGCGCACCTTGTATTAATTTTCGTACATATCCCAGCACCTGTTTCGTCACTCGTACACAACTTTCCTTATTCAAGTGTAAGAGAGACCGTGCCTGTTGATTTTCTTCCATTCTTCGAACACTAACAAAGGTGTGAAACGAGACACCAACGCATGTTCTAGCATTTGCTGTGCATTTGCGGCTTTGATTTTAACATATCATTCAGCCAAACATTATAAACAACTACAAGGGCCCCTTAAAGTATAACCCTATTACACGGAGCAATAAGGTATACAGACAAGAGACTGTGCCATCTTGTCCATTCTCTTCAGTTTTCCGTGTCTCGGGGTTTAGATTAAGATGTTCCCTAACCGGCTCGCCTGCATATACTTTCGCTTCTTGCAACCCTCCTTTTTGCTTACCACTTGGTGCATGGCAGAAGAGCTCGTAGAAGAAAGCCATCATGCTCTCGGCCCCCTCGCCCCCGTAGCGTTTCACCGTCGAAAACTTTGCTGCCAAGAAGTTGTCAAATGCCTGTCGTACAGAACAAAAAGGTTTTCAAATCGGAGGCAAAACTATTATCGTACGTCACACAACAAAAGAAATAAAGAGCCTAGAGAAACCATTGCTGTGAAGTCGTGTACTCTCATAAAGCAAATGAAAGTTGTACGAAGTGGTCAACTCTGCTGGTTTGAAACTAACGCCAACTAAAACCGGGGCATACGCGTGCAAGACAAGGTAAGGCCGAGCGGAGACATGCGCATGGACTTGCGAAACAGAGCTTGCGAATCTACACCCCTTTGCCTTGCCTTGTACGTCTTAGCATTGTCCTTAGTTACTCGCCTCAAATTAAACTTAAACGACTACGCCAGCACGGACGTGGGTGTCACACAGCACTCCTGAAGAAGGTAAAAAGACCACTCTGTTTCGGGTGTGAATTTCGCGCACAAATGTAGATATACTGACCCGAAATCTTGTGGAGAGTTTCATCTGTCTAGGTGAGGAATTTTCTGTTTCAAATCCTAACAAGAGATGCTCGCAACAGCTGCAGTGGACGTTAACTTGCGGTTAACATCAAATTTTCAATGCCGGAACATGCTGCCGGTGCTCAATAAACCTTACGGTGATGACTGCTAGCACTTCCGTTCAGGCTTCAAACGTGAGCTCACCTGAGATTTTAACAAAATCTCGGCCATTTTCTTGCGACGTTCGACGGACGGCCTTCTTTCTCCGACGAGGGTCTCGTAGCGCTCTGCAAACCACGTCCTCCTGTCTTCGTCCTGAAACAAGACAATTTTGCTATCTGCCAAGGCATGACACGGCAGAAACACAGCATCAACACGTCCTAGACGTTATCGCAGGTAGGTTATTGATGAACAACAAAATTTACCACCAAGTTAGCACCTTGCATAAGTGCAATACAAATCAATAGTCGTATTGCTGTCAGTTTTTCAGTTATACAAGACAAACCAGAAAAAAAAAAAAAAAAAACTGCCGATTGCTGCAGCTATGTTGCACCCTACACTTTTTTGGATTTCCAAGCTTTCCTCCCCCGACCACACGTTTCAGAAACATGCCTTCAGTGATACGGTTGAACAAGAATGTCAGAGACCACTGGTGTCCTCTACCATCACATGCTCTGCCATCGAGCTCCTGGCAACTCTCCGACCTTCTCGGATTGCTTTAAGTTCCCTGAAAATTTATTGATAAACACAGAACGAGTGAATCCGTGAATCCGTAGGCTCAAGACACTGCTGGTAACGATGAGTCTGTACCAAGTGCATGAACTCGACTCCCATTGGCCCGCAGTATGCGTCCCTCAGGTGTCCCACGACCTCCTCCACTGTGTGGCCAGACACCCTTTTCGTGGGCTTGAGACTGTACGTCTGGGGGTCCAAGTCCTTGATGTACCTGGGGAGCAGGCGTGAAAAGCCATGCCAGGGTCACCTACCACGATACACATAATATTACCCAGAGGGTTACTTGTGACACCCCCTGAAAAACTAATCGTGCCTTCAAAATTCAGATTTGTGTATAGTGCACGCTGCACTTTGAAGCATGCCTGGGTCAGTTTGTTTGAAACATACCTAGTCACGTTTTATTTAAGAGAGTCTGAAAGCAAGCACTGCCAGAGATACCGCAGGAGTTAGTGTGAAGACCACACCTCATGCACTCGTGTTTTTTTTATATTGCGCCTTAATTAAGACTGGCTGATTTCATTTCGGGCAAGCCAACCTTGGGATCCAAGGAATCCAGTTTGAGAAATAGTGCACTACATTAGGTTTGTCCGATTTACCTGCATCTCTTGCACCGGTGCAGAAAAGTGTAGGGCAGCGAACATCTGGCGTGTGTACTGAGATACAACCGGAAGTACACCGTCCTACACTTTTTGCACCAGTGCAGGAGGTGCAGCTAGGTAAGTCGAACGAGCCTAATGTTGCCTCCTGCAATACTATGCAGGGCGTTGTTTGTTGAGATAGGTATCAGCTTAGGCAAACATACTGTGCTGTCGAGGTCTTGACGAGGGGATTGATCTGGGCAATTCTGTGGCCATTTTTTCGGTAGGCATCGATAAGCCCCTGGAGCCTGGAATCTTCCCTGGCAGCATTAATCACTGGATAGAAAAAGGAACACATTTCAGTATTCCAACGCACAAGATGCAGATCAAATGTTCCGTACATTGCTGTCGGTGTCACAGGTGAAAGAACACAGAACAAAGTTGTTGGAAGTCCACTTTGTAGACCATAGCTGATGTAGGATTTGCATTTGCCTGACATACTGGTAAGTTTTGGTTAACCTGTCATACACTTTCATAATATCTGTGACAGTTATAGCCATTTCTATACTAATAATTAAGACAAACCATCCTTGAAAGTTAAGGGATCGCTCGCATAAATGAAGTGCATGGGAAAGAAGTTAAGCGCACTGACTGAAAACGAAGCCACCGGCTTCTATTTTATTTCTATTTCTTCGCTATGCACACTGACTTTAACTCCAAACTTGAGCTTGCTTAGAGCACTTCGGTTTACGCGTTCCGCTTTACACTCGGGAACAACGCCGACTATAAAGGTGACGCGTAGGACAAAGTTGTGCGCCCGAGCCGTTCGTGTCTTCCACGCTCCTGTGACCTTACGTTCGCTGGAAAGACGCGTCGTGCAGTGGGATCTTCGCAGCCGTCCGTGCCACCGCCAAGCTCGCTTGCCCGCCGCGCTCAGTCTACCGTGCACGAATGGGTTCATTCTGTCACTCAATCGAAGAGATCCCGCACGCACGTTTTCTTTTTCGCTCTTTCCTCGCCGACGTCAACGAACCTCGTTGCGGTCTCGACGTTGGACACCTGTGGCTGGAGCGCTTTCGCCACAGCGACTGCCCGGTTGGCCTTGGTGTCTTGGTCGAGCGGTTTCGCTAGCTCTCTCCCCCCCTAGCCAGGTCGTCGGCGGACAAGCGTTTTATCGCTGCTTATCTTCGCCTTTCTTGGCTGGTTTTATTCGCGTTGAAGCTTCGATGCCGTCGGGACATCAGTGGACGGCATAGATTAGGCATTGTCTAGTTCATAAGATAAGTGTTTATGCGCCCCAATCCCTCAACTACCACAACCACCTGCTTGCTCCTGCTGTTGGCCATATGATCTGTGGATGCAACAACAAATGCAACTTGAGTGGATGGATGGTTGCCTGCAACCATTGCTTGCTTGTGGCGTGCTTGCGGGGCTTGCGGCGCTTGCGGTTGGCTCCAGAGCCTGTACTGTAGGCAAATGTAGGCTACGGTGCTGTGGACACGGTGCCAACATTTTGGTGAACTCGGCCAGGCGATAACGTGCGATAAAAATATTGGGATGCAGATGTAGGGGAGCCGCTGAAAAGCAACGCAAAACTCAACTCCGCTCAACTGAAACCGAAACCAAGTTCGCAGAATATTTTTTTTAATAATAAGATTTTGTTAGATCTAAATATATCACAAACACTTTAGTTGCATATTTATTATTAAAATTATATTTATATTTTAGCGCCACTTACATAGTTTCTTGATTCATTATTGCATGTAAATGGATGGAAAAGGACCGTATCACATAACCTTTGTGAGCTTCTTTCAGGATATAATTTACTTGTATTTTGTTTTATTGAAGTTTTCAAAATTTTGTTAAGAACAAATTATTTAGTGTATTTTACTTGCCTGTTGTTAAACTCCATCAGATGACACGAGCTACCATCCAACTTGGGAGGAGAAAGTCGCCTCTCCTCCATCCGCCCTGCTGTCAGTGGACGGACCGACGGACCGACGAACGAAGAGGGCTGCGATTCTGCATGTCGAGAACGATGCTTGCTTCAACAACGCGACACCAAATCGGCATGAGTTAACCGTGGAAGCGACTAGCGCACACATCGCGACGGCTCAGCATGGCTAGCGGCGAAGAAAACTTCCTGCAAAGTCCCCTTGCAGCCTGGGTAAGCTTAGCAACCCCCCTCCCCGTTCCTCAATCCACCTGCGTTGGTAGAGCCGTTTTCGCTGCAAACTGCCCCTAAAGCAAAAAAATAAAAGTAAAACAAAATCTAAACTACAACTGAGGTACTGTGTTTGAGGCAACCTGAGCCAACTTTAGACGTTTTCGATCCGTTATTTGCTGCAGGAAATCTACGAACCGAGATGCGAGTCGTGGGAATCTCGGCAAAGTTTTAAGCCAGCTCCGTTGCTCCACATCGGGTCAGTTCAGCGTGCACACAGGTGTAGCAAATTGTTTACTGGGCATTGTTGTCGTGGGTTCGGTCTTGTTCGGTCGTTTCGAGCGATTCGACGGAGTGGATGATCGATCTTCTTGCTGTTTCGGGGCTGTCCGCTTGAATGCGAAGACGGAGTGCGTCTTTTTCTGCGGCATCGCGTCAAAGGGTGCTTCGCGTAGAGGCGGTCCAATTATGACAATGGCTTCGGCGCTTCTTCGCACGACCTCGTAATCTGTGGTTGTTCTAGCCGCCGAGTCCGGTGAACTTTGTGGCAACTTTTGAATCGATATCTTCCTTTGTGTTCTGTTTTTACTGTTGTCGTGTGATGATCGATCCGTGTGTGCGAGACTGCGCAACTCTTGTTTTTGTTTTCTTTTAGCTCGCGCTTTAAAAATAAACAAACGCAAATTTCGCTTTTGTTTGTTCGCGAGCGCAGCACCCTTTTACCGTATTATCAATGATATGAAGAAGGAGTTGCCTAGGAACGTAACGGGCGTCGATATCTATCTGCTGATTAAGATTTTATGCGCGTGTATGACGTTACATAACATAAACAAAATAGCAAAACAAACAAAAAAACTTATAAATGAAATGCAGATCTAAAAAAAGTTAAGATTTTTAAGTAGTTTCTAGGGGTGTGTGAATAATGCTTAAAATTGCATAGTGCAATATTTTTGATACTGTGAAAAGCCTGTATGTCGTGGCTTTCTCGGAAGCCGTCAAGAATATAAAAACAACGAAATGTTATTCGATTCGACTTACTGCTTGCACACCCCTAGCGGTTTAATTTTTGTCGTTGATATCTTGTGGCTGTGGGCCCAGCGTGTGAAGTAGAATATTTGCTACCCATGCAGTGATTTTTCTTTTCTTTGGATCGTCCAGGTGAAGACATTTTACGATGACGACGGCAAGCCTCTCGATTTCAGGCAACTCTGCGATGGAGTCTTCTTGCACAACGTCTGGCTCCAGATGTAAGTGGAATTTCAGCGTTGCAATTTATGTGAAAATATCACAGAAGTGTTCTTGTTGTGGTTCAGCAATTTCAGGTGTCCGTGTTTTGGATGTAATCTGTTTATTTTTTCTGCACGAAAAAGAGAGATGAGATATGAAGAGAAAAGATGTGACAAAGCTCTCTCTACTCGAAACAAATTTAAGAAGAAATTGGGTGTGGATAAACTCCAAGGTTACTGAATGGGCAGATAATGAGCCAATGCAAACGAAACTGCTATAGAGAAACAATTGCTCAAAACTTAGGGAACTACATAATAAATCATTACCATTACATAACGCATCATCACTATTACGTAATGCATCATAACCAATATATTGCCTACATTGTAATCCTTCAATGCTTGCATTTTGTCCCACCTATTTATCTAGCTTTGGCTTCGAGGCAAAATAATAAAAGCACAGAAGAGGCACAACACACACGACTACACTGAAATAAAGTGCCCTTCGACAGCATGCTTTGCATGTCTAGCAGAGAACTCACTCTTATGCCAATAAATCCTTACTAATAACTGTCATCATCACTATCTAGTAGATAATCTCACTTGCTGATAAGCAGGGATACCAGGTTTTATGGGAAAAATAAAACACAAAACAACTACTACTCAATATGGCTGACAGTTTTGATGTAGGAACAAAATAAGACTTGGAGCTTTTTTTCCCACAGGCTTTTTAATGGGTAGCTTTATTTCAAATTTGAACAATTACTATTACTTTCTTTTCCTTTGGTTGTTTAGTCTTGTTACAATGAAGGCCCGAGTGGTCTTGTAGTGTCAGTTACTGAACAAATGAATACTGAGAACTGGATGCTTCACTGAAATGTTAAGGACGCGACATGCAAATAGAGCTGCTTTAACCTTCCCAGGATCAAAATCATAATTACTTATTTATTCATCTGTATTATTACCGAGCCAATGAGCCGTACAGGCCGTTTGCATCGTCCCTTTGGCTCTAGCAGGAGCATGCCAGATTTCTTTGTTTCCAGCCATCGGACTCCTTAATGATTCGGCATTCATGGTGGATATTGCACATTTATTTTGATGTTAAAAGCTTGAATAATTGGCAGATTAGTAACCATTTTTATTTTTGTAGCCACAGATGGAACCTAAAGCTTTACAAAAAAAAAAAAAAAAAATATTGGTTGTCGATTCATTGCAGCGACACCCATCCAATGTTTTCTGGTGTTACGAATCCGGCTCCCGACATGACCGCCCGGCTTCGAAACCTCAACATGCTTGTCCATAACATCAAGGTGTTTTATGAGGTATGTCGCCTTCTACTGCTGTTAGCCCAATCTATAATAGTCGAAAGCTGATTTGCCAGGACACTTTGTGCAGCGTTAGTGCTGCTAATAAATTAAAATTGTAAAATTCCTTAATTATCCTGGTTTTTTTATTTTTATTTTTTGCCCTTGGTCCGGCGTGGGAAAGAGGTAATGCGTGATGTTATTGGTGCTTAAGGTCTTTTAGCTATGTGAAACATCTCTTTGCTATGGGGTGTCTCGCAGCACAGAACGGGTTTATGTTCAGGAAATTTTTGAACTTGTTTCAAAATTGTAAGATCTAGATTTTTGTCGAAAGCCTCGAATCCCTTCCGAGAAGAGAGACAAGGAAATGAAATGCTGGATTTTTTGTTTCGTCACCTTAGCTTCGCTGAAATGGTGTCTGCTATTTCAAACCAGAGCGGCCGCAAGGTTTCTAGTCTACCGGCTTCAGAGTGCACTCTAGATTTCGTGCCTTTTTGACGGGAAGCGGTCAAAGCGCACATTGTCGGGCATTATTGATGTCTGGGACTACTAATACGGTTACATAGCAACTTTCCCTTAGTCCTGCCCAACTGCTTTACGAAAGATAATAATATTAATATCGGTAGTTGAAGTCGTTAATTGTTCCGCGTTTGCTGTCGTTTTCTGACAATCTTGTGACCCTCTCCTGTTCAGGAGGTGCTGGAGCAAGTCCTTGTCATGCACCTGCCCAATGTTGTCAGCATTGCAAAGGGAACTTACGATGGTGAGTCGTGCATTTGTTGTAAAATCCCATATCCACTCCCGTTTCGGTGAGGTACCACCCCAAAAGCTCCGAAGATTTACTCCCCAGTAATTGAGATCGGACTGTGCCTTCCAAACTGAAGTCTGTTGCAGGTTAAGAATAGCAAAGCAAGCTCCTCCCACAAACCCCTTCACTCTTTCCACTTTAGGGGAGCAAACGGTGGAGAGGAGAAAACCTTCAATTCGGCAAGCAGAGAGCTTTGTGGGAGGTGCTCTCTACGCTATTCTTAACCTGCAACAAACTATGCCACACCTGCAGACCGATCGTCTTCCTGAGCCATTGTAATAGCCAGGTGCGCAAACCGGGGCCTGCGCTTGGGACGATTGTTGTTGCCGCTCGTCCAAACGTGCATTTTCTTCGTACGGATTAGCGTGGAACACCCAGTTCTGTCACCCAAAGTCCCTGTTCACACTCTTGCAACTCCTTCTTGTCTTAGGACTGCATGACTTAAAACTTCTTAAAATCTCTTACGAAGAGACCATGCACTGATGCCATCTATGAGGTGGCCCTGGAACTGCCTTTCACTGCAGCGGAGGCTCTGCTGTATTTGCAAGTTTTTTGAGCCAAAAAAATAGGAAATATACGGGACTGCCAAGTGTTCCACAGCTACTTGACAGGTGGTGCTGCGTGTTCTCTTGTCGTAAGGATTTAAAGAGGTTTTAAGGTGCACGGTTGTAGGGAGTCGCAAGTGCGTGAACATGCCTCAAGTCGTCGTCTCGCACACACACATTTTACTAAACTGGGGGTCTTAATGGCAGTGTCTCGCGTGTGCTAATAGAAAGCTGGGAAATGGGGTGATTACATGTTTGGGCCAATTGTCACACCCCATGCGCGAACGTTACTTTGAGTGGATACGTTTGATCGTTCGAGCAAGTTAGGACATCCCCATCGGCTTTTAGTTATTCGAGAATTAAAATTTATTTTTTATGCTGGTAACCGTTTGCCCGTCGGTTGATTTCGTGGAGGCTCGAGCGACCCTAACTAGGGCGGTTTTTTTGCGAGTTTTGCGCCATGCCCGTTGCTCTGTAACAACGAGCGTAGAGACTTGTGTGATTCTAACTGAATTTTGGTGAGTTACCTCTATTCACTCGTGGCAGACTGGTTTCCACATTTGCATTTGAGTATGATTGACAGTGTTGCAACCACCTGTAGCCGCACACAGCTAGAGAGCACAGTATTTCCGAGGTTAAATTTATGCACTACTTATGGGAGAAATGGTGGCCTATAACATTGTCCGAGTAGTTTTGAGAACACGGCGAGAGAATAATGCGTAAAATATATGCGGATCGGAGGTGTTCCAGGGATGCTGTCTATCACACTGAAATGCAGGCGTGTAAACTTGCCTTTACAGTGAAACCCGTTTAGAACGAACCCACGTACAGCGAATTATTGTCGATATCGAACTCACGAAAAATTTAAATAAAAATCCATGCGAAAAGTACTTTTTATAACGAACAACATATTGGCTATATCGACCTTTTTCCCCCCGGGAAGGTTTCCAAAAACGCGCAAACAATTGTCTTCTAGCCTGTCCCTTCCCCCCCAAAAAAAGTAGGAAAAAAAATAAAATGACAAAAGCTCAAGTTGCGAACATAATTGAGCGAAGAGAAGCGATTCAGAAGGGGGGGAGAAAGGCATGCACGCACAGAAAAAAACTTTTCATCCCAAAAGGGTTGCCCACAAAGAGAAGCGATTCAGAAGAACAAATAAGCTAAAAAAACAAACTGCACACATGCAAAAAAAAAAAAAAAAATCTTTCCAGCACGTTGTTACCAGGCGGAAGCGAAGATATGAGAAAAAAAGAGAAGCTCTCGCCTTACAACGAACGCATCGTGGAAGTTTGTTGTAAATGTTTTTTTCTATATCGAATAACTTGCTATATCGAACCGATTGTAGTGTTTCCTGCTGTTTGTTATAAACGGGTTTGACTGTATAACTACCGTTACAATAGCAAACAATCTTTGTAAAACATGGGAGGTTTTTTTTTTTTTTTTTCACTATAGCCCTCTTGTTGTGTTTCTTCTGAGGTGCCTTCCGTGCAAACCGCCACCCTTTTGCAGAGGGGAGCGAGCAGGAGCTGAGTCGTCTGCTGCTGCTGATGCTGGGCTGCGCGGTGCAGTGCGGCCGCAAGGGCCGCTTCATCGAGGCGATCCGGCGGCTCGACCTGGCTACGCAGGCCTCCCTGGCCGAAGCCATAGCCTCGGTCACGGACAACCCGGAGGCGGTCTGGACCAGGGACTGGGGTCGGCTCGAGGCGCTCCCGGACTGCGACCGGGCACGCATGTACACCACCCTTGTGCGCCACGTTGCCGCCCTCGCCAGGCAGCGGGACGCTGCCGCGCAGGTGGGCTGTTTGGCCTCGCGCTTTCAAAGTGATAGCTTTTAGTGCGAAAACATTAACTATGCCATGGAGCGGAGCCGTCGGCATCCGTAATAGCGAAAGAACGCGAAAGAAATGGCCATTCTCCCATTGGCTGAGCAAAACGGCTCGTAGATAGCCATTGGCGGCCGCTTTCCGAGAGCACGCGCTCAGCTGCCACTATTATGTCGGGTGTTGCGTTGGGGGGGGTGGCTGCGGTTGCTTCACGAGAGCATGTGCTCGGCCGCCGCTCTCATGTCAGGCGTTGAATGAGGGGGAACGAGGGGGGGGGGGGCTGGCTGCGGCTGCTTCTGCTCCTCTCGGCTTTGAGGAACATAGCGGCGCCTGAGGCATCTATATCGTCAGTGGCCGCAACCTCGGCAGTAGTGAAACGTGGCCGTCCACGCCAGTACACCGCAGACCAACTAAGGGAGCGGAAGAACGACATTCATGCTTTCGCATTCACAACTCATAAGAGGTGCTTGTGTCTTTTTTACAGTGATAGCTGTTACGGGCTCTTCCCACCACTGGCAATAACGTCCGTTGTTGATGTTGTAGTTGTAGCCATTGTTGATGTTGATGTTGTAGTTGGCATAGTAGATCGTGGGGTTTGTGTCGTCAGTGTTGCCAAATCTTTAAAAAAGATAGCCCGCCGCCCACGTTAATCGAACCTGGATTCGCTGCATGCAAAGTGGAGGTGTTAGCACAGCATTAGCAACCTGCTTTATATTTAGGAGTTTTTGTAGCATCTAATGCCCACTGAACGTGCTCTCTGCAAAAAAAAATTGCCAATAACAAAACTCTGTTGTAGCACTGTTAATGCCAAGAGCTCGTGCCAGAAGATGTGCTTTCGCACGCTCCAGAACAAAACGAAACAAAAACGTTTGGAACAAAACGTTTGGATGTCTATTTTGTTTCGAACGTTTTTGTTCACGCACCCCACGGTGCGTTGACGCGACGCCGATGACCAACGACTTCTCATGGACGTGTCGCAGCTATTGCTTTGGCTCTACTGTGGATTAACGCGGGACTGCTCAATTTCTTTTCAATCGATCAATTAATCAAATTTATTCGCAATAAACGCGAAACACTTTTTTTTTATGCCACGAGTATAGACAAACTCTAATTTGTTTGTTTGTTTTGGATCCGTCGTTAAACAAACGACGACATGTTTGTCTCACTTCCCGCAGCGGCTGGTCAATTTGACGCTCGAGCAAGAGTCGTGCGGCGCGAGTGCGTCGGATGTGACGGGCGACCAGTTGTCGAGCGGGGGCGGAGAGGGCGCCCCCTACCAGGCGGCGGACTCGCGGCTCGGCGTGGAGTTGGCAGACGCCAAGGCCAAGTTGCGTCGCTGCCAGCAGGAACTGTGAGTTGTGGCGTTCGGAACGCCCTCGACTTTTCTCCTCTCGCCTCGCGTCGACGGGAGTAAAGGCTGGTTTGCACGTTTGAGTTCGGGTGCGATCGACCACGTTGCATCCGCTCGTAATCGCTTACAATCGCGGAACACGCTTAAATCCTTTTGATGTGTTTGTGTTTTTTTCGCAAGTAACATCAAATACGTCTACGCACGCCGCCGGCGCCTTATGCGGCCCTTTGAAGTAAACAGTGGTGCTGCGCCGAAATGAGCGGCCCTTGGAAGCAAATGGCGGCAGAGCAGTTGCTGGTTGCACGTGTCTCAAGAATGGTGGTCGGCACGTGTAAGAAACGCAAAGCGGGAATTTGATCAAGGTATTTTTTAAACACACTGGCACACTGGTCCTATGGGGTAGCCCTGAAACTTCTCCAATCTGAACGTACCTAAGTAGACCAAAGGTTTTGCTGTGGTTGCAAGATCAAATCTATGCACTAGTTACAGGAATGGCTGCCTATAATAATTGTCAGGATTATTTTAAGCACACTGGAAGAACGATGCTTAAAATACATGCAGATAGAAAGCGTTCCAGAGTTAACCAGTAGATGGCGCCAGTGTGCACGCTCGTTGTAAGCGACTGCAACACAGTCAATTAAGTTCCAATGCAAATCTGTGAATCAGCCTGACCTTGTTGTAAAATAACTCGGCGTTTGTTGCAGTTGGAATTCTTGTAAGCAATACGCCGCTATTGTCCTCTCTTTTGTGAATTGGACGTGTCATGTTTTTTTTTCTTGCTTGCAGCGAGGAAAAGTTGGAGGTTGCTTCGGAACAGAAGGAGGAACTGCACCAGCTCAAGGAGGCCATTGCCCGTCTCCGGCAAGAGGTGGGTGGTTGTGGAGTCGCCGACGTTTCGCTGGCATTATGCCGGTTTGCAGACGTAACGCCGGCGTCCTGTGTTTATCGTCCGTTTGTAGAACCTGGAGCTGGTGCAAGACGCCCGGACTGCCAAAGCGTACCGAGACGAGATAGACATCCTTAAAGAGAAGGTATGTGCTCCTTCTATCGGCACTACAAGCAGGAAGACGGCGTGCTGGTCGGAAACTAACCTTTTGGCAGACAGGACGGGTTTTGGAGCTTTCGAGGTCGTGAATGTGAATGAGCCAAATTTGTTTACGGTTTTGAGAGGGTTAAAGTTGCTGTAAAGCAACCTGTGGAACCGAATGTGGCATTGTAGAAAACATTTGAGTTCCAAACTGTTGCATCGAGGTATCCCACTGTTGCAGATTGGAACAAACTTTCTGAAGAGCTTGTAAACACAGACTTCCTCGACACGTTTCCTTCCCGCATACAGTCACTTTTCACCGAGGATGCAAGTTAGAAGAAATTGTATCATCCACATTCTATGTACTTCCAGGATTAACTTTTAGATGTTGTAATGTTGTCGTACTAAACAGCGTTCGAGTGTCTTATTTTAATTTTCACATTGTACGTACTGCGAGCACTGTGCCGATTTGATTTACCAATATATTCGCGTGATATTACGTTTTCTGTTATTATCTTGCTCGTTGAGTTTTAAGTTACACCGCACCACGTGGTTGTAGTTGCCTTGGGTTCTGTATGTGCGGCTGGAAAGTCAACAAATAAATAAATAAAAAAATGATCTCGGGATGAAATTAAACTTATTAAAATGAGCATACTAGCGGGCCTGAAGTTGCACTGGCTGCAGTTAGTACATGCAGAGAAATTCTCGGCTTTTTGATTGGCGCTTTGGCATTTCCGTCTCGTGACGGCTACACAACTTGCACATAGGTGTTGAAGCTGGACCGGCTGGAGAGCGAGATCCAGCGCTACAAGGACAAGATGAGTGAGCTTGAGTTCTTCCGCAGCCGTGTGGAGGTGAGTGGAGGGGTCGACCTGGGTGGGGGGCTCGTTGTTGGGAGGGCAGAACACGATCTTGATGGCAGTGAGGCACGAGGTCGAAACCCGTTGCGAGTTTGGCCTGTGTTTCTTGCACGTGTCTTTTTCGGGTACATGCAAACTCTTTTAAGCTATACCGAAACTGTGTAATTATTTGTCATCAGTATGTGAAGGTGGATATGCTGCGGGAATTTTGTTTTATTCAAATAAACAAAAAAAAAAAAGAAGAAAAAAATATATAGAAGCTACGTTTTCTCGTTTCCCGCTTCTTTCTTTGTGAATATCTAGTCGGATCGGTGGAATCTCTCCTATGCCTACCATAATACCCTGAGAGATAGCCGACGTAAAATCAAAAGCGAATTGTGTGAAAAGTAGTGATGGGCCGAACTTTTGCAGAATCGAAAGTTCGGTGCCGAATCTTGGGATTCGGCAAAGCCGAACTTTTGCCGAACTTATCTAAAGATTCGGCAAAGATTCGGCAAAAATACAATGTTACCAGACTTACGTTGATATTTAGTTTTTTCTGGCGAAAAAAGGTTTTATGTTGCATTTTTCTTAACTTAAATGCAACATGTAATGCATATTGGCACAGTTATTACTTAATAAGGTGATATTCTACAAGATAATTGTATCGGTGGTGTTTTTGTGCGTTTACTGGCAATTTTAGTGACTTCTTGCAGAAGTGGCGTGACAACGAGGTTGGGGAGTAGCAACGTTGGATAGCAGCGAGCGCAGTCACGAATCGCGCTACGAGAGTTTCGGTTTCGAAGCCTCATCAGCTCAAGCCTGCAAGTGTGTGTGGTGTAAACACAAAGGCTGCGGTTTTACTTTCTCTGTGAATCACCGTTTCGTGCGCGAAAATGAATGCAACGGTTACTGAGCCTTCACCAGAAAAAATAACAATATTATTGTCAATATGCATGTCTTTCGATTTGAGTCACTTCACGTCAGCTTTGCATGAAAGTGTGCGTCCCATATTCGCAACGTCTCGCGTTTAACCTTTAAAGTGCCGGTTTCTGGTGTTAGGTCACACACGGACGTTTAAGAAGATGGGAAGAGTTAGGGATGTCGGATGTGCAACGTCGAGCACAATAGTTCTGTGTTTAGTTTTATATAGATACATAATAACCGCGAAATAACGCTAATTAAAAAGCAATATTATTTTGTTTTGGCACAAAATTCTTGTGAGCCGAAAACAGGATTGTTATAATTGCAAGGAGTGCTTTAAAGTAATTGTGAGTCAATGCTTCAACTACCTCGTTGCATCACTAAAAAGGTCAAATGAAAATTACGTCATCCAGAAACTACCGCATCACCTGTCACTTGCGCAGTGGACTGCGTAAATTATTGGTCGATCTTCTGTTCTTGAGAAAGAACTATTAAAGAGAACCACACTCGCAAAGGCTCACAAACGCCAGTTACCGTGTTGCCTACTCCCACACCTCGCCGTAACCGCTGGTTGTTCTACACTGTACGAGGGTAACTACACGGCCGCACGGCGTCCATTTGCAATCCATGGCCCCGTCGCGTTCTCGCGCGTGCGCAGACATTTGCCGAATTTTTGCCGAATCTTTGCCGAACTTTCCTTCAAAAGTTCGGCATATGCCGAACTTTGCCGAATCTGAAGTTCGGCAGATTCGGTCCATCACTAGTGAAAAGAAAGATTAAACTACCTTTCTGTATGCCAGTGGTTCCCAAATGGGGGTCCGCGGACCCCCTAGGGTCCGCGAAGCCACTTCTGAGGTCCGCAACACCCTCAACAAAATTTTTTTTTTTTAGTTGTCACGTTTTTTGTACTTTAGTCCGGCCGTGACTAATTTGCACCTTTGTTTTATGTTTTTCTGCTACGTAGCAATAAAAGGCACCTGTTTCATGCTCCAGATCTGTTAACTTACTTACGTACCCCCCCGCCCCGCTGGAAGGGGTCCCCCATCACTGGCAGCGGTCCGCAAGGGGTCCTTGACACATCCATGGCTGGGAACCACTGCTGTATGCGATAAAAGAAAAAAAAAAGGTGTCAAAATTGCTAGTTTTAGGTTTTGTGACCTGCAAAACTTGTGATCGCAGGGAGCCCCTCCCTGCAATCGCAAGTTTTGCGGGTCAGTGAATCAAGGACGAACTGTCCTTCCTAGTCAGCAACGTTTGCATATCTCCCGCCATGGCTAAGTAACACCATTTCTGCCGAGGTCACCATTGGCCACAACCATGCAATTACCAGCAGTAGACTATTTTTCAGTGTTTTTGAAAAAAACATTGCAAATTATGCCAAAATAGGGGTGGGTTACCTTTCGGGAGTGGGGCATCACTCGGCGGGACATTACGTTACGCGCACACCGAAGCCCTCTTGGCATACAAATGCATCTACTCCGACATTTCAGGAACTGCGGGAGGACAAGCGGATCCTTGGAGAGACCAAAGCCATGCTGGAGGAACAGCTCGAGGGGAGCCGGCGGCGAGCCGAGCACGCCTTGCAGCTCGAAGCCCAGCTGCTGAAGACGCGAGCTCGGCTCAGCGAGTGCACTCTCGTGAGTTGGCCCCCCCTCTTTCTTCGCTGTCGGGACTTGCGATTCCGTTTGCCGCTGACCCGGAGGTTCGTGCGACGGCAACACGTTCTGCCAAAGTTTCTGTTCAAGCCTCGGTGGTCATCCTTTTGTTCTGAATGTTGGGTTCTTAACGCCTTTACATTGTAGAAGAGTAGGCACGTGGGTTAAGGCTGGTTACACGTTTACTTTCGAGTGCGGTCGACCTTGTTGTAACCTCTTGCAATCACTTACGACGGGGAAACGTGTGGATGCCATCTGTCGAGCAGACGCGAGGTCGCCTTCGTAAGTACATATGCGCGAGTAAGTACGGTAGGTTACGGCAATGGGTTGTCGAGAGGCAACGAACCCGTTACGGTTCCGTTCGTAGATGGGGGGGATTGTCTTGAGGAGAAGTTTCTCGTCTGTGTACAGGAGCGCGACTTGGACCGCAGCCAGGTGCAGAAGCTCCTGGAGCAGAACTCCCAGCTGCGACTCGACCACCAGGCCAGCCTGGAGGAGTCGGCCCAGCTCCAGTCCGAGCTCCAGCGACTGCGCTCGCAGGCTGCCTCACCCCGTGAGTGCAACTCCTCTCGCGGCCAGCACACTCGTGCGCGTCACCGTCTTCGAGAGGGTTTCTACGCGAGCCATAATCTTAATTTACCGTATTTTCCGCTTCAGAAGTCGCACCGCCCTATAAACGGCTCCTTTCGGGAAAGGTTGGTGTTTAAGCCGCACTTGTATGTTTGTACGGCTGGCGCGGCAAAACTTTATTGAAAATGTGTATTACGATTGCACTGTATATGCAAGCTAAAGCAAGTTTCAACATTCTCGTCAATGAAGCGAACGAGAAGTATAACCGACAGGGCAAATTTCTGTAGAGCGAAAATTTGGAAGAATGGCACGACTTAGACACCGGCAAATACGGTATACTCTGAACTCGTGTCTATCAATATACACTTGTACGTGTTTCATGTTCACAGTTTTACGGCAACGGCCGTCATTGGCGAGGTTTCGTGGCGGTTTTCCTGCTCGTGTTTGGCGTATGGTCGTGGCCCGCCGAGTTTAGTGGGAAGCGCTTCCCACTAGGTCTAGCGAGGAACAGCACCGACGCCGCGGTGTCGTACCACGTTGCGCAACACTGCGACGTTAGGCGAAGCATTTTCCCGCTGAATTTAGATTGGAAATTGCAACATCATGTGACGGTATAATTTTTTGTACCTCGCACAAGCGGTGGAGAACGATAGTGTGTGGTCTGCGCGTGGTAGGGTGAGCGGCGCTTCGGCCATGGTGCCTGAAGAACGCGTCTCTAGCTGGTGTGTTTATCGTGTCTAAAAAAGTGGTTTCTCAATTTCCGGCTGGTGACGTCACAAAAGCGTCACATTGTCGCCGGCCGCGACCCTGGTGGTGTCGCCGCAGCAGTGGTGGATGTGGCAGATGCCTGTTCTGCTGCAGGTCGCTCTCTGTCTTGACAGTCCATGGAAGCTAGCCAGGGGTTGCGACACCGGTCGGAGACGCTTTCGGGGCACCACACTTGGGTTGAGCTCGAGTTCACTTGCGGGACACGGCAAGGAACCAGCAGTCTTCTTAAGTGCGACGGCATTTCTTTCGGCAGACCCCCGGGAAAACTCTGATCTGTAACATGAAATGTTACGTCCCTTACGTCCCTTCTTGGGAGCTGAACCCACGATTGCAAGCCCGACGCTCAACCGCTGCGCCAAAGGGGTTACTCATTAAGCGAAGGTTAATAAGTTTAATGTCATCTCTTTCGTTGATCGACAACGCCGGACGTGCCATGCTCTGTTCACCCCTAAGCTGAGACTACGGTGGAAGATACGTCCTTGTTAAACAAGTCGTACGTTTCTTCTACCACGTGATGAGGTTCCCACCCACACCCATGCGCAGAGAGCCGGGTCAGATGATGAGAGGGAGGCGGCTGATTGGTCTCGGTGGGCACGTAGCTCCCACCGCAGTCTCAGCTTGGGGTGAACAGAGTACAGTAGCGCGAGCGGGTAGCTTCGGGTTCCCGCTGCACGAGGGCTCGTGCAGCCGAGGCGCAATCGAACGCAAGGAGCTCGTGCTTGTGTCTGCGATTGTGTGGGGATTCTAGAGTTTTCAACGGAGGCTGCACTTTGCAAAAGGGTCTATGACCCTCGTCCAAAGTGCTTGCTTATCCTGCTAGAAGTCTTCGCAGTGCTTGCAGGAAAAAAAAAGAGTGAACGAAAGAGGACATCACCAAACAGAAGTGGTGGCTCACTGATTCGTCGTGCCAGTGAGACGCCGGAAAAGACTGAAGAGCATTTAGCTAGGTGCAGAGGATCAAGGCGGTTTCGTTTTGCTATGACCGAGGGCCAAGCGAGGGAACAAGATTTGCCTCAATTTCATTGGCGCAATATGGCCTTCCTAGAAGAAACGTCAAAATGCCATCGCATATTGACGTAGTCTGTGGCGGAGCGCCGCAGAAACACAGCCTTATTTTTTTTTCTTCTCTTCGGTCGGTCCGCCATTGGGATCATTCGTACCCGACTTTGGAAGCATTGGTGTGTGGTTGTGTCGGCGCAGGGACAGAGAACAGCCTGCTCGAGCAGCTCAACACGGATGCCGAGACGAGGGTGCTCCAGCTGGAGTTGGAGAACCGGAGGCTCCAGGTGTCTCTTGACGAACTCAGGGCTAAGGTACGGACGGGGTTGCTCTGTAGGGGTAACAACCCTAACGAGACAAATGCTTTTTTTTTTTTTCCACATTGAGTTAGCGGTTTCACGTGACACCCTCTCGGCTCTAAACCCCACCGAAGAAGGGGTTTATGAGGCCCAATTACATCCCTGGTCATACTTGCCGAGTTTGTTTGTCGATGGAGACACTCGCGTTACATGTGCATTTCGCCGATGCCAATAACTAACCGTCTGCGTGCAGAATATCAGGGAAAGCCTCGGACGCTGTCCATCAACATGGCGGGACACAGCTTGCGAGAAGTGAAAATTTCGTTTCGTGAATCCGGCCCGCATAGAGTGTGTCCGAAATGCAGAAGCTGGCTCTACAATCGACCGTATCATTTGCACATTTTAGTGTTGAATTTCAGCTTGTGAAATTTTAAGGCATAGGTATCCTCCTGTGAGAAGTGATGCCCATAAATTTGCCACGGTAAACGGCGGACGTCGCAGACGTCTGATTTAGTGACATTTGTAACTTGGTACATTCTTTCAATAGACTCGGCGGGCAGACAACAGGGTCGTCTGCTTTCAAATGAGTGTGTCATTTACGGTATCATTGGGGCAATCTCAGGTTCCATGATAAAAAATACTTTTTTTTTAAAACTTTTTATGAGCTAAAGGGCCACCTAAGGATGCCTTAGTGCAAAAGTTGGACACAGAATCTGTTAGTTTTTAACTTCTGCAAGTCATTTAATGCCGTTTTTTCAGTAATGCCTGCCGAGGACAGGATGCTCATTCTTTTCCATTGCCTGCAGGTGGAAGAAAGTCCAACCAAGGAGGACTTACAAGCACAGGTGAGTTTAGACCTGGAAACTGATTGTGAGGCTAGAGTTACTGAGAACACCACTTTTTATAAGGCCTACTGGCGAATAAAATACAACTTACCAATTCAGTACTTGCTGCCGTGTTGAACTGACTCAGTGAGTCGAGCCATGGCTTCTAATACACAGATGTTTCACTGCTTGTGAATGTAATGCGCAGCGATTTGTTTCAGCCTAAAACCTAATAGATGTATGCTGAGAGGCTTCTCGGCACAGTCTAGTCTCGTGAATAGGGACACCTCTGTTCCCCCAAAATATTGTTCATACTGTGAGTTGTTCATAATAACGAGACAAAAATGCACATATTTACTCAGTTCATCTCTCAAAAGATTGTCTATAAAGCAAGGCAGTCATATTAACGGGGGGTCCATATTAACGAGACATTGTTGTGTATATAAGCTTGGGCTATAAAACTACATAGAGTGGCTCCCACTTGATGTGGGCATGATGCATTCAGCTTTCAGAAACAGTGAGCAAAAACATGTGGTTTTTGGTGCTCTATGGTCATCTATCGACTCTAGAAGGGTGTAATAGGACAGGGAAGAGACAGTAATTATCAATGTTAGAACAACTCTGAATGGGGTCTTTGGAGCGATTATTGTCATTATTGGCTATTTTCTCTTGTGGTTATCAAACAGCCATCAAAATATGGTACTTTAGACAGTTTTTTGTAATAAAATGTTTTTTAACCCATTATTTTTTTTTATTGGTAACAGATTTTTCGGTGTGTCTTTTTATGTAGGAAACATAATTCAAATGCTTGCCTCTTTCCGTATTAAAACATTGTCCCTGTGCTGACATAAGTCATTCTTAGTTTACAGTAAAAGAGATCTGTGTGTTTCCCTCTCTTTTTAAAGTACAGAGCTGCTAACCTCTGGTCTTTGTTGGGAAACCATTCTTGCGTAAAAAAAGATCCCATTGTGCTACCGCTTCAAAATTGGGCACGGCTTCCTTCTAGTGCGCCTGTCGAAAGTTCCACACCTGAGTAGATCTATAACATTGCTGATGATGGCATTTGTAACGGTTCCTTGTAATTTGAGTGGGCGTGGGGCTTGAGGTAGAGGCTACCATATTTTACAGTCTATGCACCGAGAAACTGAGGGAGAGAAGGAGAAAAGAGTGCGTGGGGACGCCAGAACGCCGAACTCTGGTTCAAATGGTTAGTGGGTAGACCTAAGGCTAGCTGCTTCTGTCTCCACTGCATTCGTTGAACACGTTAAAACGCAGAACGCCGCCGTTTGGCTTTCGCGTTTGAACGCGTTCGACGAGTGCAGTGGAGACAAGGCTAGCTTTAGGTCTACCCGCTAATCATTCGAACCAGAGCTTGGCATTCTGACGTCCCTGCGCGCTCTCGGTTTGTCCTCTTCTTCAGTTTCCCGGCGCGTAGTTCATACCTGGTGTATAATCCAAAAAATGATTTCAGCTGAAAAATTAAAACTTTGCTTAAAGGGGCCCTGCAATCATATTTAAGCGTCTGCCTTTTTTGCTGTTTTCACGTCTCTTGGGGCTCGGGAAAGCCAGCGGGCACGGAGAGAGTAACTAAATATCAGTGCGTCATATTTTAACCGGACGACGCGGAAACCTCCTCCGCCTACGAGGGCGACCCACGTTGCCGAAAGCGCGCGAAATGTGACGAAATGTCTTTGGTCCTGGGCTTACTACTGGTCAGAGCCGCTAAAAGCTTTTTTTTTTAGTCGAGATACAAAATATAGGTGTCGCGAACCGTTTTAATTATGTATGAAACTAGTTTTTGTTCAGTATTTTAGATCAGAAAAGAAACAAATGCAGTTTGTAAAGAACGGGAACAAGAAATGATCCGTCGACGTACCCGCCACCAAGCGGCGGACAAAACGGCGCATACTAGAAAGGGCTAGTGGGATTAGGCCCCGACGAACGGCGAGCGTAGAAAAATCCCAGGTGTACGCGGCGGCGCTGCGATCGTATACCGGCTCGAGCATCCGACCGCTTCCAAGCGTTCCGAAGGCCTTCGGCGCGGGCTTGGTTGGCGATTTGGCCATTTGGCGGTATGGCAACGCGAAGTGGCTCCCGTTCTGAACTGATCTTTACCCCGTGTTTGCTGTCGTTTGTGGCCAGTGAAGTGTTATGCCGAATTAGTCTTTAATCGCGCAGCAAATGCAATGCGAGCCGCCCTGGCCGCCCGCTTCATACAGCCTATCCAAAACATGCTTTAGTGGCGCCCTCTCGAGCCGTCGACGCGGAGTGCGGTAGCCGTGAACGCTCGATGAGCCCACTAACCTTCCTCTAGTTCACGGCCACTCAAGCCAGGACCTACGACGTCATGAAGGAGGTTATTTTTTGCTTGTTTTTGTAATTTTAATTTGCCTATAACTTTTAAAATAAAGCGAAATTTGAGAAAAGAAAAGTTTCATTAAGTTACTACGTTCAGTGCGCTCAGGTTCGGTGCAAATTAAAAACCAGTAAAAAAGTCATTGCAGGGCCCCTTTAAATAGTCTGCACCAGTTGCATAGTCCATACATAAAACCTTTCATGCGCAGCACACCTTGACAAATGTCTGCTTTATTGGCACACAAAGAGCCTTCTATCATACAAAAATCTTAATTGACATACTTTGTCATCCTCAAAACCCGTCACATCTCGTCGTAACGAACAGACTAGGAAAAACATCCTCTTATAGTACACTGCTGTAGATGGTCTGCACCGCACAAAATTACAACTTCTAAACATGCAAAGTCTACAGACTGTACGGAGCGCAAGTCTGTCTGCTTCTTTTGCAGGGGTTGTGGTGACGTCAGAATGCCAAGCTCTAATTGGCTCTGATTGGAAGGATAGTGGGTAGACCTCAAAGCAAGCTGCCTCGAGGTCTACCCACTATCCTTCAATCAGAGCCAATCCGAGCTCGGCGTTATGTATGTCACCACAACCCCTGCAAAAGAAACAGACAAACTTGCACTCCGTATAGTCTGGAAAATACAGCACTCCTTGTCCGGGAAGAGAGAGCAGACGACATGTCCCGCGACGTCTTCTTGCAGTGTGCAGTGGCTAACGAGCGCCTGGAGCGGCTAGAGGAGAAGAGGGCAGCCTTGGAGCAACAGTACGAGGCACAGCTCCGGCGGGCGGCCGAACTCGAATCCGCCAACACCGAACTCGAACGCCAGCTAGATTCCTGCAAGGTGAATGATCGTTTGCATTTGTCATGACAAATATTTTTTTTTGTGTGTGTGTGTGTGTGTGGGGGGGGGGGGGGGGGGGAGGTTAAGGAGTTCTTTGCATTTTGCATGGTGATTTGCTTTTGTTTTAGGAGATTTGTTTTTCAATCAGATTAGATTTTACTGTAAGCGATAATTTTTCTATTACTATAATTGAGCTGTTTATTTTTGTCGGGATAGTCTGAGAATGAAAGAAGTAGCTCAATTAACTATTTTTATTCCTATCTGAAGTTTGAATGTCTGAATATTTCTCCTGGGTGCTACGCTTGCAGAATGTCAGGTTTGGTATAGGTGTTTATATAGTGCCTAATCAATCTGCATTACGATTATCATTATCCTCGAATCTTTAATGTTTATCACATAAAAGTTACAGTGATTACAGAGAATTTCGTTATTACAGTGTTCATTGAAATAAGCACTGACTGAGGAAACAAATTGCTTATCATTGAGTCTGCAGCATGTTCTTCTACAGAACAGACTTAGCAGTGGTGTCACCCTAGTGTCACAGTAGTGCCTCAAAAGTCTGACAGCAGTGCCTCAGAATTCTCACAGGAGTTCCTCAGAGGTGTGAGAGCAGCATCACAGAAGCTTCACACCTGTGTCTCAGTGCCTTAGCAGGGTCACAGCATTGTTAGAGAAGTGCCACAGCAGTGTATCAGAAGTGTCACTGCAGTTATGAGAAGTGACACTGCAGTGTATCGGGAGTGTCAGCTGTACCTTATAGGTGTCATAGTAGTATCTGAGAAGTTTCACAACAGTGTCACGTCAGCATTATGGTATATTCAGCTGGCCACTTTTCAGCATTTTTTAGCACTCTGAAAAGCCAATGTGCAGTCGGCCGGTCGAAGTCGGGCACTCTAAGTAGTATATTTGGCTGGTTTCTTTCAGAGTGCTCTCAAATCATCGGATTGTGCCGTCCTCCGACTCATAGCGCTGTGAGGCGCTTTGACTTCAAAGTGGGAACGGTGGCAGTGTGCACGAGAAATCCAGTCACATGACTTCAGCCACTTCCGCTGCTGTGTTAAAAGGAAAAGAAGCAGATATGGCCGAGAAGCTTAGTGTCAGACACTGCCGCGTTTGAATACCGCACCAATCCCGCTGTGCTATGCAGTTAGTACAGGAGGTGCCCAGTGCTTGGTGAAGGACTTTTGCATTGAAAACCAGATTGATGGATGGATGATCGGTATTGGCTAAACCCTTCGTATCGGGCGGTGGCTTGCGCTCTTGTGGATTGTGGTGGAGCGGTTGCGAAAGCTGCCCTCAGTGTCTGGTTCCGTGTCGGCGCTCTGGTTGTTTGGAAAAGTTGCTGAGCGTTCAACTGGCGCGCCGTTCCTCTAGCTTGGATTTGGAGATGCTCTAGCTTAGATTCAGAGTGCTGAAAAGCAACCAGATAAATATACTATTAGAGAAATGTCACAGCACTGTGTCAGAAGTGTCACAGCAGTATCTGAGAATCTGATACACCAGTGTATCAGAAGTGTAACAGTAGCAAATCATAAGTGCTACAAATTGAGGCACTGCGATACTGCTGTGAGCATCACAGCAGCAACGCAGAAATTTTGCATTAAACTTTCAGAAGTGTCACAGCAGTGTATCAGAAGTGTCACAGTAGTGTTAGAGAAGAGTCGCACCAGTGTCACAGAAATCTTGCCTTAGTCTCTGTGAAGTGCCACAACAGTGTAATACACAACAAGCCAAGTAAACTTACGTGTCTCTCAGGGCGACTCTGCTCGTCTGGAGGAGTTGGAAAAGACCGTCCAGTCCTCTTCGTTGGAGTCACAGCGACTTCAGCGAGCTCTGGATGCCTCGCAAGGCCGCCTGTCCGAGTGCAGGGCAGAACTTCAGGTCAGTGCAAAGGCACTCCGCCCTAGAATAGGCCGACTTAAAAGGAAGCTCCTGTGGTTTCTTGTGCTACCTAAACTAAACGCACATTCGGAATACCCATCCTCCCTAGCTTTTGAGAAAATGGCAAACAAGGTTATGCCAAAACCACCATTCAAATGTTTTTACGCTTTTTTCTTTGGGGTTAGGTCACACATTGCGTAACTTGTGAGTCAAGCAGGCAGTCTAAGAAACAATATCTTGCATGCTTTTATTTCTTTTTTGGTGGTGTGATGTTTTTCAGAATTGATTTCACACCATCTTACTTGTAACCCTTCGGGAACAAGCTGTACTGTTCCCATATGACGTCTTTTGTCACGTTTTCAATGTTTTCAGCTCTCGGACCAAATTTGAAAATTCAGTAACTGCGAAAAAAAGGTACTATGACTTCTAATTTGGATTGCTATTTCAGGCGTGTCTATCAATGTGTTGAACCAATTTTAAGGCAAATCGGTGACTATGAAAATTTTGTCACAGCTCCCCTTTAACTCTCTTGAAGCTTATACATATTTTTTAAAGTTGTGGCCCGGTGGTGACATTATTTTTCAATGGGATGGAACACAATAAATCAATGCTCAGATTTTTTGGGTTTTTTTAAGTATATAACGGAGGGCACGTGCAGTGCTTGCCAGCTGTCCCTACTGAGAGCATAGAACGGAAATATTGAGGGTGATAGGTTGTCGCCTTTCTTCCATTCGGTTTCACTGTGGCATGTCTGCTTCCCACCTGCATTACGCACCGAAAGATTATCCATCCCACATTTTGGCACCACTCATCTCTTTACCACGAATGGGCCTTTCAGGATTTTAAAGAATATGCAGGGGCATTTGTTGGTTCTGTTGTCTTCCAAAACGGAAAGTTTGCTCGCCTTGACATGCGTCGCACCACTCCCAAGGTGGAACTTGACCAGTGTGGTTGCATGGCTCCCGATCCGAGCTCTCTGACACGCATTGCACGGTAGTAATTATACGGTGTATTTACAGAAGCTGTACTGGGCTTTCTGTTTTGGGCGAGCGTCGTGTTTGCATAAACGAACGGCGCATGCGCACATTTATCGCAGGTGGCTTTGGCACTGGGAGAGGGCGAGCACAGCAGAGACAGAGCCGTATGTTTAGAGAGTTTGGCCATTCGTTGGGAAGTATAGGAGACAAATGAGGAGGCGCTTTTGGCCGAAAGCGGGCTGGGCGTGTTCCAGGGCGTCTTCACAAATTCAAAGGTGGCCAAATAGAAGACAGAAATAATACCCTGGCGGTGGTCGCGAGAAACAAACCTAATAAGTGCGTCGGAGTAACTCTCGGTGACTGAAAATATGGTGCACGTGATGTTTCAATCGCGGTCATCCAAAATCATGGCGGAAGAGTGCGACTAGCGGAACGATCGACATAATCCGTACGCCAAGCGCCGAGGGCCGAGAATCTGCTGTCCGAGCGGTCACACTCTGTCCGAGAAAAACAGAGCTGAGCGGCACATTCGTTTCTTACATCTTTCTGCATGATCATGATCGAAACATCACGTGCACCCTATTTTCAACCATGGAGGTGCTTATTAAAACCATATACCAACCTATACCTTTGATTAAAACAGTTTCTCGCTACCACCGCTAGACGATTCTTTTAGGCTTCTGGTTGGCCAAGACTGCATGTCAAGCCCATTTTCTGCGTCTGGTGCACGCCCTGGCTCTGCCTGTGCCTGCCATTGACCAAACTCTCTGTATACACGGCTCTGAGCAGGGATACTCTCGCTCTTTCACTGATAATAGTCGCGGTTGAGGCGCAGCGTGTTCGACCAATCATCGCGATGGCGCTGGGGGTCACGTGATCATGCTCCTCGCCACCCCTCTTTCTCGCCTTCGGTCGCCCGTCCCCCGCCGCTCTAAGCCTTTGCACGCAAGAATGGAGTGGCGGAAGGATACGCCGGAGCGAGCAGCAGGTGCTCGACGGCATAAACGCACCCGTGAGAGAGAACGTTGTCGATCTGTAGGCGCCGATGGTCTCACCCCGGGTGTTTGGATGGAATGCATCATGCTGTGCATAAACGTGAAGCGGCACGTAGAACAGAACGTCACCGCGCGAAGAACGGATGCGCCAGTGCGGCCAAGCAATTTGTGCAGCGTGTCCGCAAGGACGTGTTTGGTGCTAGCTGTTCTATGCACGATCGGTCGTGGTTCACGCGAGACCTGGTGTCTGTGCCAGCGGCTTGCCACGAGGTTCTTCAGTCATCATACTCGGCAGAGACCCGACTGCCTTCAAGCTGTGTGCTACGTGCCTATGTGGTGTTTGTGCGAAAGGCACATAGCGCACACATAAGAATCACTGTGCAACGCAAAAAAAAAATTAAATGTCACATAATTGCGTGACACAACATAACCGAAATTTCCGCTCAATCACGACGCAATATCGTCGAAGTGTTGCACCAGCTGACGCTGTCTATTCTCATCACGTCGCATGATCATCTGCATAATTTTTTTTAGAGTGCAGCTCTTGGGCGCTTGTTTCTGGCTTGAGCAGCGTCACCGTCGCCAACGGTGTAATTATGGGAAACTTCCGATAATGTAATGCATGGGTCTCACTCGTGACTTGCGCGTTGCATTATGGGACGTTCCTATAATGACGTCACAAGAATCACGAGTGATGTCATGACAGCCACGAGTGACGTCATTATGGGAAACATCCCATAATGCAACGCGCGGGTCATGAGGGTCTCCAATGACGTCACGAGGATTACCAGTAACGTCACTCATGACCTGCGCGTTACATCATGGGACGTTTCCCATAATGACGTCACGAGTGACAACACAAGTGACATCAACGAAGCTCACTCGTGAAGGTCACGACCTTCATGTGACCTTCACTAGGGTCACCAGTGCTGTCACGAGAGAGGAGGAGGAGGAGGAGGAGGAGGAGGAGGAGGAGGAGGAGGATGGAGAAGGGGGAGAGGGAGGAGAAGAAGAGGAGGGAGGAGGAAAGGAGGGGAGGATAAGAGAGTACAGAGGAGGAGGAGGGGCATACCCTCCTCTCTGTACCCTCCCCTCCTCCTCCTTAAAGGAGTCATGAAACGCTTTTTCAACTTTTTCCTGTTTAGCTTTCCTCCTCAACTCATAAATCGCGCATTCTACCAAACAGCTCAAGAAGACGGAAAGGGGGGAGTCCCCTCTTGCTCGTAATCTCGTTTGTGTACTCGGGCACAGCCATTCTCCTCCTAGAAGATTAGCCCGTCGCTCAAAATTCGAACAAAAGTTGCTTTCCCACTTCGTCCACCCCGAGGCTGACAGTGCTGTGGAAGCTACGTGCTCGTTGGGCCAGCCACACTTTTTCCACGTGATTGCGCTCTCTCGCGCATACCCACGCACAGAGAATGAGGTCAGGTGATGAAAGGGAGGCGGCTGATTGGTCCAGCAAGAGCGTAGCTTCTACCACAATGTCAGCTTAGGGGCGAAGGGATTAAGTGAGGTCCGGTGCTGTGTGACGTGCGTTTGGGCCCGGTGACGCGCTGCGGGGTCTGCGGATGTATCACAGTGAAAAGGCAGAGAGCTTACGAAGGGAAGGAGGTACAAAATAGTCCGCTGTGTTTTCAAATTTTCGTACCGAAAGTCAGGCTTTTCACTTTCTAGCTTTTTTTCTTTTGGCCCACTGAACGATGTGCTATTAGTAAAATCCCAATATAAATTGATTTATTCCATGCCAAAATTCGTTTCATGGGCCCTTTAAGAGCTGAGCTCTAATTCGGCATTACAGGGAGTTGTAAACGTCTTTCATTTTTTATTAGGCTTTACAAATTTGTTTTGAAAAAGCTGTGAAATCTACAATAATGCAGTTTGTGCAGGTGAGTTACATGGCTATGGGGATATAATATAGGGTGCTAAATGTCACAATAAGTCAGATAATTAGGTCGAATTTGTTGATTAACTCTTAAAATTAGTGGGAATAAAGATATGATTCTAATTAGAAACTTGCTGAGCATCATCAAAAACCACTAAATCAGTAAATTTTAGAAAGATTTGGAGCCCATGAGAAGCATGGGGGTGCTCTAAAGTTACCACTTGGGCAGCAGGCCCAAGGCTGGCAGTGCAGAGACGCGGACGATAATACCACCGTGCGCTTATCATGCGTTTTCGCACTGCTCTGCAAGTTTCTAATTGGAGCCAATTGTTTCTTTTCACTAACTAAAAAGTTAATCAACAAATTTTAGTTAATTATTCTACCTATCGTGGCAACTAACCTTCTTTATTATGTTCTCCTGTCCATATAACTCGCCTCTAATAACACCATTAGTGTAGCTTTTACAGCACTTTTCAAAAGAATCTGTGAGGCCTAAAAAAGAACACCTGTATAGAAATAGATGCCAGTAAAACGACCGTTCACATTAAAGCTGGCAGGAGAGGGAAATGGCATTTGCGAAGTCTTCAGTCCTTGCGTGGATGCAAATGCCACCCATGATTGGTCACAGGCTTCCGAGGCGGAGAGTGCCAAGCTGCAGTCCACGCTGGAGTCCTTGCGGGCTCAGCTTCAGCGTCTGCACAGCCTGGAGTTGGAAGGTGCTGACCTGGAAGCGTGGCTGCACCGTGCTGAGCAGGAGCGGAAGGGCCTGGAACGGGAGTCAGCCCGACTCCGGGTCGCACTACAGGTGGGAGAAATGCTGAGGGCTGTCGAATCGAATACAGTCGCCGGCCGATTTTAGGGGCGAAGCTCCTTAGGGGCTAGCCATGTCCGTCCGCCGTCCGCCGTAGGCCGGCGTCGGGTGCTCGTGCTTCTGCTCGTGAGATCACGTGCTCACGAGCACGTGAGCACATGCTCACGTGCTCGTGTAGGGCAAAAAAAAAATTGAAAAAAAAAAGATGAAAAAGTTATAAAAAAAGAAAAAGAAGAAAAACAAAAGAAAAAGAAGAAAACCACACATTCTCCTACTGACATGAATGAAAAGGCTCAAAGAAAAAGAAGAAAAAAAAGAGTAGGGGGTTCTGAGATGCCATCCCATCTGTCTGCTTAAAAAAAGAAAAAGAAGAAAACCACACATTCTCCTACTGACATGAATGAAAAGGCTCGGCATGCTGCGGCTCGGCGTCTACGCAGACAAGCACCACCAGAGCTTCGCCCCAAGCAACATCATTCACCACGTGGAGATGCGGTCAATTTTTCGGATGCCGATAATTCGGACGCCGATAATTCGGACTTGTTCGATATTTTGGACCTAAGGGAGGAACCATGATCTACCCGATTCTCAAGCTAATAGAGAGTTGCCGAGAGCAAACGGAGGCGTAACCTGAAGCAAGGCACTATTTACGACTTTTGTAGCGTGAGCTACACTGGCCGAGGTTGAGCAGTTTTGCGTGGCTCGCATAATGAGCCGTGCTGCACAAGCGTGAGGAGCAGTGACGTCACACGGCGCACAGCTGGCGCGCCGGAGCCGCTGCTGCCGCAAACTCCGCCGCCACCGCGCGCGCCTTGCCGGTCTGCGCAAGCACGAGGAGCAGTGACGTCACACGGCACACAGCTGGCGTGCCAGAGCCGCCGCCGCCGCGGACTTTGCCGCCACCGCACGCGCCTCGCCGGTCTGCGCATTCCAGAGGAGTGACATCATAGCCGCGGCAGACGCACTGGCGCCGTTGCGTGCCCAGCTGTGCGCCTCCTTTGCGCAGTAGCCAAGTCTGACGCTGCACCGGAGCCGCTTGATAGCGCCTCCCATTTTGTGCGCATAAGCTCACGCTACGTATATCCTGGCATAGCCGATCTAAGCCACCGCAATTTTTTTAAAGCCCGCTTAGGCGTAATAAAGGCAAGTTTTTTAATCTGCTGATTTTTCCGGACTGCTGTCTTATTCGGATGTTTTTTCGGTCCTGGCAAAGTCGGAAAGTCGGTCGGCGACTGTACTTCAATGTTCGAATTTATATACGAAGGTTTAGAATATTTGCTCGTCTGCGTGATATGGCGAGCATTGAAGTTTCAATATGGTCAAATCAAATACTTTATGTTTGAATAAATATTGAAAAGTTTATGATATTTGCTCATTTGCATGAGAATGCAAGTGGTCAAGCTTCAGCATGTCAATTGACTCTGGTCTTGGTATGTTGTGTGTGGCAGTCAAGGTGGCTTCAAAAAGCCCAAGTAGAATGTTTGACTCTTTTTTAACAGTGTGCTGCGGCGAATGCAGTGACTTCCGAATACTACTACTATTGAGTTCAGAGCTCGTAACTGGCTCGAGTAAGGTCTGATAGAAAACATAATGGTAGTAGTTCTTTACTTGCGTGCAATTTCGAATAATATTTCACTTTGAAGCTCTATTTAACAGTCTCCAGCAGTTGTAATGCATAGCTAGTTTGCTTGTATGTTGAACTCTTCGTGCAATTGGCTAAAATGCTTTCCAAGGTTGCAGAGGATTTTTTTTTTAAACCTTAGCTGTTCCAAAGTACAGACTTTTCTGCTCCCAAGTTTCTCTAAAACGGAAATTCTTCTGCTTCAAAAATTGCTCCAAAACTCTAGTTCAGGGGTGGCCAGGCTGACCCAGCCTAAGAGCCGCAAACAAAACCACAAAACTTCAAAGAGCCGCGAGGGGGAGGCAAACTTTTTGTCCAGAGCAATAAACGAAACTCGAACTACTTCCAATCTATCCGAGTCAAAAGCAGTTCAACTGTACGTAAGGTAGTAGTAGCACAAGACTACCAAACCGCAACCTGTTTTTCCGATTTAAAACGCGTTCCATTTCGCTTTTTGGGGAAGTGCTTGTGTGACCGGGAGGGAGGCGGGGAAGTGTGTGAGTATGTGTGTGTGTGTGTGTGGGGGGGGGGGGGGGGGCGTAGGGGAGGGAGCGGCAAGCCGCGCTTCAACACGCAAAGAGCCGCAGCTTGGCCACCCCTGCTCTAGTTGTTTCAAATAATACTGTATTCAATATTCACTTCGAGATGAACTGTAATATTAATATTTTATGAAGTGTTGATTGCGGCGCGTTAACCCCGTAGAGCGCGCTTCTTACTGAGCACGGGTGCACTGCGGAGAAGCAACACCCGCGAAAGTGAGGTCTGCGGGTGTAGCTAGGGCGCCTTCATGTGCGCTTGGCTTAGGGTGGAGACATCTGGCCATTTTGTCCCACACTTTTATTTTTCTTTTTTGTTCAGAAGTGCATGAAAGAGCGTGTCCCTGCACGCGTTTGTGGCGCTGACTGTGCTATGGCGACATTTTGTTTTCGTCGATTGCTTTGTATTTTACCCGTGAGCGCGTTCTGTCGGCATCGGGTACTACAAAGGGTGGCATCACCCTAAACAGAAGGACATTGAGGCACCCTAGGTGTAGCTTCCCCGCAGTGCATTGGTGCTCGGTAAGAAGCGCACCCAACGGGGCAACTTGCCGCGATCAACATTTTGAAAAGTATGACTATCGCAATTGGGCGCTTGGAAGAAAAACACACCTTCAAAGCGGGATGGTGCACGCATGTGCCTGGTGTATTTAAAAATAAACAGAAACTTTTGAATGTTCGCATATACATTGCAGTAAAATTTTCAAAATTAAACTGTGGCTGTATGTTAGGGAGAGAAGTCCTGACATCCTGCGTTCATCAATCGTGATTTATTTTTCAAGTTCGAGATTGGAGAGAATATTTGCACGGGCAGCAAGGTTTGTAAATCCCCTCAAATAAGTATAGCTGGGCATCTCTATAGATTTAATTTTATGTCAAATCCGTCGTTTCCATGCCATCCCAAGGCATCAGACTTTTTGAGGTCACAATCCATAAATGCAGTTAGGTTAAAATTAGCTTATAAATGGACATGTGGAATCTTGGGAGCAACCTTCACGAGTTTAGCTGGGTCTTTGTTTAAACATAGTGCAGTAGTAGCGAAAGGCTTGAAGAAACTATTCGATATTAGATCTGAAAATATTCAACCAAATCCACTATTTGGTTCTGAGCTTTGAACTCAAAAACCACTATTTGAACATGACTAATATGCATGCATCAACAGAGGGGTGCTGACACAAAGCAACAACATGAACGCCTATTTCCTGTTCGTGTTATTCTTTTTTGGTGTATGTGTGAGCTTCCTTTGATCTTGGGTTGTACAATGTTTAACTTCAACCAACTCAGCATGTGTTTTGTTACACTGTTAATGAATAGTTGTTTTGATTGAATGACTTGAACTTCGCGCTTTCGTGCTGTTTTTGCGGCGTGTTTGCCCAGGCCAAAGACGTTTCCCTAGACGAGCTCTCATCACGTGTGTCGCTACTGGAGCGTGAAAACGAGCAGCTGCGAAAGGATGCTCAGGCGCAAGCTCCAACTGCCGCCCGGGCTCGAGAGTTGGAGCAGCTCTGCCAAGAACTGACTCAGAAAGGAAGCCTGGACAGCAAAGCCCTCACCGATCTGCGTCAGGTAAGAGGTCGATTGCCATGCTGCCTCCATTTACTCAAGAAGTCCCCATGCCTCCCAAAAGTTTGCATCACCCCACAAAAGTCCCTACATCTTTTTAAAATTTTCTATTTAGGGGATCTTAGGGAAGACCTCTGGCTGATCTAGGATCAATTCTGCAGTCTCCAGTTTTGTGGGGCTTGTCGGCCTTCGAAATTATCCAGTTGATTACACAGATACGTCATTCTTGTTTTGATAACGATGTTCCTAATATAAAAATTGTAGCATGCAGCATAAAAATCATTAATCTTTCTGGTCTATTCATTTTGTTAGCTTTTTCTTGCCCTTCAAAAGTCCCCATTTCTGGGGATTTTGGGGAAGATCTTTTGGAGATTTGGTACAATTCTTTCCAGTTTTCTTTATACACACAGATGCATTATTCTACACATTATAATGTTTGCTATATAAAAACATTGCATGCAGCACACAAAAAAAAGCCTGATCTTTCTTGTCTATTTATTTTTGTCAACTTTTGCTTCCTCTTTTTATTTATGACTATAGACCTTTCCAAAAACGAGCTTGTGGCCGGTGCCATTTTGAGCGTTCGTGCGTATGGCGCATGCTTTGCTCGCTTTCCGAAGCGACGAACATGCACGTGCTGGGCTGTGAAGATCGCACGCTGGACTGTGATTTTGTAAACATTAGAAAGGTCTATAAAAACAAAAGGGTTTAAAAATAATGGTTGACGCAGAGATCCTCATCTTTCGACTGTCAAAAAGTAGTAAATTGTGAACAGCTTGAACTTCTCACTCCGATACAGTGCGATCATGTGTGACTGCAAAAAAATCCAGTATTTTGCAAATTTTCTGCGCAGGAGCTGGTGGAAGAAAAGCTTCGGAGCGATCAACTCACCGGTGAACTTGAGCGCATCGCCTCTAGCCTGGAGCTGACCACAAGCCTGTGGAAAAGTGAGCGAGAAAGCAGGTGAGTGATTCCTGGGTGATTAGTGGCGTAGCCAAGGGGGGCTTGTGGGGCTTCAGCCCCTCCTTGAAATCCAGCCGACCCTATAATATACACATGCATTTTGATGACCCCTTTCCCTCCCCCTCTCCGCACCCCAAGTCATAGACATCCCAACCACCTCAGCCCCCCCCCCCTGAAAAAAAATTCCTGGCTACGCCACCGCCACTGGCGAGTTTTGTTGTGACACATTGCACACTTTGTGGATTATGAATGCATTTTTAAGGAGTCTTTATTAGCTTGCAGATCTCTTGGGGAAGGCTGCCAGAAAGGTTTTCTTTCCTGCAACTGAAGTAATTTTTTCCAGAATGAATTATTGTCAATGTGTCGACACCTTCCTAAGACTTTTCGAACTTACAAACGCGTTTATCTAAGTTTTGTTTTTCCCATGAATTCTCGGTTCAGGAGGGTTGTCGTTTTATATTGAAATGATATGTGTAGCCAGTTGTTGTACTGTCTTTACTGAAATTTTGTAAGAAATGTGGCTCTGCACTTTCTTTCTTCATTTTCATGCTCTTTTGTCATCAACAGTTAAAAATCTTTCTCCTCAATGCACTAAAAAGAAAATATTTAAGTTTGTGCAACACGATTTTTGAAGCATTTCACACTCTTTTTTAGTATATTGAAATCTCTGGGTCCAAACGAGATAACCTATTTTCTCAAAAATGCACGAACGTGTGTGCGTCGTTGCTAGACAAACCCGCAAACCTGAACAGTTTGGTTTACCTATTTATCCTTTCCGTTGCAGTCGAGAAACGCAGATGCCTTCGCGGGACACTGGATTCCTGCCATTGCTTTGCCTGGAGAAAACCAAAGCCGTCCTTGACGAGTGAGTGCCATGCTCTCTTGTTGCACCGGTTTTTGCCGGAGCTACTCAAAAGCAGGGGTGTGACATCTGCGGCGATTGCACCATTTTGATACAAACCCAATTTTCTGCGCCTGGTTGCGCCAAAAACGCGAAATCGGTCGAAATTGCTCCACACTGCGCTAGAATTAGCTTATAACGAAAGCTTGGTTAGCAACATTCAATCTCGTCGTAATCTGTCGTACACGGCACGGGTACAGGGTGGCGCAAGCAACCGCCGGATTCGAAGATTTTAGCTGTAGTATCCTTCTATACCTATGATACGTGTTCTTTTCCCAATTTTCCTACTACTACTTTCTGCTGTCATTTGTGACTGCATGCTAACGGTGTGCTGTCACGCGGTCTCGCGGTCTGGCCGCGGGAGGTACGACGCACAGACTATCAAGATGAGCAAACCTAAGTATTTCTTTCGTTTTGAGAGTAAACCTTTTCTTAAAAGTGCTATTGAGCGCCTCCATTGCGTAATTGTTCATTCGTGTCCGTAATCTCGTCAAAATGGACGGCGCCGTCGCCGTGAGTACTTTCGGTTATCACACACGTGCTTCCAGCGCGTGAGCAATCGAATGAATCGGTCACACACCCGTATTTGGCAGTGCATGTGCTGCTCATAGTTTTTCTACCAATTCACTATTTTCCTTGTGACTCACTTTTGTGGGGAATTTTTTTCTATCTGCACGTGCTTTCTACGAGCGTCCGATCGATGTCTGGTTGTAGTAAACCGTGCTTCCCTGTTCATGCTCTTGAATCACCGCTTTAAAAAGTTTTGCACTACATTTGCGCTTTGGCACTAGTTCGTATAAGCTTAAGGTACCTGGTGCCCACCTAACTTTGCAGCAAGCCTGTGTTTCCTTTCCTCATCTATGCGCATGGAACTCGCATTTGCCTTTTCCGTTTTTTTTTCTTTTTTATATTTTATCTCTGTGCGTATCGGCGCTGATGACTTATTGGAACCAGGGTAGACAAAATAATGATTAAAAAAGAAAAATTGATTTATGTGATTTAATCAGATTTTTTATAATTTAAATTGCTGATAAGCTCCTCTAACATTTTCTGCTCCTAATTTGCTCCAAACTGTAGACTTTTGTGCTTCGAAGTTGCTCCAAAATGCATAAACTGCTGCTCCAAAATGATAATTTTGTGCTCCTAAGCTGCTCCAAAATCCAGATTTTCCTGCTCCGAAAATTGCTCCAGAACCTGTTTCACCTGTCTCACCCCTGAAAAAGTGGCATTCTCTAAGAGCCTATTTAAAAAGAGGGCATACAACATCCTTGCAGTCTTTCTCTTCCATACTTTCAGCAATAAACTTGAGCTCATGGCTGGCTTTTATGTTTCTCAAGTTAAAAATGCAACCTTTTGGACTGTCAGATTTCTGAAGTAGGGTATCTCACGGCTGGGGATGCATTGTGCATTGGTTTCTTTGCCTTTAAATGGGTCACAAAAGTAGGTTTTGGGATTGTCTTCTTGTGGCGCGAACTCGATCTATGAACCCTAAGCATCCTACAAAACCCAAAATTAAAATCACGGGTGGCCTTTTTCGCCCTTAAAAACGCGACCAAACACTGTGATGTGCCTTTTTTTTCCAGATATCTCGGAAAAGGGGCGTGTCGCGGTGTTTGGTTGCATTTTTATAGAGGGAAAAAAGTCTCGCATGGTTGTAATTTTGGGTTTCCTGTGATACTCAGGACGGATAGATTGAATTTGCGCCATAAAAAGTGGATCTCAGAATCCACTTTAGTGCCCCTTTTAACCCGTGGACGGTCATCACTGTGTACATTTGAAAGTGCCCGCCTACATGCAAAACTTTGCGCACCGCCACAGGTGTTGCTATTTCTTATGTCTTTGGCAAACCATAAACATTATATTTGTATGGTGTTTCGCTTTGCTGGGCTATTTATAGTTCTCAAATTAGACGCTCCGCACATGTGACGCTCACTTCGCATACCAGCCGCTCTGGCGGTAGTGCCAACAGGAGCACTGGCTCTTTGGATTCAGACTTTTCAGCGTTTTAGGAATTAAATTCAGAGGATGAGAGCTGGTCACAAGACAGAGAAGCTCTAGAAAGTACCTCCGGTTAGGAATCCGAAGCCACTAGAATGTCGCGGAAGCGGACGCGCCAAGATGAAATTGAACGGAATGAAGATGACAACTTTTTGCCGTCAATATTTTTGTTTGATGCTTCTAAGCCTAGACAGCTTGCAAGCACTGCATGTGCAGTCGCTTGATAATTAAAAAAAACAAACTGTGCATTGACCTTTTCTTTAGACTAATCCTTTGGAAAAGACCCGACCACTGGGCAAATATCTTTTTGGCAGAAAAAACTTGACCGTCATGGTGTTAAAGCAGAGTGGTTGAAGAGCTGGCTCGGGGTTGTTTACTTGCACAGGATTGAAAACCTGTCTGCAGTGAGTGCAGAGGAAAAGCGAAGCAAGGCGGACCGCGAGGCACTTCTGCCCAAGAGCACCGAACTCATTGAATGCTTGCCAGAGGCTACGGAAGGGTGAGAACTCGCTTCAAAATTTTATCTTCCTCATTAGCTGTAAGAACTTTTTGGACGACATTTAAGTTTATGCAGCCATGCCTCGTTAATATGGATACCCCGCCATACGGACGAAAGTCTTGGGGACGAACCGGGTAAACATGTGCACTGTTCCCTCATTATTACGGACGATTTTGGGGGGAAACGAGTTGGGACTAGCGTAAAATACCGAGCGTCTGCCTACCCCAGCGGTGGCGTGCCCCTATCCCGCACATCGTTGTGTAGAGGATCACATGACCACTCATACCACGTGATAGCCATGTTTTTGGCGGCCCGAGGCCAATGTTGCCCGACGGGGCCGAAGTTTTGGTTTCGGTTTCGGTTTCTGCCCATGTTTCAAGTAACATTTAAAAAATATATCCTATTTTTCGCGATGCAAATGATGGAGTGCCTTTTAGTAGTGCTTTTTAATGTGAAATCACTCATGATCCCGAAATTATTGGAATTCAGCGGAGTTGCCCTTTAAATTTGCTGAATGTTCCTGAATGTGTTTTACATTAGCCCTGTGTGTTCTTTGCATTTATTTTTATTTGCTTAACATTATTATTTTCCTTAATATGAGGTTCCTTACGAGCGTTGAAGGTCTAATAAATGAGAAAGCTGTCTAATACTGCGAGGATATTCAATTTAATTGCAGCTTCTGCGTTTCATCCCCTTTCAAAGCCAAGTGCATGCCACATTGTTGCCGCCAGAAATCTGTTCCTGGTTGACATGTTCCTTTTGTGCCGATGAACCTTTTAAAAAGAGGTTCCCACCTTGAAAAATTAAAGGATGATTGATTGATTGAAGTGTGTTGCATTTCGTCAGTGTGGACAGGGACAAGCTGATCTCTCGGAAAGGTGTTGGAGCTCAAGGACAACATCCTGACCTTGGAGAAAAAGGTGCGGCACTGCTTTGCTCTTCCACTTCCCGAATACAAATTGTGCCTGTGCTTTTTTCTGGTTCTTAGGTGAAGTTAGCCAAATGCGACTCCTTTCAGTACCTTTTAAAATTTTCACGCTGTAGTATGCTTTGCAAAAGTTACGAGGGCTGATTGAGAAATTATGAAACTGCTAATTTTTTTTTCTTTGCAAGGAGGTACATGGGCAGTGTCGTGCTGGGGTTTGTGAAGGTAGTACTTCCACGTGTCTGAATTCTCAGTTGGACTGTCGTAGCCTTTAGCGTTCTGTCGCAGCAAGCAAAGGCACCTCGTACGTGTCGTCATGGCAGATGACAAGGACGTGCTTGCAAGAGTATGGCAGGGGATTTATTCAAAATTCAAAATTAAACGGTCAGCTAGACGATAGGGTACTCGGGAAGGGGATTTATGCTCGTCGAGGTTTTTATTTGTGCATGACATTTGAGAGCCCAAATACCCAGAACACAATTTGCGGCTTGAAATTTGTTTTCTTTCAACCCGAAAACCGTCGATTGAGGACTGGCTGGTTCGAGTCGCGCTCACTCTCTCCTTTGTGGTCACGTGCCATTCAGACACGCAGACCAAATATAATCAAAGTCATGGGTCATTGAAGGCACATGCTCAATATTAAAATTGAAAAAAAAAAAAAAAAATGAAATCCCTTTTTTGTGGTTTCTAAAAAGCAACTAAAATGTTTATTGAAAAAAAAAAAAAAGTACAGGGAGCACTTTGTGCATTCTTTGCGTAATTCTCGACACGGCGTCGTATTGCGGGAGACGCGGGCTGGATGAGGCGGACTAAGTGATAGCTGCGGACGACCGACGTGGGATTTCTGCTTCAGAACTGTCGTTCGTGGTACCGGCAAATCTGTCTAGCTTGGAAAGAGAAATGTTTTACCGATCAGAACATTAGAATTTATTCCCTACAACAAATAAAAACCGCCAAGCTGATTTGCGCGAAGACATTGCCGAGTCGTTGCCCCTTTTCTGGCTGAAGACATCGCTCGTCTTACGAACACCAATTGGTAAGAGCTTGAAAAATGTGCCCGTCAAGCACTTCGTGCTTGGCGTTTGCGTTTTTCGGTGTGATGTGCGTGTTTTTAGTCTGCTTCGCACAACAAAAAAAACGAAGGAAAAAAAAGGATGCGGTCGGGTGTAGCTGAATGACATCTGGCGACTCTCCCCTCCTCTACATTTCTCCTTCCTCCCCAGTCCAGTTCCAGTATCGAGCAGTTGCATTTTTTAACTTTATTAAAAATATATGTGACGCTGTACCAACATATTGATTGGGTAGTCTCCTGACACCGTATTAAATAGCCTAACAAAAAATTAAAACATTTTTTTTTTTTTTTGAGGTGTTGGTGTTTTTTTAAAGAGTGGTGACAGCACTGTAACACTTCATATAGCCTGGACTTACTGCCGCGCGAGTTCTGGGTATTTTCAACACTGAAAAAAAGAAATAAAAAATGCACGAAAGGAAGATTTTTTTATGCGATGAAGTGAACAAAGTCACTGCTGCAATGCTGAAAGTGATGTCGCAAAGCATTCTTTTACATTTCTTAGAATTGTTTTTGAAACATTCTCAGCAATATATCGAATGTGTAGGACGCTGCTTTGAAGAAAGAAAAACAAGCGGAGCCCGTTGAGTCGCCCGATTCCGAATAAAAAAAAGTCGGCTCTCATTACTTTTCAGCCGGCCCTCGTAATATTGCTAATATAGCGAGATCAGGTGGGCACCCGTTTGCCTTTTCGCCGCATTCTAAGACAGGCAGCGGCCCGGCGGCATTTGTTACAGAACGGCGTCTTCGAAGAGGAGAACTGGCGCCTCCGCAGCCAGCTCCAGGCGCTGCAGGAGCACACGGCGTCACTTCAGGGGCGCGCGACGAGCGGGGAACAGCGGCGCCTCTCGCTTCAGTCGCAGCACGCGCAGCTTCAGGTGGAGGCGGCCTGCCTCGGGTCGCAGCTTGCGGCCCTGCAGCAGTCGGCCTCCCAGCTTCAGGAGCGGCTCGGCAGGATAGAGGCGCAGAAAGATCAGGTGGGGCAGTGTCCCGAGATACGCTTGAATGTATCGACAGCCGAGGCACTGTCTCGGCACTTGGGGGGGGGGGGGGGGGGGGGGGGAGGGAGGGAGGGAGGGAGGGAGGGAGGGGAGGGGAGGGGTCTTTCTATTGCCTCACTTCTTACCCGACAACCTAAGGCAGGGCGTTTAGAACTTTATGACCTTGAGGAACCCTCGCCTGCCCTAAACGGCAACCGAGCGACTCGTCGTTGATGCGACAAGGCGGTGCAGAAGTCTACGGACCTTGCGAGCAATAATGCACATTCAAGGGGGTGTTTAGCTCGTAGCTGGGCATACTGGGTCTGCTTAAATGGGTCTTCAGCTGGAAAAATATTTTTACTTGGGGGAATCCATGCGAATACTTTGGGGAAACCCTAGGTTCCCAGGAGCCCAGTTTGAAAGCCCACGATGTAAGGCTTTTAGTTGCACCGAGATACATCGCCCATGTACGATGCAGACCAATTTATAGACCGTTTTCGTCTGATGGTTGCCATGTTGAAACATGGCGTACGTGGGTTGGGGGAAAAAGAACAAAAAACTAAATAGTTTAAGCGCAACAACAATAAAAAAAAGTGTAGCCAAGAAAAAAGCAGAACTAATGGCACAAACCCCTTCAATTCTGGCACCTTGCTGTCGTCAAATAAAGTGATTTGCTAATTTTGCCCCAACTCGGCTATGTCAGAATCCAACGTGGCTTCCGTCATGACAAAACTGTCTATCAGTTCAGAAGTTTGAGAAATTAAAATGTTACAATGTAGTGGTTTCTCTCTATCTTTTTCCTTCAGTAATTCTGTCTAAGTAGAGCTTTTTTGCACATGTATCCTTGTACCATGTACTTCATTGTTAGGGTGTCTGCACACCTGGGAAACCTGTAATTTATGGGAAATTTATGGTCACCCATAAAAAATAAAGTAAACGTTAGAAAATTTTAGAAAAAAACATTATGAGAGTCGCGAAGCTTTCTGAAAAAATCTTATTTTGCCGCTTTTGCTTTCGTGTGTGCAATTCTATTAGTAAGCCTAGAATTGTGCAACTACCGATGTTGTTTTTCGGAGATTGCGTGATTGCTCCAGCCATCCAAGCAAACACAACAACTCTGCTATTCGTGATAGTACAGCGTTGCCATCTTAGTATTGTAGGTCTGGACTCCATTTTTAAACTAATCGCTCGAGGAGACAGAATTAGAGTCGGAGAAAACCCGGGAACGTTGCTTCGCTCCCCTCGGCCTTTGACCTTTCCCGACATTAGACGTTTTTCGTTCGTGTCGGGGTGCAGCTGAGCAGCGAAAAGAGCGAGCTCGAGCACAGCCGGGAGGCCCTGGTGCGAGACCACCAGGTGCTGGAGAAGCTTCACGAGCAGCTGTCGGCAGACTACCAGGCCCTGGCCTCCAACCTGAGCTGCGTCAAGGCCTCCTGCAAGCTGCTCAAGCAGGAGAACACCGCCCTCAAGGTAGGACCGTCGACATTCCTCGCTCTGCCGTTGCTCGCTTACCTACGCACGTTTGAAACTGCTGCCTCTGGGCACCACCATCTTGCTGTCGAGCCTGGAATGCATCTCTGACTGGTGTGCTTACCGCGTCGTCGTTTGTGGTCTCCCGATTTTCACCTGGTGACGCCATGGAAGTGTCGTGTTCTTGCCTGTCGCGATCTCGGCAGCGGCACAGCAGTAGAGGCAATTGCAGCACGTTCGGCTGTAGGTTGCTCTTCTGCGTGATAGTCCACGAAAGCCTGGCAGCCTGTAGTTGGGTCGTTGCAGCTACAGCAATACTTGCGTTCGCTCGTCTTTTCTGCCAGAAGTTATGCGGAGCGCAAGTTCGTCTGCTTCCTTTGCAGGGGTTGTGGCGACATCAGAATACCGAGCTCCGATTGGCTCTGAATGAAGGATAGTGGGTATACCTCAAAGCAAGCTACCTTGAAGTCTACCCACTATTCCCCAATCAGAACCAATCGGAGCTCGGCGTTCTGATGTCACCACAACCCCTGTGCAAGAAGCGGACGAACTTGCGCTCCACATACGACCAACCGTCAGGATTATGGTATCTGACAGCATAACACACCAGTTCCCGTGGGGTCTAATTACACGAGCGAATGACGTTTTAGCGAATAACGGGGGCGCGTGTTAAGCCATCCGCCGCGCTGCACTTACGCCGCTTCGCGGCGATAGTCTCCGGCGGCTTATTACAAAAATGTGAACCCATTTGGCCCACCCGAAAACGCCGCTTCATGGCGTCCGACTACAGTCGAACCTCGATATATCGAACTGCGCGGTGATGGCGAAATAGTTCGATATAGCCAGAATTCGATATATTAAATCACATCACAAACGCGTCAAAAACTTGTTAAAAGCGCGTGGCCGTCGCGCTCCGCGAAGCGCCGACAGGCGGCACATGCGCACCGACCGACCGCAGAGGCGGGAGCAGCCGCGTGTCGTCTGCTACGGCGCGCCGCCGTGCCGCTCAGCTTGCGGGAGCTGGGAAATCTCGCACTCGAAGGCTGAATTAAAATATCGAACTCCGCCACCCCAAACAGCCAGCGCTCTTTTGACAGGCGGCGAGCTTTCCCGCAACACCGAGGGTGTTGCGGGAAAGCTCGCCGCCTGTCAAAAGAGCGCGGGCTGTTGCGAAGACGTTGCCAAGGTTTGCTTTCCCGCAACACCGGGGGTGTTGCGGGAAAGCTCGCCGCCTGTCAAAAGAGCGCGGGCTGTTTGGGGTGGCGGAGTTCGATATATCCATTTTATGCCCGACCTTGTTCGAAATAAAAAATAAAAAATGCATGCGATTTTCCGCGTGATATAGAAAGCGTTCGATATAGGCAATAATTCTATATATCCGTGTTCGATATATCGAGGTTTGACTGTATTCGCTAAAGTGTCATTCGGTGAAACGTGGGCGTTCGCTAAAATGTCATTCGATCAAGTGAGTGCCTCTCGTTCCCGTGACGTAATTTCTTACCTGTTTGGAAACCATTTTGATGCATGGACGACATAGGACGCCAAACACACTAGTCGTGGATGCATTGCAGGTACGGTAGTTTTGCCGCTGGTGAGTGTAAATGGTCTGTTAATCGAGCCTTGCTTGGGCATGCTCACAGTGGCCACAATGGCGCCCCAAAAAAGTGTTTTCCGCCCATGGTGGCCATACTAGCCCTTGAATGCTCTAGTTTTTAGGGGGCTGAGAAGACGGAACTGTGTCGTGGCACTTGCAGGAGCAGCTCGAAGAAGCGACACTCGCCGGTGAAGTACTGCGGCTTGCCCACGACGACCCGCAGGGCACAAACCTGCGCTCCGAGAATGCCAAGCTAAAGGTGGGTGGAGCGATTTCAAAGAACTGCACGGTACTGACCGAAGATTCAAACAAGTGCCTGCCGATGGGCCGCTGGCAGCCGCATTGAAGCAGTTTGAGCAGTGGCGTTGCAAGGTGGGGACGGAGGGAGTGAATCACTCCGGGTGCAGTGCTCAGGGGTGCAGCTGGGCAGTGAAAGGGGGGGGTGCCGCTGACCCTAGTGACACCACCGAGTTTAAGCTAGCATATTCGAAGTAGAGTGGAACCCACTTGAAACACTAAGGTAGATTTTGAAATTGTCTTTTCATGATGCGAACTCAATCTGTGTGCCATAAGCATCCCAGAACACCCAAAACTATAATCGGGTGTGGGTTTTTTTTCTTATTAAAAATGCAACCAAACATAGCATTATGCCTCTTTTTTTTAGATGTACAGTTGAACCCGGATATATCGAATTCAAAGGCGATCGTAAAATAGTTCGATATATCAATAATTTGATATACAAAAATATGTTTGCTTTAGCTCCACTTGAAATTTCTGCGCGTCTCTGCTAATACCGAAGTCCGCGACAAACGGGACCTTACCAAAATGAGCCTCTAAGAGCCGCTAAATACAGTAGAGCTTAATTGCTGATGATCACAAGCACGTTTTTGGGGTCGTTTACGCCTGGCCACGACCTCGTCCAACAAAACACGAAAATAGTTTAAAAAAATGAAAGAACGGAAAAAGCGAGCCTCATACTAAAAACTTTCAGCCTTTCCACTCTGGTGAAGAAGGAAGACCAGCGAAGCTGTACTATGATGGGGTGACCTCAAGCACGACCTCTTGGACGACGCCTAGAGGACGACGTCTAAGACGACCTCAAGGACGACGTTTAGGACGACTTCTAGGACGACCTCAAGGACGACGCCTAAGACGACCTCAGGGACGAAGTCTAGGACGACCTTAAGGGCAACCAACCTCAAGGACGACCTCGAGGACAACGTCTACGACAACTTCAAGGACGACCTCTAGGACGACCTCAATGATGACTTCTAGGACGACCTCAAGGACGACTTCTAGGACGACCTCGAGGACGACGTCTAGGACGACGCCTAGAGAAATTCAGCCTTTCCACTCTGGTGAAAACCAGAGTGGAAAGGCTGGAAAGGTTGCCAGCATTTATGAGCGAGGCCGGCAAGCCGGGTCTGGTTGCCGCCGTCGCTCATAAATGGCGGTGGCTGTCCAGAGTTTTGTGTCGACATTTCTTTGTGGGGGACACGATCTTCGGGAAACTAGCCCTTAACAGCTCCGCTGTAAAAAAAGGACTCTCGATCCATAGAATAAAGTTAAGCAAGCAACAAAAAAGAAACCTCACTAAAGTCGGGCAGCAAAAAAAGAAAAAATGGGCAAAGCAAAAACGGCGAAAGAAAAAGGTAAACAAAGATAAGGTGTTCAAAGTGTGATTGCTCAACCGTTTTGTCGGCACACTCGACTTAAGAAAGACTTTTTTTTTGGCTTATTTTATTTTGGGGATAAGGAGTCGCGCAGCGACAGCTGTGTTCGGGGAAAGAGCGCACGTACGCTATCGTTCCAACAGCAGGCACTCCCTGCCCTCCATATGCGCGCGTGCCCTTCCCCTTGCTTTTGCCATCCTCCACTTGGCAATGCGAGCTATGTGCTCGCCGTTGGCACAATCCGACCACGGGAGAAGTGACGGGCGCGGGAGAAGCGACGGGCGGCGGGGCTTCGTTCGCTACATCGAGTGTCCCCGCCATGGGAGTTGATACAGAAAAACAACGCTCTTATACCATTATACATGTGATTTTCAAGGGGATGTTTGGTCTGTTCGACATAAACAGTAATTCGAAATACCCGGGTGTGATATAACTGGGCTCGGCTCTACTGTATTCCAGTAAGCTTAGTGGAAAAATTTTCCCGTTAAATTTAGCGGAAACATTTCCCAGCCTCGACGATTCTATTGGAAACACATCTGGAGATCTGCCACGAATCCTTGCCAGTAACGGCTGTTGCCATAAAATAAGAAACTAAAAACCGACGGTGAAAAGTAATCTACTATGTTACCCTAATGTTTGCCAGCAGTATAGGCATCAGTACAAGATGCAAGCAATCTCCCTAGGGCGTATACTGCTCTTCTGCCCGACTCCCCTGCCCGATCTTGCAGCTGTTTGGGAGTAGCATCGTATAAGCTAAGAGGTGCACGTCTCTGCGGGTCTCCCACCAACAGGAGGAAGCAAGTGCGTTGCGCCAGGCAGAAGAGCGGACCCGTGCAGAACTGGACTCCCTGCGCGCCCAGCACCGGGCCCTCAAGGATTCGCACAGCAGTCTGCGCATGGACCACTCCCGGCTCAGGGGAGACCTGGAGGAGAGCAGGGGCGACCTCGCCACCGCAAGGCTCGACCTCTCGCGACTGGTGGCCAGCTACGAGGTATTGCAACACCTTTCCAGGACTAAGGGGTTCCGTATACCGAGTCTCACACGAGCATCCGCATTGCCTGTGTAACAGTCAAGAAAGGGATGAGAATTTGAAGGTCATGATGATGTCTCCAAGGTCATTGTGACCTTACGCATGTTTTCTATCTTTTTGCTTTATTCTGTGCACCCGCCGTTGCCTGCTCAGTAATTCACATACGGTAGATTTGAGAACCTGAAGGTCATGATGACCACTTCAAAGTCACCAGGACCTTCAGTGCCCTTTGTTCGATCCTGGCCTTCTGAAATAGTTTTATTTTCTTTTAATTGATGCCGGTTTTTTTTTGGAAAACTTGCAAGCACCTCCCATATTGACTGGGCAGTGATTCAGAAAGGGTTGAGTATCTTAAGGTCACGACGACTGCTCCAAGGTCATTACGACCTTATTGTCTCTTGTCCAATCGTCGGTTCTCGTGACATGTGAGTTTGTAGCTTGTTCCTGCATTTTCATCACGCAGAAAAATGCAAATCTGCAGCATCTGCGATCTGTGGCATAGGTTTCTGTGACATGGGAGTTTGTAGCGAGTTTCCGCGCAGTTTCACGCACCGCGGAACCAGAGTTTGCCGCGTCTACAATCTGTGCCATCAGTTTCTGTGGCATGCAAATTCTTTTGTGTGTTCCCGGATGTTTCACGTACCGTGGCATGCGAATTCGCCGTCTCCGCGGACCATGGTATCAGTTCCTCCGTCGAGTGGTTCATGGCAGGCGTTTATTGCTAATTTTTCATCAAACTTTGCCGTCACATCCCCAGAAATCACCCACCCGACATCCTTCACCGTTTCTCTTCTTGACGGATGGGTATCCGTATGGGATTTTATGGTACACACTCACGACAGAAGTTGTGGGGAAAGTTGTGGGGGTTGTGTGGCGCGATGCCGTAGCACCAACGAAGGAAGCTTGCTTTTTTTTTTATGGCCTTGAAATTTGGCCTCGAAAGCACGAGCGTTTATGACGAGCTCCCAACATCTACGTGCAGGCCTCGGTGGCTCCAAAGCGAAGTGCCAGCCTACGCATCTTCGGGTGGCGGGTTCGAACCCCGGCCGAGGTGCCCACATTCTGACGGAGGTTCAATGCGGAGAATGCCCGAGATTTCGCTTGCACGTCAAGAGATCCCCGGGTGGTCGAAATTAATCGTCGGTCCTCCACTGGTGCGAACCAGATGCCCTTCGTTGATGCCTGACAGTGCGTGGGATTGGACTGGTTGTTTTCTCATGCTTCGACTAAACTGCGCCGCAAAAAGGATTGCGAATAATGGCGCTCAGACTAGAAAAACAATTTAACACACAGAAATAAGCAATTTTTTTAAAAATTTACATACGTCACGTCATCGTCTCGTACGTAACGTCTCGGTGTCGTCATTTGTAATCCTTCGCAGCTCAGTTTAATCAAAGCCCTCCGTTGGTTTGGCACATAAAACCCCCGAACTTGACGTTACGTTTGGCATTGTGTGCTTTTGCCGCTTTCCGCATTGGCTGCACAGTTTGCGTTGGGAGGCGCGTCTCGCCTTGCTCATGCCGCACTACTCTGTCGATGGCGATGCAGGTCCTTTCCCAGGCGCAGGGGGCGATGCAGGAGGAGCGGCAGCGCCTGCTGTCGGGCCTCTCGTCCCTCCTGCGCCTCTACCGGGGCCGTCTGCCCGAGCCGTCCTCCTCGCCGGGCTTCCAGGAGGAGTGCCTGCTGCTCCGAGACCTGGAGGCCGCACGGGACGACCTCGAGAGCTGTCTGCGGGACTACGCTCGCACGCTGGACGGGTGAGGGGCCGTCCTTAGCTGTCAACAAGCGAGCGTGCTTTCATGTCTGGGTTGGGTTGGGAAAATGTGCCGGGGATGACAGAAAAAAAAACAAAAAACAAGCAGGTGCTTCAGAGTTAAATGGGGAAAAGTGAAATAGCAGGGTCAAAATGTGGGACCACAAGAGAAAGTGAACTTTGCGTCCCGCCGGAGCGCTAGCCGTGGCAGTGCTTTCCTTTAGAGATGCTAAGCATGACAATTTTTGTGTGATAATGCCATTGCTGGGAAAAGTACATCTTAAAAGTGCTTAAAGTAAAGTACAAATTAAGTGAGAGGTTACATACTTCAAGTAAAGTAGTTAGTACACCGGGCACAACGTGTTTGAAGTAAAGTACTACAAATGCAATGTACACTAGAATCTCGATAATACAAATCTCGAGGGATTGCGTAAATTATTTGTGTCATCTGAAATTATTTGTATTTATTGGTCACATGCCCAGCCAAACGAGTCAGTAATGTTCTCCTGAGTCTTTTTTTTTTTTTTTTCAATGGCACCCAGGAGACACTTTTGGAACAAGTAAAAACGTGCGCACGTGTCGTCGTGGATGTTGATCAAGCTCACGATGCGCCGCAGCACGGCAAGGGCACGCAGCGTTTCAGCAGTCGCCAGCGGTTGCTCGTCGTTAGTTACATTGCCATCATCATCTCCGCTACTTGACTCTTCTTGCGGTGACATCACTTTGTCAATGATTTCTTCGACAGTCCTTAATCTGCAAGTCGCGAGGTTTTCATCTGCAGTAATGAAATTGAAGGCTGATGACTGACGTGTTAATTCGAGTTACAGCTCCAGCACATGTTGAATCGAGTCACAACTCACACTAGACAAATAAGGAATGTCCTTCCGAAAGTTGTTCGAAGTAAATTGCTTCTAACACCGTTATGTTCTCTTGGCTAAAGCACAAAAAGTCAACAAGAAAGTAGAAAAACCAACCAGGCGCAACGAGTGAGCGAGTGAGCGGACGAAAGGAGCAACGAAGAGCGATGCTAAGGAAGCAAGAAAGCCGGCGATCGTGGTGGCAAGTACTTTGGCGGCAGGCCAAGTTGGGCACCTTGTCAATTGCAAGAAGGAGGCTCTTGCGCCACTTTCTTGTTTGGGGCCAACATGCGTATATCCGTTTGCGACATGCTATCAACGTGGGTTGAGGCGGCGTTGCTGCATGGCGTGGACGGCACCACGAACACGGAGCTCAAAATGGGATGCTCTACAAATGTCTGTGTGCAGCGTTCCAGCAAATCTTTATTTACCCGTTGGCTTTGTCTCAAACATTGCACAACCTTACCAACCGCGGTTGCGGCGTTTCAGGAGAAGGAGCGAGTTTGTGGTGACCTTACTTTGGTGGAGACAGACTTTGATTTTACACTCCGCGGTTACATTCCAGAATATGGGGCGTTCGCTGACCTCGCGATCCCTGAATGGGTTACTGCTTGTGTTATCTTTCCGACTTCGTTTTTACAGCGAAGCTGCTATATGCTAGGGTCTGGGAAAAAATGTGTCTTCACATGTCGACAGAAAACTTCCCATTGGTCGTGGCAAGTATGAATAAATAAAAAAAAAAGAGGGGTCAAGTATGAATAAGTAAAAACAAAAAGAGATGGCAATCAGCGTGAGTCAGCCTTCCTTGGCATTATTAAATAGTGAGGTCCTGATACCTTGTCATCATCTCTTGGCATCATCCTCGAGGTCGTCCTAGAAGTCATCCTTGAGGTCGTCCGAGAGGTCATCCTTGGTGTCGTGCTCTAGGTGTCGTCCTCGAGGTCGTCCTAGAAGTCATTTTGAGGTCGTCCTAGACATCGTCCTTGAGGTCGTCCTAGAAGTCGTCCTAGACATCGTCCTCTAGGCATCGTCCTAGACGTCATAAAGATAACAGCTTTGCTGGTCCTCCATCTTCACGTGAACTGGAAGGGCTACAATTTTATTTTTTTGTCCAAACGAATTTTGTTGTAATCAAAACAAAGTTTCATTTTGCTATCTCCATTGTTTTCTTCTTGCATGCATGTACTACGACTTTGGCGTAGCGTAAATTGGGGAGGAATTGCGTAAGCAAAGGGTTTTGTCTTTCCCTCCTTCATTTTACTTTGTCACGGACATCCTCTAACTGTAAGGTCCTTGACAGTGTCATTCGAGTAGGATGAATGTTCACAGATCGCGGAGTCCGCGTAGGCGTATTTGGAATGGGCGATCACTCGGTGTTGTTTTGGAAATCGATATTCACCCCAAAAAAGTGGGGTGGGCGATGACTCAGGGATGGGCGGTGACTTAGGATATTGCGGTAGTCTTAAAGGACTTTGGCTGGGGATTTTGAAAATCTTGTATCACCCCGAAATTCGGATGAACCATGATCGTATATCGAGATCCTACTGTATTTTCAAAGTAAAGTACAGGTAGGTTTTAGCACAACCTTTCATGATATGCATTGTTTTAGGGGCAATCGGTAGTGCAACAGTTCTTTTCGGAAATGGCAGCAAATATTGGATAAAGTTAAGTGGCTTCAGAGTCGACAAAACCTCATTTTGTGATACAAATTTAACAAGATCAAATTTGGAGAACATACTTTAGAAGTTGGGAGTTGTACTTTCCTCGGAGAGTATCACAAGGTGTACTTTAAGGTAAGGTACAAGTACAGTGCGCCTCAAACTTATCGCTGCCTCGGCATTTGTCGTGTCTGACAGTACCTGCTGCGGCCGATTGAACTATCTTGAGAATGTTTGGGTTCCCGATTTCTGCCCGATCCTGGGAAGGCATCCCGACCTTTGTGGTGGCAAATTTAACAGGAAGTAGCCGACACGAGCTCAGCGTTTGGGAACCCTGAGGCAATGTTAAGTTTGAGGCGCACTGTACATACTCGGAGAATGTTCTTGAAAGTAAAGTTCAAGTTTTCTAAACTTACTTGAAGTAGTACTTTAAGTACTTAAGGTACTTTCCTACACTGCAACACACATATACCAACTTCATTTGTTCAACATCATAGCGAAGCAATACACAATGCATTCCTTGTTACCACTGCCTTTGCCACGATGGTTCAAGAAAGAGTCTCTTTCCGATCTGTAGTTACTTTGCTGAGCGGTAAAGAAGACGTGTGGGCTTTGTTCATAAAGGGCTCGTACTAGGGTCAAGACTTTACAGTAATTACCTCTCGGCAAAACGTTAGCCGCTACTCTGAGGATTCAAGAGTTTCCTCCCACAATTGTAATTGTTTGTTTTTATTTTGTCTAAAGGAAGGCCTTACTGTCACTTGGGTTGTGTCGAAACCTACAGTTATCGGGAGTGCACGGGAAAAGTCCCGTTTACGGTGTGTCATTCCCGCGACTCACTGGGCACCAGAGGAGTGGCAGTCTTACAATGCTGCCGCCGCAGCTTTTTTTCCAGGCAGGCGGGCGGGCGGGGCGGGCGGCGGCAAGCAACCGAGAGTCACCACCCGTCTTTTGTATTGTTTCCTTCCAGGAGTCTCTCTCTATGCAAGGAGCCCTTGGCAAGGGCTAGGCTGAGTCACCTTACTTGCAACGTAACTGAGGTGAGTGCATTGCACGATAACTGCAACCAACGCTCGTGAGCAGCAGGTGTCGTTCGGAACCGCGCGTCGGGTCACGCTTTTCTGCACTAGGCGGGGTGGCACGTGGGCCTTTTAAAAAATTGGCTGCCTCTTGGGTATCTCCCAAAGACGTTCTGAAAGCATGACATTTAAAGGGCCTTTTTGCACTCCTCTTGGGGGCAAAGTAAGGAGGCCACTGAAGCGCCGTTGTGGTGTCGTGCGACATTTCAAATAAAGTTATGATATTATATGACTTGTGACCTCACGTGACACCCTGATTCACAGTCAGGTGATGTTGTGTGGCCTCGTGTGTCGCTTCATTTTCATTTGTGTAAGAATCAAGTATTTAAAGCGATAGCTTTATACGGGAACCCTCTGTAGACCTTGTTTGCTCGGGTTGGTTGTACCGTAACATGACCTAATTCTAAACCTGAATCGATGTATTGATTGATTGATTGCACTAGTGATTACACCGATTCGGATTACGAAGAATTTGTGCGAATGCCGAGGCAGGCCGAGAGCGTCGAGCTCGACAAACGTCGGAAGAGGGGCGAAGAATCCCAAATGCCATTGCGTTACTACTACGTCTCCTTTGGCAGTAGCCAGAGAGAAGGTGTGGTTGTTTTGATTATAGTTCGTGGCTACGTGTTAACGTGCGTGCACGCATCATTTATTGTCTAGTTGGGAAACGTGACGCGTTAATGCACCGCAGCTCCGAACACGTGGGACGAAGGCTCACGCTGCAGAACCCAGTAACCCTGGGTTCAATCCCCCGCTTCCCCTCCGTTTCGGTTCGGACGAGCACTGTACCTGCGTGCAGTCGGGTATCGCTACTGCACGACGGGTCCCGGGTTAGCGGCCGTATACTGTCCTGACTTTCTCATCTAGGGTGGAGATGCCGGATGCCCATTGGAGCTGACTAACTTCCCAGCGTCTAACATACACATGACACAATTACAATTGCAATCCTGCATTTCAGATGGAGGAGGTGCTGGGGGTGTCTCTGGCCGGGATCGGCAATGGCCTCTGCGCTCGCGGACGCTTCCCGACGGACTTCGGCGACCTGAACGGTCGCCCTTGGGGTGAGGCTCGTCTCCCTTTCCGAAGGGAGCTCCGAGGCGAACGCTCGGCAAGGGGGATGGCAAGATCACCGAGTGCTGCGATTGACCGGCACCGTGCTTGACCCTGGTGCTGGTCAATCGCGGTGGTTGGCGATCTCTCCGACTTTCTCGTTGAGCGTTCGACTTGGAGCCCGTGTCCTGGAAAGTTGAATCGGTCATTCTGTACTGCCCTTAACTGCTCACAACGTTCTGGCTTTTCCGAAAATTGTTTATTTTTCTTGATTTTAACTTCCGTTCGCAAGTATGGTGCAGCACCGATCCAATGCTAATTCAACGCTGAAAACAATGTTGACCTTAAAATTGTTTCAGCACATGAATGCAGTGCTGGTATAGCAGCGGTGCATGGTTCCGGTTAGAGTGCCAATAAATAAGCTACACTTCAGAGTAACGACATTTCAGCCTAATTGGTGCTTATAACCATGGTAGCCAGTTATCTGAAGCTTTATCTGAAATCGCAAGAAACGTTTTTCCATCCTCCAGAAATGTTAGAATAGTTTGCAACAGAGCAAAAGGACATCACCTGAGTTTCCTACCACTGTGTCTAAAGGTGAGGAAGGTGCATTTCTGAATTGCGACGATCGACAGTTGCGTCTGTTCTGCTCTAAGCACCAAGATGGCGGCGCCCACTAGCAGATCGGAGAACGGAGTGCCGATACTCTAAGCGTAGCTCATTTAGTGGCTCTAGTTCCGGTGACGGTGGCTCATATTTCGTATCTGAGAGGTTGCAAGGATGCGTTGCAGGGCTTATCTTCCGGTGCCTTACTGTTCCCATTTGATATCCAAATGTTAAATGGTGCATGCAAAGAGGCAGTTGGAGCATCGAGTTTGCTCCGATATCCTAAATGTTATTTTTCTGAGAACGAAGCTACCTGCCTGCTACAGCAGGCAGAATCAGACTCGCCTCCAAGTGCTCTTCCATCGCCGGCATGGGATCTCATGAAATCGATCTCGCTGCGGAGTGCTACCCCACAACTTTGCGAGTCATGAGGAGGATGCCTCAGCAGTGACTGGAGAAAGCATGGTGCTAGTTCGGTGCTAAATTTGGCACTAATTACAGCTCTAATCTAGCGCTGCGCTGCATATGGGAACCAACCTTTATGTACAGCATCGAGTGGAGAGCAGTAGTTTTCTTCCCTCCTCATAAAAAACTTTTGGATCCTGTCTTCGGGTGACAGAACTTGCTCGGGAGGCCTGTGTAAATTTAGTTTACCCTTAACATTGTGAAACATGACTGCCAAAGCACATGCTGTGTGTGTAAACAGGTGTTACTTTCCTTAGTGGAAGTGTATGATGACGTGGAACTGTTCAGTTGCCAAAGCACTTGACGTGTGAACTGCGGTTACGACACTTTCAGTGGCGGACGGCGACGTGGAACGTGCGCGTAACGTGGCGTATCGCTCGCGCAGGCGGGTGCGGCGCCCTTCCCGGCGCAGGGGCACTGTCCCAGGACGACCAGATCCCGGTACGTGACGTGGGACCCCTGTCACAGCCGTGCCCCGGGACTCCGGCCCTTGAGGGCTCCAAGCTGCCCGAGTCGCTCGTGTTCAGGGACCCTCCCCCGACCTGTTCTACGCCCCTGGGCACCCCAAAGGTGGGTGCGGCTGGCGTGGGGCATCGGGCTGCGAATCGATACGGGGTTCTGCTCTGATTCCTCCGGCAGGAGGCGTATATATTTTTCTCCTCGTCATCAATTACCGTTGCTATAATCATGGAGAAGGTGAGGACAGAAGGGAGGAGCTTCGGCTGACCCGCCTCCGGTGCGAACCTCCCACCCTCGACGGCGTTGCTTCGGCGTCTCGAGCGCATGCGCGCAGCCTGAGTGCGGCGGAAGGCATGGAGCGCGGGCCGGAGCTTAGGCGTTCGAAAGACACGCCTCGCCGTCCTCATTCTACGAGTTACTATAATTAATTTATGAATTGACGTCGTCGTGGTAACCGTACGACGATTTTTCGGACGCTCTGTTGTAACGCTACGCTCGTCTCACTAAGTCGAGCCCTAGAACATCATCTGGGTCGAAACACTTCAGAGACTTTAAAAGGATATATACACTGTACGGCTCTGTTACTGTGAACTTTGGCATCCTTTCACACTTTACTTGGAAACTGGCGAGAGTCAGAACTTACCACTTAAGCTAGTTCCTGGACCGAACGCTTTCTGCTACTCTAGTAGTTTCGACGACAGTCCTTCAATACCGAGAGGAAAACGGAGAAAACGAGCGATGGCTTCTGCGCGCTAACAGTGTTGCAGAGTGTACTTGTGCTAGTTGGCGATTTGCTGCGGAGGATGAAATGGCGTAAAAACGATGGACAGACGAAAGAATGAAATATGTGTGGAGTTCGTCCGCCGTGGCGTTTGTCGTTATTTCACTCGTCCATCGTTTATTAGCCCTTTTATCCTCTGGGAAGTTCGAGAAAAGGAAGCACTCAGCTCCCTGCCTCATCTTGCCATCGCAGCAGCGGCAGAGCCCGCCTCCACGGCCCCACGTGACGGTGGAGAACCACACGACGGTGAACCTGGTGACGCACCTCAACACCACCGAGCCCGCCGTGCCTTCCTCGTCCGGCTTCTCGCGCAGCCCCGCCGCCCGGCACTCCATGTACTCCCGCCTCCGCACGGGGGTGGCCAACTCCCCGGGGCTGAGGGCGCCCCTGCGTCTGTGCGCATCGCAAGAGAAACTGCTGCTCGACGACTGCGCGACGGACGCGGAGCCTCCGCCGGGCACCGCGGAGCCCGCCGCACCGCAGGCGGGCGGGAGAGAGAAGCGCGCCAACGCAGTGTGGTACGAGTACGGTTGCGTCTGAGTCCCATCTGCTAGGTTCGCGCTGCGGTGCGTGGAGCACGTCCTCGTCAGCGGTTCCTCGATTTCGTCATAGGAGCGGTCTCGACGGCGGCGGAGCGGCGGGGGCGCATGCAACGGATGCCCATTCTGCCGTGTGTCGCTCTGCAGCCAGACGGTCGACAGAAACTGAAGCAGACGCGAGACGGGACGCCATGACGACGGCGACCCTCTCGCGTTTGCAAGCCTTTTTCGCCGGCGTTTCCACGACCGACCTCGCGACGTCTGACGGCACAACGTGCCAGTTCTTGTGTCATTATTTGCCGCTTCGGGACCGCCGTTGACGTGCTGGAGGTTTACGTCGCTGAACGCGCTGGTCGAAGGCTCGTTCCGGGCACCATGGTTTGCGAAGAAGGGTCGGTTTGCATTTCTGCTTCTGGATGGGTGGGGGACGGGGAAGGGGGGCCTTGCCTTATTTATTGCCCAGCGCATCCTTCCGCGGGATGCGGCGGCTCCGACATGTTGTGATATTTTTTGCTTTTCTTTCTCGTCTATGTGTGCCTTTTTTGTTTTTTTTTTTTAGATGCGTTTCTTAGGCAGCTTGGGAACGGTTTAGTTTTATCATCGAATCGGAGAGTTTGGAGAGGCCGTTTATGGCGTCCTGTCCGTTGCGGAAATGTCACGTTTCGGTCTTTCCTGCCTCGATCTTTTGGCGCAGCGAGATGGGGAAGGGAGACTGCATGTGGGTAGACGTCCCATCACGGTTCCCGTGCAGGGCAGTTAGGAGCTTCGGTGGTTGGCTCGGCTCACGACGCAGGATGAAGCTTTCGGGCTCTTTGCTGGGTGGTGAAGAATCGTTATCTTGGACCCTAGGTCGAAGTAGAACGTCAAAGATCTTTGTGTGTAGCACTGTTTTTTTTTATTGCTCACGTGTGTGTTTTGTTTTTCTGTTGCGAATGCGCGCTATGCAATGTTTATTGGTGCTAGATCTAGAATTCGATTGTTGTTACGTGTTAAGCATGCTTTTCCATCAAGCAGGATTCAATATTTTTAGTTTCTTTTCTTGCTTTGGAAGGGCCTTACCAGCTTGACATGCCTTCTGCACGGTGAGGCAGTGTTACTTTTCACAGGGTGTGTTCCAGAAAATCTAGTTGTCTGTTTTGTTTTTAGAGGCACAGTGCATTTGCATACACCCTTGGAAAGTAAGGTTGACTCTTACCTTCCATTATATGGTCATACACACTTGCTGTAGCAGTGTGAAGCAGGGCGTTGTCACATGCGTACATGTCGGCATGCGGGTGTGGATGTTACCGAAGCACATTTTGTTTCAAGCACATTGATTTCACGTATGGTCACAGACAAAAAGAAACTGTAGTATGCCAATGTGTCTTCCCTGCTTGTTGGTACGAAGCGGTTTTGTTTCATTTTCATTTATTGTGGTTAGGAAGCACCTACATTTGTCTGAGGGACCTCCTACATGTTTTCTCTGCGCCCATGCACACGTGCATGCCCCCTCTAAATTGCGCTAAGGTGTCCAACGAAGTGCAATCGTGTGTTCGACGTTTCTTTGTCCGCAACTGCACGACTCAAACTGCGCTCTATCACCAGAGCGCAGGCTTGCTCTTGGCACCGACGAAACTGGTGTCCATCGGCCTATAGGACATGCTTAGGTATGCTCAAGGTGTTTTTCAGCGTACCTGTGTGCGAAACTCAGTGCAACTGCCCTACAACAAATGCATGCACGGAAGGAATCAGCCTGGTGTAGGCTGCTTGAAGTGTGATTAGCGGTGTAGTTATGGAGGTGCTAGAGTTTCTGTGGCGCGTCTATAACTCTAATAATACCTTTTTTAGGTCACCTTGTGCACACATCGTTAATTGTGTTGCTCGTGTGAGCTGGTCTAGCCGCCGGTTCGTGACTCCCTGTTTCTTGAATGTTCCTCGGGCTTTTGACGAGACGCGAGGTCGTCGCAGCAGCCCGTAGACAAGCCGAACAATGCAAGAAAGATCAAAACGAAAATTGCGGAGCAGTGTCCAAACGAGAGGAACTGATCTAGTTGTACCGGAGTTTGTCTTTAGAGGCGTACCACTGCCATTTTTTTCCCGTAGGTGTCCAACTTTTGTCGGCCTGTCCCGAAAGAAAACTGTTCTTGGTGTGCATGCAAATGTCTGGCGGTCTGCCCTCTTTTAGCATAGACTAGTGCTTGTTTTACACAGCACGTCGGCTCCTCGACAGTTGTACTTATTACCGACCCGAAAGATGTGTTGCTTGACGTGGCGTCGCGTCGCATCGTTTGACATCCTGTCGACACAGTCGGGCTTTGTTGATGGTAGTGCGAACTACGGGCAGCGGTTGTCAAAAGGAAAAGATAGCTTCGGCTTTAATTGAGAAGCAATAAGTCCGCACATAAGGTGAGACAAAAATTGAAGCAGTTTTAATATCATCAGTTCTGTTTTTTTTTTTTTCAAGCAACACGGTTTTGTTACGAGCGTGCACATCTTTACGAAAAGTTGTTGTGAATCAGCACAATCCTTCGACCAAAACTATTTTAATTATTTATGATAGCTGCATTTATGTACTGTTTTGTACGGTTTTATAAATTTTATTCTGTAAATAGATGTACAGTTTGCCGTAGGACCTGTTTTTATTGTTGCTTTTCGATGAGGCCAGAGTTTGCTACTCGAACGAAACCTGCATCATTTCACCGGTCTTTCGTATAATTCGCTTGTTTTTGTCATTTTTTATACCCGCATAATGGGCATCGTCGTGTACATCTCATATTATTTGGCAGATGTTGCCTGTCTGAGGATTCGCTTACAGAAAAAGGCTTTATGCACTATTGTGCCTGTGAGTGGATGTGTGCAAATAAATGGCTTCCATAGTCTTCACATTCTTGTTTCTCTACGCCGAGTGCCTGGTGCAAGGTAAGCCTTGTTGCTGTACACAAAAGCTTATCTTGAAGTGCACAGTCGTGCGAATGAGGACGACTAGAGTATTGCTGAAACGAAGCACTATAATTTATTACACCATGTTTTCAAAGATGGTGGTTGCCAAACAAGAGCTTGCCGGGCACTGTTTTCGCTAGAGAACATTACAGACAGATGGATTTTATGCCAGTTTGTCTTGGACTGAGTGGCAATAAGACAGAAAAGACAGCTGGAGAAAGGTGTCCATCCCTGTCGCAACCAGTTGCCACTCGGCCTCAGCAGAGTTGCATACTTCTCATTTCTATACGTCTAACCACGAGTCTTGTGCCGTAGTCCCACTAGAGTGATGATGCAAGAACAGCCGACACCAATATGTGCCAAGCAGGTGTAGCTTGCTGGGTAAGGTATTTGGCAGGCTTGCAATCACTCATGTTCACTTCATGAGCACCTAAAGACTGCAAACCTGTGGGGGGGTACATTGGCGGGGATGCTGCATGTCTTTCAGGTTGGTCGGTGTTGGTTGCTGTTTCCCACTAGTGAGACGGGCATTACTAATGCCGCACTTCCCTGTTGCACTATCCAACATCAGTAAACGCTGCCAGAATCAACGACCTAGAATTTTCTTGGAAAGAGAAAGAAAGGTAGATGTGTTGAATGCTAGCAACTCCCAAATATCCTACATCTGTATCATTCTAATATGAGCATAGTCAATATGATAGTACAGCGTGCCCGAGAATCCGGATGAAGCGTCTTTAAAGTGACCGCATAAATTGGCTTGGTAATATATCGCGCCATGATTTACCACAGACGTGCCCAAAGGTGGTGGAAGCATTGCATAAAAAGCACAAGAAACTTGCCTGAGTACAAAATTGAAAAAAAAAATTAACCGATTTTTTTCTACCTACGGCAACCGTCTGCACTCCACAGACCCTCTGACTGGTGCAACAATCGACAAATTGTTGCACCAGTCAAGAGGCACGTGCTCGATAGAAGACATTAGCTGGACGTAAAACAAATAAAACTGATGGTTCTTAGAGTAATTTCAGCTACATGTCGTCTGCTTTTGGTGCGACCGGCATTGAGCTTGCGCCGGGGCTACTGCTGCCATCTGTCCGTTGATGCACCAGTCTGAGAGTGAGTGGATAGCAGACAGCAATGGTGTAGCCAGGAATGTTGTGGGGGTGAGGCTGAGGTGGGGAGACACTCACTTGATCGAATGACATTTTAGCGAACGCCCACGTTTCACCGAATGACACTTCAGCGAATAGTCTGACGCCACGAAGCGGCGTTTTCGGGTGGGCCAAATTGGTTCACAATTTTGTAATGAGCCGCCGCAGACTGTCGCCGCGAAGCGGCGTAAACGCAGCGCGGCGGATGGCTTAACGCGCACCCCCGTTATTCGCTAAAACGTCGATTTGCTCAAATGTCGCTGTTTGCTAAAACGTCATTCGCTCATGTGATATGGGCCCAGGATTTCTGGTGCGGCTGAAGCCCCACAAGCCTCCCCCCTGGCTACACCACTGGCAGATGGACGTTGAGGTAGGGAACATCGGTTATCATCTCTTTACTTCGTACTTGGGTAAGTTTGCTCTTTAAAAATTTCATGCGATTTTCCACCACCTTTAGGCACCTCTGCGATGAATAGTAGCGCGATACATTACCAAACCGATTTGTGCGGTCACTTAAAGGCCAACGTACAACCTCGGTTGTCTGCAGGGAAGATAATCCTCTTAGCGCTCTCCTCTCCTAAGCTGCGAGGAAAGCCAAGTTGGGGCAAGGTAAAAAGTGGAGAGAATATAGGAAAGGAGGAAGTGGGCAAGAGTGGAAAGCGCGAAGTGTGTGTCGGCCTTTAAAAAGGCTTCATACGGATTCGTGGGCGCGCTGTAAATAGACTTGCGCGTGCATTATTTTTTTGTTTTTCTGTTTGTGTGTGCGATATATTACAAAATGCCCAAGCGCTTAGTCCAATGTGTGTGACCACTGCAGAAAAGTTTCCAACTATTTATTTAATTATTTATTTATTTTTGCATGCAGGTTATTTTGGAGTTGGCTTCTTCCTGTAAATTTTTACTTGGAAAACAAGTTGTTTCTTCTTCAAACGTTCATAGTTGTTTTACAACTGGTGCAATGAGTTTAGAAGTTGGTGACGCTGAAAAAGATCCCTAATGATGGGCTGCCATGAATTCCACCAAAAAGAATTAAGAAAGTGCTTGGTAAACTGTTGAGCGACCAGAAGGTTAAAATTTCTGGTGTAGGTGGTGCATTCTACCCAGCTTAAAGTCCAGGGGCTTTAACAATTGCTTTAACCCAGCTCAGCTCGCTATCCAGTCCAGAGGCTCTACGCCCTCTACGCAGAGCTACAGTTGCCTACCTCTAGTTCACTGTAGCCAACGTTACTAAAACACTCAGTCAGACTCAGTTGGGAAACTCACCCTTGAAACTTGGGCCGCTGGCGTCCACCGAGACCGAGCTAAATACGATAACAGCGCCACCCTTTAGCGACGCGTTCAAACATGAAAGTTGCTTTACATAGCTACCAGGGGCGGATTTAGGGGGGGGGGGCGGGGGGGGGCGACCGCCCCCCCCTGAGCTCCCCAAGGTCAACTTTTTTTTAAAATAAAATCATTGATATACACCAGCCAGAAGTTGTTTTTGGCGACATAGCAAATATTTGGTCAACAAAATAGACCTGGGCAACGTTTGGACCGTGTCATATCTCAGCAGACTCCCGACTCCCCCCCCCCCCCCCGCCGAAGGCCTACCGCCCCCCCCCAGGCCTGACCCATAAATCCGCCCCTGATAGCTACTGCAAGATGGCCCTGCGAGATGGCGCAATAACTCTATGGGCGCCACTCGTGCAGTTCCCGGAGTGGACGCTGCAGGAGAAATGGCGGCGTTGCGATCGCCATTAGCTCGGTTCTCGAGTACGGATCGGAGCCACATTTTTTCAAGCAGGCTGTATGGCAGTTTACCAACTGAGTGGTTCTAGTATGGTGCCTGGATCGCGTCTCCGACTGGTGTGTTTAGCCTTTAGCGTCCTATCCCGCCCATAAATCAAAAGTGGTCCCCAAGTGGCAACAAATGACGTTACAGAAGCCGGAGTATCATGTTGTTGCCTGTCGCGATCCTGGCGGTTGGCCGTAGAAATGCTGGCGAAAAGCACGAGCGAACGCGAGTGTCGCTATCGTCACGGCGTCCCAGGCGTCCCAACTTACGGCTGCAGTCGCTTCCGTGGACTGTCACAGTGGAGAGCGACCAACGAGGTAGAGAGCGACCTGCAGCAGAACAGGTGTCCGCCATACACACCACAGCTGTTGGGACACCACCAGGATCGCGACCGGCGACAGCATGACACTTCTATGACGTCATCAGGCGGAAATCGAGGGACCACTTTTTTGGACGCGGTACGCAGAGCCGTAGATGTAGGCTGTGTAGGCTCTGGCTGTACGACCGACTCTATCAACTCCACACCTCCACACCGTCCACACCACAGTGAATAAGCAGTGAATGATAAACTGTGGTCCACACTGTGAACTCCACAGCCAGCGCCACAGCAGCCATAGTGGCCATAGCTTGTCGGTGTCATTCAGCTCGTCGCTGTCGTGTGGTCGTGTCGTCGCCGCTGGGCACGTGGGCTCGCTGGCTTTAATTTCTTGACTCGTCTTTTTGGCCCAATCTTCAGCTCAAAATCATCTGACCGAGAGTTCCTGCGAGGCTGGTGGTGCGGTGCATCTGACTGGTTCATCGAGTCAACTGTCACGCTCCCTTCAAAATGGGATGCTGCAGCGCCGTGGGATGTTCCAACACAAGAGGAAAGGGGTTTGCGATCTATCGCTTTCCCACGGGAGAACAAAACCGCGAGAGACGACGCATCTGGGTAGCGAACGTCAGGCGTGACAATTGGACGCCAAACGCCAACTCTCGTCTCTGCGAGGTAGGCACTCGGAATCGGCTGCCTCCGCCCTGTTCCACACTGCGTCGAAAAAAAGGAGCGCGCGCCTTTAGAAATTGCTTGTTTTTTTGTTTGTTTTTGTTTTCTCGCCAGTGCTTGTATTGTGCATACCACATAGAGTAGGTCGTGGTACACACACGCTCGCTTTGTCTGCCCTCGCGTTTGTTAGAGCTACACACAACAGCACTCTACCACAATCTGGCTACACGTTATCTTCGCGCAAACGGGATCGACTGCTTCTATTCTTCAACCTGTTACAGCTCTAGCATAACTGTTCCAGCATAACTTGTCAAGCGGCAAGCGTGTTTTGACGTGGCCATCTACACAAACGGACTGCTCCTTTGTTGAAGGAAGCGACGATGCAACTATCATGTCAGTACCGAAGTCAAGCAAAGTACTAATTTCGGAGTGCTGTCAATGCAGCAGTCTGGATGGTAATGTGAAGCTATTTGGTGGCTTCATCCCAGCCCTGCCTAAAACGCTATGGTCTCTGGCAGGGTAAAGAACCGCTGGGTTCCTCTTTCAAATGCTTAGCATACACTCAATGCCTTTCGTCATGCTTTGGCTGTGCATGCGCGCTTCATGCTTACAAGCTGTCGAAGCGTTTTGGAAGGTATTAAGCTTGCACCAGAGGCGGGACAACTGAAAAGCCTCCTGATTCTAAAGGTAGCATTCAGATCGATGCCCTAGCCCGCCAGTGATTCCACGCTCTCATTCATCATAACTTGGCGAACGACGACAGCTTCACGGGACTGTATATGGGCGATGCTGTCACGTGCCTCGCTCCGACATTGTCCTTGGCTAGCCAAGGTCACGGTGCCTGGAGCACTTCTTCCACTGGTGTGTTTGCTGTGTCCTCGTTTGCGGCCTCTCAATTTCCGCCTGGTGATATAGAAGTATCGTGCTGTTTTGTGCCGCTGTTCTGGCGGAGGCACAGCAGTGGGGGCGAATGTGTCAGACAGCTTTTCTGCCATGACTCGCCGTCAGTATGACAGTCCACAGAAGTCCGTGCAGCAATGAGTTTGGTCGCCACGACGACGGCGACACTTGTATTTGATTGTCTTTTTTTCCAGAACTTCTACACCTAACTACCGGGGCCGCGACACCCGATAGCACGACTTGCTAACTCTTGTGACGTAATTTGTTGCCGCTTTGGGACCTTTCGTGACGCATGGGTGCTCAAAACGCTAAACACTCCAGTCGGAGAAGCATTCTATGCATTGTACGGAGGCCCATGGCATTTGCTGTTTGCCAAGTGATGCAGGAACGCAACATGGTTGCTAGTTACAAGGCAACCACAAAAATCTTTTTGTGTCTTGCAGATCCATTTTGACAAACACCAGTACGAGATTGGTAGGCAGGACGGATGGAAGAAGTTGAAACGGACTGCCGTTCCCACATTATTCCCACGCTCTGTGAAGAAAACACCGCAAAAGCTTCGGAAAACTGGGCGGGTGAGGTCCCGAGCTTTTGGGCCGGTTTTATCCCCCATCTCCCTGACTGCCATAAATAACAAGTTTAAAGATTTTTTTTTTAATTGCTATTTTTTTGTGCAGTTTATAGCATTATTTTACTCCCTATTTTGTTCCCTTGCATTGCAGGTTGTGCCACATGCCAGCCGTCCTTGTACCATAGACACCTGCTTGCCAATTTCCTCGACACCTTGCCTTGCAGCGGAAACTCTGGTAAATGACGTAAGCAGGGCTGGACATTGAATAACGATTTAAACTCGATTGTTCTGCATTTTTTAACTGTTTTAATGTATTGCTTGGTTTCATCGCATCGAGAGTGTAATGCTTAGAATGAAGGGCAATGTTGTATACTGGCAAAGACGGTATGCCAGTAGGCGGCGATGGCGCAAGCTCGGCGCATACCACGCTGCCAAAGCTCGCGCAGTGCTCGCGATCGGCTCGGACTGATTATTAAAAAATGGAGCCTTTCATCTGGAACGACCTGGTCTCGGCTCTCTCGTTCGCGACTTAACATTGGCGACGAGAATACTGGTTACCTGTCGTCGGAGGTCATCGGCATCTCACGAAGAAACGGGGATTTGGATCACGGCTACCACGGTGCTAAGCCAAGAACCCGCAGCGAGCAACGGGAAGAGCCACTGCTGAAAGGACCCCAAGGAAATAATATGTGCAGCAGTTCTCTCTACTTGTGAACGTACTGAACGTCGCAGTGTACGAAAATGCCACACCTCGGGAAGGTGCTAGATTTCGACGAGGCCTCTCAGAGTTTCGAGACCTACGTTGAGCGTTTTGAGCTTTTCGTCACTGCGAATAGCATCAAAGAAGAGAAAAAGGCAGTAACATTCCTAACAGTCATCGGCGATGGAGCATACGAAGTCCTCAAAAACCTAGCAGCCCCAGACTTGCCAGGCTCTAAGACGTACAGCGAGATCAAGACTCTTTTAGAGGAGCGCACTACGGCCCGCAACGGTCTGTAATAGCGGAATGCTGTAAGTTCAACCAACCGAGTCGGCTAGAACATGAATCCGTGGAGGATTTCATTTTGGCTCTCAAGAGTTTGTCTCGATTTTGCAATTTTGGAACGTTTTTGCAGAGTGCTCTCAGGGACAGGCTTGTAGCTGGCCTGAGGGACGAAGAAACTCAGAAGGAACTGTTTGTGTTTGCTGAAGAAAAGCTAAGTGTCGCAGTCGCTTGCAAGATAGCGCGGGAAAAAGAAGCAGCAGCAAAACAAACGGCGGACATGCACAAAGAATCCAAAGCAGTGAACGCTATTCATAAAAAGGTGTCACCTCCTGAGAACAGAGGTCATGGGAGAAGCGCGTCTCATGATCATGGGTCCAGTACTTCGCAAGCAAGTTGCTATCGTTGCGGAAATGAGCATGAACCCCGCGAATGTCGTTTTAAGACGTATCGCTGCAAGAGCTGCTACAAGACTGGACATCTCGGGAAGATGTGTCGCAACACGCCTGGAAAGACTCCAGAGCATCACGTTCAAGTCCTTGAGGATTCTGATGATGAGGATGAAGACCTACTGACTGTGTACACTTGTATGAAATCTTCACTGGGATTTCAAGTTTTCGTAGAGGTGGAGAGAGTTCCTCTGCTCACGTTGATCGACACGGGAGCGGCGGTCTCTATCATACCAGAAGAAGCTTTCATGAAACACTTTCCCCAGAAAGAGCTCCTGGAAACCAAAGTAGCCCTTCGCACTTACTCCGGGGAGCGGCTGTTGGTAAAAGGGAAGATCTCAGCAAAAGTAAAATATAACGGGCAAGAGGAAACACTCGACTTGTTTGTAGTAGCGAGCGAAGGTCGAAGTCCACCAGTGCTCCTAGGTCGCGACTGGCTGCGGAAGCTGAAGCTGGACTGGACGGCTATCTGCAGCATCACTGTTCAAGACCAAGTGGAACGGCTTCAAAAGAAGTATCCGAACGTCTTTGACAGTTCCCCTGGCATGGTACGCGATTATCAGGCACAGGTTGTCATCAAGGAAAACAGCACTCCAGTCTTTTGCAAGGCACGTCCTGTTCCTTTGCCCCTCAAGGAAGCGGTGACAGCACAACTGCGAAAGCTTGAAATAGATGGCATATTGCGTCACGTTTCTCAAAGCGACTGGGCCACTCCTTTAGTTGTGGTACCGAAAAACGGAGGAGAAAGCCTTCGGTTGTGCGGTGACTATAAGGCGACCATCAACCCGGTTCTCAAGATGGATCACTACCCGTTGCCACATCCAGAGGACATCTTCAGCACGTTGGTCGGGGGGAGAGTGTTCTGCGTTCTCGACCTGTCGTCAGCGTACCAGCAAATCAAGCTCAGCGACACATCGAAACACCTGCTGACCATCAATACATACCTGGGACTGTCTGAGTATCAGCGACTTCCTTTTGGAGTAGCAAGTGCACCTGCCATTTTTCAATCGTTGATGGACCGTGTCCTGCAAGGAATTGCACAGACGTGTTGTTACATCGATGACATCATCATCGCTGGCCGAGATATGGCAGAGTGCAGCAAAATCCTGGACTCTGTTCTACGAAGACTGTCCGAGTCTAACTTGACCCTCAGAAAGGAGAAGTGCAAGTTTTTTGCAGACTCGGTTGTGTACTTGGGACACCAAATTTCCGCACAAGGCATCCAGCCCACACAAAGCAAGGTCAAGGCAATCACAGAAGCGCCAGAACCTACCAACGTGACGGAACTTAAGGCTTATCTCGGAATGCTGACCTTCTACGGAAAGTTTCTGCGCAATCTAGCTGACACGGCGTCGCCATTGTACGAGCTCCTGAAGAAAGAACATCACTGGAAATGGGACAGCAGCTGCAAGAAAGCCTTCAAAGCAACAAAAGATCTGTTAGTCAACAGCTCAGCATTGGCATATTATGACGTAGACAAACCGATCGGGGTGGTTTGCGATGCATCAGCCTACGGTCTTGGAGCTGTTCTGTTTCACAAGACGTCGGAGGGTGCGGAAGTGCCTATTGCCTTTGCGTCGCGAACATTAACACCCGCAGAAAAAAACTACGCTCAAGGAGAAAGAGAGGCCCTGGCTATCATATTTTGCCTCAAACGATTTCACCGTTATCTCTATGGAAGATTCTTCACAATATACACAGACCACCAGCCTCTCTTGGGAATTCTTTCTCACGACAAGGCCGCTCCAACCTTGGCCGCTGCTCGAATGCAACGATGGGCGTTGCTTCTGTTGGGCTACAACTACCGACTCTGTTATCGACGTGGCAAGGACAACGAAGCAGCAGACGCGCTCTCACGTCTTCCTTTGCTTAGGTTGTCGGAAGACGCAGAGAAAGAGTGTTTGGCGCTCTTCGATGCCACATCCATAACTGCCATGGAAGTAAGCAAAGCAACCTCGGCGGATAACTTGCTTAGCCGAGTACTACACTTCACACTGCGAGGGTGGCCAACGTCTGAACATGCGACAGAGCTGCAGCCATTTTATGTTCGTAGAAGTGAACTCTCAGTAGAAGAAGGTTGCCTGACATGGGGGCTGCGTGTCATAATACCGACAAAACTTCAAAGTACAGTCCTCTCCTTGCTACTCGAAGAACACCCCGGCATGTGCCGCATGAAGATGCTAGCACGAGGATTCGTCAAAGGGCTGAATATCGACTAAGACATCGAAGGGTGTGTTCGAGACTGCAAGGTTTGCCAAGTTGTTCAGGCAGCCGCTCCGGTTGTACCTCTACATCCATGGACGTATCCACAACAAATCTGGCTATGCATCCACATTGACTTCGCAACCAAGAATCACGCCAACTTCTTGATTATCGTGGATGCTTATTCTAAGTGGCTGGAAGTCTTTCCAATGCGTTCCACGACCACCGCCAAGACACTGGAAAAACTCCACATTGTCTTTGCAAACTTCGGACTGCCGGAGGAAATTGTGAGTGACAATGGGCCACAATTTTCATCTCATGAATTTGCGGAATTCATGAAACGAAATCTAATTAAACACATAAAAACGCCTCCTTACCATCCCGCTTCAAACGGAGCAGCCGAAAGGGTAGTCCAAACCACAAAAAAAGCGTTGCTGAAGCAAGTTCTTCATGATCAGTTCACCAAGTCGATGCGAAGCTTACAAGAGAAGCTCTCCGACTTCCTTATGGCCTACAGAAACATGCCATCAACGGTGACAAAACTATCTCCATCAGAACTCTTTCTGAAGAGGCAACCACGAATTCAACTCTCGTTGTTAAAGCCCAACTTTACTGGTGACACGCGCGACAAACAGTCGCGACAGAAACAAACAATCGACTTGGATCGTGCTCCAATGCGATCATTTACACTGGGCGACAACGTGTTTGTCACGACGGCACAAGGCCAGTGTTCCTGGGAGGAAGGGGTGGTGGTGAAGGTCGTCAGCCCTGTGATCTATCTTGTACAGGTATAAGGAAAGGTACGCTTCCCGCATGCAGACCACATGAGACGTCGGCAGACACCTCGGCAGCCAACCAGTACCTCGCCGTGCGAAGCACAAAGAGACTGTCCATTCGGCGATTCGCCGGCATCTCAAGAAATGCCTGACAGTCCCACGACAAGCCAGGCTAGTTCAATGGTCGATGACCCTGCTTCAAAGTCAAAGTTCAAAGTCGACCCTGCTTCAACACCCTCAGCTTCGTCATCGGAAGCATTGCCACTTCAAGGGAACCCAGAAACTCCGCTGCGACGAGGTTCTCGAGCCCGGAGGCCCCCTTCCCAGTTCACTTCGGACAACTTTTGCTGAGGGGGGAAGAATGTTGTATACTCGCAAAGATGGTATGCCAGTAGGCGGCGATGGCGCGAGCTCGGCGCATACCATGCTGCCAGAGCTCGCGCAGTGCTCGCGATCGGCTCCTGTGTGCTGCCATTTTGTGCGATGCTTGCACCGCGTAAAGTTTCCGCCATGCTGGGGTGCGCGATTACAAGATGGCGGCATTTGCTGTATTGCTGACGGCCAGCGTTAGTGACACACTTACTGTTTCGGAACGCAGGACGAGGTACCCACACAGAATCATAGCATCAAATATTGTTTAAAGGGGCCCTGCATTGACTTTTTTACTGGTTTTTATTTTGCACCAAACCTGAGCGCACTGAACGTAGTAACTTAGTGAAACTTTTCTTTTCTCAAATTTCGCTTTATTTTAAAAGTTATAGGCAAATTAGAATTACAAAAACAAGCAAAAAATAACCTCCTTCATGACGTCGTAGGTCCTGGCTTGAGTGGCCGTGAACTAGAGGAGGGGTAGTGGGCTCATCGAGCGTTCACGGCTGCCGCACTCCGTGTCGATGGCTCGAGAGGGCGCCACTAAAGCATGTGTTGGATAGGCTGTATGAAGCGGGCGGCCAGGGCGGCTCGCATTGCATTTGCTGCGCGATTAAAGACTAATTCGGCATAACACTTCATTGGCCACAAACGACAGCAAACACGGGGTAAAGATCAGTTCAGAACGGGAGCCACTTCGCGCTGCCATACCGCCAAACGGCCAAATCGCCAACCAAGCCCGCGCCAAAGGCCTTCGGAACCGGTCGGATCCTGGAGCCGGTATACGATCGCAGCGCCGCCGCGTACACCCGGGATTTTTCTACGCTCGCCGTTCGTCGGGGCCTCATCCCACTAGCCCTTTCTAGTATGCGCCGTTTTTTCCGCCGCTAGGTGGCGGGTATGTCGACGGTTCATTTCTTGTTTCCGTACTTGATAAACTGCATTTGTTTCTTTTCTGATCTAAAATACTGAACAAAAACTAGTTTCATACATAATTGAAACGGTTCGCAACACTTATATTTTGTATCTCGACTAAAAAAAAAAGCTTTTAGCGGCTCTGACCAATAGTAAGCTCAGGACCAAAGACGTCACATTTCGCGCGCTTTCGGCAACGCGGGTCGCCCTCGTAGGCGGAGGAGGTTTCCGCTTCGTCCGGTTAAAATATGACGCACTGATATTTAGTTACTCTCTTTGTGCCCGCTGGCTTTCACGAACCCCAAGAGACGTGGAAACCGCAAAAAAGGCAGACGCTTAAATATGATTGGAGGGCCCCTTTAAGTGTTGGAGCTGACTTTATAACGATCGCAGCCTCTGTTCCAGCATGTCGTGGAAGCCAGAGCTGCCGCGAGCGCACCATTGTTGATGCAATGATTATGCGGCTTCTGGTTCATTCTGATGAGTGCTTTGAGACTTTATATATGTTTGTAATTTTTCGATTTGTTACTGGTTGAGGTATTTTATATCATTGTTTGTACATGTTTGCGGTCGAAGACAACACCTCTATGTTTTATAAGCAATGTTTTTAATTTCTTTCTATGCTCAGTGGTGTATGCTTCAGCAAGAGACACTTGGCAACATTGTATGAAAAGCAGCGAACGTCCTTGCTGGAGTGGAGTTCCACCTCACCTCGGCGCGCGGTCCGAGGTTAAGCCGGGATCCCACTTGCAAAGGTGTATAGTCAATGTGCGACAAGCAATGTGGTATCATACGAGCACATAGGAAACGTGGTACAGCAACATGACGACAGAATGTCACGGCGAGCTAGCGGAAAGTCTGCGCAGTAGCAGTCGATTAACGCAAAGATTTTTAAATACTACGCATACCATAGATCTTTTTCTCGGTTCCTCGGAAAAGAGGAGTGCTTTGTAACTTGTGGGCAAAGATCAAAGGCACTGTATTTGTCGGTAGCTTCCGTTTGCCATCATTCCGATGTCCAGAGAACTGATCTTCATTAAAATGAACATTGCAGTTTGTGTTCATTCAGTTCTACAAACTGTTACATCAATTATCGCAATAATATAACTTGCCTCGCACAGCCGAGTACAAGTGGTGGGAGTGAAGCCCTTTCTACTGACCCTTGACAGCCACAAAAGTTGTCGTTTGTGGCGTTTCTTGCCCTCCGCGATACGAAAAAGTTGTTTTCCAGCCTCATGCTGGTGATTACCTTCAAAAGCGCAGTGCACTGGCATCTGGGTTTCTTTCAAACACTTGAAATGTTGCAAAAACAATAACTGCCGATACCACACCAATGCTCTTGTTGCGAAGACGAACCTTTTGCAAAAGCGCGGGATAATTTTGCCCTCGTGATCGCCGTGAGCCAATATGGAGCGCGGATTGTCGGTGAACTCTAACATCAATCAATGGCGCTACTCTGCTCCCTACGGGAGCATATACAGTGGCGCTGGTCCAGAGCTCTGGCGTACATTATGGTAAAAATAAGAGGGTGTATATAAATGACTAAAATTTAATGAAGGAACACTGCATTCTCAAAAATATTTCTTTAAAGGGATACTGAGCCAAACATTTTTGTGTCCATAATAAGTGGTGCACGAGCTCTCCACGAGCCAGCAGCCAATGGCGTGTGCGGGCACACAGAATGAAATTGATGTCATAGTACTCTATTCACGCTTAAAATGACAGTCATATGTGTGGGCTCCGGGGAAAAGGAGAATAAAGACAGCCTTTTCATCTCCACAGTGGGGTCTGGTATAAAAGGTAAACAATTAATTGGTCTAACAAGCACATAGCTTTCACTTGTGGAGATGAAAAGCCTGTCTTAATTCTCCTTTTGCCCGAAGCCCATAGATTTCACTGTCATCTTAAGCGTGAATGGAAGACTATGACGTCAATAATGGACACCGAAATGTTTGGTTCAGCATCCCTTTAAGCTGCCTGGACCTGTCACAAAATGCAACCCCCCTCCCCCCCCCCCCAAAAAAAAAAAAGCTAAAATTAGCATGCAAGTTGGACAGAGCAACGGATAGGGCATATGAGCCAGTCCTTCTCTAAAAAGTGTATTAGTTATTTGCAAAGTTAATCTATCAGTTGTCCTGTTCTGGTGGTACCGAGTGCAGTCAGAAGCAGCTGATCGCTTTTTAAATATTGTGAAGACAATCATTCCATAGTTGGTGACAGGTTGATAGTTCAGGGGAAACCTCTCCCATTCCTTTCCACTTTAGCATAGCAAACGCCAAAGTGGAAAGGGGTGGGAGGAGCTGCCACTGAACCCTTAACTTGTCACCGACAATAGACCTTTGCAAAAAGAGCTCTCTGGCCACCGCCATTTTGCGAACCGAGCGACCCCTATCAGCCAGAACTTTTTGCCACCTGCCTGAGCTGTGGAAACCCGGTCAGTGTGACTCCCCAGCTGCATTGTGCATACGGAGTTTGCCGGCTTTTCTTGGAAGTTTTTACTTTATTTGCCTGTTTAGGATGCTTACCTTTTGTGTGTTATCTTCCGCTGTGAGAACCAGGGAATACCAGGGCTCGTAGCCTGCTCGGCCTTCGCAGGAAACGAACGAAGAGAGCGAACGTCAGGCAGCCCGTGACGCAGGCAGTTCTACGTTCTTGGAGGATTATTTCCGTAGAGATAATCTCCAAAAAGCCTTCCCGGCTTGTGTTCCGGGTCTTCGCAAAAAATAGCTGATAGGGTCAAGTCCGGGGTGTGGGAACAGAATAGACATGTTTGTTCATTTGCTTTGAAACTGTGCAAAAAAGCAGCTCTCTTCTAAATGTGCCCCCAAACACGCCGGATTCCGTCCGATCGTCGTGAAGTGACTATCGTCGACACTGTATATTGGATATGCTGTGTTATTTGAGACCTTTCTCAAAACCTGTTCGGATAACGCGGCACCGTGGGGTACGTACAGTACAATATATGTTGTTCGATTGATGAGACTCGTTGAATTTCATGTTGTGGACGGGGAATATCCATGCAGTTCGGATATCCTGTGTGGTCTAATATTTTCGACGGTTAAGACCTTTGTAGATTGACACGGCTGAGTGTGTGGTGCCGTAAAATGATCAACATAAAATTAAACAAACATTCCAGTTGCATTTGTTCTGTCGTGCACGGACTCACCAAAACAGCTTTCATTCTTTGTTTTTGTTCTCAAAAATAGTACAATGCAAAACCCCGAGAAATTCTCTTCGCCATAGAGCACAAAAGAAAAAATAGAACGTGGCAATCTAGCCTCCACCAGCGTCCGGAAGTGCGCCTACGCAGGCTGCCACAGCCCATTGACGAGAAACTCCACAGCCCAGCGCAGTCGGGCAACACTGACATACCCTCTCAAAACCAGAGACGCGCGCTGTAAATCGCTTCGTTCGAGACTGCCGCTGGAAAGGTCTATAGCTAACGCACAGCTTTTACATTTCAGCAGTGCCATAGTGACGCTGTTCCAGAGAATCTGCACGCCGAGAGCTTTCCCCAAACCGACAATCCGTGCAAGCAAGAAGTGTCGACATGGTCCCAGAAAGAGTCGTCCACAGAGAGCCACGAAGCACAAACTCCGGTAAGTGCAGGAGGGGTTGCCAATCGTTGGCAATGCCCTCTCCATACGGGCATCTGCAACATAAGATGACACCTCCGTTGTAGGAGCCCTTTGCTACAGAGTTGGAGACTAAGCACCAAGATCACCTGTACTGCACGACGGATGAGGGGCCGCAGACTGTTCAGTCATATAGCCACGCTCTAATCGAAGCTCCCTGTGTGCCTGCTTCCTCGACAGCTGGCCTGGCAGTGCTCACTCCGGTAGGTGGTGTAAGTGTGACTGAACGCAGTTGACCGTGTTTCAGATGCTGGTGAGATTACCATTTGAGCCGATATACTTTGATTTCGTTTCAGCGGCATGCTACACCATTGAAACCTAAGTACGAAGATTGCCCGTGCAACACGCCGCTTGATGGGCCGCAGACCGTTCCACCCAACAGCCATCCTATAATCGAAGACCACTGCGTGTCTGCTGCCTCGACGGCTGGCCCGGTAGCAGACACTGCGGTAGGTGGTGCGGGCGCGACTGAAACCCAACTGACCGTGTTTAAAATGCCGGTGAGATTATAATTTGAGCTGATGAACCATTATCACCTTTCAGCGGCACACCGTCGACTCGCAGTGGAATTCGAAAGTCGACGGCCATACCCAAACTGACACTCCGTGTCTGCCGGGGCTGCCAACATCGTTCCAGATAGTGCAGCTCGTGGTAAGTTGAGGTTGAGATTTCTCTGGAGGGACATAGGTTACACATGCACACATTAAGATACCAACAGACCGATCTCCCCAGCCAGTTTGGTTATGCTGTTGCCACACACCGTGGGAACTGTAGTCTTTCCGCACGTGCGACAATCCCGCAGCAAATCTGTGCGAGCAGAGCACGAGATAACACGAGCTGTCTCGTGCACTGTTGTCTGCCTCCCGTGGACCACAGTTATGGCGGCACCATGCGTGTGTGGAAAGCTTGGTGAGGTCGGTCTTTGAACCAATGAAGCTAGTACGACCACCGTGGGTGCGGAAAGGCTCCTCCATTGGTCAGGTTGGGCAAAGCACCCGAGTCGGAAAGAGGCCGAGAGGAAAATGTGGAAGGAAAGGATGCAGCTTTAGCTACATATTGCTCTCTGAAACAAGGAATTGGGAAGCAACATTAGTTTGATGGTTTACGCCAGGGGTGGCCAATCTGCGGCTCACGCATGCGGCTCTTCCCGGGTCCAAGTGCAACTCTCTAATAGGTGCGCACACCCCCCCCCCCCCCCCCCCCCCCCTGGCTAAATCGAAGGAAAAATATATACAATAAAATATAGCTTGCATTCTAGCGGCCTTTTGCGCCACAATGCTCACATTGGAGCAACCGCTTTATGAGTGGAATTCACAATAGCCATCAACTAAGATGAATAATATTTTTTTAATGCCACTTTTTTTTTTTTGTGCTTCATCCATTAAAATGGTTTTATTTTGTGACTCTTTTTAAATGTCCATCTGGCCACCCTTGGTTTATGCCATGTAGGGTGGAGAATAACAATCAAGATGATTTAGACCGTGACTTAAATCATGATTTGTATCGCAATTTAAATTACTCCAGTTTTACAGTGATTTAAATCAAACCATTCCTTCACAAATATATTTTTTTTTACTTGCAGTTCGTGTTTTATTTGATGCTTTCTGTGTGCATTTGCTGTTTTGTAGATTGTGGCCAGCTGAACACAAGCAAATTGTTGTGCTCTTCTGAGCAAATTGGAACATTAACCTTTCTTTCTGCCTTCCACGTTGTTTGTCAGTTGTGTGGTGTGTTGTTGCAAGCAGATCCTAACGCAACAGAAGAAAAATGAACACACATAATGGCATATTGCAAGCAAATCAAAACATAAAAAATGCCAATCAAGCTGAAATAAGGGTAATGGCGCTAGCTTGTGCCCCCAGACGGGAAGAAAAAGAAAATGGGGACAGTTGTGTTTTGAGATGAAGTGGGTGTGTTGACCCCTTTGTCTTTTTCCTCTTATCTCAGGGTTTTATAAGCAAGCTAGTAAAGCGCTTTTACTAACTACAAAAAAAAAAGAGCTGCTTATTTACATTAAAATAATTTTGTTAATTAAAGTGTGATTTAAATTCGCAGTAATTCTTTCATCTGCATTGTTTTCAATAATCTAAGGGATTGGTAGATCAATCTGCAGTGTCTAAAAATATTTTTAGTGATAAATAGTTGTTTTTTCCCTTGCTGGAGTGATTTAAACAAAACTAATCGGATTTATAATAAATAAACCTAATCTAATACTTTTAGCGTTTTTTTTGTGTTTTTTTTTGGGGCGGTTGGGGGGGGGGGGGGGTTGTTTGATGCCAGAACAACAGTGCTATAGTTATACATTTCAGGAAATTGACAAACTGTCTACTGCTTGCAGCTGCTTACGACGAGAGTAGAGTAACTGTACTTTGGCGCCATCTATCGGGTAACTCTGGAACACTTCTGCGTATATATTACGCATGGATGGCGCTAGTGCGCTCGCTCGTCGTAAGCAGGCGCAAGCAGGCACAGTGCGGTCGGTCAAACCCAGACGCAAAGGTGTGAACCAGCCTTCTAGCGCACAGTGCCGGTTACATTGCAGCATTTATCATGCAGCAGTATGCAACGGAGCAGGAGAAGGTGGAAGATCTCAGCGAGGACGTTGCCGAGCTGAAGCGGAAAGTCCAAGCCTTGCAGAAGAAAAACAACGCCCTCACGCAAGAAATGAAACGTATCGTTGAAGGTCTCCGCGCCGTGTTCACGGAGGATCAGACGCGCGCTCTCGGGAGGACTTCGAATCACGGAAACGCGTGGTCCCCCGCTACGATACAGAAAGCGCTGGAGCTGCATCTCGCGTGTGGGTCGGCCGGCTACAACCTGCTGCTCTCGCAGGGACAGCCACTGCCCGCGGAGCGCACCTTGCGAGGTCACCTCCTTAGAGGTGTCAAGTTCGACCCTGGAGTCGTCGGAGAGAAGTTGGGCCCCACGAAGGTCAAAGTGGCTGCTTCGAAGCCTGGTGTGGCGATGATCGACGAGGGTGGAGCCGTAGTCATTGCCCTATATGACGGCTCGCACGAATGTGCGCTGGGCCTCTGACGCGTCGCGCTCGGACTTTGTTGCCTGGTGGGCTGTGGTCGCGTTCAACAGGTACGGAAATGCCAAGCGTTTCTTAGGCTTAGACACGTGCTGCTTCAGTGCTGACCATCAAGTGCTTTGCTTTTTGCTGGAGCGGCCCTGTCGTTTTGTGAGCGGACATTTGAGCCTAGCTAAACACACCCACCGAACACTCCCTGGTGTGAGCACATTTCTGGACATTGCTTCGAACCTGGTGCCAAACTATCGCTGCCAGCAGTCTGGCGTAGCGAGCCAAGGGCAACTTTATCACGACAGCAGCGAAATGGAAGCTCCCAGAACCGTGTGGATGCAATAAAGATATCCCAAAGTTGTATAAAAATGCAAGTGGTTTGAGACGTTCTCCTTCTCATGTGGTGTCAACATTAGTATTCCTCAGTCTTGGGTTGCTTCAAAATGTTCACAATATGGCTCGCTCTTTTCTCTTGTGTACAAGTGCTCACACGCGAGCTTGTCTGGCTAAATTATCGTCCCTCTCCTTTCACTCGTACGTGCGCGATCACAGCGAGCGTTAGCTTTGACGAGCTCTCATCTTGCTTTGAGATATTTAACGCTTTTTGACTTTTTTTAGTGCATTATTTTACACCAGAGATAGATCTTATTGTGGTCAGTTTAGAGTGCCTACATACGTGCTTTTTTCCTTGGTGATAACGAGTCCGCCATTTTATTGCCCGGTCGCTTTGAGAGTTGAAAGAACGCGCGCATTCTCGCAGAAAGCATATTTTGCTCATAAAATCCCAAACGAATGTTTGCCCCCCCCCCCCCCCCCCCCCCCTTTTCCCCAAAGATCGCCAATCCCGTTTTTCTGGCGTAATATTCGCGGTAGAAAAGTACCGTGCGAAATTGCGTCCAGTCTCCAACGCTTCTGGTTAAAATGGGATCTGCATCTGCTGGTGTTCCAAACTGGTGCGATTACATGCAAATGCTAGTCGGGCCTTTTTAAAACCACATTTTATTTTGCTCTTACGCAGTACACATGCGCGAAACAAAAGGATAGCAACAAGCAAGTCCCCAAAATTTCTTATTTACCGGCGCCATCTTTTTTTTTTTTTTTTGGGGGGGGGGGGGGGGGAGACGTTTTTTAACCGTAACGTTGTCCGATAGTGACAAAAGAAAACGGCGACGGCCCGTGCGACAGGTTGCGCTACCTAACCGACAGTAATTAAACGTGAGGAAGATACATAGAAAGGGGGGACGGACAGCAATGACTTGGAAGTCATTGTTGTCCGTCCCCCCGTTTCATGTATCTTCCTCATGTTTACGCTCGTTTTGTACTTAACTAACCAACAGTTGTGGTGTTTATCTTCGGGTGGAGAGAAAATGGGAAGCCAGGAGATATGTGGCTCCATTGATGGGACTATACTCCGTCCAACCCTCAGCCTTGTGCCAGTTTTCTGTTTTACACATACACCTCTATGTTTTGGTGATTGGTGTATCTCGTGACAGTGAGGCTCGTCCTCCTATTTTCACTTGATCAAAGTCCGCATACTGCATCAATTTTCGAGATTTAAAACAGCATTCAGAGAGAAATTCCCAAAATGATGCCGCTCTGCAGTTTCCGTTGGAAGTGTTTACCTGGCGCATGCATGAGACGACTCGGGCCGTCTCGAACTCTGGCTGGTGAGATCGGTCAATCCTTGCGAGGTTCGAGCTAAATTGCGCCAGTACCCATGGCACAAAGGCCAAGGTCGCCTGAAAGCGCTCGCACGGTGACAATACAAAGAGGTGCAATTATGACGCATATTTTATTAACAATAACAGGCGGAACTCGTAAAAGGGTCGAACAGCTAAACGGGTTCAGACAGCTTTCACGGACAAAATTTTCATAACCCTCTCGAAGGGAGACTGCTTGCAGGTGGCGTAGAGCGACTCACACCCAAGTCCTGATAGACCTCCCAGAAGTCCTTTGAGCACGTACTTCGAGCCATCTCGAGCCATGACGGTACCACTCAGCGACCTCAGCATGGCGGCGATTGTGGGATACCGTTGAACAGCGTCTTCCGTGATCTCGCACACTGCTCTGGTGCGGCATTCTTCACCATCAAGTCCCACAGCCTTGAGCAGACCTTCGCCGGCGGTTGGAGGTACAGCTGCCGCCAGAGTGTTGCCGAAGGCGCGAAAACCAGACTGCACGATGGCGCCCAGTGTTGGGACGAAGGTGAGGGCGAACAGGAAGAGGTAAAAGACGCCGAAGGACAGGAGCAGGGGCTTCAGGCTTCCGAAGAACACCGCGACCAGAAGACCGATGATGGCGAGGGCCAGGGGGAATGCAGCAACCGGGAAGCTTCGGGCAATGGAGACGGCAGTTGTAGATTCTTCAGGGAGGTTGAGATGAAGGCTGCTAGCTAGAAGAAGAAGAAAAAAAAAAAACGATAAATACGTTGGTTTTCATCGTTCTGAAGTTGTGGTCTTAAGGGATATGCAACACAACTGAAGGACTATTTACTTATTTACTACACCCTAAAGGCCGACGCAGTAGAGGAGGCGGGGATTTAGGAATACAAACATAATTGGAAGTTGTTACATAGGCTCAAAACAATAATTAGCTAGCAGCGTTAGACTTATTGAAATTTCCGATTAATATTTCAAACGTTGAAGATGACCATAAAAATCAAAATGCTCGAACCGTCAGTCGCCTAGACCAGTTCTTGGCGATGACGACATTACCCAGCTAGAATCTTTCATGCGTATATGCCTTCTACTAAAAGTAGAGATGTACTCTGAAAGTCCCTTATGAAAGTACGTATACACTTTCTAAAAATAGTATAGAAATCTACTTTGAAGGCTCGCTACTAGAAGAGTAAAAGTCGAACACTTTTATAGCGATGGCATCATTACCCAGCGAGAAACTCTCATGCGACATACGCTTTCTCCTAAAATCAAAGCTATCTACCTTGAAGGCTCGCCACTGCAAGTAACTTGGAAAAGTACACATGCAAGTGGGGGAAAAAAATCGTACAGAACGGTTTCAGCGATGGCGAGTAAAGTGTCGCATGAAAGTTTCTAGTTGGTACAACTAGAAACTTTCAAGCGATACTTTCTACTAAAAGTGAGGAGATATACTAAAAAAACTCGCCACTACAAAAGTACTTTGAGAAAGTAGAATTGCGAGTAAAGAAAGAACATATCCAACATCACGTTGACTGAATCTCCCAACAAAGGAAAGTAACACAACTTACACTGAGAATTGCTGCAAACCGACAGGAAAACAACAAGGGACATCACGGCAGGCTGCATGGTCGTAGATGGACGTGGACGGCGGCAGCAAATGTTCTAGATGGTAACCCGCGGCGAAGGAAGTGAAGTCCTCTCTTCAGCTCACCTCCTTATATATACGCAGCCGGGGTTGCTAAAGCATGCACACCCGGATGCGGTGCACTCGAAGTACAAAGCATGTTTTGAAGTCCAGTTCAAACTCTACAAGGTTTGGGGGGCGTAAAGGGGCGTCGGGTGACCTCGACGTTACGCTAGCGATTGAGGTCGAAAGGCCGACAGATGACAATAATAATTCCTAGAGAAGGGGAACAAAGGGGACAAACACAAATCAACTGGTGCGCGACCGAAAAAATCCGCCTGGTCCAGATGACCTTGGTTTTTCTGCAAGCAAGATGCGTCCTCCTCTCCCAACGTAAGAGGACCACGAGAGAAAGGAACACTTGCGTAGTGTGTGACGTGTTTCTTGCTTTGCACAAAACCTAGGTTGTTATCTTTGACCTCATTTTTCCAGGTGCACTGACACAACTGTCATTCACTCGGTTGTATAAAATAAAGAACGAACGATAGGGTGTCTTGGATAGGAACAAAACAGTCGTAATTTTGTTCATTATTTCCTGCCTCCATCCTCAAGTTGACTGATTCATTGTGGTCGACAAGACATTTTCACTGTTAAAAGTTTTGGCTTAAAAACGTTAAAAATAAATGCCCTTGAAAGGAAAATACATTTCTTAGGGATAACTTTATCAACCGCGGCGGAGGTTAGGGCACGAGTGCATCGTGTGAATGATCGAACTAATTACGTGAAGGACATTAATTATTCCTTCGGGTATGGAAAATTATCTTGCTGGATTGGAACGGTTTTGGAGCTCTGTTTTGTTAGGGCCACATCATTTTGTTGGTACAGAGCGCGACACTGTTAGCGCGAACAAGCGATCGCCGGTCTTTTCCGGTTTTTCTCTTTGAAACCAAGGGATGTCATCCAAGTTATTATTGCTACGCAAAGAGCTCATTTAGTTCTATAATGTAAGCGATAAAATTTCGTGCTCGCTAATACTATTTAGAAGTAAAATGTAAAAATGCGCCGATGTCGTCTTCGCGCTAACAGTGTCGCAATGTGTACCTTGGACGTGCAAGCAAGGGCGCTCGCATTTAACCCACAAAAAGGTGGAAGCATGGAGCGCTTTTGGATCTCTCCAAATCCACCAAGGGGATCCCATATAATACTCCGTTAAAAAAAAAAAAAAGAAACTACCCCCCCCCCCCCCCCCCCCCGAAAAAAAAAAAAAACAAAGTTGCAGAGTGATTTAATGTGGTATCGGGAGACTACCCAATCGATATTTTGTTAAGGGTCACGTATATCTTTAATAAAGCCAAAAGTCTCAACTGCTCGAAACACGAGCACGGAAGCTCATGGTCGGAAGTCATGTGGCTACACCGACCGCGTTTTTTTTTTTTTTTCTCCGCATCTCCGGCGTGTGAAGAAGATGAAGTTGAGTGCACCGTTTTTCGTGCGATTGTTTCGCACTTTTATTCCTTCCGCTCGATGTTCTGCCCTTGAAAATCGATTGGCCGGCACCACGAACGACAGTTCCGAAGTAGCGCCCCACGTCCGTCGCAGAGTTGGTCCGTCGTGCACCGCCATCGCGTCGTCCAGCCCACGGGACGTCTCCACCGTAAACCAGGGGCCAAAAATGGCAACCCCCCGGTTGCCGCCATCTTGCCTGTTTGCCACATTAGTGATCACGTGACGTTAAGATGGCTGCTCCCAGAGGTGGGGCAGATCAGATTGGCCAGATCACGGTCAGCAGATGGGCTCTCTGGGGCTGTGTTCCCTTACTCAAATGGATCCGGATCAAGTCACGTGAAAAGACAGATACAGCAATGCTGGACGCGGGTAGGTTTTCGAACGGAAGGGGCACAAGACCTTTACCCAAGAGTGAGATAGAGTAAATTCTGCTGGGCGCGGATAAAGATTGGAACACAACCCCAGATGGCCCGTCTGCTGACCGTGATCTGACCAATCTGATTCCTCTGGGCGCAGCCGTTTTAACGTCACGTGATCATTAATGTGGCAAACAGGCAAGGTGGCGGCAATCGGGGGGGGGGGGGGGGGGGCGGTGCAGTTTCCGCTGCAGGCCGTGGGTTCCGGTTTACCGCTCTAAGGTAATACTCAAGCTCGTAGGTCTCCACATTGAGAATGCATGTAACATGACCTTCCCGTGATCTGTGCAACATTTTCTTTTTTCGATCAACGTATTTTGCAGATTTTTGAAGGCCACAAAAATGGGGTTCACGCTGTTTTATATTTTTAATATTGAATGTGAGCCTTAGATGAACCACGACTTCGAATATGTTTGGTACACATAGTTTGAACGCCACGTGACCGTGGAAGAGTGAGTGAGCGCAACTGGACGAGGACGAAGAAAAAATTGGGGGGATCGTGTATGCTTATACAGCCTAGAACTTAGTCTGCCTCGACGGGCGCAGATGATGCGCTGTAGATGTAGATGAGAAATTTAGCCAGTGCGCTACAATCGCTAGCCTGGGGTATTTAACGTGCACCACGCAGTAGTGATACACGACCGCACGCCGGTACGATGCTCATCCAGATCGAAACAGGCAGGGGTGGGGATTGAACCCAAGATCCTGGGTTCTGCAGCGCGAGCTTTCGCTCCACGTGCTCCGAGCTGGTGTGCGCTATACTTCGTTTCACTTTATCTGCGAGCGAAGCCAAAGCTAGAAGCGCGAGACCAGCGCTTTTTGCATTTCTCCCCAGCTCGCGTGCTCGAGCAAAGCCTGAACGCACGGAGCTTCCGTGCTCGCGCTTCCAGTTTTGCCTTCGCTCGCACATAAGGTGAAACGAAGTAGCCCACTCGGTCACCGATCCCCCCGAGGACGAAGAATAAAAACAGCGCCGAGTCCCGTCTGTTCTTGTTCTTCGTCCTTGCCCAGTTGCGTTGTTTTAAGGGGTATTCACACGAGGGAGAAATCCCGGGGATTTCTCCCCGGCACGCGCGCCTCATTCCCCACGCGCGCGCGCACCTTTTAGTTTTGGCTTTCTTCTCTTCCGCTTCTCACCTCCTCGCTTCTTTTGATTTGTGACGTCAAATATGAAATTTAGAAGCTTTGTAGGGAACATTTCTATAACATTTAATAACGGCAATTGTAAAACATGTTTTTAACGCGATTTCGAACGCACTACGGCACTTCTTTTTGAAATACCGAAAACCGGAGTCCGGCGTGATGTCGCTTCCTGGATTTTTATCCTCCCTCGGAAAACATGGCGGCGCTCGACGCATGTAGCAGAGGATGATCGGTGAGTCGGGGAATCGGACGAAGTGGTCCTTTTTAGGTGTCAGATGACCTCTCAGACTCCGAAAAGGAAATCGCCAAGCGGTCAAAACAACTGGGTTTGGTGTCTGTGCATCGTAGCTTCGGTATTGACTCCGCCGGGGCAGCCTTTCAGGCAGAACCGGCGAGACGTGGCCCCCCGCGTCGCTCACAAAAGTCCACTGTGCGTTCTCTTCGACCTCATACCGTTTCAAAGAATTTGAGATCGCTGAAAGGACCCTAGAAAAACTTCAAACTCGAAAGTCTAGCGTCGTCTGGAAACCGGTTTTTCCCGGTACGCCGGCGAACGCGACACTTCTGGTCGCGGCGGCAACGGCGGTTTGGAGCGGAGGCGTGAAGGAAACTCGACTCGCAGGACGGCTCAATATTTGACGTCACTGCACTGGCGCGGATCGCGCGGAAACTTCAAATTCGACATTTGAATTTTTTTTTTACTTCACAATTACTGAATTTTTAAGTTTCGAATTTTGAGGGTAATCTCCAGGCATAGTTTTCAATCGTTTCGGATAATAAGAAAAATGATTTCGACGTGTCAGAGCTTCTTTAAAGGGATGCTGAACCGAAATCTGGATTCCACAAAGCACGGCGGCAAAAGCGTGCAACGGAATGCTACTAACATCAAAACATCACTCATACAACGATATATCGAACGGATGACCGTATTTTTCCAAAAAAGGAGGCGCATTTGGCAGATATGTTCACGTCTTGTTTCTCCGAGAAGAGTTGAGAAGGAGAGGGAACAGCCTCGCGTCTTCTCCGCCTCGCAGCCTTGAGGGGGCGAAACGAAGAGAGGAGGAAATTATATATCTTGACGTCACGCGCCTCGTCGGCCTCGTTCAATCTCGACCTTTTTTTTCCACAAAAATACGGCTGTCGATTCGAGATTTTGCCTTACGAGTAGTGTTGTAGGGATTGTAGCGTCCGGCCTACATCTCCTGCATTGTTTTTTTTTTTTTTTTTTTTTGAAATCCAAATTTTGGTTCACCATTCCTTTAAAGGGATGCTGAACCGAAATCTGGATTCCACAAAACACGCGGCAAAAGCGTGCAACGGGATGCTACAAACACCAAAACATCACTCATATAGCGATATCTCAAAAGAAATACCGTATTTTTCACAAAAAAAACAAAAAAAAAAAAGGAGGCGCATTTGGCAGAAATGTTCACGTCATGTTTCTCCGAGAGGGAGAGGGAACGGCCTCGCGTCTCCGCCTCGCCGCCTTGAGGGAGCGAAGCGAAGAGAGGAGGAAACGCGATATGTTTACGTCACGCGCCTCGTCGGCCTGGTTCAATCTCGACCTCTTTTCCCAAAAATACAGCCGTCCATTTGAGATATCGCCTAATGAGTAGTGTTGTAGGGATTGTAGCGCCCGCCTATATCTCCTGCATTTTTTTTTTTTTTTTGAAAAAACCGAAGACGGCTGTCGGATCCGACATCCGATTTCGGCAAGAAAACCGGTTCGGGGAGAAGGAAACACCACGTTTCTTTCCGATGCCTTCCGATTTTTGACGTATAGACGCCTTACACACGCGCCAGATTGAGCCGCCATAGCCGCCCTTCTCTTGTCTTACCGAGATGCCGAGCCACTGAAGCGGGCGTTGACGAGTCTCCACAACGGCCTATGCTGGGGGGAAGGACACAGTAACACTTAAAATGGCAATAACCTGTCCTGCTGTGGAAATGATGAAATCAAGCGAACGGAATAAGAGGGAACAAAAACTGAAGGTCAGTTATGGCGGCGCCCATGCACTGCTGCTGTAAAGCGTCTATTAGCCCCGTGCGCGACCGAAAGCGTCGCTGTGGTCGGCCTTCCACGATTGGCCAAACGCTGACTATGACGTCGGAAAGGGGATTTATCATCGACGGAATAAGAGGAATGAAAGAACCTTACTTTTGACGGTGTTGGCAGTGTTCCTTTGAGAGCGCAATGATTTCAAGCTTCCACCATGCTAATAACAAACACCATCGAACTTGTTGTTTGCAAGGTAATGACGTCACAAGGGGGAACCACAGGAGGGCGCCACCAAAACTTCTCGCCGCTAATACGCTTGCGGGAAGAGAGTGGAGAGGGTGGAAGGCTTTTTGCGCGCTCGGGGGCTCGGGCAGGGTAATTCCGACAAGGTCCGGCTTGTGGATGCGTGGATGTCGATTTCGGATATTTGGATTTGACAGCCGATTTTCGGTTTGCACAGGCCTTTAAATAGCTACGTTTCCGTTCGGGCTATTCTAGGCGAAGAAGGGCGTCCGGAGAGTCGCGGAGATTGTTTGTGTAGGTAATAAGGATCACAAAGTATGAAGGCGCCATCACGGTGTTGTGGAAAGACGAAATTAGTCCTTTAATTCCATATTTATAGGTGACCTTTCCCGAATCCATCGTTTTTTTCGGTAAGCTTATTTCCGGTGAGATTTTCTCCGGGGAACATTTCTCTGGTAAGCTCTATGCTCTTTCGCCCGTTTAGGTTGACGGGCGCTTAAAAACGGCCGGAAATTACTAAGAACGCCGTACCTGGCACATTTGCTGTTAATGTGCACTGTCCGATCTGCCCTCCATAGAACGGTTATCACCTGTTCAAGGCAATGAAAAAAAAAAAACGGCGAGGACGTTTTTTTGCTCTCACTGATGAGCTGGAAGCAGCTGTCCAGGCGTGAGTGCAATGCACTATACCAAAGAGTGGTTTCGGCTGTCACGCAGGTGACGCAAGTGCACTCGGCTTCAGAGAGAGTACGTGAAGAAGGTCGATCTACCGCCCTTTAAATAGCCGTATCCGCAGAAGAAAAAAAGTGTATAAGAGGGACCATGATATGATTCTTCAACTTCTTCCTCAGCTTTTATCATCAACTCAAAAGCGAAATGAGAAATCACGTGGACGCAGGGGCGGATTTGTGGGTCAGGCTTGGGGAAAGGGGGTAGGCATTTGGGTGGCGGGGGAGGGAGTCTGCCGAAATATGACGGTTCGGCGTACGAAGCGTCGCCCAGATCTATTTGTTGACCCAATATTTCCTTTGTCACCAAAAACTAAACCTTTGGCTAGTGTATATTAATTTGTTCATAAAAAAAGTTGCCTCTCCCCTTCCTCCTAAATCCGCCCATGCGTGGACGTGACGTGCTTGGGTGCACCAGATGCGATGACTCCTAGCTTCCAGCGTGCTTTTTAGAGCGCTTAGGCACCTGTTTCCGGCTTGAGCGGCGTCGCCGTCGCCGTCGGCGTAACCGCGCGGTGCATTATGGGACACGTGACGTCTAAGATGACGATGACGTCATCGTGATGACGTCATCGTCACGTGACCGTTGTGAGGCGACGCCGCTCGGCAAGGAGGTTAAAAGGGTAGGAGAGGGCATGACGTCAGCCGCGTAGCCTCCACAAGCCTTGCTCCCTTGATGCCAGGGGGGTAAAGGTGGGTGAGGAGGAGTGGCAAATCCCGTGCGCCGACATCCTGGGTCCCGAGTGAAAGATCGCGAAAGAGAGCGACAGAACACGAGAGAAAGAAACCAATGTTGCCAGCTGAAGGACGACAGTCGCAATGGTAATCGCGAAGACTGAAAACTCTTAAACAGTAATGATTTAACGTTGTAAACTAAATTCTGAGCTATTTTAACGCTTATAAAAGGCAATATACTCATTACGCTGCATTAACTTCCCTTCTGTCGAAATCTCGGAAATCTGGTAGTTGCGCGGTTTCGTATTCCTGGGGCGCGGCCACCCGCGGAGCCGATTATCTGGTTTAGTTTAGTGTTGACGGGAGGCCGTACATCTGCGCGCTATGCAAAAAGAAAGCTTCGAAAGGAACGCGAATACCTTTCCACCGGTAAGTTCGTGGATTGTTGAAGTTCGTGAAATCGAATGCTCTCGACGAAACTTCGCAGAACAAATGGTATGGGACTCCCTTTCCGGAGGTGCGATCAGGGACAGCGGGGCTTCGGTTGCCATGGTAACCATGTGTGGGACCCCGAGGGTCTGCCCGCATGCTCCGCCGCTTGCGGCAGCCAGAACGCATGGGAAAATGGCGGACCTTTTCCTCTAGAGTTAGTATATGATCTCTATGCTTGATGCTCGCTTCTTTCTCATTTTCCTCCTTACCCTCCTCTCTTATCGGGCCAACGTGACCACAGCCCGTGACCGTCGCGTGGTTGATGGTTGCGGGTAGCAGGGAGCGTGGTGCTGGTGCGTTTCATTTGTCAGTCATCGCAGCTAGAAACTGTGGCCCGCGCCCAGCCTACCGATTCTACGCCTGCTGCGCTTCGTCATGCACCCTCATCTATAAAGTAAATGCATTCTGTTTTCTACAGACCGTTACTATCCTGAAAACGATAGTATTCAACGTGGAACGTCAGCGCTGTAACGATTGCCTGTTGGCGTGTTTTGGGTAATGTACCTTGCATCTGCGTGCATCAGCGGGGAGTTCTCTTTTTATCTCCTGGCCACTAATTACTACAGTAGCCAAAGCAAGAACAAATTATATACACACAATATTGCGTAACTATGTCGACCCGACAGGTTGGACCAATACATGGCACTTTCACAGCGATGATTTTCGCTCCCGCCGGCAAATTTGATAGCTGTGCTGTCATCGTTCTCATGTTATATCACGCTACAATACGTTTGGCTTATTTCTTTTCGTTGCGGCCTCTATTCAGGTCACTGGGACGTGTTATTGCTGTCGTGAAAATTGAACCAGCTCACCTTGACTCGAGGTTGGGAAATGTTTTATTGACTATTGGAAGTGCACGGAGCACACCATGCTCCACTTCGATGGGGTCCAGCCACCGCCGCGACCAACGGCCGAAATCTATCGTTTCCGCAGTTCGGCGACTGTCGGAAATCTGAGAGAATTCTTGATCGATTCCTGTCATCGTAAAACTATGTGTGTGTAATACGCCAAGGGCTTACCGGTGAAAAGTAACCCCCGCTGAAGAAAAGCCAGTCCGATTGCGGCAGCCGACCACGCTGCAAGTGCCCATCCCGTAGCCGGAGGAAATTAGCATCCCGGCGACTCCAGGCTTTCGTTTTCTCCGTTGCGATTGCGGCGTTTGCCCTTATCGTCCCGTGTACCAGCAGCGGTGTCTGCTCGTGATCCGCCGCAACCGCTTGCTTGCTTGCTTCACGTCTAGCCTTCGATCTGATCAAACCTACCGGACGGAGCTGCTTGCTTCACGTCTAGCCTTCGATCTGATAAAAGCTACCGGACGGAGCGCGCGCAAGCCTGCAAGGAATCCTTCTACAATCAACCATCCATCTCGCACGTGACATGTCACGCGCACCAATGGCCAGAGAGATCTACGGTCACGTTGGCCACAACATCGTTTAAACTTTTTATGACTAGGCTTCACACATATTGCAACGTGCCCCCTCCTGGTATTTAAAACCTCTTTGCCGCTCGGTGGGAGGAGTAGCAGACAGGATGAGGAGGTGAGGAGGAGGGGTATACCCTCCCCTTAGTACCCTTCCCTCCTCCTCCTCCTCCTCAAGAGCTGCGCTTTAATTCGGCGTTACAGGTTGTTGTAAACGGCTTTAATTTTTTTTAATGACACCATGAAACTTTTCATTCGGAAGTGATGATAACAACCGTCACGGCACTCATCGGCCACGAACGTGAATCAAAATATTCGTCGAGGGATCGGTTCTTGACGAGCGCACCCGTCCGAGTGGTGCAAGGCTCGTGTCCGACGCGTGAGCTGGGTTCGGCCGACGTACTTGGGCACCGCGGATGCATCCCAGCGAAAAGGCAGAGAGCTTTCGAAGGAAAGGAGATAGTCCGCTATAGTTTAAAAATTTCCTACCGAAAAGCAGGCTTTTGGTCATCTACCCTCGTGTACTATAGCTCTCTTTGGGCGCACTAAACAACTTGTGATTAGTAAAATCCCAATTTGTCCCAGCCCCTAATTCATTTTATAGTCCCTTTCATATGGTACGCCCCTCGTGTCTTTTTTTGTGAATATAATAAGCGTTAATATAATAAGCGACACCCTGCGTTTCTTCAGCTAGGTCGATATTGAGTTCTAGAATAGGGGGCCCCAACGCTTGTCGTTCCCCGAGCGGCCTGGGGCGCGGCACTGCGCATGCACACTGCGACGCCCCAAGACCCGCTGGACCCGAAGTGTTGAGACCCCTAAAGATCTAATGACTATATAGTTGCACCAGTGGACATAGGGCGTCCTGCGCTAGGCTCGTTCACTCGTCGGCATGCGTGAGCTTAGCGTGAGCGCGTCAAATATTCGCAGCACCTGCCGGTCAAAACAGGTTCGAAAGCACGCACCGGAAATCCCCAACGAGGAAAATTCATATGGGGTCATTAGCTCCAGCTGTCGAAGGGGCACATGGTGCGGAATGAACGTAATGGGAGCGCTAGAGTAGCTCGCTCCAGAGCAGCGACACTCGAGCCGGCTCGGTGCTTGAAATGATAGTTGCCAGTTTTGAAAGTTTATTGAGTTTTTCATGGGCCAAGCCCGGTAGGGAGGTAGTGGCAAAAGGCATTTCTGCCTGACTGGGCCTCTACCCCCCGCAGTTTACAGAAGTGGAAAAGGTGGCACGGTATACAGCTCTGTAGCATTCGTTTTTGCTTCAATGCATGCCTGTGTACGCAAAATACATTTCATGCAACACATTAAACGAAAAATTCATTTCATACCGCACAATAAAGAACTGAGGCTTTACCTGAAATCGCAGCGAACGCATTTTACACCGTCCAGAAACTTTCGAGCAGTCCCCGACAGAGAAAAACGCCGCCGCCTGATCTTTCTGACACGGTATATCTGAAGCTCAAGAAGTCGCATTTTCGAGTAACTATTGCCCCGTACGTGTGACGCCACGGCTTTAAACAAACCGTTGTTAGGGGCGTTGCTATGGGCGAATGCATGGGACTGGATTTCGCTCGGATAGGACGATCGGTAAAAAATCGAATGTGGGATTTAAACGTCTAAAAACAATAGATATAGGAAGCCTAGATTTCACACTTACCACGACAGAATTTTGTCGAGATTTGGGTGGTTCTGAAATATTTGCGACGGCAACTTCCGGTCCTTGAGACGTCTCGAGATGCTCTGACTGAAGTGTGCCGTCTGAAACAGTTGGAATCGTTTGCATAATGATACGATTTTGATCTCGTATTTATTGGGAACATGGCAGGCCTAAGAAAACTCACCAGGTTTATAAAAATGAATTGTATTTGCGTGCGATGCGGGATACTGTCTGACGAGAATCATCACACGCATGGAGATGTGCTAAAAATACAGCGAGCAAAGCGAGGAAAAGAAAGGAAGAAAGAAAAAGGAGGGCCCGACGCTGCTTTGATATCATATTTAAAAATGTTTAGAACATGGTATTGTCACGAAGGAACAGGCGAGGAAACAAAGAATGACTTCTATGGCCCGCCGTTCCGAAACGGCCAAATGCATTGAACCTTTCGCTCTAGATTATTATATTAACTCTATGACCTCGACAGAAAAGCTTCGTACCCCAACTAAGGGTTTGTGGACTGCGCTTCGTGTCAGGTGATCATCCTCTTTGCGATTGACTAGGACAAGAAAATATGCTGAAATGTGGTTATACAAAGACGGCTCTATAGACTACGGCACTATACTGCTGCCGTCGTAAGACGCCGAATTCCTCCAACATGGCGACAAGGCACTAATAACAGACGACAAAGTTGGTTTCGATTTCGAGTCTAATCGGAAATGACGGCAGGTGCAAGAAGCCTGTATCTTAATTCAACGCATGAAGGGGCAAATTAAAAACAAACTGCAAAAAGCCGGATTTTTTTTTTTTTGCTATTGTTTTTGAGGTGAATACGGCTATATAGTTGCTTGAAGCTCCTCTTAGCACGTCTACAACAGCAATGAATATATAGTATAACTACGGCGGCCAGTGAATATACCCCGAGAGTGTTGCGATTTACCGAGTTGGACACGTGTGCTCGCTTGCTCAGCTTTTCTGCTCAACAAGAGGCTATAGTCTTCATTTGACGTATTGCGACACTGCTTGACGCTGAGCAATTTAGCTAGGACAGTACGACTGCTAGCCCGCGCGGTCTTTATTGTGCCATCATGTTTTAGCGATGTACTGTGTGCATATGCCCCGCTTGCAGTTGTGTATAGGCCATATGCGAAATCCTTGCCAGCTATCATCATCATGCGATTAGGAGCCGCCATATTGGGGGGTTTATCACATCTTCCAGTTGTGGACGAGGCGCATCTGCATTTAACTCGGTTTCATGATATTAGGGCAGTTTATTTGTACACTCAATGGGTTGCTGGTTAGTTTCGGATCAATGAAGAAAAGAAAGACGGCCGCCAAATTCAGGAAAAGGAATGGACCTCTTGGCGAATATGTGCTGCCACCTAGACACGCGAATTGGTTCGAGACTAGGTGATTGGAAAACAACGCGCGCCCAAGGCCTCTCCCACCCGTTCCACACCCAAAACGTCAGCTACATCCTGTTCACCCATTGAGGCGATGTGACCTAGATACGGCTCCCCCAAGCTCACCTTTGTCCCCATCGTGCGTAATCTTCCGCCCCGAGGTCGACACAACGAAACCGCTCAAAGGCGAGAAATGCAAGATGGCGGATTGTTTGTAACTAGATACTCTTGAACCCAGGAGCATGAAATACTCCGCGCATGCGCACCGCGTATTTCTACAAAAGGTCCATTGTCAGCAACGAGGTCGCAAGACTCGTCACTCAAGCAGTGAACTGGGCCATCCAGGTCATTGAACGGTATTTCTCGAAGACGTCCTGTGAAGGGTTCGTACTGGACTTGCAGCAGGTGATCATATTTTAGTTCTACGACTTACACTTTGCCGGGACTATTGTTTTTCGGGCGAAATCGTCGGTACGGGAACCCCCCAATATGGAGGAAATCTGATCGTTGATCATGAATACACTAGATGGCGCTTCAATGTCTACAGCCCACAGTCCAGCATTTTTTCTCGATTGAGTCGCGTTCCCACACCACGAGCTTGGTCAAGAATATAGAGCGCAGAGCGTTGGCGAGACAAATGGATCGACGTTCTCTCCCCGTTCACCTTCTCTTTGACCGAGCTTACTCACGTGACAGTTTTCCCCTTTATCTTCACGATGTTTCGAATTCAGAAGTTTTAAAAGGTAAACAAATCCCATCCAATCAAAAAAAAAAAAAGGAACAGCAGCAACACGCGAGGTGTTTTATGTATATATATATATATATATATATATATATATATATATATATATATATATATATATATATATATATATAAACCTAAACGTTACTACAGTCGGTAACAGGTTAAGAGTTTCCCCCGAGCTCTTAACCTGTCCCCAACTACAGTGGCTAATTGCACCAGGATGGTTTTTAAATGTACAGGACGTCTTCTAACGGCTTGACTGCCACCTCGCGGGAATCGAGTAATTTCTTCTCATTCTGGCTAGAGGAAGCACCATTTCTCTTTGGAGAAAGATAGAGTGCCGCAATCTCCCGGGCGGAGAAAGGCAGAGCCGTTTATACTGAGAGAGTTTGGCCTCCTTAAGAAGATTTTGACAGCCTGGCCACCACAGCAGCGTAGTCTGACAACCGGGAGATGACTACTTCCGCCCCCATTTTGGGGCTCTGACTCACAGAAATTCTATGCGATTTCTCAGGAATAAAGAGAAGTAACGTCATTTTGTGTTATCGCGAAATCCGCTGGTTTTATCAGACAACAAGCTCCGCCCATTGGCCAAACCCACACCTTCTAGATAACAAAGCCGTAGTGCTGACAGAGATGTCATCAGCGAAGGCCAACGCTGGGCACCGATATGACACGACGATTGCGTCAACGTTCGGCTCAAATTTGACTCGAAGCTAAGCGCTGAGGCAGCACTCGTTTCCAATCTGTGTCCAGCGGTGGCCTTCTCTGGTGACGCAAAAATGTCAGCACTACGGCCTTGTCTTCTTGGCGGTGTTGGCCAAACGCTCTGGAACGGCTCTGGAAAAATGACAGATAGCGATCACCGTTGCCGGAATGGTTTGGTTTGATTCCAGGACTCTGGAAGTGAAATCTAGAATTAACTTGATTTTCAAAGGCCATCAAGCAACACTGGCGGTCGCCGTTACTTGTCTTTTTAGACGTAGGCTAGGTGGCGCACGCTACCGCCCGTATACATAGCGTATAGCCATCCATCCATCCATCCTTGGACACGAAGAGAGTGATTGGATCCGAGTCCTCGCCGAACGCTGACGCAGGCCTCGTGACCAATAGTTGCAAGCAATGACGGACAGGCGATGACTCGGACTTGGCTGCCCTCTGGCAGGTGTGATGGCTGGAAGGGGAAGTGTGCCGGGCGCCGTATGCGCGCAATGATAAGGAGGGTTGGGATACGCGATGGAAATTTTGAGAGCCTAGATTGTAGAGAGAGTCCATCTCGAACCATGGGGACGCCGGTGGCATCCCCATTATTCGAGATGGACTTACCGGCGAAGATTGGTAACGAGTCGCAAGGCGGACGCCACCGGCGATGATTGGTCGCAAGTGCGAATGCGCTGCGTTTTCGCGCGGTGTAGAGGAAAGCAAGCGGAGAGGCTTAAGGCCCCTACGCACATTAACGTTTGAGTGCGTTTGACTGCATTGCGGCTGCGAGAAACCAGGACATCCCTGCTTCTTATGTCGCGTGCCAAGCTATTCCTCTATTTGGATTCTACGCTTCATATGAAGCACAGAAGTGCCGATGACTCGCTTTCGTTTCGCGACGCAACGCAGTCAAACGCACTCAATCGATGTCAAACGCGAATGTGCGTAGGGGCCTTTAGACGCTCGCAGACGCTCGCAAGGCGTTCGTCACCTCCTCGCAGCCTCTATTGCGAACGCGGCCCGTACACCACGTGACCCCGATCGAGCAGTTGGAAACTCTCTGTATTCTAAGCTCTCTAAAAGTTCTAAAAGTGCTAGGGGCGCTGGCTGCAGCGCCCCTAGCACCCCACAAATTTCTTCGCGGAGCTTTCATCGCGAAATTCAGGCAATGTGCGCCATTCATGTAGTTACAGAAACCTGAGTCAAAATATAAAGAAGCTGTGACCTTTCAGCACACGCGCTGCGGGCAGCGCGTGTGTTGCGATGAAAATCTTCGGCACCGCGAGGGGCGCTGCAGTCTGCAGACGAGTAAGGCCAGACGAGTCTTTTTCATCGCAACTCTGTGCTCCCGCCCGGCGCACTTTCCTTTCAGCCAGCATAGTTCAGAGGTGTGGTGGTCTAGCTTTAAGTCCGGACGCAGCTGACACATACGAGCTGATGGGACCGATCAGGCAGCCAAAAGCGCACCATCATGTTTCTACACATGTTCTATCATCGCTGAACCAATCATAAGCAGAAAAGGTCCAGTGACTCGCGCTTTTGATGCTGCTTGATTGGTCTCACTAGCTGGTAGCGTCGCTTGCGTCTGAACCTAAGCTGAAACGAAGTATAGACCCTTTCTTCAAGGGCGCCGCCATCTTGAAATGTCGTCACTTCCAGTATGGGCGAAAACATTGTTTTGCCGTCGCCACTCCAGTAGAAGGCACTTATACCCCTGTTACACGGCACACTTAACCGCGGTTAACTCAGCTTTAACTGCTGTTACGCGGCACCACAGACACCGCACTATACTCTCGGATAGCTATTTCATAAGAAGTGAGAAGAGCGCGTGCACTGCTTTGATGGGTGCTCAAGATGCTCAAGCGCACGTTCGCCCATAGCTTTGACTGCATAACCGCAGAATATTGTCGGCAATTATTGTGCGCTAACTGTGGCTTAGCCTAACTGCAGTTAAGTGTGCCCGTGTAACAAGGGTATAAGGGTATAAGCGCAGCCGTCACACATTATCGCTTTGCCTCCCTCTTATTTTTTTTTACTAGTTACAGGTTGAAACGTTTTAGTATTTTTTCGTCGCCCATACCGGATACGCCTATTAGGTAGCTGGGGACGAGAGTACACAGAAAAGGTCTATAGACCTTTTTCGCATAACCTCAAACCAGCCAGTAACTGACGTACCCTCGACCTGGTGCATTTTTGGATTGCCCGCTGACACAGGGTATGCAACCGCCAAGGGCATTCGCGACTCCAGCAAAATGGACGCCACCAAGCGGGAAAACCGGGAACCAGCCGGACCAGGTCGCTCCGCGCCCCTCCGCGTCTCTGGTGGCTTTCGGGTCGGACCCGTGTTGTCGGCGCGGTGGCGAACAATGTAATTTGACGAAGGTCCGAAAATTTCTTAAGTTTGCATGAGTGTTTATTAGTGTGGTGAAGCCTCAGTAGATTGTTTCCTTCCATTACGTGTTTGAAAGCCCGTTCACTCCACAACACACGGTCGCGTGGTTTCGATTTCTTGGATGGGGAGGAATCACGGAAAAACGTTTTGATTTCTTGTCTGTATCCAATCACATTCAAAGTGACGACTACTTGGTAACTGATAAGTGGTTTCTTTATAAGGATGTAGAACAGCGGACTAAGGACGACAGGCAAGGTGTTTCACTGGAGGGAACACCAATGTTGCAGTCAAGTGAATGGGAAGGTTCGATAGATGCTTTTCTTGAGTTTGGTTGTGTTCGATTAGCTTCAAGTTTGAGCCACCCACGCCGGTCGGTGCGTTGGCTATTCATCTTGACTGCTTTTCGCCAAAAAATCCTCCGGACCACACTGAAGGAGTTGGGCTGATTTCGCAATTACTTGATTCAGGAAAACCTGCTCGCTGCATATGATTAATGAGGGAAATTATCTGCTTTCAAAAGGTGGGGGATGCGTCTCGCAAAGTTAGAAGCTGTCACGACAGTATTATGATCTATCGCGCCTCCGATATTTATATTATACCCCCGTCGAAGCCAGCAGCAATATACGTCTACATTGCTCAGGTTGACCGGCCACAAAAATACTCATTTTATCCGTTCAGGATTCGAAGTCAAGTTCAATGCAGAGAGGTTCTGCGTGAATCTTCGATGAAAACCCTCTTCAGTTTGTCCGCATTCGTCTCCGTGCTACCGGCTAGAACCATTTGGCTAAGTTTAAGAAGTAGCTCTCTGTCTGTCAAATATACTTCTATTCAGCAGTTCACCTAATAGCTAGTCAACTAAGCTCATATATCAACAAGAAGAATATACTATTATTGCTTTAGGGACATACTGCGTAATATAATACATAACCCGCTCGTCAAAATGACTTCTCGATTGCTACTAAAACCTGAATTGAAATACGAGTATCAGCCACTTAGTGGGGCGCCAGTGGGTTAACATGCTCCTTGGCTCAAGAAGCGCTTGCTTAATTTTCGTAATTTTCCAGCAGCCTGTGTTCTTGACCGAGCAGACGATTGGAGCTGTTTCTTAAACGCGGATGCGCACAAAAGCTCGATTTCGCGGACAGATAAGTCGCATGGTCGAGGCATGCGAGTTAGCTGAAAATTACTCTCGGTGGAACAATTCTGTAGTCATCGCCGCTTTCCTTAGATGATCAAAACTGATTAGAGTCTATTACCGTCTCTCCGGAGCCCATAGTTTGGTTTTTGAACAAAATCTCCGAAACGAAAGTTTGACAGGAAAAGAACAAAAAACACCGGGAAAACAAAACTATGCTCTGCAAGTTTATGTGCACCGGCTACACTTAACCGTCTCAGTTCAAATACCTATAAAATTGGGCGTTAAACAAAAGCAAATCTGTTAAATTGAAGTTCCAGAAGACGGAAAGAGGGAGTCCCCTCTTGCTCGGACTCTCGTTTGTCTAATCCGGACACATCCTACTCCCCCTAGAAGATTAGCCCGTCGCTCAAAATTCAGACAGTTGCTTTCCCCACCTCGTTCACCCCGAAGCTGACAGTGCTATGGAAGCTACGTTTCAACCGGACAAGCTCCAACCAAGTTATTGCAGCCCACCATAGCCAACTCTAGCCAAGTTCCCCCCATACCCACACCGTTGCCTACCCAGAAAGCTGTGCTGCCAGAACTAGCCGGTATTTGTTTTTCTAAACCGCTAGACGGCGTCGTCGGCGCCGCAATTCTCAAGATGGCGGCGCCGTTAAAGAAAGGTCTATAGAAGGGGAGGTGCGGCTATAGCTCGTTTCTTCTGCGGCCGAGAGCGGTCCTATGCATCACAGGCAGACTTGTGCCTATCTCAAATACGCTACTCAAGATACTGTATTTCAAATACTTTTTGAAGTATCTTGCAAATACTTTTGATCGAGAGTATTTCATACTGTATTTTAATTACATTTCCGAGCATCTTGTACCCATTATCTCAAATGCATTTTTGACGTTCAGCCATTTTCCGAGTTTTTCGGTATGAAGTGGCGTGAGCGTGGCACGAGCAAACTTGAACATTCTTTCGAGCAACCATATCCTCTTGCTAGCTCCGATGACTTAGATTGAGCTCGTGAAAACATCGCTTTTGTGCCGATTGTGGCTCATATTTCACACCAAACTCCGTACAATGAAGGTTTTCTCCCTCGCCTTCCCAAAGGCGCCTTTTTGTTTCGTAGAGTTTCCCCCAAAAAATCCTCAAACAAAAGGGGTGGTTTTACGGAAGTAAAGACTGCCACACTGAGGCGCAACGCAGAACGGGGAACGACCCACGACAACAATGCAGACTTTAGTGTCAAGAAAATAGCAAATAGAAGAAAAAAAGAAGTGGACACAAGAAGACACTTTTTTTTTTTTTTTTGCTTGTTATAATTTGACCCCACTACGGCAAAGCGTCGAGGTTTCTTTTGTTTGTTTTCTTTTCGTCGTCAGTCCGGGACCTATTGCTCTCGCGAACACTGTTTGTAAGCGAACATTGATAAGCAGAGAAGAGGGCAGAAAACTAACTACGAGCAGGATGACCTCTCAAAATGCCAACAAAGCGTCTCCCAACGTTGATTGCCTTTCTGAACGCAACCTAATAGAAGAAGGTGCGACGACTGCCGTGGCTATTATGTGAATCTCTTTTTTATCCATACACTCATATCCGTACCCTAAGTTCGTTTATAGTGAACTCCCCATATAGGGAATATGGATTGTAGTTAAACGATGCGTTTAAGCTGCGCCGCAGGACGTGATATTCAGCGATGTCACTATTCGCAACTTTCAGCGATGGTGTTACCGCGGTGAGAGAATCGCGCTCCCTAGCTCCTGGATGATCTGCTTCACAAGAAAGGTGCTTGCCTACACCTTCCTGGCGGGAAAAAATAAAGTAAGGCTGCTCGTGTAAAGTAAAACTATAATTAATTACGCGTCGCAGACCCCGCCTCCTACTGCTGTTCTACGACGATCATCCAGATTACAGCCATTTTAAAAGGCACCAGCGCGCCCTTTATTGGTCCTGAAAGTTGCGAATAGCTAAAGCGACCTTTTTGTTTTCTTTTTTTTTTGTCCCAGAAATGTTTTGTAACATGTATCACTGACATTCTACTCCTTAAGGTTGGACTGCATAAAATTGCCCTACGATGTTTTTCTCTTTTTTTCCGTTTTGTGTTTTTGCGTGCTAATACACCATTCTGGTAAACCAGATTTGCGCAACTGTATAATTGTGTTTGTCATTGACGACGATACAAATTACGCAATGCGGAAGCATCTTCAAAAGTAACTGAATTACATTTCTAAGTATTTCTACTCTACTCAAGATACTTTACAGTGAAAGTAACTTGAGTAGTATTTTAAATACTTTATGAAGCAGGTATTTAGTAACTTAAATACTTTTATCGAGCATTTTGTCCAACATTGATCACAGGTCACCATCACCACAGTACCGCCTGCAAGTTGGCAACAGCGGCACAACGGCAAATACCATGTTTTTTTGAAAATTTACTTCGACATAAACCAGACCAGAAAAAAAAATAAATGAGGGGTCGTGTTTTCAAAATGTGCCTGAACAATACCTACACAGATTGTAATAAAATACAGATTGTAATAAAATGCCCAACCCGCCCATTTTTGTCACCATCTTCTCATCTAGCCATGGAGGGCAAGTTGGCACTGTTCCCCGCATACATTATGAAGATGATGCGCTAATTGTACGCTTGAATTGCGGGACCGTTCTAGCCCGCGCGATCGTCACCTCCCCTTCCAGCCCACCCTAGTTCAGACTCCAAGAAAAAGGGGCACGACAAATCTTTGTTATTTTGGAAGCAATTTTCGGTTTTAGCACTTTTGGCCAAAAAGTCGAATTGGGGGCCTTCATGCGCGCTTTGTTTAGGGTGTAGACATCTGGCCATTTTGTCCCACTTTTATTTTTTGTTCAGAAGCGCGTGAAATAGTGTCCCTGCACGAGTTTGTGGCGCTGACTGTGCTATGGCGACATTTTGTTTTCGTCGATTTCTTTGTACTTTACCCGTGATCGTGCGTGCTGTCCGCATCGGGTACTACAAAGGGTGGCATCACCCTAAACAGAAGGACACTGAGGCACCCTAGGTCACATTTGGGGGTTTTACGTGCCAAACCAATGAAGGAAATCTGGCACGTCCCCGGCGGAGGACTGAGGATTAGTTTGGACCACCTGGGGATCTTGACGTGCAATCGAAATCTCATTACATGGCACCTTCTCCTCAATAATGAGCCCCATCAGGCTGCGGGCACCTCTAGGGCGTAGCCAGAAATGGTTTTTCGGGAGGGGCTGAGGCGCCTGGGATGTTCATGACTTGGGGTGCGGGAAGGTGTCAAAATCCACTTGTTTATTAATTTATAGGGTCGGCTCGATTTCGGGACCCCCCGCAAGCCTCCCGCCTAGCTACGAGTCAATGGGAACCTCGTCCGGGATTCGAACCCGCCGCCTGGGGACCCGTAGGCCAGCGTTTTGGCTCGAAGTAACCGAGGTCTTAGCACACTAAGCACTTTTGAAGCGCGCAAACACAGTTGATGCACTAAAAAGAAGAAAAAAAATCACGAAGCAGGTTAACTTTTTTGAGGGTACTCGTAACACGCATAACGATGAAACACGTGATCACCGCCACGAGTAAATAACACGTCAATAGCAGGACTTAGGAGTGTATAAAGGTCGGCTTTATTTGGGGTGCCGGAGCTGTCCTTGGTCGGCTGCCACGCAAGAAAGAGTCCGTTCGCAGCCGAAATGCAATTGTGGCGCACTTGTTGGGCGCACTCGATGGCACAACAGGCAACCTGTGTCTCGACGCTGGCACACTCGTGGCTGCTGACACGAGGGACATCACAAGCGAAGAAAAACGACGCAGCGGCGCGAAGTTCAACGTGGAACTGTCAGAACGCAAAGATGGCGTCCCAGCGGACTAGAAGGCTGATGGCGGCGGCGTCGCTGATTGGTCCCCTTCCTGTGGACGGCTCACGTCATTGGTCTCCCAGTGACGTCAGACGCCGGCGCAGGTCGGTTCGGCGGCGAGCAGCTGGAGCAGCGTGGCCGAAGCCCGGCAACACTGTGCGCACGGCGCCTGTTCGGGCTGCTGGGCCAGGTTCTGTTCGAGCTCCATGAGCTGTCCCATGAAGTTGAGGTTGGGCGAGATGATGGGTCGCTTGGCCTTGAGGTAGCGGTACGCATCCACCAGGGGCAGTCGCAGGTGGCGCATAAGGTACGCCACCGTGATGGTCGGCGAGCGGGAGATGCCCGCGTGGCAGTGGACCAGCACACGGCTGCCGTTGGCGTGGGCCTCGTCTGCAAAGAGGAACAGAACCACATGAGTATCATCAATACATAAAAAGAAAAAGAATGGGCGGGCAAAATGATGCATTTCCATCGAACTAACTCTTCTACGACTGCACGGAGGGAAAGGCAAAAGCTCAGGCACAACGAATTCAAATCTCCCGCCGTTAGCTAAACGTGCATTTGCCACCGCGTAGCGCCGACAGATGGCGTCGGGCGTTGCCAACAAGCGCGCTAACGAAGGACGTCGGCGACTTCGTCACGCTCAAACGGAGGTATCCCTTTAGTTATTTCTCTTTTTCTCCTGGCCGTCAGGCTCGCAGCGCGTCAAGGGCGCCGGCGCTCGCCCAGGCTCGTCGTGCGGCCCCGCTCCTCGGCGCTGAATCACCAGCGGCAGGAAAAGAACCAGGCAGCGTGTCTCCTCGCGCCGAAGGAAGCGGTAATCTGCTCCGACCGCAGCGCTGCGGTCTTCCGCGCCATCGGCACGGGAGGGGCAACCCCGCGGGTCTCAGGTTCCGTAGCGTAGCGAATGGCTGCATTATACGTGGCTCCTACATACCTTTCCAGCGCTGATCATACGCACGAGAAATTACGAGTCACTGGGCTGGGACGCATGCGCGCGGCGTCTGATATTACGCAGAAGAGAGCAACTGCGCATGCTCAGAACGCGTTCTACTGCACAGTTGACAAAGATGGCGGCGCGCAGAAGACGATTATCGGAACGGGCCATTGTCGCGGTGACACGCTAAGAATGCAGTAGAAGCTTTGCCTCTAGCACGCGCCAGCTGCCTTCCGTGGTGCTTTCCGTGTGCCGAAGCGTTGTCATCAAAGGCAGAAAGCTCGTGCTGGAGGAGGAACATCTACCGCATTTTTAACCTGTCACTAACAATAGTTCATTTTGACCTCGAATAGGACGAACTTTCCCAAAATCTGAAAGCTTGCGCACTCATGTGTCCACCCCGACTCGCATCAATATTTCATCAAGAGGTATCCGACTTTGGGGTGATCCGTGATTTCGATCAATTCGATGCGTACACACTTGAGTGCAATTCGGAATCATCCTGAATAAGCGTCGTGTAGATTTCAGAGACCTGCCTATCACTTTTACAATTTCTCGTGTTTTTCACACTCCTGCACGCCATCCACCCTTCAACCTGGCTGAGCTGCAGAAATCTCTTACAACATTATAATTCTCATGATTGCTGTTCTAGCAGGAATTGCTTAAAAAACTGAGAACTCACAACCACAAAAAAAAAAAAAAAGATTTAGCTTAGAGTCAGCGAGGCTGTTCACGGTATTTTTAGCGTTCCCAAGTTAATATCAGCGTCTTTGAAGCTGTGCGAGAATGATAATATTGTAAGAAATTTCTGCAGCTCAGCAGGTTGAACGCTGAATTGCATGCACAGTATCAAAAACGCTGACATTGACGAGAAATTTTAAAAGTGATGTGACAGGTTGACGAGGAATTTTAAAAGTGATGTGACAGGTCCCTGCAATCTATACGACGCGTGTTCAGAATGACTCCGGATTACACCCAAAAGTGTGTAAAATTGGTCGAAATTACCGATCACTAGGGAATTGAAGAACACCGTTCCCATTATTCATTCAAACTTTCGAGTTGCGGTTCAGATGCCGTTGCATGTGGACTGAAAACTAATAAACCAACGTCTTACAGGACTCCCAGCTTCAGAGCCATCACGGTCTGATCCAAATGAGTACCTAACCACGAAATCATCACCGCCGTTACTAACAGAAATTACAAATTCAGCGACAGCAAACACGTCTTAATGTTGATCCAATGCACAGAACTTATGTTGTGCAGGTTCTCGATTAAAGCTACGGACTTTTCCACGACTTTCAATCGGGGCGGGGGGGAATGATTTTTCGGGAGGGGGATGTGGGGGCTGTACACCTTATGTTTGTGTAGAAAATTCGTGGGGAGGGGAGGGGGTAGGACTTAGCCTGAGAGATGGGAGAGTTAGGGGGGGGGGGGGTATATAACTCACTGCTTAAGTCGACTGTTATTTTTCTCGATAGGATTTGAACCAAGCGTTTTGATCAACTCTTACGGCGGCGGCCGGACCCGACGGTCGTGGCGACACGAAGTATGTCCGTCCTTGGGGCGAGGCCCAACGCGAAGGCGCGCGATGAAGGAAACCGCCGCGACCACGCCACGACTACGTAAACAACGGAGCGACGACGCTGGCTGGCGGTATTTTTCCCACAGACGCCACAGCGGCGGGAGATGCCCAAGCGACAAAACCCGCCGCGCGCGCGCGCGCGCGCAAGAGCACGCGGAAAAGTTCTGGTCGGTGCCGCGTTCACGTGCCCGTACAATGCTTCTCGCGTGGGCACAAAAAAAAAAAAAAACAACAACAACAACAAAACAAAAACTTATCTAGTCTCCATTTTGTCGTTGTTTTCTGCCCTATCGGGAGTTCAGGGTCTTCGCACCTGACGTGTATTGTGGGCACGAGTGACTCACCGTGCTTTTATCTGTTGGGAAGCGTCCAATTTTGAATCGTTTATATATATATTTTTTTTCGCCCGTCGACGATTGTTTTCAATTTTTTCTATTTATTCAGTTTTCTTTTTAAAACGTCCTTGTACGACCCACTGCTGCCGCCTAAAGTAGCTGCCTCCAGCTCGCCAGCTGCAGGCAGCTAGAACATGTAACATGCATTCCGTCAGGGTAGCGCAACGTTACGGCTCGGGAAAAAAAACAGTACTGCTTGCTGTAACGATTAAGAATCAGTAATAGTTAGGGTCTTCGGGACCCCATAGAAGCGTACAAGCGTAAGCACCTTCCCGGATTACACAGGAGCAGGGGTTACCCAGGAATTGAAATTAGGGGGGGGGGGGGGGGTGCATTGAGAATAGAGGAGTCGTTGTGAATTAAGGGGGCGCCTTCAGAAAAAAAAAAAAAAAAAACAACAACGGGGGGGGGGGGGGGGGTGTACACCCCAGTAAGGGGGTGTAGGGAAAACACTGCACAGGAGCGTGTGCTGGTTGAGTAGGCACAACCGACAGACCTTGGCAGTCACTACCACCGTATCGTACGTCTTGGTTGGACAGTGTATACCCTTGCTGCAAATTGAACGATAATTTGGAGACAGTGAGTACGAAATTGTAACTTCCCAACGTAAGGCGAAGCGGCGCTATAGCTGCCCGAGGAAATTTCGCTGCACGAGCCCCATTCATGCAGGTTGCGGACACTGAAGCGAGAACGACACGAAACAAAACAAATGAAAGGTTTGGGGACGAGGCTCAGACCCATTGACGTGGTTGAGATATGGAGGAGATAGGCGCCTCTGGCTTCGTGATACCATCTAAGCGAATAAAGCCCGCGAACTTCGTCAACGGCTTACTAATACTCAGAGCTATAGCCGAGAAGGACCGGGATATAGCTCCCGGACCACTCTGGATAAAGCCTGTCCAGACGAGGAATATTTAGATTTGCGCAAGTAACGGCCGTTACTCGGAACTCGTTACTATATCAGTGATCCGTTCGTTCCTTTTTAGCGATGAGGAATGTATAAGGTATTTTTGTATCTTTTGTGTATCTGGGGATCTTTTGACGTGCAACCGGAAGCTCGGTTACACGGCGCCTTTTTCGCAATAAGCCTCCGTCAGATAGCGGGCACGTCGGCCGGGATTCGAACCCGCTACCTGAGAATCCGTAGGCCGGCGCTGTGCCTCGGAGCTACCGAGGCGGCTATGTAACGACGAAACTAAGACGCTACGATCGAGGCGAATTAAGGCGTCCATTCCCCGCGATACGGTAACAAGCAACTCGCTTCCTTACTGTTTGAGGGGGTAAAGAGCAACGGTACCTACTCTTAAATATTTTTTTTTTTTATAGTCGCCGAGAGGATGAGAACTGTAGAGGTGTCCTCCTGCTGTCCCGCCTCCGGCGCGAGCTTTCTACTCCACTTCGGCGTCCCCCGAGCTTCGAGTCAAAGCACGACGAAAGGCAACAAGCGGTGCGTTGGAGGCCAGGGTCCCTAAACTCGTCAAACACAAAGTTGGAGCCGGAAGTTCGCGGAGCGCGCCGATTGGACTTTGGCGAAAACAGCGCGAAGTCATCGTCGTGATAGGCCAATCGGTGCGCTCCGTCAACTTCGGCCCCAACTTTGTGTTGGACGAGTTTAGAGGCACTGACGTTCGACTTCGAAAGAGACGCCTTGCCGTTATCATTCTGTCGGCGATTATGGGGAGAGCAAGTCGTCCGCTTCTTGCGCAAGAGTTGCGGTGACGTCAGAAAGACGCTGAGCTCCGATTGGCTCTGACTGAAGGACAGTGGGCAGACCTCGAAGCAAGCTGCCTCGAGGTCTACCCCCTATCTTTCGTTCAAAACCAATCAGATTCGGCGTTCTGACGTCACCACAACGACTGCAAAAGAAGCAGACGAACTTGCGGTCCGCATAGTAGCGTGTCGCTGCCTATTCGCACCTGAGTACAGCTTCGCACGGACCGGTAGCTTCTCTGCCAGCGCGCCGCTATCTTTGAATTCCTCGAAACACTCACGACGCCGCGCCAACGCAGAAACGCCGCTCACGCTGCGGTAGCTCGTCGTTCGTTCCACCGGGTTGCGCTTATACGTCAACGCCGAGTTTCAGCCAGTCCAGACTGGCTCTTGTCGCGGACGAATGCCGACGCCATCGCGGAGGTGTTTTGTTTTGTCATGCCCGTAGAACGGGGCCCGGATCATCCGGGCGACGCGGTATCCGACCCATTTCACGGTCACACGCGGCTGACGGCAAGACGCAAACACCTGTTACGAAACACTCATCGTCGTAGCCCCACTGACTCTGAATGCGGGAAAACAAATTCGTGCGTATGGCCGTGAGATATAGAGACGGTTGTTTATTATCGCCTATAAATATATACAGACATGTTGCTACTACCTGATGGCACTAATGGGAGAGCGTCACGGTGTTCGTCACGTTTATGTATACGTATTCTATCGTCGCTAAGCGAATCAGGGAAGGCCTTAGTGACTTGAGCTTTTGACACTGCTTGATTGGCTACTTGGGATTCTAGCGTGAGTGGAGTGAAACTGATGATAACGATGCCTTCGAGACAAATTCGTGGTGCTCCACTATAACGTGGCAGAACGTTCATGCGTGTTGCGTTCTCCCCCCCCCCCCCCAAAAAAAAATAAAATAAAATAAAATAAAAAAAAATAAAAATAAATAAAGAAATGAAACTGAGTTTTGCAGCGTGGCTTTGCAGCTTCGTGACATAAATGATTAGGATGACTCAGATGTTGAATCGCGCAACCACAACAAACGCTCTATATTGCCTCGAGCTAACATCGTGACATGAAACTGCAGAGGCTGCGGATCGCTGTTTAGCTAACGGCCAGGTGTTTCCCGGGTGCGCGTGCTCGCTACGGACCAAAATATTCCCGCGCTCGGCACCCGTAGATAAAAACAACGCTCTCCCTTTAGGGCTTGAGTCACGAGGAAATCCTCTACTAGATTTGGAATCGTTTGGGATAATTTATTTTTTATTTTTGTTTGTCCATGTGCATAGAAGTAGGAGCGTCGTATCATTTCAAAATCCACCAGTGGATTTTGCCGATCAGCTTGAGTCACGCGCTCCTTTTCCAAAACACTCCGAAACTACAGAAAACATTGAACAGGAAAATAAAACGCCCCAAACTCGAAGAGGGGAGTTCATGCATCCCCGTCCTTCACGCAGCGCAGCAGACTCCCGAAAAAAAAAAAAAAAAAAAACAACGTCCGCGGAGCAGATGCACGCGCGGGCGCGCGAGCGCGGGCTCGTAGCTGACGTCATTCTCGATCTGACGTCACGATCAGCACGTGCACGTGCTCGCGCGTGACGCACAGCGCGCGGGAAAACGCCGTCGGGACGCGCACCCCCCCCCCCCCCCCCCCTCTTCTCTAACCGACCCAACCCGCAGGTAGTGTAGAACAGGGAATCACCGTTGACAATGGCACCACACACACACACATGGCAGCTGTCCCCGCCGCGTATGGGACACTCACTACAGGCCCGTCTCGACGACGGGCAGATTGGACCGCGGTTGGAACCCTCCGCTGTTGAGTCATCTCTTTCTGTCGGGTTTTGGATTGGCCCGGGGGGGGGGGGGGGGGACCACCTTGCGATGACGAAACTTCGGCGTCAACAGTTGCCGCGGCGGCGTCTGCTATGAGTAACCGGGTCCACTATGGTCCCTTTCCATTATTTTTTTTATGCGTTAAAAGGACCCAATGTGTAAGCCATAGAGTGACGGGAACAAGGGGACGTGTGGAGGGGGTGAGTTGGGGTGAGCCTCATGCTTCCGCTCCACGGGTTTCGACCGTACAACAGGACGATGACGAAGAACCAAAACGGACGGACGCGAGAGCGCGGTTTTTCGTGGGAACCTCCGGTTCTTCGATTGGCGGTCGCACGCGTCCAAGTTTTGATCGTATAGCGCTGCAAGCAGGGGGAGTTGGATCGCCTCGAATAGAGCCCCGCTCCGCAAACCTTTTTCGTTGGAACAATTGTCTTTACTGAAAGCCCGCGGATAGTTCCGGAAATATATCATTTGCGCACGTTTTATGGGGGATCCGGAAGGCTCGACTGGAAGTTACATTGACCGCGCGACAGATGGATGCGCGAACCTGCCACTTCTTGAAACCGTCCATTGTCGCACACACGCGACAGCAGAAGAACATCGAGACAAATAGACCTCTTAACTTTTTTTTTTCCCATCCTTTTGGAGACATCTGGTTCTGGATAATCTAGTTTTACCACTACCTCGCCGTCCCTTTATCCCTTTAGACGTCAAACGTACCTCTGCGACTCGAACAGGTCTCCCAAAACTCGCCCGTAGATAATTTCGTTTCGTCGAGCACTGTACAGGCCTTCTCCGGCAAGACCGCCGTGGAGCAAGAGCAGTAACCTGATTCTAGACCTCGTCAAGTCAACATATGCTTCCTTTTTGTACACACCGGCAAAAAGTTAAAAAGTCCACGTCGAAAGGGATATACAGTATTCTCGTTTCAGGGGCTCTATTTTAAGTCGCAAAAGTCGCAGAACCTGAACCACTGTTTGTACGAGAGGCACATGCACGAGTCATTGAATGTACCTATAGTGCTGAGCAACCTGACAACAGCGTAGAGCTTATAGAAAACGAGCCGGAAAGTTCTACGACACACTTTGAGGGAGAGTAGTTAACCCATTGCCTGATTGTACGTGGCTCCCCGGCATCTGTAGATGCAAATGCAAAAGAAACGATTCGATTGCTCGGCAAGACCACCATGGAGCAAGAGCAGTACTGATGCCCGGACCTCGTAAAGTCAACAAAGGGTTGAACTGAAATAAGATTAAAAGCTGGGCTAGATGTGCGTTGAACAAAGGTTCAGCCTTTTGTCCTTGGCTCCGACACCTGTAGATGCACAATGAACGCCTCGATTGTTGGGCAAGACCGCCGTGGAAGAAGAGCGGTGGTACTGACCTAGGAAGGCGAACGCCTCCTCGAAGAACTGCTTGAGGTTCTGGTGGCAACTGTCGGAGGCGGGAAGACGTTTGCAGCGAAGTCCGGGACCGTGCCTGGCCTGGAGCCCTGGCGGCGGGGTGGTCGTCACGTGGAGGACGTAGCCGACGCCGAGGCGGTCCAGGAGGTCGGCGTCCCGGGCGTCCCGCTCGTTGCCCAGGAAGAGGAACGGGAGGACCCGGGTCACGGGCCACGCCGTCAGGTCCTTGTCCACGGGCTCGGGCGGTGAGCCGGAGTCCTCGGGGCTCGCGGAACTGGTGCACTCGTGCGCGTACTGCCGCTGGAACTCCTTGAAGCCACCTGTGTTCAAAAAAAGAAAAAGGAGAGAAACAAATGTGGGGGTTAGAAATATTTGGTCATATTACCATCAAGGAGCAGGGCTACAAAACGTACCTTAGAAGGATATTTACGGTTATCGAATAAAATATAGTAAGAAGTATAAAAAGTAAGGTTTTTCTTATTTATATTTGTTTCTAGATGGTAATAATCTTCGTAATTTATAGATGGTAAATTTATCTTAATACCTGCTCCTTGATGCTATTTTTTTCTGATCCTTAATCGGAATTTTACGATCCAGGAGCGAATGCTAAAATAGATTTCAATGATAAGGTAATAGCATCACGGGTGGTTTGTTTTTATTCTTGTACGCACAGAACAGGCTAACACAAGAAAGCTCAACCATACAAAATAAAAATGTAAAAAATAACGTATAAGACCCCTTAATAACAGCTATAGTTTAAAAAGGGAACAAATAAAAAAAAAGAAGTCAAGCTCTAATAAACATCATAATCTACAGGGTGTCACAAAAGAAAATTTACACGGTCTTTTTTACCGCAAAAATAAACTAGGCATCGCCGAACGCTCATATTCCGCCCAAAGGTAGAGCTAGAGGTCACAACCAGATGCCAAAGTTTCAGCCCGATCCGATAACTTAATCAAAAGTTATAACTGATTTGCTGAAAATTTCAATGGGAAAATGGCGGCCGACGGAGTTTTCGAACACATGGGGCTCTATGGCACCAAAAACCGAAAACGGGCCAAAATGGGCTACATTTTCCCATTGAAATTTTCAGAAAATCACTTATAACTTTTGATTAAGTTATCGGATCGGGCTGAAACTTTGGCATTCGTTTGTGACCTCTAGCTCTACCTTTGGGCGGAGAATGAGCGTTCGGCAATGCCTAGATTATTTTTGCGGTACAAAAGACCGTGTAAATTTTCTTTTGTGACACCCTGTATATAAATTATATAAGGCGTACAGAAGTTTGATATCTTTTTAACTGTGGATCTGTTATAGAAGGGGACGCTAATGTGGCAAGGACTGCAGAATCAAGATAAAGAGTGTCAGACGAGAAGGTGAAACATAAACAAATAAATAGGAGGCATCAGTCCCTGCACTTAACCCAGTGATGGAAGCGGCATTTGACATTTTGTAGCAGGTTCTGTAGCATGCAAAATATTGGTTCGAAACAGCCACTGACGCTTTTTGTGCAGATGCCAACATCTGCTAGCATATCACTTGAAAATGAAAAACTGATTGCATCGCTAACTAAGTATATCTTTGATAATGATTAAGGGTTTCTTTTTGATACTAAACCATATCATCTATTACCTTTTGAAAAAATATATAGAAGCAAACGCAACACAGAACCTCCGTTTTAGAAATAAGGCTGTGGTCAGAGTGGGTTCCATTTAGAGTAGGTACTAAGAAATGTTTGAAAAATGAATCGGCGCTTATTTCAGTTTGGATAAAGCCTCTCTCCCCTTCCACTTTTACACCCGGTAGTGTATGCAGCCTGTAAATATAATTTATGAAAAATTCCTGCAAAAACTACCATATCCGCTAACACGCCTATCATGCATCCGCCAAGTTTTATGAACCTACGCAACTCAAGACTAATATCAAAAACTGCAAAAGCAACCAGCCACAAATATGAAGACCTACACTTGTGTTTTAAAAGTGACACTGCTCTTTAGCGGCGTTCCGACCAGAGTGAAGTCAAAGTTCGCTGCTCTTTCGATCGACAGCTGCACGGGGACTACCTTCACTACCGTAGTTAATCAAATATAAACCCGCATTTCTTTTCTTTTTTTTTTCCTCTTTCTCGGCGCAGGTTTTTTTTAAGATTGGAGATCAACCTACAATCAGCTCCAAAGAAGGCAGACCTGGAATAGTACTGAGCCCAATCTCCGAGCCTATCGCGCTAACCCGCGTCAGCCGCTGCTCCTAGCACTCCGGTGCAAAGCGGTGAAGCTCGACGCGCGCGCGCTGATGAGAGGCGGCAGGGAGGCAAGCGGAAGATATGATAATCAAGTGATCTCATCAGGGAGTGCAAGACGACACTGGTTCCGTCTTATCACAGTAGCCGTCATTCTAATATGTTGCAGTGTTTTAGACGCGACGTCGGAGATCAACCCGCCAGCGTATCAAGCGGCCAGCGCGGTTGACGAGCAATCTCTATACTTCGTTTTACGTTAATTCGAAGCGCAGTCGACGCTACAGGCCAATGTGATCAAGCAAACTGCGCCAAAGCGCGGCGTCGTGCCATTCGTTCATCTTATTGTACGTACTTTTTCTTCGACTAAACCAATCAAGTTCAGCTCATTTCCCGTGACTTGCGCTTTAGTATGCGTGTTCGTGGCTGCATGTGCTCGAGTCTTCCGACTGTACTCCGACTCAAGATGAAACAAACCATACGCGGGTAGGGACGCTGTGAAATGCATATTTCTACCATTTTCCTTTCCACCTACTTCTCCAAATATTAGAATCGACCAATAATAAAATATTTTTATATTTTGCCTCACTTAAGTCCATCTCAAGCAAGTGTGACGCAATTCTTTGCAAAAAAAAAAAAAAAAAAGGCATGGCGCAATTTGGCGCAGCACTTCCACCACTGGTTTCTTTCCACGAGTGAATAATGCCGATGTCCCCAAAGGTAGCAGCACCGCTCCAAACGCTGGCATTACTTGCGGGCCCTTCATTACCTCAGTTACGCTTTTGTGTTTCGCCTCCGGATAAAAAAAATATATATATATAAATAAAAGAGATACAAAGAAAGAAGGGGACAATACTCATTGTTGTCATGACTCGTCCGGAGTCAAGTGCAAAGCAAGGCTAACCGCGGCCGAGAGAGGAACGCTCACTTTCCAAAAGGGTCATGGCTGCGGCGGATGACTCAGGCGGTGAGTGTGGGCTGGACGTCGAAAGGACGCGGTTGCTCCTCTCGCATCTAGGCACCACATGCGCCTGCGCGCGACGTCTGCGCAACGTCCACGTTCAAACGCCGCGCACCAGGGCCGCCATTGTTTTGTAAACAAACGTCCGTCCAGGATAACACGAGCCCCTATCCGTCGTGTCTGGGCGGTGAGACGGCTTTTGACGGATCGATCCGCGTATCCTTCCAAGCGTGTCCCGAACAATAACAATAGGTCGAGGTGACGTGGGCGCCCGCGTGTCTTGAGCAACCCTGGGCCGTGACGCAACATTGAACAGGCTGGAACCGGACGAAATTGGCGGCTGCCAAGCCATAAACCTCCTCTGCACTTACCACGGCCCGCGCACGAGCTCTTTGCTTCGTAACGGACGTCGGCAGTGGCCCCGATGAAAGGGATCACATCAGAGAATTCTGCGCTGTCGTGGCGGTGATTCGGATACCCCTTGGTTTTCGGTTTCTTTTTTGCGGGCGGAACTGCCGGGTCGTTAAACGACTAGCTGCTGAACTAGTGCGGGTATGCCTGGCGATCAATCAATCAATACCTATTTTGCAGAAACATTCTCGTTGGGAACACCCCAGACCGAAAAGCTGCCGGGGCGTAAGCTGACGGGGTGCGGTGACCTGCGTTACGGTAACGCAAGCTCATCGCAGTTCGAACGACGATGGAGACAGGCTTTCATGTGAAAGCAACGCGCAGGCCACCAGACTACGCCCACGGTTTAAAATACAGACACCGCGTGCACTTTAGTTCCGGAAGGTCGACAGAATAACGACGTTTGTGGACAACATTCTGGCGATCCGAGAAGTCTTCGTGCAGTATCGCTTGATCGTAAACATGTTGTTCTGGAGCCACCCGATGACGGATTGCTAACAAGGTGCGCTTAACTGATTTGCGAGCAGTGTCCGTTCATTCGCCGACAGGATCGTCGGTCAGCCTTTTGGGAGGACAAGAGAAGCGACTGCTCCAGAAAGTTCCCAAGTTACATGAAAAAGCAGATCAAATCCCCACATCAGTGGATGGTGTCTGACCTTTCTAAGGAAGCAAACTGCAAAGTTTGCGCGACATTCAGTATTCACAAATGGCGATTGGAGCACCGATTGTTCCATAAAGTCCCCAACGGTTACACGCAGCAACCGACTTTCCAACTGACCATCGAAGAAGATATACGAACGATTCATCGGCAACAAACTCGAGAATCAGTAGAGGGCACCTGCCCTCTCTCAAGTAGCAGACGCCAAAACCGCGCGACCTCCAGACTCCAGTACCCACGAATGGCGTTTGGCAGACGCCACAAGGACCTCCGGCCGGGTCGTATTTCCGCACCTCTTTCCGCAGACGGCCTTTCAGCCAACAAAGAAACTGGCAATAAAAAGGAAGGAGAGCGCCTTCTTCAATATAAGAAGACCGCTTTCCCGGTTAGTGGCCCCCGTTTTCCGCCTCACACGGCACAGGGCGACGTTGCGCGGAGAAAGTTGCGGGAAGTCGGAGACTGCAGCAGTGTCGTCGGCGTCTGGGGGGAGCAATATCCGCCGAAACCTGTTTCCTGGAACCGCCGGCCGGACGGACGGACAGAGGGAACGGACGGACCACGCTCGGACGTCTTTTCCTCCAAGCGCCTTTCCCACTCCTATTTCCGGCGGAAGATTATACGTCGCTACGCCGTGATAATCAAACGTGTCGTAGATCACCGCACACGGGCACTGCGCACACTGTGCGCACAGTGGGCCATCGCGTGACAAAGGCCGTCGTGCTGATCTTACCACGTCACCCATCAGAGGCCCACATTAAAGCGCCTTTACGAGTACGAGCAGCTTCAACTCGTCAGTGCTCGAATACTTGCTGAAAGTGGAGACGATCGACGAGCTACAACCTGTCAGGGTTTGCGATCCACGATCAGAAGTGTGATTGTATCGCCGACTTGAGAAGTTTTTGCGTCATCTAAGGCCGGCAGGTCGGCGACATCCCAGGTACGGTGCTGTCACGAGCAGCCAATGACGCTTGGAACAAGCAAGCGACAATCCGGAATAAATAGTTGCAAATCATCGAGGGGCCTCAGGCTGCGAGTCCTAACCATTCAGTAGAGCGCAATGCGCAAGCGACCACTCATCATAAGGCGACAAGCCGGGAAACTAAAGACCGTATGCCCGTTTGCACGCACCGAGCTTCATTAGCCTTACGATCAAGATCCAACAGAGCAGCACCGTGAAATGCGAACAGAAAAGCACCGAGAGCCGACGGACAAAAAACGAACAGAAGAGGTGGAAACTTGCGCTCTTCTACATCGATTAAGGACCCAAAAGACCCGCTAATTAATCGCGGCAGGAAGTCCTGCGGGCGCACCGCGTAATGGACACCCTCGTAGAGCAAACGAGCAACAAAGTGTAAATGCCGAGTGACGTTTTCTCCCCCCAACTCCCGACTCACGCCCGAACCTCCGTGGTGCTCCCTCGAGGCTCCCGCAGCGCGGGACCCAAAGAAAAAAAAAAAAAAAAAGAAGAACAAAACACGCACACGCGGAGTCCAAACCTCCCCGCGAGTGTGACTAATACGCTCCATTGATTGTTGGGCGCCGAACGGAGCTTGTCCTCCGGGGAGGTGGGTGGGTGACTGGGTGGGTGGGTGGCTCACACGCACACACACACCGAACCGCCGAGAACGGTGGATCCGCCGAAACGTCTCCCTCGTCCGTGATTCATCGCCAAAGCGTCATCGCGGCTCTCCTTTGACTCATGATCGCGGGGTCCAAGTGACTAAACGGAGACTGCTCGTCCCTACCAGCAGGCAGACGACAACGAATCTCCCGCCACGTGCCTCTCTGTGTATGTGTGTATGGATAGACGTAGAGTATACAGTCGTGGCCGACACGTCATGTCTTAATTATCCGGCGATCGGTGCTCTCGCCCGCGGCGCTGCTCGGCATGTGTATATCAATGAATGACGCATTGGAGTGCATCGACAACGAATCGGCTATAGGTATTCGTGGCGCGATGTCTCTCGTCACTGTTTCACTGAGACGGCGCCGAAGTTGGATATCCGCTTGCATCGGCGATGTATCGATGTTGCAGGAAACCAGACGTGGGGCAGGCACGCCTTGGACGATGACATGGACTCGCGTCTACCTCCCTTCAAATGCCTTTCGAATGTATACAGTTTCAAAGTTTTGAATTTCATGCAATAGACCACAAGAAAACAGAGGAATAGACCTGTTGGACTAAAAAAAAAAAAATGCAAAACGGTAAGATACCAACGAATGGTAGGAAGAACAATACTGATGAACTAAGACGTAAGGCTAACCTTGTCACTGAACAACAACAATAAAAACAAATCCCCAAACATCGTCACTCCGCATGCACCTCGAAAAGGTGAGGCGTGCTTAAACGTTACAAAACCGCGCCCACTATCGTCGGCGGCTCGAGAACCCCAAACGGGTTTCCCAAAGCTTCATGTAGCGATCAGCGTCGACGTGGGAGACGCTCATGCCCGCGAACCTGGCCACCAGTTCTCCGAACTAATCCCCGATGAGCAATCAATCAATTGATCGCGCTGATTCAGGGTCAGGCCAGGATGATTTTTATTTATTTATATTTTTCCGTTCTGCCCTAGCTTATATCCTCTCCCTTTTTTGTTGACCTTTGACGTCTCCTCTTTGACGAAGATTCAGTTGCACTGAAGTCAGGTGGAGAGTACAATTGACGTCAGCGCAGGATCGAATGGGCAGTTGGGAAGGAACCTTGCAAGTATACACCTTCTGATCGCAGCTAGTGTAATTTTGGGAGATCAAATCGACACTAAAAACCGAGCCCAATCCGCTTATGCGGCAACATTCTGCGCAGCAATCTGTCCATTTATCATTCTTCGCCCACCGGCAATGACCACCCACAGATGACGCATAACAAGCGGGTGCCAGGCGGGCAGCCGAGTCACCGTGGATGCAAATCAAACTGGAAACGAACTGGTCCTTTATCGAGGTACATACTCGTATACTTTATATGAATGGTCCCCCGTGGCCATCAACCTTTTGTCATCCTTGCGGAATGTATGTTGTCTCAAGGTGGACGTCCAACCGCCTTGTCTAGCCTCGTGACAACCCCCACAGTCTCTGGGCCACAGCGACCAATGCCACTTCATGACACAGCGAGATCACCGTTCCAATATACGTTCGAGTGAAATCGTCGTTCATGGACGCGCATAAGCAATCCTTGCGGTCTTATTTCAAGGCAGACGTCCAGTCTCACGGCCGCTCCCACGGCCCTTCCGTCACGTCGCTATAGACGCAAGATAACATAATCGGCGACGTTAACCGAGTTCCGATATATACTTGCAGGGTCAGATACGACGACGCATCACCGAAACGGCCAAAAGGGCGTGGTGGTTCGTGTTGCCAAACCACCAGGGACGCGGGGTACAGTCAAGCCCCTTGCTTGCAACGATGGAAGGAGGAGAGGGGGGGGGGGGGGGAGAGGTGTGACTCATGCACCTGAAGGCGGTTATACAGCCGCAGCAACTTCCTGGGGGCCGTGAACACACACATAGCGCTCTCAGCTATTGATCCACGTGATTCAGAGCGAGCACCCAGGTCGCTCTCCACATGCCGAGGAGGTCTCCGAGGAGCTGCTGCTGGCCGTATCCCCCTCCCTCGAGCGTTACCATGGGGATCTTCTCGGGAAGTGTCTCGAGGCGATGTCTTTCCCTTTATTAACCGGAGATGGCGCTTGCTCGAGCGGCGCTCGTCCGAGAAATAATACGGGCCTTAACCGGCGGCGTCTGTTGTAACAATAAACCCGTTTCAAAAGTCAATTGAGCAACATTTGCAGTCACCATTTCTTGGGCTAGGTGGCGCAAGCTACCGGCCGTTACAAAGGGTATAGCCGTTAACATCCATCCATCCTTGGGCCACGAAGCCTGGGATTGGATGCGAGTCCTCTGAGTATCTGAGTCCGCCAATATGGCGGACTCAGATAATTGACGCAACAACCGCTTGTAACCGCTTACGACGAGTACAACACGTGCCATCTATCGTGTACACCTTGAACGTTTCCGATCTGCGTATATCTTCTTTTTTTTTTACGCATTATTTATTTACCGTGGGCTCGATATAATTCTGACGATGTTATAACTTACAAGCAAACGTTTATCGTTGATAGTCATTAGATTTGATCTCGGAAATAGTGCAAGAACCTTCGGTCTATAGTAATAGGTAGATCGAAGGTGTTTCCATGGCAGTTTCACGTCGTCGCACACGCGGTCACAAGCCGTCGCAACGCAGTCGATCTCACACAAACGCGGATGTGTGAACCGTCCTTTAAGACATTTTTGGAGAACACCGCACCCAGGTTGTCGCAAGAGGACGTCGTTTTCGGGCTCTCGGACAAAGACGCAGTAAAAAACCGTTGTTAAAATAAACAACAAGAATTGCGCCAAAAAAATCAACAAGATGCGGCACATATAAGCGCGATTTTCTTGCTGTGTAAGTTGACAAGCCTTTGGCCGTGCAAAACTTGTATTACAAACAAAAGCCTCGAATCGAGTGATCTACGGGATGTATGAAATCTTCGCAGCTTTCAAGGAGTCTGCATTCGATGGTCAGCAAGCAAGTTCAGAGACTCTGGGTCGGTGGTGAAATAGGTGTGCAACGCGACGCGATAAGTTGTCAGCGTCTCAACATTTTGCAGAACATCTCAAACGCACTGTCGTAAGATAGCGACGTTTTGAAAAAAGATGCCAGACTCTCCGACAAAGACGCCTTGAAGAAGTATCGGGAGAAAAAACAGCAAGAATTGCGACAGAGTTCAACAAGTTGCCGCATGAGCGTACGTTTCTTGCTGCGCAGGATTACAACCCTTTGGCGAAAACTTGCGTTACAAATTACGATCTTGTAGGCAACCTATGATACATTCGCTGCACTCGTAGATTCCGCAATCTATAGTCGGCGAGCAAGCCCACATAATCTGGGTTTGTGATAAAACAGGGTATTTAACGCGACGCGATAAAGCTGTCAACACTTCCATGGAAATTTCTCATCTTTTTCTTTTTCGAACGAAGTTTTTCGTCAGCAACGTTCCGTCCATCACCGCCGGCCCCGCAATCTGCGACGCTTCGCCCATATGTTATACTTTCACGAAGCAATAACTCTTTCTCGAGAGACGATCTGCGTCCGTCACCATCACGTGGTGGTGGTGAGACGGTCTCTCTTGGTGACTCGTCCGCGACGTTCGCTGGGTCACTGCAGTTCTAGCCGGAACCGGCCTGGTGAGAGCACGTCGTCGAAAGCGACGGCTTTATGAAGAAGAGTCCCGGGGAATTACTTGCGCGCACGGCGTTGGATGGTGTTCCGGTTTTGACGCGCTTCTTCATATGCGTCATGAGCGCCGTTTGTTGCCGCCGCCGGGTCAGCCGCGGCCGCGGAGCCTTGCCGAGTTATTGGGAAATCCTTTCGCGCGTCGAAGGGCGACGTCGGAAGAGGGAATTGTTTGGAAAGAAGACGCGGGCAGCGAATGCTCGGACGTGCTTTGCTGACGTGCTTCCCTGTTTGAACTCCTTTGAGTCATCGACGGGGTCGTGACGCTGTTGGAGAACAAATGAACGTCGGATTTACTCGGATGGGCTATTCCTATCCAGGAAGCTCTAAAAAAACTTAGCGGACGAGAAAAAATATATAACGTGTTTGCAGGCAATGACAGGTCATGAGTGATCACGTCTGTCAATCGGCACCTGTTCGTCCTTTTGCTGGAGCGCGTGCAGCAGTGCGAGTTCGAGTCGGATGCTAGCATGTCGAGTCACAACCCGGCGTGCTAGATTTAGCATGTTGCTCGGGAACTGTACGTTGCATCTACATTCAGTACATTCCTTTATATCTAGCACGTTGCGTCTGATTGTTGCTTCTTCATCCAATTTCCTCTAGATGGCCAGTAGCTTCTACTTGTTTCGTCTGCATTCAGTAGCTTATACTTGTTTGTTTTGCATCCAAGAACTTCTACATCCAGCAGTGTATACTTGTTTCTCCTGCATCCAATTTCTTATAGGTCCAGCTTCAACATCCAGTAGTTTCTATTTGTCTCTTCTCGCACCCAGTAGCATTTACTCGTTTCGTCTGTAAACAGTAGCTTCTAATTATTTCTTCTTCATTCAGTAGCTTCTACATTGAAATAGCTTCTGCATCTGGTTTGTGCCAATACGTGGAAACACTGCTTCAACGGTCCGGAATCGTCGCTGTGCTCAGGCTACTTTTCCGAGCTTCTGGCAACATTTCAAGACAAAATTTCTCAGTGGGTGTTTCAGCGTCCGTGTATTTTCGATTTTTCTACACAGCCATGCGTCCGGGTACAACAGCAAGTTGTTTTCCAAAGGTTCGACCAATCTCAGCGCTGAATGTACTCTCCTCCGACGCCTCCGACGTACACATTGCAACGCCCGACACCAAAACAACTGTCGACACATTTTTTTCTTTTTTTTTTTTTTTTCAGTCTCAATAGATGTTACATCGCCGGCTTCCAGGAAAACATTCAATGCGTGCCTGAAATAACCACCTGCCACTTGCAATATAACTTTAATCAGGATGATGGACGTAAAAGTTGTAGAACACGGCGCTCAACACGCAGCGCAAAACGAACGTCCGATGCCCACTGCACGTCTACACTTGCCATATTCGAGTGACTTTTAAACATGGACACGGTAACGCCCCTGCCTGCTGGAAAACGCCAGCGGTCAGAAGTGTCCGACCGACGCGATGCGAATCACACCACCATCCTTCTGGCGAGAGAAAGTGCGTCCAGGAGAAGGGAGGAGGTCCCCTACGTGAGGGCCATCCAAGGCTGTCCACACACGCCAAGGCTAGCCAAGGCCGGCCGCCGCAAGTCAGCCGCCAGGATTTTCCCTCCCAGCTGTGAGTCAGTGAGTGCTGCGCCGCCGCCGCCACAGCAGCAACGGGGAGGTTCTTGCGCTACGTACACCGGGCACGACCGCATTCCTGCACACGCGGCGGCGCTTGCGGAGTCGCTCCAAGCGCGGCGGCGGCGGACGATAGGGCCTTGGCAAGGCTGCCTGGCCGCCCCGGGACATGCGGGAGACAGCATCTCCGGCTCGAGGGCGCCGGCCCGCTGATCATTGCGACCGAGAGACCGTTCTTCTAGTCGATATACCGGTCCGGGTTACCTCCTCCTCGAAGGCCGGTTGTAACGAGCGGTGTGCGCGCCTTTAGAGGACGGTTTAGCCAGTCTTTAAGCCCTTTGCAAAGCACGCTTACGCGGTGCCAGAGGAGGCATACATTTGCGTGACATCAGCCGGCCGGGCTTATGGTCGCTGACTCATGGGCTGCTTTAGCAGACGGAGTAAGTGAGCGGCATTTGGCAACTTCCGGTTCTTAGGGAAATTTTCTTTAGCTGTTGAAGAACAACGACGATGACCTGCAAACCTGTCTAAGCATGGTTCTGAAAACTACTCTGGAGGTTTCAGAACCATGCTTGCACAGGTTTGCAGCTCATTGCCGTCGTTTGTCAACAGTGAAACAAAATTTTCTAAAGAACCAGAAGTTTCCAAGCGCCGCTCACCTGTTGTCCTCGTTGAAACAAATCCTTTGGTGGTGTAAAATTACCCCCACACACACACAAAAAAAAAAGTGTCCATGATTGATAATGTGGCGAAGAGACAAGCGAGCAACAGCTAAGGCTTATCAAAGTCCCATCGAGTAAACACGACAATGCTGCAATATTGTTTGTCATGCCAGGATTTGGAGAATGATGTGGATATTTGCCGCGTCTTTCGGTGTCAAGACCTATAAATTCCTACCCATTTCTGTAGCTCCTTGGGAGTATCGCTTAAACGGCATCACAACTTTCCTTGTACTGAAGCAGGCAGTCTTGACGCCTTCAAACGAGGATCTCTCACTTTAAGGGCTGTAACCCCCGAGGTTTGCCATCTAATGCATAAACCGGAAGTTTTTCCGCAGACGCATATTTCTAAGCTGTACTCATGTTAGGTCGATGGCGCAAGGAACGCCAGTGCAAAGAAAAAACAACAATGAGCAGTAGAGAATAAAAAAGAATGCCATTTGTTGGCTGCAAGAACGGCCGTCTTTGAGAAGACAGGCGCGGCCACGACTCTCGCTTTCAGATAAAATACCTCTTCCGAAGTAGGAACAAGAATGCACATCTTTTGTCGGCGAATTCTGTCATCATGGCGTGAGGAGGTCATAACGCCCGACTAAGGCATTACGCCATCAAGCCATTTACAATTTTTCACCCCAGTCGGCAAAAGCAAAACAAGTAAAAGAGGTGCGATTTTTCCGCGTTCTGCGTGTGGTCCTCGCCAAGGACACCGGGAGGACAGGACCTACCAGACCTGACGTCAATCCTGGCGCGCTCCCAGAACAAGTCACAATCAGCTCACCTTTGAGCACGGCCGGCTTGGCGCCGTTCTGGCAGAGCACCGCGAGCACCAGCGACAAGGAGCTCGACGGCTGCGGACACTCCAAGTCTCCCGTGCAGTCGTCGTAGACCACAATGTCCCGCGCACGACGGAGTTGCTCCCTGGCCTGTCCGCACGCCACCAGATCCCACAGGGCAAGACGTCCCTGCTGCAATCGCCGTCTCGTAATGCGGTCGCCGCAGTTGACGTTCACGGCAGACTTGATGCGGCCCGCGTTGAAGCTCAGAAAGGGCCGACAGTCCACCAGAAGTAGCCGAGGTCCACAGTCCCGGTACCAGGAGTCGACTAGTTCCGTGGGCGTCAGAAGGCGCACGACCCGTCCGCAGGTTTCGGAGGACGTGGCGCTGCTGCGACGACGGTAGGGGAGCAGACCGCCGCCGTTGGTACCCGACGTCGACGAAGACGTCGTGGACGACGTCGTGGAAGACGTCGCCATAGAGCGTGGCGCCAGCGGGAGTTGGAGCTGGCGCGGTCGGGAATCCAGCATGGCGCTGGGGACGGACACCTTAGCTCCACAGGACATACGTTCCGGAGTGAAACCAGGAACTGGGCGACAGGGCTGCGCGAGAAATGAGAGACAGACATCGCCTTTAATATCCACTACTTCGCTCTCCACTTTTCCTTCACAGAGAAGCCGTGCTCTTACACGAGTTGCCTCAAGGTGCGACAGTAGCCATTCTTCTGCGAGTCGCGATACTTCGTTGATAGTGACACTCTGTCGCTCTCTAAGAGGGCCAATCAGAAATCGACTTTCCACCACGTAACTCCGCTCTCCGCCATGGAGCACACAGAATAATTGTGCCTTTTCCTAATTTCCATCGACACCGCAAGGAGGAGGCTCGGACGCCCGTAAATTCTTGTGTCGGGAGCTGAAGAAGCATGCGACAATGAGCGCGGTGAATGTCAAGCATAGAAAAGGCGGAAAGTTACCTACATGGCTTACCATTAACTTCTCCTGCTATGGGCCGAACATAATTTAAAGTATAGACTGAGTAAACCTGTATGCGCCAACAAATTTACTCAGTACCATGAACCAACTAGCACAACAACGCGCCTTGGTAAAGTATACACCCCGCTCGTAGAGGCCTGGCAGCAACAGATGTTTCGGACAAGGACGAGACAGCAAGATGCGTAGCATAGCATCATAGCATAAAGAAAAAAAAAAAAAGAAAAGAAGAAGAAACAAGGAATGACTCAGAAGCGAGCAACGCATTCATTACAACACGATGCATGGGAACTCTTCAGTTTCAAAAGGTCAAAATGCGATGGTTGAGTCAGTGTGCGGAACCTCGGACTAAACACTGCATTGGGCTGTAATCCGTTTTCACCTGGCGATGGAACGCAGTGGAGGATATAATACGAGCCATGGAAGCCATTCTATACAATGCCGGGCGAGTACCACGTGACCTCAAGCGTGGGCAACGCAGGATCGCGTGGTACATTCGCAGCACCGCACTAGCTGCGATGGTCCGGGGCGGTCCCGTCGCAGAGGACCCTCCAGGGAACGGTTCGTAACTCCGTTCCCCTTATGGCGCATTCACACTGGAAGCGAATCCGCGTTCGCGAAGCGATTGCGGATGCGGTTCGCGAGCGACCCCGTTCAGACACACCGAGAGGCGGTTGGCGGTTTCTTGGCGATCACGCGTGATCTTTTGAGACTTGCGTTTGGCAACCCTGTTTTACAATCCAAAATCCACTTTAATCGACGATCCAAACAGTGACACCCCGAGAAAAATCGACGATTTTTCTCGGGGTGTCACTGTTCGCACGCATCACGAGTTCAGGCAGCGAAAAAAGAAGCATGGACCCGCCAAACTCGCCTGTGATTCCCTTGACTTCGTCCACAAGCAAAGCCCAGCTAGGTGCGCCTTGCTGACTCAGAACAGGATGCCCCCGACCTTTTCTTCGAAGTGGACCCTTCCCGTATGAATAGCTGACCTTGTTTTCGGGATAGAGACCCACTTTTCCCCCTTCGTTCGCTCTTATCATTTTCGAAGTTGTGAGCCGTGGGGTGGACCGTGGTGCGGGGGAATGTGTTCGGTGCTAGCCGGTCGTGGCTTCGTTGGTGGCGGACTCTCCTTTCGTCACTCGCACGTCGATCGAGTCTACTGTTTGTTTAACATTAAGCTCAAATAAACGCCGTATGGATTACCTCTGCAACGTCTGGTACGTACACTTTATTCCTTCAGTAGGTTCCATTTGTTTGTTTTGTTAGTAGTAAACTTTACAGGTCGAGCTAACGCAGGTACCCTGCCCGCAACGCGGCAGTGCGTTGGCTACGCAATCAGGCTCACGACGTCTCTATCGGCCTTCGTGGTGGTCATGCACGGTGTCGAAAGCTTTCAAATAGTTCACGCGACTGCGTTAGTCGGTACAAAAGCTGACATTTCGGTTGATCAGGGGCGGGTTCCGACGTTCTACGGGCAGAGAATGACAAGGCAGCAAGCTTCGGGCTGCGACGCCCGGAATAATAAACAAACGCTTACCCGAACCAAATCACCGGTGCGAAGCCCGTTAAAATTACGAGTCAATTCTTTTCGCGGTGGATTCAAGTGACGGACGTGAACATCGCGTTTCTCCGTTGATTTGTATGCTGCAACGCTAGGACTACAGCGCCTTGGACGCCTCACCAGCGACAGGTGCCATCTTGTTTTGAAAGTCACTGACGTCACGTCAGCGTCGCGTTGTGATTGGTTGCCGCTTTGCGGTTCGTGAAAGCGGTTGGGAGAAATCGGTCCCGAAGCGGTTGGCAAAAACGCGCTCAAACCGCTCGATCCTAGCCGCTTTGCGGTTGAGAACGCGCGGATCCGCTTCGCGTTTGCGGATCCGCTCCCAGTGTGAACGCGCCATTAAAGCCTCGGTCGCGCGGCCAATGCACATCATATACAAAACACAGTCTACGGATACGCTCTGAGGTGTGTTCCTTCTTCCTTGTATGACGGTCAGCGGATTTAAGCCGACCCGCGAGTGCAGTGGAAGCTATACCACTCGTTGAAACTATAGCCATCCGTTAAACATGATGGTTGAAACCAAAAACTAAAATCGAAAAACAAGAAAAAAAAACTCGTAGAAGAGAAGAAAAAAGGTTTTCCCTTCTCTTCTACAGAGCTCTACATTAACCAGAGTTTACTACTACTACTACCACGAAGTATGGTGGAGCAAAAAAGGTACAAAGTCTCAGTGGCGCCTTGACCAGCCCTAGGCCTCTGGTTTCAACCATCATGCTTATAACTTACACCAGCTCGCCTGCACTTTCACTTTTTTTTTTTTTAACTAGTTGTACATCTATCTTTCGTCACGATGAAAGGGAGGTGGTCGATTGCTCCGGCGTAGCTCGCGCTGCTCTGTCAGCTAAAGGGTGAACGGGGGCTTCATACGCGAGGTAAAGATCCGGCCTTCGGGACAACACTCGTCGGTCAACGGCCTCAAACTAAAAAGCTCAACCCGCACACCCTCTTCCGCGAAACAATCGCGGGGGGAAACCTGACGAATTCCTGCAGCCACGGGACCGACTGACCGACGCAGCAGTGGACACGCGTTCCAACAGGTTTCGACAGGTTACCTACCCGGCGATTCTACAAAAGGGAATTAGCCGGCGAATTTCAGAACCGCGCGGTGCCCCCTCCGCTTCCGGGCACACTGTTCGTCGACCAAAGGGGGCGGCGTTGAATGAGTAGACTCGTAGGGCTCGCTGCTGCTGCCCTCGGGGTTCGTGTCCGCTCCCGGCGATCGGTGCCGCGCAACAGCGGCGGAAGGAAGCGGTATTTTTAGCCGTTACAAACAGCCCGCTGGGCGCTACCGGGAACGGTTCCTCAGAAGCCGCGCACTGCGCGGTGGTGGACCCGAGTCGTGGAAGCGAGGGTATACGTCCACATACTTGGCTCAGTTGTTCGCGTCATTGATAGGCGGCGACAGCTTTAAGGGGCCGTGCAACGACAACGGGAAGCAAAAAGTTTCACTTTACACAAACTCACTGGCTAGTACTATACTTCGTTTCACCTTATGCTGTACCGCAGCGAAGGCTAGAAGCGCGAGGTCATAGCGTTGGCAGCCGCTCTTAAGTCACGAGAGCTTGTGCCGCCGAGATGTGCCCCAGAGCAAGGAGCTCGCGCTTGTAGCCTTTCCTGCGGTACATCATAAGGTGAAACAGAGTATAGTGGGACCCAAGAATACTCGCACGCAACGGCACTGGCCAAGAAGCGTCTTTGTCGCCGCGTAATTTCGAGGAAAAAAGCGCGGACTTTCCTCTTTCATTTTCTCCTTCGCAAACTTTGATGACGTAGTTGCGAGTTGCATCGTTGACGCGGGGCAACCGTGGTGACGATATTCGAACGCAACTGTGGACAGGAGCACTGCGCGAGTATTCCATTTGGGCTCGTGACAATCAATACCTAAACAACTAACGCCTGTTTTATAGGCTATATGAATGTGAAAAAATAATTCCAAGTGGCATTTAGAAAATTGTTGCACCGCCCCCTTAATGTTCCGCCTCCAGTGCGCGCGGCCAAAGTTCGCAGGAAGGCAACGGGCCCGTGCCGGAGCTCATGCTGGGTTCTTAACCTGCCCGACTACATTGACCTATGGGAGAAGATCGGTGGCGGAGTGTGTTAACCCACACCGCATCTTGGAGCGCGTGAAGCGAAAGCTCCACGCACTCCAAGATGCGCACGACGTCATCGTTACTGGTCCCCCCGACCAGAGCCGTATATTAGGAGAGTTTGGACAATAGGCGGAGCAAAGGCCGCCGCCAGCGCCGAATATTCCCCCCACGCTTAGAGCGTAAACTAAATTTGTGCCACAGCGTCGACCAATCAGGAGACCTCTACTCCATCTCACAAATGTCGACAGTGAAGACAAAGGCCTAGCTCAGCGAAACGCTATTGTTTGTACGAGACCTCGTGCATAGGAGGCACTTTCCAAAGCCACGCGCTCGTGCCCATGCCTTTGTCTGCACTGCTAGAACAGCGTCCTGAGACTGGCTGAAAGAAAGCAGTGCAAAGGGTGGGGTGCGCGAGCGTCTTGAGACGCGGAGTTTCGCTCGGCACGGCTCAAATTATACTTCGTTTCACTTTACCTGCGAGCGAAGCCAAAGCTAGAAGCGCGAGACCAGCGCTTTTTGCATTTCTCCCCAGCTCGCGCGCTCGAGCAAAGCCTGAACGCACGGAGCTTCCGCGCTCGCGCTTCCAGTTTTGCCTTCGCTCGCACATAAGGTGAAACGAAGTATAGTCGTGGCACAAATTTAGAGCACGCGACCACCGCTAGGGGCTGTTTCGCGGCCTGTGGTTGGCCCGAGATGCTCGCCTATTCAAACCAATGTATGGCCAAACTCTCTCAATAAACGGCTCTGCCCCCGACATGCGAGACGCGCTGCGTGTAGAGCTGGCGGCGGCGATCAGGTGGAGGCCTCGTCTTTTAAGTGATATTGGTATAACCCAAGGAGTCTGCAGGTTCAGTCCCCACCCCTGCCCGCCTCAATCCGGACGAGCATCGTTCCGGCGTGCGGTCGTGTAAGCAGTGTGCAGTGTCATGCACGTTGAAAACCCCAGGACACCGGCGACCCCACTTTCTAAATTTCTCCTCCATATAGCGGAGACACCGAGACGTCCATCGGCGCTGACCGAGTTCCCGCTGTCTAGACGAACGGTCAAAGCAATTATTAATATTATCCGAACGGGCAGCACCGCCTCTTATTTGAGACACTGAAAGCAAGCACCACCAACGATGGCGTCCCGTACGATCTTGGCGTTCTTTCTCGCGCTTCTGGGATTCTAATATGATCTGTTTACACACACACACACATCAGACTCGCACGCGCCGCACTCGTAGGTTTCTCAGCTTATAGGGGAATGCCCTGCCCGTCAGTGTCACAAAAAATGTAGCCAGCCTGTCGCGTGAGGCAAGCACAAGAGGAAACAGTGGTGTCATCACATGCCAGCCGCCCCGCAAGGCCATCGAATGAACGTTGAAATGACGTCATCCCACTCAAAACCAGCGCCTCAACCGGGAGCAGCTTTTACGTGAAAGAAAGAGGAAGGACCGACACAAAGTGTCGAAAATATCAGCGCCCGTGGGTCTTCCACGCACGATTCTCGCGAGTCCCCTCAAGCGTGTGCGAGCCCAGAGACAGAACAGCGACGTTGACGAAAGAGGTAGCGCAGAGCGGAACAATTTAAGTCCACAATCTCCCCTCCCCCTCCCCCTCTTTACAAAAAGAATGAGCGACTCATCCAAAAAAACCTTACTGCACTAAAAAAAAAACAAAAAGTGGAAGCCCGCAGCTACCTGGTGCGACCGCCGCAGCCCACGGTCGGAACTATAACTTGACAGTGCGGTGGAAGGTATACGTGCCCGTCGGACCAGTCATACTGTCGCTCTTTCGTCACGTGATCACGCCCCCGCGTATACCCCGTAAAGCGATTGTGGCGTGTGTGCTATGTTTAGACAGCGGGAAGTTATTGAGCTCCAACGGGCGTCCGTGGTGTCTCCGCTGTAGACAGGAGTTTTGGCCGGTGTGGTACCACCGCTAGCCTGGGGGGTCTTTAACGTGATTCACTTATAGTAGTCATCACAACACGACCGCACGTCGGTATGATGATCATCCAGATCGAGACGGGCTGGAGGGGGGGGGGGGGGGGGGGGGGAGGACCTGACCCAGGGTCCCCGGAGTCTGCAGCACGAGCTTTCGCTGCACGTGCTCCGGTGCGTTAAAGCTCACACTGCCTCCTACATAGTACAAGGAAGAAACACGTCCCAGACAGTGTCCAGAGACTGTCTTTTGTATGATGCAGATGTTGAAAAAGGAAGCGGCCGATCGGTCCGACAAACGGGTAACTCCCACCGCACTGTCAGCTTGGAGGCGAAAACGAAGCACGGCGTCCGCTCCCTCTCCGAGAGCCCGCGGTCTGAGTCGGAGTCTGAAATTAGCGCCTCCTCGAGTCTCCGAGAGGAGCTCGGAGCGGGGAGCACCTGGTCGAGGACCCTCCGGGGGTTCTAGCCTTGGGTCCGGGCCAAGGCAGCGGCGGGTGACTCAGGGACGGCCAAAAGGGGTCCCCTCCCTCCTGCCGATGCACCTGCGACGACGCTGCAGCGCTCCGCCGCCGTGCTGACTCAGAGTTGCGAGGAGACGTTTGAAGCTCGCGCGTTGCGGAGCGGGAGGGAGGGTGCACCGCCGGGCTCGGTTTGGCGCTCTTCCGGAGCAAGGTGACGTGCCGCGTGGTTCTGATTTTGCATCGCGTTTGCTGCCATTTTAAAGGGATAGCCTGAAATAGTAACCTTGCATCAATCTCGATGCTCGTGTTATAGTGTTGGTCGGGCGTCGTAGCGAGGACATGTAAGAGAGTGTCAGCAACGAAGGGCGGTGGTTATTTTAATTATTAGCAACGGTTACGCCTTTGTGCCGCCTTCGTGGCTCGGAGGCAAAGCGACGGCCTACGGATCCCCAGGTGGTGGGTACGAACACCGACCGAGGTGCCCGTTTTTGCGGAGAAGCTGTGTAGCTGAGACTTCGGTAGCACGTGAAAAGATTCTCGGGGGGTCGAAATTCATCCTCCGTCTTTGGCTGGGGTGGTACGGCCAGATTCCCGAATACGTTAATTTTAACACGTAAAAAAAAAAAAAAAAAAAAAAGAAAGAAATTGGTTTAGTGTTTTAGTCCGTTAAATAATGTGTAATAATGAAACTTTATACCCAAGAAATGTTACGCCCCTACTCCGTCAAGTGGCGTCAGGCGAATTTTCAATTTCCGCGGATGCAAATATAATAGGAGAACCCCAGTCGAACTTTCGCCGAGCTTTGCGATAGAAGTTCGAGAAAGTCGAACCTCTGTAGGTTCGCAACATCCTTATTGATAACGTCGGCAGCCCTTCAGAAGTTGAGACAAATAACAAACAAAACACTCGTTTTTGCAAAAAAAAAAAAGAAAAAAAAATACACCTGGCGTATTTTTTAGTAAATGTTGCTGCTACCTGCTGTTTTTTTTTCTTTTTTCTAAAGCAATGATCGTCATGCCAGCCGACGCCGCCAACAACATCAATACATATTAAAAAAAGAAAAAAAGAAGGGTCTGCAGCATTTTGTTTTTCTTTTTTTTCTTCGAAGAATACGCGAGTCCGCAAGTCTTTTGATGACGCCGTTCGTGCGCGTCGCTACATTTCCTTGTTATCAACTCATGCGTCGCCAACCGATTACGGTTTACTGACGAAGCACGGCAGATACGAGGTTCGTCTTCGTACCGTGGAACTTAGTTCAGAAACAGCATGTTTCACGTTTACTTCGACTCCTCCGAACTGTAGGGCAAGAAAGCACTAGGCAGAACTTTGCTTTCAAGAAAAGCACAGGCGCTATAGGTGCTACATAGCTGCAGGTGAAAGACAATGAGTGCAGACAGGAGGTTTGCGGCTTCAACTAACTGGGAGTTATCAGAAAACGTGACATAACTGCACACATAAAAAAAAGCAAAAAAAAAAAAAAAGTAGAAGCAACGAATTAATTTGTTACGACGAATAGGCAGAGGTATCAGTTCGGGTAAAACCCCTCGATAAAATTCACGCTTCGCGTTTCTTTCAAGTACCGACTATCATTGTTCCGCGAACACTCGAACTCGTGCATTGACACATTTGACGCTATACTTGTAAGACAAACGCAAACTCATCAAGACGCCTTAGGTTCGGCTAAGCCAACAAAGACAATGAAGGCGCCTGCGCGGAATGGGACGAGCAGTTGTAAGACTAACTCTCACCTGACGACTCGCCGACAACACCAGCAATGTGCGGCTCGCAGACATAAACTTCAGAAGCAATATTAAGAAAAAAAAAGTGAAAACAGGCTGGCTTTACGCCAGGCCTTCCTACCAGGTAAAGACAAACGCATCATAGAAGAAAAAAAGAAAAAAAAAGGCGTCTCGCACGACTACGCTTACCGGCATTCGACAGACTTTCGCCAGACCCGTGGTGCGCGGCTTCTAGGAAACTATTAGCTGGACGTCCGAAGTCACGGAGGTGTCATCGTGCGAAGCCAATGTGGGCCGAACCACTACTAGTACCACGCCACGCCGTAGTCACGAGACAATGCTGCCCGCCGCCGCCCGCGGAAGAAGACGACCTGTCACCCAAGGTGGCAACTATACCTCGCAATCTGAAAACCCTAGGGGTTTTCAGAACAGGGGGGTTCGAGATGAAAAAGATGAATAGAGGGGGAGGGAGAGGCCAAGTTATCGCGGATGGAATGTCCACAAACGAATGCAAAGCCCCCCCACTCCGGCCGACCGAACGCGCGTGAGTCAACGTTTGCGGGTCTGACTCAGGGTGCGCGCCGCAAGCGATGAGATGTTCGCGTGTGCAGGTATGGCAAAAAGGTTTTCTGCGTTGCGGAGGGAATGTGGAATCGCTCCAGTTTCTCGCCCGAAACGGCTGACATCATGGAACAGGTGATAACGATTGTGATGATGATAATGACAAAAACCCGAGTGGAGGCGCCACAAAGGGTGGAGGGATGTTGTATCAACACCACCCAGATAGCAAGGAGGGGAGTTATATCAACAGCTCCTAGCTAGCAATGCAGTAGCGCCTAATTTTTGACGTCACTTAAAAGAGGCAAACGCGGGGAACAGGGTGCACACGAGTGCTGAGTCAACGTTTTGTGTGGACTCGGGCTCCATCGGTGAGAACGACTGCGAATTCTAGATCTACGGCGTTTTACTTGACCTCAAAAATTTGAAAAGAAAAACGAAAAAAAAAAGACAATTTAAATGTTACGATTGCTTTTTTTTTTTGCTATGTTTGTATATGTTAACTTTTTTTTTTCCACTTTCACTTCCCTCCCACAGACAAATTCAAGTCACGCGCACTCGTACATAATAATACCGATAAAAGAAAGCAGCGCGTCTAGCTTTCCGCAGAATCACCCCACCGGAAGCAAGAAGCAGTTCCGGTCCTAGTAGTAGGCTAGCGTCACTTCCGGCCCTGGGACTTTTTGAGTCGGAACCGCTTAGACCACGTGACAGCTTGTCGGTGTCCGTGGGAAATGGAGGGGAGTTGAAAGCAAGATGGCGCCGAGCCAGGTGCCGGAAGTTTGAAGGCCCTCGTGCAGCAGTGTTCCGAAATTCTATGGTCCGTTCCAAAGGTCGTAAGAAAAAGTAGCAGAGAAAAAATCGTTTCACTTGGTAAAAAAAAAAAAAAAAACATGTTAAAACATTATTGCAACCTTGTCACGTCACTGATCCTATTCACGATCGTGAACAATGTTAGTGACAAAACGTTCGTAGTGGTCTGTCGTATCCGTTCGAAAGGTTATTAAAGGTGACTTTTGACACGATTCTCCATGAATTAGCTGTGCCTTTCCTCGATATCCTTGAACCCCCGTTCCGAACACTGCACTGTATCTCAAGCTAGTCTAATAATCGTGGTTGCAAGACGAGACTTACAAGCGAAAGTGTTCCGACTATTTGTGCTTCGTGAGCCCCATTTACGATCGCGTTGTTCGTAAATTCATCCGAAAAAAAAAAAAAAAAAATCCTCAATCCGATTTACAATAGCCTACACAGTCCTGAGCGATATTTTTTTAAGTTAACAACAACCTGGCGATATATCTCTCATATACATTCTCGCGACCGCAATCCCTTTCAACGTCCGACCGAACAATTCAACACCGTGATTCACAGCGGGGAGAACTATTCTGTTACTGTTACTCATCACCATCGTTAAAGCGTCGTCCTTTTTATTATTTTTTAACTTTATTTTGAGAAGTGCATAGCCACTCCAGCCTAAAATCGCCCCACCAAAATGCCAGAATTTGTTTTCTTTTTGCCCGACAAGTATATAAACGACATACTAGACCATTCCAATAGTCGCCTTCTGAACGCGGCCCACTTGAGCCGCCGTCACACTGCAAATACATAATACAAAAAAGACAGTCTGTATAGACACTGCACGAGGCCCGTTTCTTCCTTGTATGACAATCCCGTCACATTATTAACTGTTTACGGTCATGTTTGAAGCATGTATGAGGCAAACATGATTGGAACATGCGTGAGGCATGAATCCGCAGACAATTCTGAATGCATGTCTGCAGAAAATCTCCGTGTCTTTTGTATGATACGTGTGCAGTGTGACTGCGGCTTTAGCCTAAAATATAATTACTTTTTTTTTCTTTACTGCGGCCGAGTAAGACGTTTAACGGACACTTTTTAAGCAGAGTTCTGCGCGCTTGCGCCGGCCCTTTTCACGCTGCGGCGAAAGCTCGAAACTATACGGGTAGCGTCCGGAAGGAGAGAATGGTGGACACTTTACCGCGAAACTCGATGTTCGCGAAGAATGCAGCAATAACGCGTGCGAATGTTAGTTAAATACGCTATACTTGGGGAGAAAAATATACAGAGGCGGTACTAATACGCGTACCTCCACTCGTATACAACCGACAAACCGAGAGAAGAATACGCAACTGCTGGTGAAGGGTCGAAGTGAAGACACCTAACTTGATCCCTTTCTGCTCTGTTCCGCCCTTGCAAGTAACGGCGGTTCATCCGAAACGTGCTCCCATGTTTCTCTCTCTATCCACGATTAAGGTTTCCAGTATTTCGGACCGAAGAACACAATATAGAATGTACGTTATTTTATTTTTTTTTTTTTGACCGACGAAAAAAATAATTGCGACGAACTCAAAGTTTTACGCCAATGTGCTTCAACGAGCATTTCATAGCAAGCTAATAATATGTTTTTTTTTTTTTAAATTACGAAATCATAGCGCATTACTTACTGCTAGGGAAGCTGCGAACTTTTGTCCAACCTTGCACTGAGGTTCGATAGTTCGCAGAACCTCCGACCTTTAACACGAATTCGACGAAGTCACTGAACTCTATTGCAGTAGGCTGGATCGCGGACCGCGGCCTCGGCAGCTGGGGCCGAGTGTCGCCACCGGCGGCCATTGATTGACACCAGCGTTGACACTAGCCAATGCATGGGACTCTATGGGAAGAACGAGAAAAAGTGACGTTTCCCACGTTTCTAAGCTGTTGTCGGCACTGAAACTTTCTGGATGCTTTTCGATAAGCCCGTCAAATAGCTTGCGTACATACATTAAAACTGACAGCCCTCGCAGTTCTTATAAATAAATATTTTGTGGTCGAGAGTGACTCCGCTGTAGTGCAGCTCAATGAGGCGAGAGTTACCTAGAGTTACCGCGGAGTCGGTTTCGTTGAGTTGGGTTTAGCCGGTTTAGCAAACGACAAGCTCGAAGGCTTTGCTACGCGGAATTCGCTCACTCCCGAAAATCCGCTGTCGAGATGGAGCTTCTTTGTCATTCATCAACTTCTGGGCTTCCCTGAGGACGGTCTCATTGACGGCAAGTTCCTTTGTTTACTCCACTACAAGAGCAGGCTTGCCAGCTCAGCCGGAGGTGCTCCGGTACGTTTGATTTTTTAATCGGCGTTCGAACGTTTGACAAATACCGATTCGACCTCCAAACACTCGACATAAGGCTCGCAGCACACCATAAAATACTCTCCTCCGAGCACAGCCTACATGCTTCAATATTCTTACTTTTGTGCGTTTCTCCCATGGACTTGCGTGTATTGCCTGGTGTCAAGCAATGGCCGCCGGTGGCGACACCGACGGGCTCCCGATCCGCGATCCAGCCTACTACAATAGAGATCAGTGGACGAAGTTCGACCTTTCAAGAGTGTTGCCAGACTTTTCCACCAAATTGTCCAAATTTCCAGGGGAAAGAAAATAATGTATGGTAGTTTGTTTGATAAATTACGCAATATAGATTATACACGTATTATAAAAAAATTAACTATTAAGACAATTTGTTAATGCGAAGCCATACAGCCAATAATTACCGCAGCCCCTTACCCGCCAGGTGGCGTCAGCTCGCTTTTTATCACCATCACACGGATTGTTAAATTACGGTTGTGGAGAATGGTTAGATGAAATGCTTGTCCTTAGCGGCGATATGGGATTCTTTGTCCTTCTAGATTAAATCGGAATATAATCGGAGTTAGTTAATTGTTAGATCTAGAAGCTGTGGCTAGGTGGCGCAAGCCGCCGCCCAATCAAAAGGGTTCAGCCGTATCCATCCATCCATCTCCGCGCACGCGTGGAGTCGAATTTCGGCGAAGTTTAAGCTCCAAAAAGCTCGAACCTGGTCGACCTCAACCTTACGCAGTTTCGCAACATCCTAAACATTTCCTATTTCGAAGTAAACTGTCTCTCTCCCCTCCGCCCCTTTTATTTTACACAGAATCCGCGCCTGTCAACGTCTTCACCTGTTCCTGTTTTGCCCAGAAAAAGAAATACGACGAAAGATTTCCTCGACAGCTATCTTGCGCTATTGTTGCGGCGCTTCCTAATGTTGCTCAAGCGCTTTTTTTTTATTTTTTCCCCCGTCGCGTGAACAACTTTACGTCGTCAGATCACTTCTGCAGTTTCCTCAAATGAGGGTGCCACACGCTAGACAAAGGCGTAGAATGACACACACACACACGCAGAAAAAGAAAAGAGTTTCAGGGCGCATGGCTAGCTAATAAAAGATCATTATATTAAAACCCCTATACAGGAAATGCGGGCTTTAACAGGGGCGGGCATCGAACCCAAGACTCCCTGCAACGTGAGCCTTTAGCAGCTACACGTGCTCCGAGCTGCCCTAAAAGTCAAGGCCTCCGCGTGGCGTCATCGTTCGTGGACCCCCGACCCGCCAAAAGCGGCAAACGCGCTGAAGCTCGACGAAAGTACGCCTACGCAATCTAGGTGGCGCTGCGTGGAGCCACTAGTGATGACGTTTGGCGAGGGAAAGGCGGAAGCCTTGTCTTCCCTAAGCGGTATTGACGAGTGTTGGCCGTAACGCGTCACATGTAACGCCGCTACAAGTAACGCGCAACGTTTTTTCGGTAACCCGTAACGTGATCGGTACATTTTCAAAACAGTAACGTACTTACGTTACTTATTTTGATTAATGGGTAACGTAGTTACATTACTCGTTACATATTCTTCCCAGATCTAAAAAAATAAAAATCGCACTTTATTTATTTTTGTTTTTGCGTCAAGCCATGTGAATGAGTTTTGTTTTGCGTTTTTTCTCGAGAGTATTTAGGTGAAAGTGAAACTGTAAGAAGAAAAAGGTAAGGTAATTATGTTCAGTTTGTGTATGAAGATATTATGGCGCTTTTGCATACCTGTACCGTAAAACAGTAAAACGTGTTAATTCATAATTTAAAAAGAGTAACGCAGAAGTAACGTGCGTTACCTTTTATCGGTCACGGTAACGGGTTCCTTTTAGTATGAGGTAACGTAGGCCGGTAACGCGTTCCTTTTATTTGCAAGTAACCAGTGACGTATTTCGTTACTTTTTTTTTTCTGTAACGCCTACAACGCTGGTATTGCCTCGGCACCTCACGTGACCACTTGATTGGACGCGACGACATCACGCGCCTCGCAGCTCAAACAAAAGACTGTAGTGTCGGCCAGCGAAGGCCGCGGTGTCACACCAGGAGCGCAACAACGAGTCAGCAACCGTGGGAACAAATTAGACGGGGAGTTTTTTTTTTTTCCAGAGGTGTGTTCCCGCTAATGCCGAGGTCGACACCGGCGAAGGAAATCTCGCCGTATCGAGGGGTGGGAAACCGGAAGCCACGCAAGTACGCCACTTCCGGGAGACGGCAGCCCGTCCGTCCTCTCGACGTCGGCCCATAGGGGGGAGTGTACACTAACCGGTTCCGAACCGGTCGCGCCGAGACGACACGTTCGCTTAGTGTCACTTTCCTGCCGTCTATTGTGACACCCAACGTTTAAATGACGCTCGCGAGTTCGGAGATTAGCCGCTATTTGGTGATTCTATAGCGCCCCTTGATAAATATCGATGCGGAAAAGGTATACACATTGCACATTTATGAAACGATGAAGTAGACTAAGTATATTTCTACTACATTCATTTGTGTTTAGCGGCATGGTTAGCGCGTCGTCGACGTAGTTTGGCAACTAAGGTGATACTTTGCGAAGTATCTAATGAAAGTACAAAATTACGCAGGGTTAATTTACTCGAAACCGGTGTTTTCATTAGGGTGAAACATATACGTTTAGCTTACCGTCAGCAGAGCAGTTAGTGCACCGAGTGCATACTTTGTGTATTTAGTGCGCTTGTTTAGTGCATTTAGTGCACACGTTTCGTGTATTTAGTGCATACTTTTAGTGTATCTAGTGCATACGTTTCGTGCATCTAGCTCACATGTTCAGTGTATTCAGTAAATACTTTTAGTGTCTTTAGTGCACATCTTTAGCCTGAAGATGTGAATAGTTTAGCGCATACGTTTGGTCTATTTAGTGAATACTTTTACTGTAGTGCATATGTTTAGTGCATTTAGTGCATACTTTATTGTACTTAGAGAATAATTTAAACGTATTTAGTGCATTCTTTATTCAAGAGTATTACTTTTTGAGGCAGATTTATCACATACAAAAAGTGAAAAAGTCAGCCTGCCCGAGTACTGATTCGTTATTTTGCAAGGGGGGTCAGGAGGAAATGGGATTGCATCGATGTAAACTATACATTAACAAAGCCACTTTCCCTCTACAAAATTATTTGACCCAAGTGGGACTCGTAAAAATAACGGGACGATTTCAACGTCGTCAAAAGCTGAGCCGACGCTGCCAGCCAGTCGGGCGTTACTTTACACCCAAAATGGTGCAACAGCGTACACCAAAGGAGGTGCAACACTTCTTTCCGAGTGGACAGGGGACCATCAATACTCCGTATATTTCGGGGGAAAAGAAATCACTGCCCCCGCGGGAAGTATTCCGAGATATCAGGCTGAGTCACTATCGCGTCACTCATGTCGATCGATCATTCCCGAACACCAGAGGGGTAAAATAAAAAAAACAAGAGAAAAAAAAAAACAACAACCCTAACGTAGGCGGAAGCTCCAGTAACCGGAGGGCACCATGTTATGCGAGTCGGCAAGAGTGTGCCGTATTTTCGTGGTTAATACTTTGGTAAATACTACGTGTTTAAAAGCGGATATCTTAGACGCGGTGCGGACTATACATACAACGATTTGTGTTTTTTTTTTCTCCTATATTGTTCTTGTAACGAGATTTCACGGATTTTGTGTGACACGTTATGTGAAATTTATTTCTGTACAATCAAGCAGTCTTGGACACGTTACTCAAAAAAAAAAAAAAAGAAATTGATTTCAAGTACAATTACCCTCGGTTAAAAAATAGTATTCAATTAGATTACTCAATTACATAAGAAAAGTGAATGGCCGTTATTTGAAAAAGGTATACCAGTTACTTTTCCGGTCACTTCAGATTTTCAAAACGACAGATTTTCGTGCCGGTTTGAAAGCGAGTCTTTCGTACCATCCGCTATGCGGAGCGCAAGTTCGCCTGCTTCTTTTGCAGGGGTTGTGGTGACGTCAGAACGCCGAGCTCTGATTGGCTCTGGTTGAAGGATAGTGGGTAGACCTCGAGGCAGCTCGCTTTCACGTCTACCCACTATCCTTCCAATCAGAGCCAATCAGAGCTCGGCGTTCTGAAGTCACCATAATCCCTGCAAAAGAAGCAGGCGAACTTTTTTTTTTTTTATTTCGGCCGAAATTTATTTTTGTTTGATGTTCAGGCGATGTGCGGGCGGAGAGAGGGTGGGGGTGGGGGGCGAAAAACTTGGACCGGGTCAACCGTCGGCCGAATAGCAAGTACAGCGGTCAGACAACAACAAACAACCCACTGTCCGAGAAAGCGGCCGGGCGCACACGATGTGTCAGGCACGCGTTCCAGTTATTATCGAGGACAGGTGTCGTACTCCTTGCTTGCTCGCGTGCATTCGACACACACACAGGCAAACAATCAGAAACGCTTACACGCGGACGAACCTTTCAAAAGGATATGACACGCCCGGTATGCGGGTTTTTAGACTGTCAAGTCGGACGACTTTGAGTCGTGCTACGCCGGTGCTCGCTAAGCCCGTTCTACATCAAGAAGCGTCCCGAGTTTGCGGAAGTGAACGATTGGGGATGTTTTAACGGTGCCGGCCACAAACACCTGACAACACAGGCAGAAAGGCCCTTTTCAAAAGTGCGCACCATCTGGTAGCTGCTGTGCCAACTAACCGAGTCTGCCCATGGCCTCCGAGATCCATACTTTGAGCATGCGTTGGACACGAGGGCTGCGTCAGCATTCGGTGAAGACTCGAACCCAATCACATACTTCGTGCCCAATGGATGGATGGATGCTAACGGCTGATAACGGGCGGTAGCTTGCGCTACCTAGCCTAGAAGTTAAGAACCAAAAGTATGATTCGTCCCTTCGCCCCTCAATGGATGGATGGATGCTAACGGCTGTAACCTTTATATCTGGCGGTAGCTTGCGCCATTTAGCCTAGAAGTTAAGAACCAAGAGTATGATTTTTTTCCATTGCCAATCTGCTTAACCTCTGCAATTTCGTAACCATCACCAGGCGGTGTGGGATATCACCAAAATAACATTCAAAGGGACGGGCAAAAAAAAAAACCAAAAAACTTCTGAAATTTTTATTTTTCGCCCCGTTTCCCTTTGCCGAGGGATTCGCCAATTTTTCTCTGGTCAAATCTAGTCGGCCTTACCCCGGCACTGGGCCCCCTGGGGGACAGGGTGGAGACTTTGGGCCGGAGGCACGCGGGAGGGAGTCCCAATTTTCCTGTCTCGGCTGTCCCCAGCAGTCAGTTAGTTGTACGTCATTCAATTCTCCCTAGATAATTTCCACCAGTCTTCCAATTTCCTCTTCGTTATTAAAATGCACTTATCATCCATTCTCGTCTGCAAACCCCAGCGCTCCGGCTAAATTCGTCGCCCCCTCCGGGAGGGCGGGAGCAAGCCCTGTGCACCTCAACACCATATGTTCTATTGTCTCGTCTTTTTCTTGGCATACGGCACACCGCGCATCCATTTCCTCATACTTTGTCCTCTATGTCCTAGTCCTCAATACTCCCGTTCTGGCCTCGAATAACAACGAGCTCCCCCGTGAATTATCATATCAATGTTCCTTCCTTATTTACTCTTTTCGTCCCCTGTACGTAGTTAAAGCTGATTTTCCCTGCATTCTTTCCTCTCACATCTTTCAATCGGCTTTTCTTACATCCTTTTTCACAGAGGTAGTCTGTTCTGCCTCCGCACTTGACTGATGGTCTTTGAATTTCAGTTTTCGGGTTCGGTTTGTCCATTAGTGTTCAAACTTTTCATGTACAGACGCTTATAAACCTTTCTCGCCCATCATGCGTCCTCAACTGTGTCCAGTCTTTGTTCAAATTTCAACTTACTGATCGCCTCTTTTGCCCCGAAAGATGCCCAGCCCATGTCTCTCTTCGCCCTTCAATAGGTGGACGCTCCGGGGTGCTAGCCACGTGTCAAGGAATGGCGATCGCCAATGTTGCCTGATAGGGTTCTGAAAGAGTCTATAGGGCCTTACCAGGCTAGCGCGGCAAACACTGATACCTGTCCGGAGAAGATTGGTGGAGAAGGTTTGAAGAATTGTAATATTACAAAAAAAAAAAAAAAAAAAAAAACTGGCTTGGTTGAAGGATTGAACGAGGCGCGGAATTTAGAGCATAATTTAAAAAGGGATAGGTTTAACACCCGAAAGAGGAGCGCAGGCAAGCTTAAGGATACTCGACATGACGCATGTTTAGTCATGTCGAATCCCTGTTTCAGGCTTAGTCATGTTGAGGGGTACAAACGTTTTTAAGCTAGGGGGCGCAAGCTACCGACCGATGCAAAGTGGGGAAACCTATACACTTGTACATCCACAAAACGAATGCAAGGTTTTGGTGGTCCAGTCCAACCTTTAGCTGCAAGCTGCCATCGCATGTTTGTCAACACGTCAGCCCTGAGAGAAGTCGCAGAAAGGTAGATTTCGCACGTCTGTACAAACACTGTTGAACAGACGTGCGAAATCTACCTCTCTAGCAACTTCTCTCAGGGCTGCATTGCTTGTGGTGCGTCGCTGCAATACATTGGAAAGTTGGTTGAAAAAAAAAACAACAAAATGTCGAATAGAAAATGTCCGGTTGCAGAGGGTAACTGCAGTGATGGGTACCAATGAAACTGGAGGTATACAACAATGACTAAGCACTTTAATTAGCCGGGATATAGACGTTTCCACTGTTTACAAAAATCACAGTCCACACGTGTTAAATCACAGTCCAGAACGCGCACGTTTGTCGCTTCGGAGAGCGAGCAAATCACGCGCCCTACGCACGAACACTGAAAATGGAACCTGCCAAGTGTCCTTTTTTGGAAAGGTCTATACGGCACGACTGCCAAATGATTCCATCAGGATTCGAAATGCCGATCATGGCTAGACAATGTCCTCGCGCGAGCCATTGGTCAACCGGATCCTTCAACATTCCAAGCTGCGTTTACAACGAAGGTTATTTCGAAACTATGCCATGCATGATGGGACTAAAACGATACTGTCTCATCATATACGGCACGATCCAACGCCATCATCACAAACATTGGCTATGATTGGCGGGTCATTCAGTGTATTGCGCAGTCGTGCCCCACTTAAAAAAAAGAGAAAAACTTCCACTCACATGAGTCATTACTTGAATCATAAAAGCGGCCGCGGTATGGGTGCAAGCACCGACCTTCACGTAAAGTACGCATAACAATATCGTAGTCAACTATGACAAAAAAAAAGCTCGCGTCTACGGAGGTCAGTGAATAACAGCGGACGGCTCGAAAAGTTCAAACGACAAACAACCCTATATGTAAAATACTCTTCCTGGTGCAAATCATACACAAAGAGAAAGAAGAGAAGGAAGAAGCAAGGCAGAAGCAGAGGCTGCAGCAACCAACTAGGGAGCAAAAACAGGAATAATTAAAAAAAAAAAAAGAGGAAAACAGAACGTCTATAGCCTTGTCGCAACAGGCGTTGAAGGGCACAGCTCGGAACCTTGTCACAGCGAGCCGCCAAAGCACGTTTCTCTCCAACAGAAGTCGAACTACAACAAATATGCATAGAGCGAGAGCAGACAATCTCGATATAGAAAGGAGGGGAGGTCAACTTTTTTTTTTTTTCTTCTGCTTATCAACAAACGCGACTAAGGTACTGAGATTACAGAAATTAGAACGCAGTCTCGTCCGCGTTTGCTCGAATCAGTACACCACCTAAACCAGATACACACCCGCCGTTAATTTCTGTGTGAAATTGTGGCGGTACAACTAATTCAAAACAAGACAACGAATTTAAATTTTAGTTTCCCTAACTTAAAAAGGTAATGCACGTTCTCCAAGGTGCATAAGGTTCGTCAAAAGAAAATTTAAAAAATAAGTAAATAATAATCGAATGTATTTAAAGCGCACATTTAACTTAAACTTGCATAGTCAGCGGATTTGCGCCCTGCCTAAATCACAACACCGTGATTTCTGAGATCAAAACTACTAGAAAAGTCGCCTGTTGAAGCTGTAGACACTTCTGATAACCGATAAAGAAAAAAAAAATGATTTACATAAAAAAAGCAGTGTCGAGATAAAATTACACGTGGAGCAGCAGACGCGAGCAACGCGAGACGATTGTCTTTCTTCACAAACAGCCGACAAACAAAACAAGAATACAAGCCACTGAGAGTCAGCTTTGCCAGGACGGAGCATCTAGCCTTCGTGAAACGTCACGTGTTTACGAGCTAAAGCGAAGGCAAGTTTGAATTCACCTGGGCCAAAAAGGTGCGAAGATGACCGTTGCTACGACGTTATCGAAGCGAGGCAGCAGGCAGGACGAGAAGAACCAGTACACAAACTAAGTTTCCGTCGCTTATCCGACTGCGATCGGGGAGGTCGAGCGGTGTGGCGTCGCACGGGAAGCGAGGAACCGTACTGAGTAGTTTCTGGGCGACGCGAACTGCTGTGCTCTCGCCCAGCGATGAGTCACGGAGAGCAACGGCGTTGCGTAGCACTCGCCCCGACGATCGCGGCAGCGAACGAGCACGCGGTTGGCACGAATACACGACGGCAAGGATGGCCCGCCCCAGCCTGCCCGAGGCGCGTGACGTCAAAGTGACGTCACGTCGGGATGCCGCCTGCGCCATCTCGGGGCAAGGAGGAGCGGTGGAGGGTGACGTCACGTTCCGGGGGGTCGGTGCTTGCCACGTGACTCGACGGCGGCAGGTTTGCGCAACGCGGCGCTGGGGTCGGTTCTGTCTGGTTTTTGTTTTTGCGAGTCGTCTGCTTTCACTCTGAATGATTGGTGTCGCCCGCTGTAGAAGCAGATGCTGCTGGCGCGGGAAGGGCGTTTGGTCATCGGCCGCGATTATTTCCCGTCCCATTGCGTTTTATGACCGTTTCGTTTTATGGTGACATTGAGGGACGATTGTAAGGGGACTGCGCGGCATGTCGGTGTCCGCGAGCTGTGTGGCCTTGGCTTAACTTTGACATAAAATAAAGAAAGAAAGAAAAAACCCGGGCGTCCTGATTTTGAGGTTGTAATCAAGTCATTGTACATATAATTGCGTCCCAAAACATGAACCGAGAATGGAAGAAAACAAAAACTACTTCGTTTCACCATAAGTTCCAATAGCAGCCGACGCAGCGATTCGATGGGACCAACCAAAATCACTGTGTTTGGTGGAACGAAGGACCGGTGTGCCAGTGGCAGTTCGAATCTAAAAGTGCTCAGTCATTCTTGGCTTTCGTGGTGCAAGGAAAAGACACTGCATACCGGCTCGCTTTATAGCGTTTAACCCATAAGTATGACACCGCTCTTTTCAATTGATTGATTGATTGATTGACATATTTAATCTTTTATTTTATTTTATTTAATTCAGGAAATACTGCAGATAGTTTTTCACCATCCAAGAAGGAGAGGGTTACATAAGGTTTCGAACAGAACAGTCAATATTTGGGGCATGCACACAATCGGAGGGCAGTGAATTCCCATCATTAATCGTACGCACAAAAAATGAGTATTTAAACGTGTTATTTTTAGGAGCAAATGGTCTGACATGTTTTGTGTGATTCAACCTTGCAGAGCGCTGGGGAGGTGGCAAAATATATAAGGTGTTGTCTAGGCGTAACTCATTGTTGTAAATTTTATATATAAAAACACACACAAAAAAAAAAGTTTTGTCATTTTTTGCCTAGACTCGAGAGACTAAGGTCCGGATTTACGTGTCATGTCTGACACTGATGATAGGCGCCTAAAATCGGAAGAAATAAATCGTGCACTGAGGCGCTGAATTACCTCAACTTTTTCAATATCTTTTATTAAGTACGGGTCCCACACAATGGACGCATATTCTAGCATTGGCTGAATTAAACTTTTATATGCCGAAAGTTTTACCGACGAGTCACATGGTCCCAGCTTGCATCTTAGGTAACACAACTTTCTGTAAGCTTTTGCAGTTGTATTATCGATATGAGTTTCCCAATTTAATTTTGAATTACGATTTACCTCGTTTACAGTTTGGATGCATTTTTCTCTTACCTGGCATGCAAAGCTAAAAGGGGATTTCTTGTGTGCTACTGTGACAGCGCATGTTTTAGAGTAATTAATAACCCTTTGCCACCTCACACCATTTGGAAATTTTGGCAAAAGTTTTCGTTAAGCGATATTTGATCCAACGTGTTTCTGACAGTTCTATAAACAACGCAGTCATCAGCAAACATTTTCGCAGCCACACTTGTGTCAATGTTGTCGGCTATGTCGTTGACATAAAAATCAAATTAAAAATGTTGTCTTAACCGTTTTGACAGGAGTGTCAAAGCGGTTGAGACTAAAGGGGATTAAAATCACCCGACAAGGTCCCAACTACCAATACAGCGCGCAGCAGGCCCACAAATTTGACACGGAAAGGTACACACAAGTTACGAGTTTACTGCGCTGGATTGTAGCTGAATAAACGTAATCCTTAACATACTTTTTTTTTTTTTTACAGCAATATTGTTATGTGGTAGGATCTGAAAAAAAAAAAAAATGCGTCCATGGATGTTAACAAAAAACTCCCTTTCGTTTAAACGGCACTCCTTCGTTCCGATTGATCGTGGCAAGTATAAATAAAAAGAGGGGGCAACCCACGTGAGTCAGCATTCTTTGGCATTATTAGATATTCAAGTCCTGATCCCTTGTTATCATCTACGGTCACCGACTTAAAAGGGTATTCACTTGGGCTATGGTGCCTGGATCGCGTCTCTGACTGGTGTGTTTAGCGTCCTATCTCGCCCATACATCAAAAGTGGTCCCGAAGTGGCAACAAATGACGTCACAGAAGCCGGAGTGTCATGCTGTTGACTGTCGCGATCCTGGCGGTTGGCCGTAGAAATGCTGGCGAGAAGCACGAACGAACGCGAGTGTCGCTGTCGTCAGAACGTCCGAGGCGTCCCAACTTCCGGCTGCTGTAGCTTCCGTGGACTGTCACAGTGGAGAGCGACCTGCAGCAGTACAGGCGTCTGCCATATTTACCACAACTGTTAGGACGCCGCCAGGATCGCGACCGGCGACAGCATGACACTTCTAAGACGTCATCAGGCGGAAATCGAGGGACCACTTTTTTGGCCGCGGTAAACACACCAGTCGGAGACGCGTTCCAGGCACCATACTTGGGCTAGTTGGTGGTACATTTCAGGATTAAAGGCGCTAAAAAACGAGGACCAGTAAAAGAAGACATACACACAGTAGAGCGCACTTGCAACTGAGGTTTAATCTGATTTAAACCAAAGAAGAAACATATATGCCTTGTCAACAACCATCCACGTCATGTAAACACATTGTTCAATAATCTACATATAATCTTTCTAGCTTGAGCTAACAAAGAACTGAAGATACGCCACCTCCGAATCGTACAATGCTATCGATGGGGAGCTGATGCACGTGTCGCCGTCGCACTTCCTTATGAAAAACGCCTCCGAAATTTCCCTAGTCATTTTGTTACGATTCCTGCACAGGATAAGTTTCCTGAAGCTTTGGGCCACAATCCCATCGGTTGCAGTGTATCGCAAGATTACCCGAGGGCGAAGATCTTACTGCCAGTGCCTGTTCCCGTTGATGCACCTTCCGGTTTGTCCTATCTAAAACCTCCCACACGTTAAAGGTATTCTATACACTACCCCTTCCTTGCACTCCACATATTTAGTTACATGCTTCTTCTTACATATATCCATCCTCAAATCTCCCCTTTCTATTCTTGCACAAAGTTTACCCAATTTCTGAGGCGCTGAGAGTATAGTACTAGTACTCCATGTTTTTCGCTCACTTTCTTCAGACTATGGCTAAATTTGTGCACATGTGGTATCACGGTCGGTCTAACATTCCGCCTAACCTTTACACTACCCTTTCCCCCTCCCAGAAGTTTTCGTAACAATCCTTCTGCCACATGTTTAATAAGCGTAAGAGGGTACCCTCCATCTTCTAGTTTCTTCACTTGTATATCAAAAAGTCCACCATTTTGTGTGAGCACGACTTAGTCAGCGAGGCTCCCAAGCACGTAGTGGCAATACCTCTCTTAATAATTTTAGAGTGGTTTGAGTCGTAGAGTAACACCGCTTTCCTTGCCCTGGGGGAGTACATCCAACATACATGGGACGGCATAAATATCAGTTTCAGGTCCAAAAATTGTAAAATGCGCTGTACAGGATCTTCCGTAGTAAAACTCAGACCGGCGGCGCAGTTCTTAAAAACATCCAACGTTTTTGAAATAAACTCTGCTCTTTTACTTTCTTCCCCGGAGTGGAACAGTACCAGGTAGTCGTCTACATACCTAAATATCCGGATGACATTACTATCCAGTTTAGCTTCAATATCTCTGTCGCATTTTGCCAAAAATAAATCACTCAGCACTGGGGCCACGTTCGTCCCAATGCAATACCAATGGAGGTATATGTATTGTGCTCCATGGAATGAATTTCCGTTTTTGCATGATCGGATACTGACTTGATAGCATTTATGTGTTGTTGCTTCGCGTGTGGTGCGTATATAGACTTTGCTTTTCCTGAGTAAAACTGGTTGAAAGTTATCGCTTGTCCTTTTTACTTCTTGTCCTTGTCTTTTTTTTTGCGCTATTTTATATGTAACCTGTTTGTTTAGGTAGGTATATGTGTCGTAAGAGCTAACACAAAGTGAAGCCGCCGATTAACTCGATGTTGCTTGGCTGAGCCAGGGGATGACATCACACCTCCTAGATCGACGTTGATTGGCTGGATGAGGTTCTGGACCCGGGGTAGCGCCGGTATCTTCATTTCAGGAATTGCTATCGGGCGAACATGCCACGCGTTAAGCCGTCGCTGAACTAACCGATAAAGAGCGCCAAGAGTGACGTCGGTCCCAGAGGAATGGGACTGAAACCACACGTTTCACGTGCAACACACTCGCCCAGCAATTTGCTATGCATTTGTCATTGTTCTAGAATACGTTGGTGCAACGCTGTTTCGGACTGTGTCTTAAAAAGCTCATTTAAAATGACAATTTGCAACAATTTGCAACCATTACTTACAAAAGTCACAATCTTGCACACACAAAAAAAAGTACTAATAAGAGAGAAAGTTTTGAAGGGCAAGGACTACTTACTCGAACGTTTAAGACTTTAACTTCTTGGTGCATGGTGGCACCTGGTAAAGAATGCTAGACAAAGCACGTGGGAAAGGGACAGCGGACATAAACCCCATACGCAGCTTTCGTACGCAGCTTTCGGTGATAAGCAAATACCACATAGAAGAAGACAAAGGCCTGCCCCCTTTTCCCCCTTGAGCGTCACCACCGGTAGGATCTACGCAGTGTCAGCGTTGCCGCCAAGCGCGTCCTACGGAATCCCCGAACGTGCGCAACGTTATGCGCATGCGGAGACACCACGACATACGCGTCTGCTGGCCGCTTTGATTTGCCGTGTTTTCTGCTCGGTGCGGGTAAGGGGTCCACAAACGATGACGTCATGCGCGCAGGCCTTTTTGTCTTCTAGGTGGAATTCCATAAGCACCCAAATACACGGTCTCCTCCGCCGTACATAGTCTGGGAAAGAAATCATCCCCGGAGGCCAAAAAACAACCATAAAATCAAAGATATATATATATATATTTTTTTTTTTTGGGGGGGGGGGGGGGGGGGGGGGAGGTGGTTTGAGTGACTCTTTAGTAATCCCCAAGAATGCGCCGTCTGGCATTGTACCCCAAAATTGACGTCGATACACGTTTCTCAAAAGATCTCATTCTTCGCCCCCTTTAAACTTACGATCTCTTCTAAGCTCTTCCACAAAAATGATCGCGTGACACTGACACTGTTTAGGATTGGCTTCGATGGCTTGTTGTGGTGTCCCCTGTGGTTCCTTGTACGGTGAAATGGAGTCTATCCAACACATCGAGTCTTCAAGGTCACCATTTTTCGCGTCCTCATTCTAAGAAAGTTTGCATCCCTAACGTCTAGCTTCAGGGAGCCCTGAATTTGCCCGTTTTTATTTACATTATCGTCTTTATTTTTTTTACCACTTTCGTCAGTTAGTTTAATAGATGACCACTATTGCGCTCCATTGCGTTCTGTAATATGGTTCACGATGTTTAACTAGCTTAAAGATGTTAAATAATCTAAGGGCAATTAAATCTGGGGTAAAAGACATCCAAGGAAGGCTGAATGTCGTGAAAAAAAAAAAAAAGAGCGGGTATTGGTAGTTTACGACACAAGCTAATTTCTGTGAAAGACACAATTGATTACCTTGTAAATGATAATTCCAGTTTACGTGCACGTCTGGACGAATTCGAAGACATATCTTGAAGAGACAACCTAATTTTTTTTTACGGCATTTATGACACCCACTCGGAGACCTGGTCTATAAAGGAAGGCAAAGGTGCGCGATGTCCTTTCGAACAAAATAAGCATTATCGCTTTCTCCAAAATTTAGTTTCCGTGCGTATAGACTTGGACGTGCCTTTGACGCCAATAAATGTCGGCCTATTTCGGTGAAGTTTTCTGCCTTCAAGACGAAAGGCAATATCTTCTTTTCGAGCGGCAAATTACTTGGCAGTGACATTTCTGTGGCAGAGGATGTTTCCCCAGCCACGCGTTTTGCTAGAAAGAAGTTATTAGAATTCGCTAAAGCTCGTAACCAAATGTTTAATTTACGCTGCGACAAGGTCAACATTGGTGATAGGTGTTTTGTTTATAGTGATGCCAGTCATGTGTTTCCGAATTTAGCGTAGAACGTGCGTACTGATACTGGCTGTGCAGTGGCTGTGTCTCCGTTATCAGATTAACGTAGCCAGATGTTGAACAACGCGAGGTCTTCCGTTACTAAACTTTAAGTTTTATTCACCCACATTCGAAGTGTTCTTCGGAATCGTGACGACTTAGGGCCGGTTGCACCAACGTCGCTTACCTTAACCCAAAGCGGCTCTTTCCTAAGTCGGCTTAGCGCCCTAAACCGAGCTCGGGTAAGCACGGGTTTAAATTCCAGTTGCACCAACGTTAACCCGGCTTTACAGACGCGCCCCTAGCTAAACGCTGGATTTGCCTAGGGAATGTAGGGACAAAGAGAGCGAACTAGGGAACGCTCAGAGGGACGAATACGATTGGCGGAGAGGAATCTCGTGATGTAAACAAAAAACCTGCTGTAGTAGCCGTCGTCGGCGTCTGCTTTTCGCTGTATTTCTTCGGTGAGTAACTAATTAAAGGTCTCCAAATTCAATCATTTTTTTCGCTTAACTTTTAAAAACAGGAGTCAACGCTTTAAATAAACACAAATGCTCTTTACATCTGTGATTGTGTGTTTATTATCGGTTGATAACAGAATATTTTGACAGTGACAGTAGTTTTCGTGCTCACATTTTGAGATAAAGGAGCCATCGGGGGCCCCAAATCTCACCGAACGCGAGAAGGACGCTCTACTCGCTACATCGCTGAAGACAAAACATCATCGAGAATAAGTAGGCAGGTAAGATGACTACTAAAATCAAGTCATGCCTGAGACCGATGAAGTTCAAAACAGTGACGAACTCGCCACGGCAGCTGCGAAAATGCCCGGAAATTGTCGAATAGAAGTCGTCGAGTTGTCGTCGCCACGAATAGAAGTTGTCGTCGCCACGAATGAAAGATATAAAGCAAAATATTCCTAAAAAGCGCGATCACCAGAAAAGTTACGGTTATGGAACGATACAGTTTTCTGAAGCCAAGATTCTACTCGCGAGACAAGGAAAATTCACTGAAGATTGTCTCGAAACTCAGAAAACGAAAGAAATTGACTTTTCGCTGTTTTATTTTTAAAAGCGCCGCAATCTGATGCAAACGGCAGAAGTGTCGACAATCAGCTGATCGCCGATATCATGTACTGCCACAATTCAACGCGCTGATCGGATTGAAGGATATGCGTTGCAAGTAGAAATAAACAAGCTGGTAAATAACGATACGTTACAGTTATGCGAAAATCAGTAAGGCATACATACGAATAAGCTCGTTGACAGAATAACCATCGGGAAGACAGACGTGAGCCCCACAGCTCTGTACGTATCTCGGTTAGGGCTAACACGCACTGAGAGTGGAGAGCCAGCTTGAAAACAGGGGTCGATAAACACTTCACGCGACAATATTTTGCATCCTTGTCACAATCGAAGGTCATTCTGTCGAGACTCTCACGCTGTTGTAGCCTAAAACACTTTGTACAACCAATTTCGTCCACCGCGTCGACCGCCACAAACCAGCCGCCATGTTTTAAATCCAGGATTAAGAAACAACCAAAAGCAAAGCGCCCAATGTTGAGCGCTTACGATAAGCGTAGTTTAGTGCTAGGTTTAGCGATAAGCGATTTTGGTGCAACCGAACGAAACCGAAACTGAGCTTAGGTTCCCGGCTAAGCTCCGCTTTGCGCTAAGCGGCGTTAGGCCGTGCTGGCCAGCTCAGACCCACGGACGCAAGTCCGGGTCATGGAGCGGGCCGCCCAGGTCGCCGACAGCCATGGGCTGCCGGCCACCTAACATGGCTCTCCAGCAGCCAGCTCTTTTCGACGAAATAAATGTTTTCCAATCCAAAATCCAGGTATAAACTGTTCTGGTGCATATCCTGTCATATCGCCCGATTCTTCCGTGTTTTCTGAGTTTTTAAATATTTGTTCAGACTTTTCTTTGTCGCAGCTTGCCACAAAACCAACCCGAATTACGGTTGACAATGTGATCGACCTCGTTCTTTCTAGTGCGCCTGATCTCATTTCTTCTCTAACCAATCTTCCTGGTATCAGTGATCACTGTTTGCTTCACGCTAACCGCAACGTTTCCGTATGCCTTTCTAACAAAAAAGAAAAAAAAAAGGTTTTCCTTGATTATAGTAAAGCTAACTTCGACGCTGTAAACTACGAGCTATCTGTCCTTGATATTTTTATCTCCAGCTTCTTTGAACGCACGATAGAGGTTAATTGGACCATGTTCAAAGATAGGGTGATAAGTCAATTCACTTATCGCCTTTCATTCCAAGGAGATCTACTATTTCTTACTCTACGTCTCCGCGGTTTCACGTAGCTTTAAAAGGACTTTCGAATAAAAATAGTCCATTTTCGCATTGCAAAGCGTACCGAAAATGTCGAGCGCTGGGCAGCGTACCAAAGTGCTGCCGATTTTTATAAAGAGGCCATACAAAATGCTAAACAAACTATTTTTACCCAGACTCTTCTTGGTCTCTTGTCAACAAGTGTTAAACAGTTTTGGATTGTCTGTGCATGGCAGCAAAAACAAGTTATTTCGCTCTTTGACTTAGATGGTTCTATTGTCTTCAATCGTGACTGCAAGAATATATGTAAGCGATGTATTTGTAGAATCTTTTTCAAAGGATGTTTCACTCTTCTGGTGCTTTTTACCCAAATCATGCTTTTTTCCTCATAAACCCAGTTGTGTTTGATTTTGATAGATTTGTTCAGCTGATTGACAATCTGAAAGTTTCTTCATCTTGCGGTATTGACAAAATTAATACCAAATTGTCTTTAAAAAAATGCACAGTGCAACGTTTTTCTAAGATTTTCAGCAGTCCTTTTTTAGCTGGCGCGCTTCCAGAAGACTGAACAATGGGCAGGGTGGTCTCAGTTCACAATTCCGGCGATAAACACTGTCTTACCAATTATCGGACCCACTTCCTTGATTAGCACTCATTGGAAAGTTCTAAAGCATATTATTTATTCTCACTTAGTAACATTTCCTGACTCTAACTCATTTTCATCTTCTCAACATGGCTTTCGTAAACCTTTCTCCCAGTGAAACGCAACTTCTGGTCTTCACTAACGATTTGTTTTCAGTTCTTGACCGCATATTTCGGGCTGACTGTATTTTTCTCGACTTTGCGAGGCCTTCGATAAAGCTCCTCAGAACCTGCTGCTTCTGAAACTAAGTAAATTCAACCTTGACCCCAATGTACTAACGTGGATTAAGTGTTTTCTAACAAACAGCTCCCAGTTCGTGAATATGAATGATTCTAATTCCCCTACGTGTCCTGATGTGCCTGGTATCCCTCAAGGTTCAGTCTTGTGACCTCCACTGGTCCTAATTTATATCAAGAACTTACCCTTGTGTGTTTAATCAAGTTTTAGTTTGTTTGCGGATGATTGTGTGCTTTATCGTCAAATTACTAATGAATCTGGCACCCTGATTCTTCAGAATGACTTGGATGATGTATCTGCTCGGTATCAGCAACGACACGTGACCCTTAACACTACCCAAATGCAAAACAGTGAGAGTTTCAAGTCGTAACACAATTTCTTTAACTTACTGCCTTAGTAACATTTTTCTGATTTCTGCAACTTCCTATAAATATCTTGGCGTGCATATTACTTCCAACATATCCTGGCAAACTCACATTAATAACTTTCTTGCTAAGGCCGATTCCATGCTAGGCTACCTAAAACGAGACTTTCCTTTGGAAAACGAAATTAGACTACGCCGCTGCCATTTGGGATCCTGGTCAGACCACACTCACAGCTAACGTGGAGTCACTTCAAAACCGCAGCACTCGTTTTATACTTTTCATGTATCATCGTACAGTCTGTGTTTCATCCATGAAAACTAACCTCTTTTTACCTCTTCTTTCATTGCGCCGGAGATGCTCCCGTCTATGTTTTTTCTACTAAATATATCGTACTAATGCTATTCTAAAAGAAACACTCGTCCTCGACCCACCTTACATTTCTTCACGCCTCGACCGTCAGTTCAAAGTTAGCATTCCTCATTGGCGGACCTCGACCTATAGCGATTATACATACAACATTGTGAGAGTGGAACGTGCACCTGCCTGCATCTATAATACCGATAGCATATCATTATATTTTTTTTTTAAACTGCTGTTAATAAGTACTTTTTACGTAAGTGTTCCGCAATGTTCAATTCCTCTATGTATGTCTTTTTACTATGTGTTTATTTACCCACTCCCCTCTGTAACGCCCTTTGAGCCATGAGGGTAGTGCAATAAATAAACAGTATGTTAAGTGACTTTGCACAATGTTTGTTGCATTGCGGTTGTGATCTTGCCCGAGTCCCACTAGAGCGACAAACAGAAACAACCGACACCGACAGGCCTGAAACACGTGCAGCACGTACGGGATGGTATACCTTCGGAAGGCTTGCAGTCTCTCGGGGCTCAGGAAGCAAGGACGAGTGATTGCAAGCTTGCCAAAGCTGCCTTCCCGTGCATGCTGCACGTGTTTAAGGCTTGTCGGTGTCGGTTGTTTGTTTGTCCCTCTAGTGGGACTTGGACATTAGTCTGCCTTGGACGGACGATTCCACGAAAAGAAACATAGGGATCAGTTAGTTTTCTACAAAAACAACAACATATGTTTAGTCTTTGAGGTATGTCTTGAGGTCAAGTTTTCATACGTTGGCGAATGTGCCCCTCATTTGAATGAAAACAGAATTGCATTCTAACGGAAGCTAACTCGGATTTCATGTTCGTCCATGGCGTGCGTGGCACTTTACGTGGCCTGACGTCACGTCACGTCAGGTAACGTGACGTCACGGTGTCGACAACAGTATTTGATGTAGTAACGTTAGATGTCAAGTCGTGGTGTAACTCCTGACGTCACAAGACGAGATCAAGTGACATCAGGTCAATGTGGCGTCACGACTTCATGCCGTGATGTCACGTGACCACGCCGCATGATGTCAGGCCACTTGACTGATGGTGTCACGTGACACCACGTGACCACGTCCCGTAACATGAGATCACGTTGACATCATGTGATTAATCAGATCGCTAATAAAAAGAAAGCGCAATGAAAACCCGGCATTTCTCATACATTGCAATTCAGCACACGACGCTCTGATCGCTAGATTGAAATATCAAAATACAGCTGCCAATTTAAAGATATAGGCAGCCGGCAATGGCCAGGCGGCGCCACGAGAGTGCTGCATTCAGCGCCACGAGCGGAGACGTGTGTGTTACTGGGGCGGCCAGTCTGCCCGTCGGGCCGTGGCCACCGTGGCGAGCGGCGGCGACACCGATTTCAGCAGTCCTCGTTCAGCAGTCCCGGGTTCTTTTGTGTGTGTGTGTGTCTGTGTGTGTGCGTGTGTGCGTGCGTGTGTGTGTGTGTGTGTGAGTGTGTGTGTGTGTGTGTGTGTGTGAGTGAGTGAGTGAGTGTGTGTGTGTGTGTGTGTGTGTGTGTGTGTGTGTGTGTGTGAGTGAGTGAGTGTGTGTGTGTGTGTGTGTGTGTGTGTGTGTGTGTGTGTGTGTGTGTGTGTGTGTGTGTGTGTGTGTGTGTGTGTGGTGTGTGTGTGTGTGTGTGTGTGTGTGTGTGTGTGTGTGTGTGTGTGTGTGTGTGTGTGTGTGTGTGTGTGTGTGTGTGTGTGTGTGTGTGTGTGTGTGTGTGTGTGTGTGTGTGTGTGTGTGTGTGTGTGTGTGTGTGTGTGTGTGTGTGTGTTGTTTAAGACCATCGGGAGCCTTGATAGGTCGAAGTGTTCAGAGCATATTCTAGAGTTGTCATTTGGACACCAGTTTGAGTTGTCTTCACCACTATATAATAATCGGCGCCCGATCGGCATGTGCGTTTCGCTCGTCTCCCAGGAAGTGACTCAACACAACGAGAAGGCAGCGAATCGGTTTACTGTACTACCCGGTTGCCCGTCTTCGAGAGCCGGCAGTCCGGACCCGCCGACCCTAGTTGTCGCCCTTCGTTCTGAGCTTGCAGTCGGAGTTCGTGTCCAGACCTGCGGATCGTCCTTCCCGTACGCCAGCGATGCGTAGGCTAGCTGTTCCGGCCTATCATAGCCAGGGTCTCGCTGCGGAGTCACTGCGGGATCGTCATAGCCCAGGCCGGTTTGGCCAGGGCTCGCCGCTTCTGCCAGTCCTGATCCGAACTTCGCTGGTGGAATGCTCCCAGAAACCGCCATGGGCCAGACCAGCCAGAACGGCTCTATCGTTCCTGCCCGGCTCCAGCCTCGTGCAGCACGCTCTTCCTCTTTTTCCCGCTCGCGCCTCGCTCGGCCGTCCTCTCCTCCCGACGCCCACACACACTAGAATAAAATTTGGGTAATTAGAACCAAACTCTGCATGCTACAGAACCGTACGCACATTGCAAAGCCTGGTGTAAAAAGCTGACAGGCAACAAAGTGTACGTGTAAGAAGGATATTTACGCTTCGCACGAGCTTTTTCGGAAGAAAAACTCTAGCATCCTGCTTTCTGCACGCCGTCACATTTGTTACCAGACTCAGCATTAAATTTGGTTGCTGAAACACACAAAACTTTGTGCTACGAAAATCCACTATTTGAAAACTCGCAGGTTTGGAAGGTTTTGGTTGCGACCACGCGTGCCGTACGGCCGACGGGCCCGCTTGAAGACCTGATCGCCCGATTCTCGACGTCATAGTGAAGCAACAATCGGCCCGATTGTTCCTATCGTATTTCCCTATGTGGCTGTCAAAGCGACTCGTAATGCAACTTGTATAAATATGTTATTTTGCCAAGTAGTCTGCAAAACGAGTTTGTCCGATCACTTTCCAAGCCTGCAGATATATTTTCGTTCACTCCCCCCCCCCCCCCCCCCCCACACACACACACACACACACACAGTTTCTGTAAAATTCATTTACTTGATGCGTCACACTGCAGTAATCCACTTCTGTCGCCGTGTCGCTTCCCAAGATCTCGAAGGGAAGCCGGGGAAGCGTTGAAGTTTGACGTTTCAAGGGGTTTCCAAACAGGACACTACAAAACGCACGACTCCGACAAATCGTGAAAATTGAAGTGTGAGGCGTCCGCTTCAATTTTCACGATTTGTCGGAGTCGTGCTTTTTGTAGTGTCCTGTTTGGACACCCCATGAGTCACCTTCGCGACCATGGCCGTCTTTCACGCAGCAGTAGCAACGTTTATTTTTTCGGGGAACTCTAGGAGTAGGCGAGATGTCACAGGCACCCGGTGAGGTCATAGAGACGTGAAGTTGGGACTTACTTTTACGAAAAACGGTTCCAAAAAAGCTCACGCCGATCCATAGAGTTATTATAATGTACGCTATGAGGTTCAACTGGCGCTAGTGTCTATGCGACTTCCGTGACGCAAATTGAAGCAGACAGCAACCGGTCTACTTTTGCGGAGCTCCTGTGCATTCCTATGGGAAGACGCGAGTGCATTTTGTCTTTTCGCTGGAAAATAACACGGAGCACTTTGGTTATTTGGGTCGTACCGAATAGCATGTACCTTGATTAACACCGTAAAAGTGTAATTGCTTTAGTTAGCGCATTTTTCTCCATCAGTGAACGATATTTAACTTCGCTACATTTCAGTCCCAAACGTGTGTTCCGCAGCAGGTGTGTAAAAACAAGCTACGATTCAAAGCAAAATTACAATCGAAACGAATATAGAGTGTGTTCAAGGCTCGCCAGCATTCCGGTGACACTTGTTTATTGATAATATGCCAGTCCTGTCACTATATGAAAATGACCCCGTCGTACATGAGCGGATAAAAACCTTCAAAACGTGGAGATCAATAAAGTCCGTCTCTGTCGGGCAGCTTTTATCGCGCACTTGTTCTCAAAGATATATCGAGCGCGCGGGTGATATTTTGAACGTAGAACAAGCAGCTTCGCTCAGGGCAGAAAGAATAAAACGGTACTTACTTATTTAAAATCGGAATAGATTACGTGGCCTTCAATTTATTTTGATCGTACATGCACTGCGAGTTACTGATCCAGTGTTACTGCGTAGTTCTTGCCGCCGCTCTTGATTTTCCAGATGTCCTTCGTTCGTTAGGCATGTATATCCCCCATGCTGGAAATCGCCGACGCCGCGTTCGCGCTAATAGTGTCCGACAGTGCACATAAATACACGCCGTTTTAGCACAGTTTGTAATGCGATGAATTCGAAAGAAAAACGCCGTAACTGGGCCAATTCTTTCATCGGCCTGACTGAGAAATGTTCCAAGCTACCTAGTACGTACGAATTATTCGGGATATTTGCTCTTATGATCGAGCGCAGGGAGAAAATGCACTCACTTTTTCCCATAGAAATGCATTACCGGAAGTAAATTTTCGACTGGTTGCTGTCTGCTTCAATTTGCGTCAGCACACTAGCGCCAGTTGAACCTCTAGCGTACGTTATAATAACTCTATGCGCCGATCCGAAACGCAACGTTCACACTTGGTTTCTGGATGTGCCCGCCTGCGGCCCCCGCGACCCGCGCAGTCCTGGCCTACCCAGTTTCTTTATTTTGTAGCCGCTAGATGGCGCAACGTGTAGCGCCAAACTGCATTGCAGGTTGCCTATACTCTCTGTACTGATGACGTCATCAGTGATGATGACGATGACGTCACACGTGACGTCTCTGATGACGACGTCATCGTGATGACGTCATCGTCATCGTCACGTGACTTCGTGAGGTCACGTGACCCCCGTGAGGTCACGTGACCCTCGTAAGTCGACGGCGACGCCGCTCAGAGGGAGGACTAGCACGCAGGATGACGAGGTGAGGAGGAGGGAGGAGGGGTATACCCTCCCCTCAGTACCATTGCCTCCTCCTCCTCAAGAGCTGCGCTCTAATTCGGCATTACAGGGAGTTGTAAACAGCTTTAATTTTTTTAAGCAACTATAATTGAATGTCAGCATGTCACATTATTTGAGGGTCATAAAGAGAGAGAAAGATAGAAAAACAGACAGAGATGGCCACAGGAATCCCACCGAAAAGTTCAGCATAACCTTTCGCTATCTGAATTATGGAACTGGAAATCTATCTGGATTCCAGGTTTTCAGAAATTATTTCTTTGTCTGAAATGTGGATTTCAGGTTTCCAGAATCAATTCCAGTTTTTCCAGTTCTATAATTCAGATCGTGAAAAGTTATACTGGGTTTTTCGGTAGTTATCTGGTTACATAGTTATAACGAGACATTACGTACCGTGATGTCTCGTTAATATTCGCGGCGAGAAGTTTGGGTATCGCCGCCTGGTGAAATTGTTTTCACAACCCAGAGTGAGGATACTTCAACTTCCTCTGCTGGTGCAAGCACGTGCGACGCCAAGCTTCTATGCACTATGAAAATTCAAACATATATCCGCGTGGGTAGCACGTGCACTACCCATAGTGAGGAAAACAGAAGCGCAACTCGCGAGCTTCTCACCCCATATAGGCACCTCCGCCCCCCCCCCCCCCCCTCCAAGAAAAAAAAGAAAGAGTCGTTTAGAATATAGCTTGCAAAGCACAAATACCAAATTAGTAGAAGATAGAAAGTACAAGCGCTTGTTTGCGTGCTATAGACGCTTTGCAGCAGCTGTACATGGGCGCCGCCATAAGCGACCTTCAGTTTTTGGTTCCTCTTATTATGTTTACTTTACTTCATCATTACCATAGCAGGCCAGGCTATTGCCATTTTAGATTCTACTGTGTCATTCTCTCCAGCATTGACCTTTCTGGAGACCCGTCAACGTCCATTTTAGTGGCTCGGTATCTCGGTAAAACAAGAGAAGGTCAGCAATGGCGGATGTAATCTGACGCGTGTGCAAAGCGTCTATATATTATTTTATTTAGTCACCAACCGACTTGCCCACATCGCCACTTTCAGCATGTCTTTACCCAATTCGTCCCAGAAAATGCTGTCTATATGTCGAAGTGTCTATGATCCAATTGCTGCTGCATGCACGGAACAGTCACTTTCATGGATGCAATTAAACAAATTAAACAAAAGAAATAACCACAACCCTACAGCAAAGATGGCCGTGGGTATCCACGCTCTTAGGGGGGGGGAGTCCTGCCGGCGGGGAAATACGAATGGAGTCCGCTTCGTCGCGTTAAAAAGTCAGAGCTCCCGATTCACGCGATGAGTCGGCGCGGAGGGGCCGACGACGTGGCTGCATTACGCGCCGAGAAGATGACGTGCGCTCCGCTGGGAAAAAAAAGAGCGTTTATTTTCGTCCTTTGTTGTTCTGCCCTGGCCTTCGTTTCTGCCGCCTTGGACGAGGTTCTCTCCGAGCAGCTTCTTCCAAAAAAAGGCACTCCAGTCAGGCCGCTCCCCGAGTGGAAGAGTACCGATACGGGCTTTTTTGTTGAAAAAAAAAAAATAAAGGTACTAATATTATTTAATCTTAGTGCGCACAATCCCGTTCAGTATGAACTGAAACTGTCCTTCAAGCTCCTGTGCTGTACTTGCCAGTTTATAAGAGAGCTGTGGTCTGGAATGAAGTGCGAAGTTGAGGTCGCATACTTCGGACTCTTTGACATGCTGAGAGATTATACCGGGTTTTTTTCGGCGAAGGCTTACAAGCAGACATGTATAAGTTACTAAAAAAAAGTAATTAAGTTAAGTTACTGAGTACTGACCTCAAAAGTATTTTGAGTAGAGTAGAAATTACTCAAATAGAAACTAATTGAGTAAATTACTAATTACCGTAAAAAAGTAGCGAATTACTTTGGAAGTTACTTTGAAGTTACTTTTATATGTTTTGTTACGGTAAAAAGAAAGTGCATAGGTTTTGATCCGTTAGCCAAATTGTGCTAGCCAAATATGAATCGGATTGTTTTTTTTCGAAGAAATGCTTTAATAGCTGGTTCTGCTTCTCTGTGCCTAATTGTTTTGTACTTTCTTGTTTGTTTGGTCGATCATGTACTGCAAATGTGTCATTTCTACTTTGAGGTTTAGCACTGCCTGAGCTTGATTTTTAGACAGCGTTTTTTTGTTTACAGTGTTGCGTAAAGTAGATCTAAAGAGTAATTGAAGTAAAGTACAAAGTAAGTTAGAGGTTATGTATTTCAAGTAAAGTAGTAAGTACACCGGGTGCTGTGTACTTAAAGTAACGCACTATAAATGTAATATATTTCAAGGTAAAGTACCAGTACTTTTAACAGAATCGTTCATGATGTCATTTCATTCCCTTTACAGGGTTTCTTTTTAACTGGTACGCATTGCTCCAGAGGTAATATGAGGTGCATCCATTTTTTTACGGAAATGGCAGCGAATATTGTATAAAATCAAGTCGCCACAAAAAAGTTGTTTTACTCTCGCTAACGAACTATTTAACACCATCACCTTATAAGGCACTTATTTGTGTAAGCCTTATAGCCGCCATTACATCACTCGGAGAAATGACCAGATGACGTCTTGAAAGAGCGCGTTTTCACACGACGATACGCCATTTTTTTGTTTTCAGATTCGGGGAATGTACATTGAAGTCGGGAGTTTTACTTTCCTCGGAAAGTACAAGTACATGCTTAGAAAATGTACTTCAAGTAAGGTACAAGGTTTCTAAACAGTAGCACTTTAAGTACCATGTACTTAAAGTACTTTTCAACACTGCTTGTTTATTATTTTTTATATGAAAAATTGGGGGAGTTATTAAGGTTTCTCGAACGATCTTCAAATCTTTGAAAATCTGCATAGTCTATGTTTTGGGATAAAAATCAACGCAAAAAGGTTCCCTTTGCGTTGCCCTTTAGCACACGATTCTTCGAATATAGCACAAACTACGGGAGCACCAGATGAGCTTCAGAGCAGGTGCTGCATTTTGTTGCCTCCTTCGAGCAAGGATCCAGTGTGTGCACCTCCTGTAGTGGGCGAGAGTTTCTATGTTGGGGAGAAGCGGGAACCAGCCCTTCCTTCGAATGGGTCAAGTCTCCTTGGGCTTCGGGACACACGAAAAAACGCCAGTCTTCGGCGCTAAACCCGCAGTTACTCGGCCTCTCTTGCGTCGTGCTTGTTCGCTCCCCGCGCTTCGTAGCAGTGTTGTAGCAGAGGAGGGCGGGGGGGGGGGGGGGGGGGGGGGGCGCTCGGCAAAATTTTAGGGGGGTTCCGGACTCTCCAAGCCAATTTCTTCCCTACCCCCCTTTCCTACGCCACATGCTTCCCCCTCTTTACAAATATCAGCTCATCTTCCCACATCTTATATCTTTCGTGCAGGAATGTTAGTTGATAGGCACAACAACCACTAAAATTCGAAAGTAATTTGTAGTTTGAGTAGAAGTTACTCAGAAAAAGTGATTGAAGTAAACTACTAATTACCGAAATAAAAATGTAATTGAAAGTTACTAAACTACTCAGAAAAGTAGTTAAACTACAGTAACTTGAGTAGAGTAATTGAACTACGTGCAAGTCTGCTTACAAATGACAAACATCCCTAAAAAAGTGTTTGAGAAAAAAAATAATTTCGGGAACAAATCACCAGTTATGGCGAACGTCGGGGATTGCAAAAATCATACTAGGTAGCGAAGGAATAACATTAAATTTACTAATTAACGTTTTAGTTAGTGAAAAGCAAATGGTTCTAATTAGAAACTTGCTCTGTGGGTGTCATCAAAGACCCCTATATATCAGTCGATTTTAAGACGACTCGAAGCACGTGGAAAGCGCGGGTATCTGCTCAAGTTACCGCTCGTGGAACTAGCACAAGGCTAGTGAGGAAAAAACGCGAATCCTAAGAATATCATCCGCATTTTCGCGTTCCCGGCATTGCGCCAGATTTAGGGGTCTTTGATGACGCTCAGCGAGTAAATAAATATGTTTATTTTCAATAGCAGCGGAAGCAGCCGCTCCGGTGAGGATCTCCTCGGCGGGACAACCCGAAGATCGGCGACTCAGAAAATTTTAAGTAAAGGGCTGTTTATACTCCGACGTTGAGCGCACTGAACGCAGCGTAGCGCAGAACGCGCGCCTTTTATTGGCCGGCAACCAGGAACTCGATATCTGCAACCAATAAATACCTGCGCGCGCTGCGCTACGCGGCGCCCGACGACGTTACGTTGGAGTATAAATGTACCTTAAGCAAGGCAGTCGATTGGACAAAGCGCGAGATGGCAGAGGCCTAAACTCCACTGTTTTCGGCGAGGAATACTGAAGACCGGTCCTGCTTCACTTGGTGCCCTGTGGACATGTTCGTGTGAACAAATAATCGTCGAAAGCACGACTCCTAAGGGTAGCATTCAAAGTGCCTTCTTTTTCTTTTTTTTTCATCTGAACGCACGGTTTGCTTGTAATATGACCAGGCAAGCGTTGTTCTCTCGTTTTAGCTTTATTTTTTGATGTAGTGAGCCTTTTTGAGACATGGTATGGTATCAGTGAGATTAGGATGTTTTCAAAATGTCTGGCTACAATACCTCACTACCTGAACCGCTCTAGTAAAAAGTTCCAGAGTTCCGTAGGTTACAAAAATAGCTGACGATTTCGAAATATTTATTCTCATTTGCAGCCGAAATATTTTCGCTGACGGGCACCGCACCCCCCCCCCCCCCCCCCCCCCCCTTGGTGCACATTCATCTACTTTTCTGGCTTTTCTGGATGACATTCCGAGTTGGGTAAACAAACGTGGCTACAATCCGGTCCTTGGAGGTGACATAAATATTAACATGTCAAATACGTCGATGGCGAACGCGTCTCCAGAAGATTACTACATTCAAATGCATGTATTAACGCCATAGACCCCTTGCAGAAAACCCGGCAACAGTGTGTCTCGGAATAGTAACCATGGCAACAGCGAGGCAGTCAGCAGCTGCGTGACATGGTGAAGGAAAGCAGGTCGCAACCTCGCTGTGCGCAAACCGAGCTTTATTCGCTTCATGTGTTGTTTTAAGGACAGTTTACGCGCTCCAGAGTATCAGTGAAGATGCCAACACAGTGCTGTGTCCCGGTCTGCACGCAATATGAATACACTGACAAATTCGGACGGAAGGGAGTACTTATATATGCCTATTGGACCGTCCGCTGCCGCGACCGTTTGGCTGACCTCACGAATTCGCATGCATTTGCTTAATGAGGATAATATATTGGTTCTGCATTATACTGCTTTGCGTTTTCTTCACTATTGCTGTTAGCCAGGTATACGTTTGACGCGGATAAACGAGCATTTTGCATGCAGTTGCTTCATACACTACGTTGTTATTTCACCGCACATTTATTCGGTGTTGCTCGGTAGACAGATACCATTGGCGAGGCTAAACGAGCAGTCAAATTCCCGTATCAGTCCTGCGAACATTTTCTACACTTTAACAATTAACACACGAAAAAAAAAAAACTACCTTGCAGGCGCGTTTTTTTTGAAATCTTCTATTATGTTATTGAGGCATCCACTAGCACCATGTTATCCCCCTGTCAGACGGGCATTTTAAAGGCCTTTAGAACAAGCTCCTTTACAAAATCGGCGAACCAGCGCACGCCGTAGGGCACGTGCGCACTCAACATCGCGAGCAGATTGGCCGATTTTATAAAGGAGCTTAGTGAAAAGGACCTTTAGAACGCCGTCTGACAGGGGTATTACTCTATGCTTCCATGCAGAATTGGGACAGCACCGCATTAGGTTCCCCTTGAGGGCATCTTTTTATGCAAGTTTAGTGGGGACTTGCAGACACATCATGATTTGTCATATTTGTCATGATTTCTCATCATCTCACCATCTTTGTTTTCAGGTTTCATACCTATCTAGCTAGCAAGGTTATTTTCCCAGCCGGCGGCGGGAAACAGCCGCGTTACAATTCATTTGCCCTGCCACTTTTTCATACAGAGCCAGCGGGCCGAAGAAAAAACGTTCCTTCACCATGGAGAGCGCACACACTGTTGCCCGAGGCGCACAGTTGTCACACTTTTGAAAGGGGTCTATTGCATGCCCGCTAGCATTTACAATGTTTCCGTAACACTGCTCGACTTTTTTGTATTACAAATAATGATTGTCAGAAACTGCTTTCCGAAGTTACCGCCGCTGACATCACTGATCACTTGCTAATCTTTCTGATAACGAATCAGGATACAGTTGCAAAATCGCGCAAGGAAATGCACGCCATTACTTTTCAAGACATACATTCACTTAAACTAGAATAGGTTCGTAAGGAGCTCTCACAGATTTGTTGGAAGGAAGTATATAGAATACGCTAAAACTAAAACCGAACTTCAGGATGCATACGATATGTTCTTGGCTTCATTCCAATCAGTCTATATAAAGAATTTGCGCCACGAATCAACACGCAATAAAAGAGCGCGAAAGCCCTTGAAAACAACGAAGTCATTAGAATTAATGCCCCAGAAAGATGAATTGTTTAAACGTTTCTTAGAGACAAGAAGTCTAGGCGATCTGCGTGCCTTTAAAGTGTTTAGAAATAATGTCGAAAATTTCCTTAGACATGTAGAAAGGGATTATCATCATCACTTATTTAACATGGAAAAAGTGAAACGAAATGACGATTATGTGGCGAAGGTTGATGCAATGCTTGGTCGTGCGCAGCAGCACGGGCAGCGCGTTGAGGAATTATTTTATGGCTCACCAACGCGGGGAACGCTAACTCCTTTGATATTTTTTTTGTCCCTAGCTGACAGTACACACGATCCACGTGGTTCGGGGTATTTATAACACAGAACTGCGAAAGCTCATTTTTGAGACCGACAAAGGCCAAGGAAGTGTATATATAGCACATTTGTTTCCTTCCGCAATAGTAGCTGTTGTAAGGCTGATGACCTACAAATTTGCCAAGTCAACATGTCTTAGATCTAATTTGTCCATTTCTTGAACACGTTGCTTTTATACAAGGCATATTTCCAATCCGTATGCAGCTAGCAAAGAAAAGCGTCTTATTTAAGGGTAGTACAGGCCGATATCATATTTCTTCCCGTTTGCTCAAAGCGCACAGAAAAATTAATAAATGCAAGAATGACTGATGAGCATAATAACATAATAACATAATTGCTGATGAGCATAATAATGATCAGCATAATAACATATTTACAGTTTGGTTTCAGGGATTAAGGGTCGCTCAAAAGGGAATGTTAGAACTCCTTACACAAAAATAACTGAGTTTAAATGCTATTGAACGGAAATTTCTAACACTGGTAAAAATTATATAATTCTCGAAAGCTTGCGATAGAATACACCACGAGACGACTAAATAATAATAAAAAACTTGAAATGTATGGTTTTATGGAGATATATTTGGATTTGCTAAAAAGCTACCTTGAGTTTCGCCGTAAGAAAGTTGTTATATAATGTAATTAAATGTCAGACGTCAAGCCAATTCGATCTGAGCTTCCTCGCGGTAACATTTTCGGGCTCCTGCCTTTTAATATTTACATGAATGACAAAGAAACATTGACGATAATAAACAATTTGTCATGCATGCTGACGACACAAGCTTATTTCTTACTTCTACAGATGCCAAGGAATTACTGGCCCGTGCAACTAACGTGTTGAGTAATTTAAACACTTGAACCATATTCAATTCATTAACAATCAAGACTGGTAAATTCAAGGCTGTGCTTTTCAGGCTGAAAAGCGTGAACAAGATATTAAGGAAAGCCCCTATGTTTGGTACATCGAAGGTGGATACCGTACTCGCATTAAAAAAACCTCGAAGTTATTTGCGAAAAAAAGAAAATTCGTTTGGAACAAACCGTTTGACATTCTTGCTAACAAACTTGCCCGCGTTGTTGGTGCCCTTACAAGGTTACGTTTTTCTCAACCCACTAGCATAAAATTGGTAATTTACAACTCACTTTTCTTTTCGCACCTTAACTACTCTGGGCGAACACTACAACGTGTAATATTAATAAACGTATTCTAGTACAGAAAAAAAACATACTGTGCTCGTTATTTTCAACTGGAAATAAGACGCTCACACTGAACCAACTTTCGAAAGCATTGATATAAATACTCTTCAATTCGTGTACATGTACTAGCCCACTGCTCAAGCAATATTACGCGGGGAATACAAAATAAACTTGATTGAGCAATTATCCAACTCAACGAGAAACTGCAAAACACATAACACTCGCCACAGTGAAATATGGTGCATTCCTCATCCTCGCACTAACTATAGAAATCAATCATTGTCTTTAACATTGCCGTCCTTACTCAATTTTCTCGATCATTAGACTAAACAGTTTGAAGCAAACCCGAGTTTGGGGAATACGAATGTTAACACCAAGAAAAGGGAAGGTTCTCCTTCTCTTACCTTGGTGTCAACTTCCGTATTCCCCAGTCTCGGGCTGCTTCAAAATGTTCAGTATCAGTCATGGACACGTTACCAGTAAAAATTACAGTTACAGTTATCTAGGGTGAAAAAGTAACTCTTTACAGTTACAGTTAGCAGTTTCGAAAAGTAAAGCGTTACAGTTACAGTTACTGCAAAAACAGTAACGCCGTTACTTTCTCGTTACAGTACAAAAATTGGACACAAAAAATCACAAACCAAAACAACATTATTTTATTTGTTGCATTATAGTGAGAAAAAAGGTAAACTAAGAAATTAGAAAAATTTAAACCCGCAGGGTTAAAATGTTTCGTCATTTTGCGTCATTCGCCGTTTCAGCATTTTTATGTGCATAATTTATTTGCAATAATTGTTATAACTTAGAATCGACTGTTTTTCAAAATAGTCTTCGGGGGAGTGAACGTTTTCGTTTATTTTTCACTTCGAAATGAATGAGGACACGGATGGTCAGACAATTACCTTATGGGATATACTCGGAAGCAGGCCTAAGCATAGCAGGTTAACAGCTTCGAAAGAATATAGGGGAAAGTAGTGAGGCCTTCTGGTGCTCTACAAGTGTATGACGACCACCGCGGCGTCTGTGTCCGAAACGACAACTGTGGAAGACCAGTTCGCATACACGCACCAAAAAAAGAGTCGTTTCTCTCACTTAAGACACGTGTTTTCCAGGAAATCACTTCAGCTGGAGTGCTGCATAGGTTTCGCAACAAAGTGTCCTTCCATTGGTGTGTTTCTTGAGGCTGTCAACGAAAAAGGCAATTGCACTGGAGCCTGCCATCGTGTTTACTCGAGCGGCTCCGAAGAGAGCGCCGGCTTTCTGCACAATATGGGGACGGCTTCTTTGAAAACTAACAGGGAAGAGGAAACGGCGACCGGCTGGGTGTAAAAACGACAGCACGGACATATCAGACAAAGGGGAAGGGAGAGGGGGAAGGGAGAGGGGTGAGGGTGGGTGTAGACAGCCCAGACAGAATACTCGGAGACATGTCGCATGACTACCGACACCCGCAGATGGTCCCCACAAGAGAAGAGTGAGCCAAAATCGGTGAAACAGACATTGTTTGCCGCCCCTACCACCGCGGGCGCCGCTTCCTTATCTCCCGGTTTCGTGCTGACTCGTCCGTCGTCCATTCTCGGACCGTGGGCTAAACCAGGCAATTTTTTGTTTGTTTAATGAGTGGCCACGCTTCTTGTTTGTTTGTTATTTTGTCAGCGAGGAGTTTCGCGAAAAAAAAAAAAATCTTCAACATGGCAATTTCACCATGTCCGCGGCAGTGGGTTCTAATTTATATAGTAAAAAAAGTAACTATTACGGCCTGAAGAGTTACAGTTACCCAATAAAAAAATGAAAGCCGTTTACAACTCCCTGTAACGCCGAATTAGAGCGCAGCTCTTGAGGAGGAGGGGGGAAGGGTACTGACGGGAGGGTATACCTCTCCTCCCTTTTCATCCTGTCTGCTACTCCTCCCTCCGAGCGGCGTCGCCATCGCCTCACGAGGGTCACGTGACGTCACGTGATGACGACGATGACGTCATCATCACGATGACGCCGTCAGCGACGTCACCAGTGACGTCATCGCGATGACGTCATCGTCACTGATGACCTCATCAGTGGCGTCACCAGTGATGTCACCGATGACGTCATCATCACTGATGACGTCATCGTTATTATCACTGATGACGTCATCGTCACTGGTGACCTTATCAGTGACGACACTGATGACGTCACCATCACTGATGACGTCCTCGTCATCGTCACTGATGACGTCATCAGTGACGTCACCAGTGACATCACGCGTCCCATAATGCACCGCGTGGTTACGCCGACGGCGACGCCGCTCAAGCCGGAAACGGGCGCCTAAGAGCTGCGCTGTAAAAGTAACAGTGTTACAGTTACAAGTTACCAATTTCAAAGAGTAACGCGTTACAGGTACAAGTTACCGAAAATGTAACTGGTTAATGCCCGAGACTGTTCAGTATACACTATCTCACTTGCGCCCTTCCATACTATTTTTTTCAGTTATCAACTTATCACCCGACTTTGCTTCTGTTATTTATTTTTTCCTATGTGTTTTTGCCGTATACTTAACACGTATTTTCCGTCTCGTGATTACTAAGTAAATATTACCAGTGCTCTCCCAAATTTTTTTATATTACTATTTTATTAACTATCTTGTGGTAATTCTCGTGTGCGTATCTGTCTGCGTGTGTGTGTGTATGTGGTGTGTGTGTGCGAGTGTGTGTGTGTATGTGTGTATGTGTGCGTGTGTGTGTGTCCCATCGACATCTTGTAAATTGATGTCAAATGAATTAGATATAAAATTTAAAATGAGTATATATTAGGTAATTATTTTGCTAACTGTTTTTTTTTTTTTTGCGATCCCTGACGTCCGCTTTCCTTATCGGCCAATGCCGAAGTCCCACTCGAAGTGCGTGTGTGTACGTGTGTGTGCGAGAGAGAGTGAGAGAGAGAGAGAGGGAGAGAAAGAGGGGGAAGAGAGAGAGAGAGCGAGAAGGGCGAATGCAGCAGTTCCTATATTGGTATAAACTAAAGAAGAGGTGGAAGACCACAGCGTGAAGGGGGCGCCCGAGAGCCGAGCTCTGGTTGGAATGATTAATGAATAGACGCAAAGCTAGGTGCCTTGTATTTGTTGAAAAAAAGCTGAATTTCATATTTTCATACAAACTGTCTTCCCGCTGTCAAGGCATTCATAAAACATATTTCAATTTTTAGAAGATGACGGCACGCTAGATGAAAAACGTTCACAATTGTTCTGGAGGCAGGTTGTGAGCGAGTCTTTGGTTTTTCGAGCAAGGTAATCCAGTTTGTTTAATACGCTGTTAATGAAAACATGCTCGCAATTAAAAGAGAACCACTCACGTAATAAAATAACAGCATTAATGGCGGTATATCTAAAAACACTCAAAATAAAATGCAAGAGGATTTTTTTTTTTTTTCTGAAGCCGAATATTACTTTTTTTTTTACTTCAAATGGATTACACAAAAGAATTGAGGTATGTTTTTAAGGAAAAAGTACATGTATTTATACATAACATGTATTGTTTGTTTTTTTGGTTCCGACAAACATTAATGCAATGCAATTTAGTGACACAAAAAAAGACAAAAAAGAAAGAAACTAGTTCATTTTTTTTGTTTGAGAAACAAAGGCTTATGATAGTCAGCGCCGAGCTGTTCTGTTCATAATTTTAAACTTTTATCACTGGCCAAATTTAGAAATTTACTTGGAAGCCATATAATATTATTTTTTTTTTAGCACGCACTGTAAGAAAAAAAAAAAAAAAGATGCCTCGAGTAAAGTACAAGAACACGCCCCTCAAAGGCTTGGGGGATATGTTTACATGCTCAAAATATACATCACTACCTTCAGTATGAGGTTCATTTCGTAGTACTTCCCAGCATTGAAAGCCCATGCGCCATTAGCATGTCTAAAAAACTGCAGACATTCACTTGAAGTTAAATATAACTCAAAACATTTACTTGCTGTACTACCTTTAGTGCAACAAGCCCTCGCAGTGCTTACGCATGCATAGGCGCAGCCTAGAAATGCATTTGGAATGAAATGTTACCACTATGAACATAGTTGTCGTACAACCTTTGGTGTAAAACGCCACAAACCGCGCACAAAATGAAGGCGCTCGTTTGTCTTTTTGTTTGTTTGCCTTTTATTCATAGAAAGTACCAACTTCAAACTTTGATTGCTCAAGTTGATGCCCCGGATAAAAGCGTACCACCCCGCAGTTAATTTTGTTAAGAGTCGTTAATTCGTGATGTGAGAAACGAGAAAAATATACCTAGCAATCGCTTGTTCGTGCTTATTAATTGTACCGCACTCTGTATACATTACACCCTTCTAAACAGTGGCGTACCCACGTGCCAGTGGTGACAGGGCATGCTCTGGAAATGTATTTGAAGAAAGACGTAGTACTACGCGCACTAAAAGTCTTTGATGTATTTCCCAACCATGGCGTGCTAAAGTGCAGGGATCTGTGGAACTCTCCGAATTTATCACCTTTGACGTCTACATAACATGTACAAACTCCAGAGATTTTATTAAGGTGGCGATGCAGGCAAGTTGGTTCATGACTAAATCGAAATATCAGCGCAACAAACACAAAGACGAGTAGAAGTGGACGGGAGGAGCGTTGACTGACAACTAAAAGTTAATTGAAGAAACACATAAAAACCAGCTACAGCAACCACCCTCAATTAACTTTCAGTTGTCAGTCAGCGCTCGTCCCGTCCACTTCTACTCGTCTTTCTGTTTGTTGCGTTTTTTTTTTTCGATTTAGTCCAGAGATTTCTTCAGAATGTCTGCCGGCGCAAATGAGATAGCGTATATGGTATGATTTATATTAATAATCAGTCTGGTGTATAGGAGATATGCGTGTTGGACGGTAAACCATTAACCACTAACGCAGTTATTTTAGAGAGCGGGGTTGAATTTGTTTTTACTACTCTTTGCACTCAGTATCTATGTAAGTGCACGATCTGATCGTATTTCAAGCTATCCAAGTCATTGTAATCGTTATTTCTGGGGACCATCGGAGTGCTTTTCTCGACAAAATTGGGGTTACAATTTTTTTTTTTTATATTGCGTGCATCGTTTAGCGTGTGCAAACAAAACAGTGATGTTGAGTTCGTTAATGTGATTCCGAGGCAGTATGTAGACCAAGTAGAATTTCAAGTACATTTTGATACTTCCCTTCGAATACATGCCACGGTGGTGCTGGGTCTTCCAATGGTTGATCATCGACCCCTGCCCAGGGCGCATAACCAAGGACGCAGAGCACGGGCGGCAACACAACACGCTAAATGGTGCGACGAACACGCGCACGAAGAAGAAATCAGATACACGGACGCATCTAAGACAGAAATAACCACGGCCACGGCTTGGATCGACCCCAAGACAGGGAGAGAAAGCACCACGAGACTATCTGAGAACTCCTCCGTGCGCGAAGCAGAACTCAGGGCAATCCTTGAAGCGACCATCGATATACTGAAAAATACGGAAGGACCAAGGAGAGCGAGAATTTTTACTGATTCACAAGAAGCACCCCGGGCGTGTCGAGACAGCAAACCCAAAAGCAGAACGGCCAAGAGAATTAAAGCGATTGCCAGAGAGCTAAGAGCGAAGGGCATCGTGCTGACATTAGAGTGGATTCCGGGCCATGCGCAGATTCCCGGGAACGAGTGGGCTCACCGAGTCGCAGCGGAGGCAGCCAGCAGCAACAGCTCCGCGACAGGCTCAACCACTCGGGAGGACAACGAGGAAACGGAAGACCCTGTGGAGAAGGCCGAACTAGCAAGACAAGCTAGGAAAGCCTACCTCAGGGGACTCGTACCGACAGAGGAAGACCCACTACCAAATGGATACCGAAGATGGGAAGCGACCAGACTTCGCAGAATCAGAACCGGAACTGCACTAACGCCGGCCAAACTGGCAGCCTTTGGGCTACTGAAGGAAGAAGACCTTATCTGCAAGGCCTGCAGAGAAAATAAGGTGGCAGGTATCAAGCACTTACTGTGGGAGTGCAAAGGCCTGGAAGACCACAAAAAAACGGCGTGGGAAAAATTACCCGCTCAGGACCAACCAAGGAGGCTTAGCGACTGGACTCATCCCAGAGGCCAGGAGCAGCACCGAAAGGCGATCCTAAACTCCCTGGTTGAATTCATCAGGGAATCTGGGGCTCATAAATTCATTTAATAGCGCACCATAGTCATCCACTTCCCCTCCTTATAACCTCCACCCCCACCCCCTTGTCTCAGAGCACACCACTCATAGACGGGAATCCTATCATATATAATAAACATGTTCTCTCTCTCTCTCTCTCTCTTTCTTCGAATACATGTTACGAATAGAAAATTTTACTTTTCTTGATGGTTCTTTTCCATATTATTTTTTGTGAAAAGCCTAATTCATACCTTCGATGTGTATGTGTTTTATAAATCCGTCTATACTTCGTTTCACCCTAAGTCCAGTCGTAGCCAACGCTGCGAGGTAATGACATCGGCCAAAAGTTTAAATCACTAGGCCTTTCCTGTTTATGATTTGTTCAGAGATGATAGAACGCGCACAGAAACATGACGGACACCACGATGGTGCGCTTTTGATGCTGTCTGATGTGTCCTATCATCTCGTAGCGTCGTCTGCTTCTGGACTTCAGGTGAAACGATCTGTAGTTGCAGTCGCTTTACGTGCGCGCCAGATTACAGCCGTCATTACTGACCTTATCTTGTCTTACCGCGATGCTGAGCTACTGAAGCGGGCCTTGACGCGCCTCCACAAAGACCTATGCTGGGGAGGAGGACTCAGTATGTAATCTAAAATGGCAACAACCTGTCCTGCTGGGGTAATGATGAAGTGAGGTAAACAGAATAGCAGGAAACAAAAGCAAACTGAGGGTCTGTTATGGCGGCGCCAGTGCGCAGCTGCTGCAAGGCGTCTATATTTGCCTAATAATTTACTCGGTGAACTCTGGAGTCTGAAGCGACATTCTCGTCTCAAGAGGCGGGCGAACGCACGACGCATTTCCTTCGTATCGGGGTGGCTTTTCCCGCAAAAATGGCGCCGAAAGAAATACAACACACATTTGGGACGGACGACCCCAAAAAATGAGTGTTTTATTCTTGCAGCGTCAGTTATCGGTACACCAACACGCTGCTCAGCTCCCTTTGTCTGCCTTTCGCTAGGGAGTTTTAGTAGAGCGTTTCGATAACTCCTGTAGCGCTGTTACACGACAACGGCACGATGCTTGCGCCAATGCGCCGGCGGAGCTTTGGGCATCGATATCAGAGCTATCGGCACGATCCACTAAAATTTCCTACTAAAGTTTGTTTAATCGAATGTTTCGAGTTTCGTGTCGTTTGGCAGTGGCAAGCATCCTTTACTTTACCAGGAGTTCCCACCTCCCGTAGTTGAGGGAGATAACGCATCTTCTCCGTGAGACACTTATGGCACGAAAATATGTTTTTAAAGGGACACTTAATTCCCCCCCCCCCCAAAAAAAAATATATATTTTTTAAATTTTTTGTTAGGCGATTCATTTAGGTATCACCCTCACCATATTTTTAATAAAGTAAAAAAAAAAAGAAAAAAAAGTATCTGCTCGAAATTGAAACTGTAACTAGACTGGGGAGGAAGAAGAAATACAGAGGAGGAGGGAGTAGGCGGAAGTAACGTGGCTGTGCACCTTTTTTTTTTTCCCAATCAACGTATTGGCAACTTCTTAGAAGCCACAAAAAATAGGTACCATATTTCTTTTCTAGTTTTAATATTCTGTGTGTGTCTTCGATGACCCACGACCTCGATTATATTTGGTGATTGTGTCTAAACCATAGAAAACGGCACGTGACCACGGAGAAGAGAGTGAGAGCGACTCAAATCGGCCAGTTCTCGATCGGCGGTTTTCGAGCGGAAAGAAAACGAATTTCAAGTTGCGAATTGTTTTCTGGGTAGTTGGGCTCTCATATGTCATGCACAAATAAAAACATTGGCGAGCATAAATACCCTGTCAGTGTCCCTTTAAGGCAAGCTTGGATACCCTGTCAATTTCGATAGCTACTTACACCACCATTTTGTTTGTTTGTTTTCTGACAACATATGTATGGGCTCAAGTTCGTAAAAAAGTAAGAAAATATACCTAATTTTTAATTTTTTTTTAAAGGCTAGAGTAAGTTGATTGAATATGATTGTCACTAACACAATTTATGAGTACAACTGGTCAATAGTAAGAAAATATAAAAAAAAAAGCGCGTTAGAAGCCCACTGTATCTCTATTCATGGTAACCAAAAGCTTCAGAGCTTCTCGTCAACTCTACACGTTGTACAATATGATTTAAAGAAAAGATCGGTGAATACAGAGTGCTACAACTATCAGTTAGCGAGGCTAAGAAACCAAGGTGCGTAGTGTGCATGAACTGGGCATGGCAGGAGAACACCAAGAAGGCAAGGTTTTCCAATATCAAGTGGAACGCAAACTTTTTCGTCGAGGGATACATTTTAAATTAATCAGTACGTGAGGCGTTTATTATTCACAGAGAGGCGTAAAAAAATGACCGAGTTCAGTGAACGTGCGCCTTAAAGGGCTTCATCTGGTCGACTATATAGGGCATTGAAGTTAGAGCTGCCGATTCGGTTACGCAATCGCCATTCATTCTCAGAATCCCAGATTCGAGCTCTGTCAAAGAACGCTCCGTTTAATACTTTGCCGACTATTGTGGAACGTTTCAGGAGGTGCAAAAGAAGGGCTCGATGACTGCGAACAGTGTACGTCAGTCTTGATCCGGGTCTCGCTGTCTACGCTGACAGGTATTGGATTAAGCTGTCTGCTTCGTAGGCGCAGGTTGCCTTTGCCAAACGTTTTGCCACTTTTGTGCATCTGAGCCTGCACTCCGTCGGCGACGGTATAATGAAAGCTCAAACTAGGGGCGCATTTAAGTGGCATGCGACTTTATGAACGGTAGAAATGTCTTCATGATTGACTTCGCATGATCCAGAGAAAGAGCAAAATAGAAAGAGAGACAGAAAGAAAGAGAAAGAGAACACAAATTAAAAGCAAATATTTTTAGTTAAGGACGTGGAGAAATCGGGGCATATTTTACGCATACGCAGAGAGATCAATCGTGTAATATAAACTAAATAACCGTCTTTAATAATGAATGACAGAAAACACTTTTGAGTGCACGCTCTAGTACATAATTGGGCGCACCGATCCAGTGTTGTAAGACTGTTTTGAAAGAAGGAAACAGTATATGGTGAATAGCTTTATACACTCTAAAAAAAAGCCCGTGCGTCTACTTTCCCGCACAACACTCGGAGAGCCAATCACAGCAACTTACGGAGGCAGCTCAGCGAATGACGATGCTGAAACATATGTTTAGACCAGAAAACGCAGTCTGAGTTGCGACATTAAGCAATGCAAGTGTGACGTTTTGCATTGTTTAATGTCACAACTCAGACCGCGTTTTTTGGTCTAAACATATGTTTCAGCATCGTCATTCGCTGAGCTGCCTCCGTAAGTTGCGGTGATTGGCTCTCTGGGTGTTTTGCGGGAAAGTAGACGCACGGGCATTTTTAGAGTGTAAAAACGCTACATTGAAATTACACTACATGTATAGTATCTCGTTTAGTGTACATTGCACCTTGTGTATTTAATAATATAGTTGAAATATGTAAGGTCTTAGTTGTTTTGTGCTTGACTTCAACCACTTTTGAAAGTGTACTTTACCCTGCACCGTACTTCGCATAATCCCTGTTTGGCCACTGAAATAAGAAGAAAAAAAAAGCAAAAAAAAATTATTGTATTGTGAGTAAATATTACTATGACGAAGCGTCTGCCGCTAGTGTTGAATTGATAAAATTTGATATATATATCACACAAACCATTAGTGAGGAATGTCACGTGAGTCAATGTCGGAACGGTTACCTTTGCATTAAGCATTCAATGTCTGATGAGTTATCAAGCAATCATGAATACGCGTTTCGACATTGAGGAATTGTGATCGCAATGAGTTACTTGTTTTAGCGGTGTGTACGAAGCCAAGCGCAGTGCGTTTTACGAGCTAGTGCCGATCGCGCCCGTATATTTCTAGCTTCGGAGACGGGGCCTGCTAACCGCTTTCCAAACAATGGTGCGTTCAGCATTCATTCTTGTCATTGTCTATTTCCTCTCAACGGGTCAAGTTGAAGAAACAAGAAAGCTAATTAGACGTACAACTACATGAGAAGGTGACCGAGATAATCTGCCCGTCCCTCAAGAACGCACGCTCAATCCGCCATTTTAGAAATAACTGGTGCCATTAGGCGGAAAACGGGCTTCGAGGATTCCCAGGATGAAACAGCACGCACATTAGGAAGGAGAGGTAATACCCGTGCCACACGGGCAACTCGAATGCCATTTACAACGAATGACATTTGAACGATCGGCCAATCAGCGCGCGACACTCCGAGCGTGGGGCGTTCCAACTTCCACGCGCGACGGATCGCGAGCCGATTCGTCGATCACACGAATGTCATTCGTTGTAAATGATATTCGAGTTGCCCGTGTGGCACGGGTATAAAAAGCGTTTAGAACGAACTTGAGGGCAAAAAGATATGCCACAATAGACACCAAGGGGATTTTAGGAGAGCGCAGACTCCAGTCTAGGTCACCGCAACTCAATGGAGCCAACAGGCTTTCTCGGTCGAGGGGGTACCCGCACTCGCTCGAGCACGCGCTCACGCAGAACCTCCTGAACTTGGGATTTCCGAAAATGTTTCACCACAAAGAGCCGCGAAACCGAGGCAAAAGAAGAGAGCACAAGCACCGAGTCTTTTTTTAGCGTTTGTGCTGTCCTTCCCTCGCCTCTATCTCGGACTCCTTTGTACTTATATTCCATTTCTCGTTCGCGATCTTACTTTTGGTGCGTGTTTCTCGATTACGTTCGCATGCAACCGAAACGACCGTAACGACAAAAACACCGCAACAACCGTGGCTCATGGATTGCTTCGCGAAGCTACGCCTTGCATCACTTGCCATGCTGTGTTCGGCGAACGCTTGTCCCGGTGACTTTGTCGTTACGGTCGTTTCGGTTGCATGCGAACGCAACCAACGCAGATGTGTGAACCAGACTTTACTCTTGTATCGCAAAACAGACGCGATACCATAGGTTGGGGTACAGCACACGTCGTTGCTCCATATCTCTTCAACAGGTGAGATTAAAAAAAAAAAAAAAAGAGAAAATTTGGCGTCCACGTGGAAAAGCCCAATACAAAATTCTAAACTGCGATCAAGAAACCGTGCAACAATTGGAGGCATAGGCTGTCCCGCAGCCACACCTTGGGAAAGAATTTTTCTAAAGGTCGGGGAGGCCCCCTCGTATTCTTCTTTATAAGGCCAAGATTCATCAAGAGATAGAGAGAGAGAGAGAGGGAGAGAAAAAGAGAGAGGCGCGTGTAGAAAGAACGGCTAAGGGAACGCGTCGTCCGTTGTGTCGCATTCACATTCACCCGGCGGCGAGCCTCCCCATTCAGGCTCTCCGATGGAAAGGCCGAAAGCACGACGGCTGCGGCCTGCCTGGCCAGGAATCAACAGGTGCGCCGCGTTTGCCGCCCCGAGCGAACCATCTGCGGGATTCTGAGTCACGCTCCGGGCTCTGACGTCACGGTCACTGACATCAGGTTGCCAGGTGGCAGTCCCCACTCGACCCCGGTCTCGCGCTCTTTTTTTTTTTTTAATCATTTTTTTTTAGTTTAGGGTTTCGATCCGGGGGGGGGGGGGGGGGGGGGGCTCTTATTGTGAGAAGGTTTGTCGCGTCTGCGCGTTCTGACCTTGCGATGGACCGCGGTCGACAGTACGAGCAATCCGAGCGATTCCGGCGCCGAGTGAGTGTCACGTGGTTCTCTGGGCGGCCTCAGCCGACGCTACGAACGATTCGACGCAGCCAATCAAACGGCGCAAAAAAGTGCGTCTTCACGCTGCTCGTCGTCTTTGTGCTCTTGCTATCGCCGGACCGCATTCGCTGTGCGTGGTTAAACGAGGTATAGTCACGTGTTACGTTGGCAACGTTCCGATTGGCTGAGACGGTTGGTAGTAGAGTCTGTGCTTGCAGTCCGTCGTTTCGACAGTTGGAGGTTTCGTCGGAGGGGGTGGGGGACCTCTACGCTCAGACGTTCGTTTTAGAGAGAAAGGGCGTTAACGGTTTTCTGAATGAGCTGGGGGGGGCTCCTTCTTCTTCTCGTCACCGGTCGGTCGTGTCGTGCGTTGGTGGTTTGACGCACGGAGCTCCTTCTACTTTCGTCGAAAGCTTATCGACCCAACCAAGAAAACACCGGCAAAACAACGTAAAAAAATACAACTCAAAGTTACTTGCTTTTTTTTTTTCTTTTTTAGGACGCGCAAATAGACGGTGCCGGAGGCAAAGACGTTGCTCGGCTCTCGGTTCTTTTTACGTTGTAAGTATTACCGAGAAAAGAAGAAGACATGTATTGGTAGTTTGCTAATCAGTAAATACTGTATAATGATAATCAATTAATTGCTAATCAAAAAAGAATGGACTGTTCTTGGATTCTGTGAAGGGATAATCTTGTTCAGAAAGGGAATGGAGGATATATCGTCAACGATTTAATGATTTTAGACCTCAAAGCAAGCTGCCTCGAGGTCTACCCACTCTCCTTCGATCAGAACCAATCAGAGCTCGGCGTTCTGACGTCACCAAAACCCCTGCAAAAGAAGCAGACGAACTTGCGCTCCAGTACGCCTGAACGCCAAATTGTAGATTTGTAAAATGCTTTGGTTCTGTGACGCGCGCGCTGGGTTTCTATGCTTGTCGCGAGTGACGGTTTTGAAATTGTTCCAGAGTATACGTCTGTTACAGAAGATTATGAAATTTTTTGTATAAAACGTAATTTTAACCTTTTTGCTGTTCTATATGGCCCGCCGAACGGTTACGTGGAGCGATTTTTGGCTTTTTTTTTTTTTTGGATACATTGTTACGCTTCTCAAACCAAAGCTTTCTTTTCCTCGGTGAAAATATAAATATAAATTAGTTATAAGATACCCCGAACACTGTACCGAATTTAATTGCTCACACCACCCGCACTACGCTGTCAACGTTAACATTCCTCGAGGGTTTTTATTACAGATTATGAAAAGGAAAAGGTGAAGGCTGGCGTAATAAGTTCCGATATTATCGACCATTTGCCAATACTTACGTTGATCGACAAAGAAGAAGACACACGCAAACGGGACAATACTATAACAAAATTTAATTTCCTTAAATCGGGATCATATACTTAATTAAGTTGACGTAGATACCGGTTCATAGAAGATACAAGTTTATAGAAGCATTCGTACGAATTGACGATGATTGTTTTCCAAGTAAGTCTGTTAAACTTGCCAGATAAGGGAGGGAAGCCGTGGATGATCCCGGGGCTTTTCAAAAAGACAGGTAGGAAATATAAACTTTAGGGAAATTTATCGCAACTCGTGACCTAGCGGTCTTAGCGCAGTTCAAAGGATATGGAAACTAATTAACTAAAGAAATTTGAAGCTCTAAAAAAATATACTATTCCCGTATATTTGATCCCGAGTGTCTAAAAATGCTGATTTATTATGGAAACGAATAAATTTTATTAAACTAATGAAAACAAAAGCTGCCATATTCCGTCCCCGTGGTTTAATTGACAAACTTTGTAACTCCCTTAATTTCTCGTCTTTAAACATTGAGTTTGTAAGTAGCATGAAACACTTGGGGTCATATTTATCAGGTACGTTATGGAATAGTTATATAAACTATCTTTTCCTCTACGCAATGTAAATTTGTATGAATTTTGAACAAATACAAACATGTTCTCCCAACGAGTGTAAAAAAAGGCTTTATATAATTCGTTGATTTCTTTTTGTGCTACTGCAACTTAGTCTCGGGTAATAGATCATTTTGAAATCTTAATACGATACATCTACTACAAAAAAAAAAGGATATATAAGAGTAATAGCGAAGGTTTCTTACATTCATCCAACGCATTTGTTATTTAAATTTGACCAAATCCTTAACGTGCACCAATTATATAATTACCGTTTAGCCACTGCATTTAAGCGTGCGGCACATTGGGCCTCAGATTTAATTTTTCAGATTTTAGATTTAAAGGGGGAAAAAGTCAATCTACTCATCCAGACATTATGAGCGTGGGCAAATTCCTAAATCTAGAACTAATTATGGAATGCAGAAATTAGTTCACACTTTGCCTTTTTTTTTTGGATTAAACGACTATGTCAATCTTATCGTAGGCATAACCGAACTTTCATATAGCTGCATATTCAAAATTTTCATGCTGAATGTGGGGAAAAGGGCGGGGGGGGGGGGGGGGAGGGGGGGGGGGGAGCTTCAGCAAGCTGCATTTCTGCAACTTTTTCTTCGGCCTTCCTATTCACCGCATTCACTGGAGTGAAAAATAAAATCATATCGTATCGTATTGTATAATGAAAAAAACAGCGTTCAAGGGGACAAGACAAAGGGATGGAACACTGGACAAACACGTGCCGACTTACCACAGAATCTACGCATGTAAAGAAAGAGAAAAAGGAACCAGACGGCGATACAAAGCAAAACATAAAATACACTGTGCAGAAGGGCAAAGAAACATACAAACAAAAAGAAAGAAACACGTAGGATAAGGCACCTGCATTTTGACTTCATTTTATTTATTTCTATTTCGCTGCAGGGCTTATATCCTTTCTGTTTCTTTAATATACACGTATACTTCAGTTATGAGTCAGCGCGTGTTTGTCCTGCGCTCCTTTCTTTTGTCCTGTTGCCTTTGAGCGCTGACTTTTATCGTGGTTTAGACCGTATGCAAAAATAAAAGCGCCTTCTAGTGTACTCATGATCAGCTATAACGTTTTCGCCATATTGGGGGGGTCCCGCACCGATAGTTTCACCCGAGAGACAATGGTCCCGGCAAGGTGGGAGTCGTAGTTATAAATATGATAAAGTGCTTATTCGATAAAGACCGTTAACTGACCTGGATGGCCAAGTTCACTGCTTGAAGGACGAGTCTGGAGACCTCGTTGCTGACAATTCATTTTCCAGAATTTCGCGGCCGTCTTTTTTTTTTTTTTAACCAGTATTAAACAGCAACCCATTTGTCTAATAACATGAAAACCGGGTTAAAGGAGATGCGCCTCTTAATTCCACAGCTGGAAGATCTGAAAAACCGTCCAATATGGCGACTCCGAATGGCATTATGATGATAGCTGGCAAGAATTTCGCATATGACCTATTAACTTGGTATACTGAAAAAAAAGATGAAAGCCGTTTACAACTCTCTGTAACGCCGAATTAGAGCGCAGCTCTTGAGGAGGAGGAGGGAAGGGTACTGAGGGGAGGGTATACCCCTCCTACCCCTCCTCACCTCCTCATCCTGTCTGCTACTCCAAGCGGACGTCGCCTCACGAGGGTCACGTGACCTCACGGGGATCACGTGACGTCACCGGGGTCACGTGACGATGAGGGTGACGATGACGTCATCGCTATCGTGATAACGTCATCAGTGACGTCATCGTCATCGTCACCGTCACAGTGACGTCACCAATGACGTCACGCGTCCCATAACGCACCGCGCGGTTACGCCGACGGCGACGTCGCCCAAGCCGGAAATGGGCGCCTAAGAGCTGCGCTCTAAAACGAGTTGGAACGCTGTGAATGTTGCAGTATACCCCGTGCTATTTTGAGGGCTTCGTGGCCCGGACTGGCGCATACTGCCCCAAGGCTATCGAACATTTTGAATTTCCCCCCTCTGGCGCGAGCGTTGAGCTGGCATTTGAAAACTAAAGGGGTTTAATTAGTAAAATGAAGAAAGATTACAGATGGATGCAGACTGGTTAATGTAGAAATGCGAAGGCATTATAGTTGCCTCACAGTCCATTGCACGAAGCACACAACGAGCGCAGATGAAATCCGAAGCGCACCTTTTTCACATGGCGCTCCGGCGGTGACATCACGCTCCCCCACTGCGCAGGCGCGGCACCCCCGCCGGATCCAGGGCTTCCGTGACGAAGCATTTGCTTTGGTGTGCATTTCTTCGCGTTTTATTTCTGAGGCGCGTGCGCTTTGACCTTGAGCGGCGCATGCGTGATGGCGTATTTTTATGGCTATCTTTCGCGCACAACGCCGACGCCTAAACAACAAAAACTGCGCGTTGTGAACAGAAATGAGCTCGCAAGCATGACGAATGCGATAACGGTTACTTTTTCAGGTAAAGCTCAAGTACTCTTCTTGTCAAGTAATCGAGCAATCTGATGCGGAGAGCAGTCTGCTTCTTGCGTAGGAGTTGCGGTGACATCAGAACGACGCCGGACTCTGATTGGCTTTGATTGAAAGGAGTGGGTAGACCTCGATGCTAGATGCCTTGAGGTTTACCCACTATCTTTTTTTTTCAATCAGCCAATAAGAGCGAGGCGTTCTGACATCGTGGCAACCCCCGTGCAAGAAGCAGACGAACTTGCGCTCCGCATTGAGTACTTTTTAAGCAAGAGTAATTTTAATTGTAATCGATTACTTTGGTAGAGTTAGGGGCTGTTTATACTCCGACGTTGAGCGCAGTGAACGCGGCGTAGCGCAGAACGCGCGCCTTTTATTGGCCGGCAACCAGAAACTCGATATCTGCGACCAATCACTATCTGTGCGCGCTGCGCTATGCCACGCCCGTCGACGTTACGTTGGAGTATAAACGTACCTTTAAGGTTCATTCACACTGCCCCTTTTTCTTACGTTAAGTTACGTTAGGTATAAGTCACCGAAACATTTGTGTCTCGAATGTCGCGTGTCACGCTTTCTCCTTGAACTGGTAGCCTCGCTTAATATGAAGCATACAGGTCCCGGTGACTTCAACGTAATATTTCCTAACGTAACTTAACGCAAGAAAATGGGGCAGTGTGAATGGGCCTTAACTTGTACAAGACTGACGTTCAAAGCAGTCGTGTGCAAAAAAAAAAGAACAAAAAAAAAAAAAAGCCTGCCCCACAAGGTGAAAAGCGTATAAACGATGCAGACACTTTTTGTATACTCACGTAACGAGTTACAAGCAGTGTTGGCGGTAAGTCGTTACAACTCACTTTGTTACCAGTAACCCGTTACTTTTTTGCTAACGAGTAACGTATTCGTTACTTTTTTCAAAACAGTAAAGTCTAACGTACTTACGTTTCTTATTTCGAATAACGGGTAACAAATTACGTTACTCTATACTTTTTCTTCCCTTAACTTAAAAAAAAAAAAAAATTCGCTTTAATATTTTTTTTTTGTGTGTTTCTTGGCGCCAGTATTCATGGGAATTTTTGAGTTTTCTTTTGCATTTTGCTTTGTGTTTTTTCATAGGAGTATTTAGGTGAAACCGTAGAAAAGATGAAAGTATTATGTTCAGTTTCTCCGTGGACATGATGCTTCTTGAAATATGGCGCTCATGCATACACTTAACGTCAAAACAGTGAAACGTGCGAATTCACAATAAAAAAAAATGTAACGCAAAAGTAACGTGCGTTTCTCTTTATCGGTAATGGTAATGGTAACGCGTTCCTTTTCTTTTGAAGTAACGTAGGATTGTAACTCTTACTTCTATTTGCAAGTAACGAGTAACGTCGTTACTTTTTTCGCTAGTGCCTACAACACTGGTTACAAGTAGCGCGTTAGTTGTATCTGGTTACTTTTTTGGAAACGAAGCAACAGCTTAATTACTTAAAAAAATAGACGATTACTTCTTTTTCATTACGTTTTGATGGAGTTACGAGTACCGGTATTTAGATACTTCCGGAGGAAAACGTGTACAACACGAGATACCTAATTTTGTCTTTATCCCAACTCGAGCTTCTGACTTTCAAGGCAAACCAACGCCACAAAAGCAGGGTAGAAATACAATCATGATTTGTTTTGAAACTTGAACGTAACATTTATTTGATTTAAATCGGAGATATATGACCTAAATCACTGCTGCTAGAATAGAATGATTTTTTACCGCTGGATGTATTTTTCAACATGGCAGGTTAATTGACCAATTCGTCCGATCGCTGCTAACGACGTGGAAGAAAGAAATACCGTAAATGTAAAGTTTAATTAACAGCTTTTTATTGCTATAATCCCCGTCACACTAGAGCAAACAAAGCTTAACTTTTCTAGTAAAACAAAAGTCTATTTGATTTTTAGGGGGAGTTCTGACAAGATTGCAATACGACATACTTTTTTAGTTTTCGTTCCTTTCTTTTGCGTTTTGACTTCGTGTCAAAAGGCCGTTACGTTGTTTGGAAAAAAATAAAGTGGAAGGTAGAAATTAAGTTTAACGCTCCAATTTGCTCAGAAGAGCACATTCTTTAGCTCGTGTTCATCCTTATATTAATCCTTCTCGCTCAACACTTCTTTGACTTAAATACAAAAAAAAACAAAAAAAAAACAAAGTACATAGAAAGCGTCAAATGATACACAAGCGGTAAAGTAAATAAATAATAATATCGGGTTTATTTTTGAGGGAAAGGTTCGATTTAAATCGTCACAGTAAAACTAGTCTGATTTAAATTACGATTTATATAATATTGATTTTTACACTCTACTCTGCCACAACGTATATATAAAAAAATCTCTGAACAAAGTATGACAGCGTAGCCACATTTATCGCCCCTATCAGTGTGCAAATGAATGGGTTTAAGAAACGAGGCGTTATTAACGAAAACAAAAATTGGATGATTGCTACTACGTCAGAAAAACGACAAATTCAGGATGAGGAGAAAGTAATAAGTTATTTTTGAGCTAAAGTAAGGCGTTTCCTTTGAACCTGAGTAACGAGGAACGTTATTAGTTTCTTTTTGCTCGAGGAACAAGTACGGTTATCTACTAACGTTTTTTTAAAGTAAAGTAGTACATGTTTGAAAATATGTCAGTATTTATGGCCATCTTTTTTTCCACATATAATCGCCGTTTTTAACGTCCGCACGAGAAAATTCACCAAAATACACCGATGCTTAAAAAATTAGGTAAACACCGAAAAACATCCGCCGATTTTTCTCATAAATAATCTCCGAAAAATATACGTCGTAGTTAGCAGGTATAGAGCCATCTGTTCGCGCTTAGCTCTGTGTACTGCGCAGCATAATTTCATTTATCCGCGTGTAAATCACGGGAGGGATCCGCAGGAAGGAAAGCACCTGGACAGCGTTTCACGTTCAAGCGTCAGTGTCCGCAGATTAGCGTTTGAGCAGACTATATAGTGAATTCAAGAGCAGCAATATGTCAGCAATATACCATAGATGGATGTATGGATGCATGGCGACCGTTCCCTTTCAACATTTGTCTAGGTGACTTTCGCCACCTAGCCAAATGCTTGTTTTATACTTCATGTTGAATAATGTTTGTCAGTTTAATTAGGCTTAACCTCTATCCGTTCCCTCCTTTTCGACGCCCTATACGGCAACCCGATGTACGGCGCGTGAAGGAGTATGCGGAGAGCAAGTCGTCTGCTTCTTGCGCAGGAGTTGCGGTGACGTCAGAACGAACCCGAGCTCTGATTGGCTTTGATTGAAAGAATAGTGGGTAGACCTCAATGCTAGATGCCTTGAGGTCTACCCACTATTTTTTTTCCAATCAGCCAATAAGAGCTCGGTGTTCTGACAAATTCGCAACCCCTGTGCAAGAAGCAGACGAACTTGCGCTCCGTATATATCCACGAAATGAAGGAGCGGTTCACGTTTGTTCTGCATTGTGTGCGATTTCAGAACACAAAGAAAGCGGGACTACAACGAAACAGGCTACCTAGGGGCTTCGTGAGGCTGTTCGTTTTGTTTTCTTCGTTTTCTGAACTCGCAGCATTAAGAGAAAAGAAATCACACTCTGTCGTGGCGTCGCCGCCTTGCTAGCGTACTCACGAGCGCGACCCGGTGAAGCCAACACGGACGCGTCTACCGCTCTGAAGCTCTCTCGTAAAGCTCCGGTCTGTTTTCCGCTTGCGGCGGGTGGGGGAGCCACTAACGATAACGCGAAGGACTTGTCTGCGCACGCAGACAAGGCCTGACGAGGCTTCGGGGGATTTTCTGGAAAAGGTCTGTTAGTGTGGCGATGCAACCCTGCAGCACAAATATTCTAAACCTAAATCATATCCTTAAAGCGATTTCAATTAGCTTCAAAACCATACCGATACAATAATTAAAATTATGCTGGCGTGAATTAGAATAGATCGTTTTGTCAGTTGATCGAGCCACAGGTAGCCTCGTTTAACCAATTTTGATTGTATAGACGATTGCAAAGAGGGCACCTGGCCGCCGCCATATTCCTGCTCGTGTGAGGATCGCACGTGAAATTGCGAGTCTGCCAAAGCCACCTTCACGCGCACGCAGCACGCGTGCTTGAAGGCACGGGGCACCATTCGGGACGCCATGTTTGCAAACGTGGATACTAAAGACGGCAGCTCGCGAGCACCCGATGAACTTCGCAGTTGCAGAGATTCTTGTTCCAAACCGCTCGGGTCATCACGGTCTACCCTTTTGCCAAAGTCGCCTAAATCAGTAGCCTTTCCCAAGACATGCACACGTAGTCGACAAAATTATCCCTATGTATCCCTGGCAGCCGTTAACTATAGACCTTTCCAGCGGCAGTCTCGAACGGAGCAACCGGGCAAAAAATGCTGAGTCACTGAGCTGTGGACGCATGCGCAGCGTCCGATATACCGCACAGCAGATCAACAGCGCATGCTTGGAAGGCGTTCCACAGCCCAGCAGACAAAGATGGCAAGCGCGCAGGAGGCGATTTCTGCAAAGGTCTATACCATCCGCATCAGCTGATAACGCGGATGGCACGTCAGCTTGGCACGCTCATTCACACAGTGTAAAGGGTGGCCGTGGTAAGATCCGTTACGTCGTTGTTGGGACGGGACGTATAGATCTTTCCGGCGTTTCTCATCCGGGAGAAAAGCGCTGAGTCACTGAGCTGTGGACGCATGCGCAATGTCTGATATGCCGCACAGCAGAGCAACGGCGCATGCTCAGAAAGTGTTTCACAGCCCAGCAGACAAAGATGGCAGCGCGCACAAGGCGATGTTTGCAAAGGTCTATACGAGCTTCGTCCTACCCGATAAGCGAATGTCAGAACACCGCATATCCGCGATGATAATTTGGCTCATGGTCGTTGCGTAGGTGCAGAAAAAGAGGAAGGAGGCGGTGGTAAAAGTCCCCTTGTGCGCCGCAAGTGTGGCTCATTTCCGCGATATCGGCAAACGACAGTTTGCCAGCGGACGCCGAAGATGGCGCCACTGTCCACACCAGACATCTCGGTGAACCCTCGGTGTTCTTGATTTCTTGTTGCCTTAGTATACACTGTATACGTGTCACGCCCACGAACGGAAACAGTTCGTTTCACTGCGATATCACTAAATCTATTGCTAAGTTACCGAAGCATCGAGGAGAATGCTGGGAATGGTGGTGTACGCGCCACACGCACTTGCCTTCCCCTTATAAGAGATTCGAAGTAAATAACCAAGACCAGGAGTTGACGAACGCGCGTGCAAGGTACCATTTGTTTTAGGCTTTTGCTTTGGAACAGGTACCGTTGCAGACGCAGTCCTTGCATTCTAATTGTTGCTTGGATAATATAGCAATAGGTCTATTGTTACCGCGCATGTTCAAATGAAAAAAAAAGAAGAAACGGAAAGCGTGTGTACACAATGGGAGGCATTTTATTTTATTCGTCTTATTACTGTAGTTATTGTTCAGCCCACGCGCGTATTATTGCTGCTGATCTTTGTGCCTGCGGGGCACACGGTCTCGTACCGCGGCACATATTTGCTCGCGTCACAGTTTTCCGCACCGGTTTTGATGCTACACCACGCCGGGGAATTCACGGGAGGTTCATGAGTATCCTTCAGCCGCGGTAACACTGTTAACACATCATACGAAAGACAGTCTGCATTCACTGTCTGAGGCCGTGTTTCTCCAGACAATCCTCGGATAATGTCCGCAGATAATGTCCGCAGATAATGTCCGCAGATAATATGACGTATGGGCAGTGCGACCGCGGTTTCGAGGATTAAAAACAGAATGTCCTTGCGGGGACAGTCCGGCCCAAAATTAACTTCTCATGGAAAAAAAATAAATAAATAAGAACGAAGAGCCTGTGCAAATCTTAGGATGACGTGTCCTCCGCAAGCAACATATTTATGCCGACCGCCCAGGTTCTGAGCGAGCCCTCCCTTCACTAAAGCCTGGTTCACACATTTGCAACAGTTGCGTTCGCATGCAACCAAAACGACCGTAACGACCAAAACACCGCAATAACCCTGACTCATGAATCGCTTCGCGAAGCTACCCCTTGCATCGCTTGCCATGCTGTGTACGGCAAACACTTTTCCCGGTGACTTTGTCGTTACGGTCGTTTCGGTTGCATGCGAACGCAACTGTTGCAAATGTGTGAACCAGGCTTTACCCTCCCAAGAAAGACTCAACAACGTTTGCGATCACCAAGTGTCCAGTGGCGCCCGACGCTCCATCGCCGAGGGAAGCGATAGAAAGACGAACATATTGCACCCGTAGCTGCCCGCTGCTGTCCACCCGACGAGCTGATCAACAGTTCTCGCTGTGGTGACGTCAGACTCGTACGCGCAAGTTTCGAATACGCGCGTCGGGTGGATCACGACATCCAAAGCACGTGACGTCCGAGGTTCTCTGCCGTGAACGCAGCATCAGCGGAACGTCGGGACCCTCAGCGACGACGTCATCCAGATGACGTTGACTCGAGTGAGGACAGTTGAATGGGATGAGAAAACTGCGTTCCACACGCGATTGAAGACAGACGCCCGAAAACGTTGGCTCAGTACAGCTGGCACGCTTACGTAGTCGTAAACGTAGCAGGTGGAAGGGGCGAGAGGCAACTGACGAGACGTCATCTGCTGTCACGCGAAGGAACGGGCCAGTAAGAAAGCACACAGTTGTCGCCGTGGATATCAGGTTGAAAGACATACATGAGGAGTTTTTTTACCTTTCCGTAGCGGTGCTCAACATGCTTCGGAATCTAGTCTCTGCCCTCAGCGAATCTACGATTTCGCCGTTCAAGAACTGTAGAATGCCAGAGAGATCTACGATTGATTGTACTTCACTCCCGGTTGGCGTCGTCAATGGTTAGCGCCACACCTCCGCCACTTGTCCTGTTCACACGCTGTTGTTCAGTACTCCGTTAGGCCTTGCTTAAAGCGGATAACTTTACATCATTATACCTGTTCGGGTAACGTGTTCAGTAGGCCTAAGGTAACTGTCGAGTCATCTTATTCTTAGGTTTGAGAACCTTACTGACGGAGTTATCTCCAACTTGTTGCTATTATAAGATATAGAATCCCACTTCCGCGGGCGTTCGCATCGCATTAGCGACACGTCCATATTTGTTTCTTGTAACAAGAAGGGGAGCAACAATTCAGCAACTAGCGACGAGTGGAGTGCAACAAGCTTGAAACCAATCACACTGGTACAGGCACCTTCCCCTCATTTTTGATGACGTCAGGCCGGCTCCTCTGATCTAACCGCCTCGGCGAGTCCTTCATAGTGAGGTCACCATTCTGGGCGTGCCGTGTCGTGTCCTCCGTCTCGAGGCGGCGTGGGTGCAGCCTCGAGGCGGTCTGGACCTGAGCTCACCCGTATGATATGAAAGTCCTCTGCCGCTGCGGCGGGACACGTCGACCATGACGTGTCCCACAAGTAGTGCGACGCTAAACAGTGCAGGATGCGCCTCGCGGGCGCTATTTACGAGAGATTCTCTAAGCCCCTCCCCAACTCAGGTAAAAAAGAGAACCGATCCCATCCTAGATCATCGTCGCGACTTGACAGTGTTCTCAACTTCCACGAGACACCGTCTCGGTTGTAGCCCATCGCCCGCGCACACAAGAGATGTTGATGACTGCGCGGGCGACGACGTCTTGTTGTCTAGAGTGTCCCAAGAGCACTTGAAACGGGAGCCAAGAGGCCACCGAAGAACATCCACCACGACCAGTCCTGTATGGCGCGAACGCGTTCTGCTTTCAATGTAAGTCCGAGGCCTTGACCCTGGTCCCGGACCTAAGCCCAAGGGCCAAAGTTCATCGTGCTCCGAATCTGCAACAGACGCCATCGCTGAAACGCGCGATACTCCGGAAGGAACCGCGACAATTTTGCAAAAGAGAAGCGCGTCTTCCAGTCGTGGCTTCGGTTCGACGGCGCCCGCAGGGTGGAGAGAGGATCGGTCCTTTTCAGACGTACCACTCCCTAAGATCCTTGGCGTTCTTGCGCTTAGCGTCGCTCGGCTTGGGTTGCAGAGCACCGTTGAGCTGCTGCGGTGTGGCCACGGGATGGAAGGTGGTCGCTTCGGCTCCCCTTGCCGCTGCCTGAGCCCCCGCGATCGGAGGACCCTTGGGTCCCCCCTGTTCCACCTTGTACGCGCCCGCGGGCCGGCTGCGGAACTGGTACACCAGCAGAGCCACGATCACGATGCTGATGAGGATGCCCGCGATGACTCCAATCACCAGGGCCGTGCTGTCGGCCGAACTCTTGGCCTTGGGCGTGGGACGCTGTCGCTCCTGGCTGGGCACCGTCAGTTCTGGGATTGGGACGCTGATGACAGCGGGCGCTCCCTGCGTTGTGCGCGGCTGCCAGGGGGCCCGGGTCACCGTGAACGTGCGAACGATGCTCCACTCGTGGCGGGTCGAGCTGACCACGGGAGGAGACGTGGGGGTCGATGTCGGAGGGGATGGCACGGCGGGTCTTGGGGTCGAGCTTGTTCCTCGGTCTTCGTCTTCGTCGTCGTCCTCGGCGGTTGAGGATGGGGTCGGGGAGAAGGCCGACGGAGGGCCGGCTCCCGAGCCGCCGTCCTGACAGTCTTCGTCGTCGCAGTCTAATGGCTGGTGGGTGACCGCGATGGGTGGTGGCGATGGTGCCGGCCTGGCGGTGGGTTGGACGTACACTGCCGTGATCAGGTCATCGCCTGCGTAGACGAGGCACCACTGATTAGTCAGTCAATGGGGACTCCAGGGGTGGGATCTAGGAAATGAATCCCACTACAGGAGCAGGAGGATTGTTATCTATAACGTCAATCGCGTTCACTATACCAACAGGAAAGGTCGCACCGATAACTGCCAAAACGAACGTTTATGGCATTTCCTCGGAAAGGTGACTTTATTTATTGTTTGATTCTATGACTGCTACACACAGTGGCATTTATTAAAGCCAAGTTTTCCTTACGCTAACTAACTCGATCCTAATCTGGGAACCTACACAGCTCATTCCTGAAATGATATTAAAAAACAAAAACAACAACAACAACAACATTAGAGCGCAGTTTTTGAGGAGGAGGAGGAAAGGGTACTGAGGGGAGAAGTTGGAAAGTCCCCCACTACTAACATGGCTGTGGATCGACGTGTGGTTAACGGAAGTCGCAGAAAATGCACACCTTTGGTGAGAGCATCGCGTGTAAATTTGGCGGGAATTTAGCGGGGAAAGTTTTCCCCTAACTTTAGCGGGGAATATTTTTCCGCTAGATTTAGCGGGGAAATTTTTTCCGCTAGATTTAGCAGGGACATTTTTTCCGCTAAATTTAGCGGGGAATGTTTTACGCTAGTGACGTCACTGATGACGTCATCAGTTACTATGACAATGACGTCATGTCGATGACGTCACGGACACTAATGACGTCATCAGTGACGATGACGACGACGTCATGACGATGACGTCATCACGATGACGTCACGTGTAACGTCGTCGTGGTGATGTCATCGTCATCGTCACTGACGACGTCATCAGTGACGTCACCAGTGACGTCACGCGTACCATAATGCACCGCGCGGTTACGCCGACGGCGACGCCGCTCAAGCCGGAAACGGGCGCCTAAGAGCTGCGCTCTAAAAACAAGCTAGCTGCTGATCGTTGATTATGGAAGCAAATAAGAATAAAACTGGGACAAAAGAGGGGACGGGGTATAAACACAAACAGGGGATGCATTACTACCCCGAGTTTGTTTTCCCCCATTCTCGTGTTCCTCAGGCTTGGTTTTATTTTCTTCAAGGGAACCTATCCCTGATGCATTCCTTCTTAGTATTCAAGAACACGTACGACTGCATAAAGACGTGCCTGTCGATCCCTTCGAGCTCAATTACTGGCCTTTGCGACCAGAATATTTGCGGGTCTCTAAACACCCGGGTACGAGTGAAACATTCGCTCTCTGTCAATGGGGACCTTCAGCAAACCGTTACAGTGTTCCGCCTATCGCACTGGCAGAGCCTTTGAAGCATGCTTTTAAGAGCGCACCCCGAGGTTATCATCAAACAGCTACGATCAGTAAATTAGCTCTAATACTTAACAAAGAGAACACTACAAAATGACGAAATCCGAAGGACCTGATGTAGGATATTTGTTTTTTTAGAAAGGAAACTCTTGGAACACACTACCGAACTTAGTGTTCTCAGGAGCAAAGCCCCTCAAAAAGGTCTCCTAGCGAAAGGTGCCCTACATGAGATTGCTTTGTCAAATACCCTACGGCAGTCTTGGGCAGTAACTAATTACTAGTAACGGGTTACCGGTGACTAGTTACTTCTTTAAGTAACTTGTAACTGTAACTCGTTACATGCTTAGTGAAAACAAATTGTGACTGTTACAGGGTTTCTATTTTTCGAAAGCAACTGTAAAGAGTAACGTCGTTACAGTTACTTCCCAGATTTATGTGCAAATATATTGCAAACACGACCACCATATCGCCGCGCAACTCGTGAAGGAGTCTCAAGTCCTTTTACGGGAAGGGCACCGCAAAAACTGCTGCAGGAACCGTCTGGAGCACGGGAAAAAATATAAATAAAAATAAAAACTAAATTTTGGGTGACCCTGCTTGGCCAAGCTGGTCCCGCCAACTGGGAGGATGGGGACGTTTGTGTCCGTACCCGCAGTGTATGGTACATCGCCCACAGCGCACGCAGGTGTAACAGGGTATCTCTAAAGCGTTACTCTTTTCTTTGTCTGGCGGAGAGCGCTAGTGCTTTTCGCGGAGGACAGTGTTGGGTGATAGCCGTCCCAAGCGCCTGCACGCTTACGGCACAAACAATTTTTCAGAACCTCGTCTTTTTGCCGCCAAGCATACGTTTCCAACCCCTCTAATTTGAATCGTCCAACTCCCAGATGCTCTCTTACGGGGTCTCGACCTTAGGCCCAATTGCTCACCCTTCTTTTTTTTTAGAGCGCAGCTCTTAGGCGCCCGTTTCCGGCTTGAGCGGCGTCGCCGTCGCCGTCGGCGTAACCGCGCGGTGCATTATGGGTAAATTTTTCCGAAGGGACCCGAGGTCCTCCTGAAGGAACCCGAGGTCGTCCCGAAGGAACCCGAGGTCCTTCGGGAGGACCTCGGGTCCCTTCGGGTTTCTTCGGGAGGACCTCGGGAGGACCTCGGGTTCCTTCGGGAGGACCTCGGGAGGACGTCGGGTTCCCTCGGGAATTGCATGCAACAGGTTGCATGCAACCTGTTGCATGTAACTTGTTGCATGCAACTGGCATGCACCCTGGGTTGCATGCAACCTGTTCCATACAACTGGCATGCAACGAGTTGTATGCAACCTGTTGCATGCAATCCAGGTTGCATGCAACCTGGTGACGTCATCGGCATCCGCATCGTCATCGTCCTCATTACTGATGACGTCATCAGTGACATCACACATGACGTCATCGTCATCGTCATCATCACTGATGACGTCATCAGTGACATCACTGATGACGTCATCGTCATCCGCATCGTCATCATCACTGATGACGTCATCAGTGACGTCACCGATGACGTTATCGGCATCCGCATCGTCAACATCATCATTGATGACGTCATCAGTGACGTCACTGATGACGTCATTGGCATCCGCATCGTCATCGTCATCATCACTGATGACGTCATCAGTGACATCACCGATGACGTCATCGGATCGTCATCGTCAAGGTCACGTTACCCCCCGAGGTCACGTGACCCCCCCCCCCGAGGTCACATGACCCCCCCCCCCCCCCTTCAGTACCCTTCCCTCCTCCTCCTCAAGAGCTGCGCTCTAATTCGGCGTTACAGGGAGTTGTAAACGGCTTTCATTTTTTTGCAACCCAATTACCGTTTTTGTTTCCTGCCACCCACTTGTCCCCCCTTACTCTGTTTCTTGGGGCCCGTCACTCGAGAAAGAGTATTCGCTCGAAACGTCTGTGTCGTTCTGCTTGTTTGCGTGTTTTCTTGAAATTGAAAGACAGCTCTTAGCCGGTATCAGGCGCACTTGGTATCAGTTGATTTATAGATATTCACGTCGTGGGCGGCCTTAAGGGTGGCCTCTTCTAGTTGGGGTGGTGAGATGAAGGAGCGCAGACGGTTCTGATGTGGTTATGAAGCGGCGGAGAAAATCTGCACGCAGTGGTCGCATGTAGCTCGATCAGTGCTCCTTTTGCACCGCCGCCGAGTTCAGCAGTTGGACGGAGGAATGTTAACGCAACATTGCCGCTCCAAGTTTTCAAGAGCAGCTTCGTGTTTCATCAAAGATTGTGCGCACGCAGTCGAAAAATATTCGACCGACGAGTGGATTTCAGCGGCACAAGATTTCTTTGGTGAGGCGAAATGGGGCGGAATCATTAAAAATTGTGCAAATGGGAAGTCAATGATGATATAAGTCATATGACTTATATCATCATTGACTTCCCATTTGCACAATTTTTAATGATTCCGCCCCATTTCGCCTCACCAAAGAAATCTGAAATTAGAATTAGACGCGTGCTGTTGTGTTTGTGTACACTTTATATATGGTGGTCGCGCTTATTCTAAATTTCCTAATGAATCATCAGCAGGTATCTGCTAGGTTAACATTTTTCAAACACTAAAGTCGCCTGTAAATTTGCTAAAGAAGAAACTATATACGCTTTATAGTACAGTGGATTTACCCCAATACTGTCTTGTTCAGGGAGGTATTCATGGTAAAAATGGAATATCGAAAGAACCAAATAAGCGAACTAACGCGACTGCCTTAGCGCACCTTCTCTCGCGCTGCACGAGAGAAAAAAAAAGTTCCTTCAGGGATTAAATATGCGGTGAAGTAGGAAGGAAAAAGAAGAAGAAAAGAGAATATTTGCCTCAAGTGGGGCTCGTAGTGGAAGAGGAAAAAAAAAAAAAAAAGTCAATTGTTAGTCCAGCGGTGTGTAAGGTCTTTTCTTTATGTGTATGATTATTCTAGTTCAGCTGGCCTGACTTTAAGCTGGCCTTACCTGAGGTATGTGTTTTATGTAATTCTCTTATTTACATCAGCATCACTGGTCCCTGCATCGTTGGAGTCCAGGCCCTGTCTCGTGCGAGTCCAGCTCCCAGTCTCGTGCCCCGTGCAAGCGGGAGCACATCCTCTTCACACGCACCTGGTTCGCTCTGGCCACACACATGGCCAGTCGCTACCACACAGTATGAACCAACTATAGTCTATTTCACCTTATGATGTATGGCAGGAAAGGCTACAAGCGCGAGCTCCTTGCTTTGGGGCAAATCTCGGCTGCACAAGCTCGTGCACTAAGGGCAGCTGCCAACGCTATGAGCTCGTGCTTCTAACCTTCGCTGCGGTACAACATAAGGTGAAACGGAGTATTAGCGGCGAGATGTTTCGGTGGCGCCCTCGTTCGGTTACCTTTCGTGACGTCATTACCTTGTGAACAACAGTTCGATGGTGTTTGTAATGGGCATGGTGGAAGCCTGAAATCATAGCGCTCTCAAAGCAACACTGCCAACACCGTCAAAATTGAAGTTATTACATTCCTCTTATTTCCGTCGATGAGACATCCTTTGCTGACGTCATAGTCAGCAACCGGCCAATTGTGGTGGGCCGACCACAGCGACGCTTTCGACCGCTCACATCGCCAATAGCTCAGCTGAAGACTGTTTTAGCGAATATTGATTATTGGTAAAACCTTGGTTTCTAAAAAAATCAGATTCACTACCGTCAACAACACAGTATCCTATGAAAAATCGATGATAATTTAAAGGTATATTAGGGAAGGTTTCTTTTGAACGTTTTCTAAATATTTTTGTAAAGTAACGACGAAGTAACGATGTTACTTTAGCGAAGTAACTGTAACTGTAACAAGTTACTCTTTCAATTTTGTAACTTTAATTGTAGCAAGGTTACTTTTTTCCCCTGAGTGACTGTTAAAGAACATTCACATGGAAAAAAAAAAAAAAAAAAACGCACGTTTCGGTCGACGTCGACGACGCCGTCGATAAAAACGAGGCCGCCCGTCGTCGGCATCTTCTCGGCGAATCTCGTGTTTGACGAGAGAATACGAATATGTTTTATTCGTCTGCTTCGTACAATCGTTGTCTTGCCTTCGTGATTGCATACGCGCTCGAAGACAGTCGTCTTCAGTGAATGGACAACGGCGATGATTATATGTATATACGTTTACACTCCAGTTGTACGCATATGTGAGTGGCCCGAACTCGAGCGCGCAGCATTAAAGGAATTTTTTTTTTTTTTTTGACGTGTTTTTGTACCAGCAAAGTTTAGCACGGTGCTACGCCTGCGCTGTCCGTGCCTTTGATAGCGCTGCAGGCAGCTTGTGCGCGATAGTGTTTTCGAAGGGGAACTACTGTATTCCGTAACGGTGGCGTACGCACAAAGAATGCACCAAACACATTGGGGGTGATCGCTCTTGCGCAGTCGGAACACACTGCGAAGTTTGTCGTTCAATGGTAGCTTCCCCGCGAACGATGAAGAGTATAGTTTTACAGCGTCGTACAAGCACAGAAAACACTGCTCAGAGTCAGATGTTCCAATCGGCTTGTTTTTTTTTTTTCTCACGCTGAAATTCTACCAGCCAGGTTTGGCGACTGCGCGCATCCCCGCATCCTTCGACCCCTCTGCCTTTTCGCCTTCCTTGCGGATGGAAAATAAAACCAGCAAAAACAGGTTTTAACCGGAAAAAAGACTATACGTGACTGATTGGCTCAAGCGCAAGCGACGGGTTTTTCCACGGGATCAATGCGCCTTAACTGTAAGCGGTAACGTGCCCATGACTGCCCTACGGGAATCGATGTCATCATTGCAGGTTCCCAGAGTTTACGGTCCGTAGCATAATAGTAGAGAGTTTTAGGGAAACGGTTCCCTAAAACTCCCTAGTGTGTTCTAGCAGATCGTTCCGAAACCTCCAATAACGATACGATGCACGTACAAAGGTGTCGGCGGAGTATCGGGTATCGTTATCGGAGCTATCGGAAGGATTTTACAAAACTCCCTAATAAAGAGAGGTCTCGTTTCTCGTCGTCCGGGTGAACACGTAGAAATGCCGCGCTGTTTTCCTGCCGAGGCTAAAATCATGTCTCCATATATCCCGCTTGGTCTATGTCCAGCACGAGGTTGGACGGTTGCAGGCTCAGCTCACCGGATCCGAATCCGTCGGCTCCGCAGTCGTCGTCGTCGCTGTCGAAGCAGCCGGAGCCCTCCGAGAACACGAGGTCGTCTCCTTCGTAAGATCCCGGGGAGGCCCGCGGTTGCTGCAAACAACACGGATAGAGTAACCACCTCGAGTCCGCCTTTTTTGAGTATGCCCATTGTTTTTGTCTTTGCCGGCGGCTACCTATAGATGTTTGCAAGTACGACATCTGAGCGCCGCCATCTTTTTGTTGGCGTGTGTATATCGTCTGCTAGTCGAGCCTCGCTAAGGCGTGTCCACGGTTATTATATACTGGCACCCAAATATTGATGGATGGATGAATGCATGCTAACGGCTATACCCTTTATTACGGGCGGTAGAGGTGGCTTAGGTGACAAATTCAATGCAATTTAATGTGTGTATTAGATGATGTAAAGAACTTGGTCTCTAACTTGGGACCGACTACTAAGTCATATAGTGGATACCTAATGACGTAGTCAGCCAACAAATAAGATCAACGTTTTTTTTCATTTCGTTTTTTTTTTTTTTTGCGTTTTGGCGTGTTTGTAAATATGTTCTTTTGCGGTCGGTTGCTCATCCCCAAGTGTAACATAAGTTGATAACAATGTGTATTTGATGTGCCTGCGACAAGTATTTGTTTTTTGTTGGTACACCGGGACAAGGCGCTTGGGAATGCCTGCAGCATAGTCCAAATGATTCCGTGATTCCACTGCACGTAAACACATGGTAGAAATGGGAATGGGGTTGTAATCTTCCAAAAAATCTGCGGTCACATGGTGTATGCTATATGGCCGAGTTAACGACCATTCGCAAAATAACAAAATGAAGGTGAAAAAAACAACAACAAAAAAAAAAAACAAAAAAAAAAAACGGAGCGCTAATAAATGCAACATCGCAAACCCATGCGCCGCAACATAATGTATTTCAAAGAATGGAAGCACTAGCTTGACCATGCTGACAAAGACTCCGCAGTATACGAGTGAGTGAAAGAGAGATATGATAGAAAGACGGAGAGGTCCTGGCGGGCTACTTTGTACAGTCTATTAATAATGCATTGTAAATGATCTGGGCATATGCTATGTGTTTCTGACGTCATGATCGGTCCCGCAACTTCGACGTACGTCACAGTCACACGCCGTCTTGGTGTCACGTGATGTAGCGGCGTGACATAACGTCACGCGACGTCATGATGACGTCATGACGTGACAAAATCATAATTACGTCATCATGACGTCACTACTACGTCACGTGATATACGTCGCTGTGATGAGATTATGGTGTCACGTGCCGTCACAGTTCTTCGTGAAGGTTCTTCACGACGATCTTCTCATGGAATTTGGCTGATAAAGCACATGATGTGTCAAGTTATTTGTTTTAGCACTTTCACTGCTTACGAAAGAAGCTCAGGAATCAGTTTCAAGTTGTTTCTTCTTATCTCGTTTATTAAAATATGCATGCCAACGAAATTTTCGTTTTAAAGCACGGCACAGCTTCGATCAAAACAATGACCACAGGACGTCTTGTACGAATGCTATCTGAAGTACAAAAATAAATATAGACGTGTGCATATTGGAGAACGTTCAAGATGACTATACAGTTGAAATTGGCCGTTCCGCAGCGGTGTATGTCCTGCGTTCAAGCGTGACGTCATAACGTCATAATGGCACCATGGTGACATGATGTCATCTGGGCGTCATGATGACGTCACGATGTCGCATAGTTTCACTATAAAGTCATACTGCATAGAAACTTTACACGACGTTATGACGTCATCATGACACAATGACGTCACGTGACGTCATTATGACATCAGATCAAACCGCGACATCACGTGGCACCATGACGGCGTGTGACGTCACAGTCATGTGATCTCGTGACGTCACACACATAACATGTGCCCAGCTGATTCGCAATAAATTCTGCTCTCCCCACTCCTTGTCAGCATGATCGAGCTATACTTTGTCTCATCCTACGATGGACTAAAGGCCAAAGCCACGGGCCACCAGGTCCAATCACGTTCTACGCTAAAGTATAACATGTCTAATATTCATTAGGGGTGGACGAATAATGCGCTAATCCAAAAGCGCCGCATCATTTCTATAGCTTCGACGCTGCAAAGAGCCTCTATATGTCGTGGCTTTCTTTGCGACGTAAAATTGTTGAGTCACTCAGTGCTCTTCGATTCGAACCACTGTCCACCCGTCCCCTCATCAGTGATCCGAGACGCGGGCACCGATACGGTGATCGAAGCAAAATACCGCACAATTTCTAAGTGGCTTGTGATTGGATCTGGCGGTCCGTAGCTTTTGCCTTTAGTCCATCGTAGGGTGAGACGAAGTATAGCGGAATTTTTTCTGAGCCCTGGGCACTACTACATTTTCAACGCGTGACACAGCGCTTTGCTGGTTGCATTTGTCTCTCTCTTGCAACATTATTTTCAGTCGAAAACGCAGATGTGGCCGCGGTCATGCAGGAGGACAGGCATGGTTTCGAAAGCACTTCAAACCAGGCTGCGAGTTCTAGATAAAAAGGACGCAACAGGTTCGCTTTCAAGCGTTTCCCAGAGAGCGAACTCGAAGAGAAATACCGGGAAACCGAAAATGGCGAGATAAAGCGAGCGAAACAAAAGTGCAGAAGTGCAAGACTAGAACCGTCAAGCGGCACTAAATCTTCACGCGTGAGTCATGCCGCGGGACCATGCGTCCACGAGCGAGGGCGTGATGCAGCGTACACAATATCATGAGTCGTGTGATAAAGTGCGTGTGGACGCTGTTGTCTTCTTTCGGGCGGCATGTTCTCTCACGATCGGATCGGCGGAGGATACAGTGAGTCACTGGCCTTCTATACTGTGTCGCTACAACGGCCAGGCCGTGCATGTTAAGGTATTTAACGTGCACAGCAGCGAAGGGCACAAGTGCGAGTTCGCTCAGGGACACACATGGTCTGCACGAACTCTCTCTGAGCAATTGCACCTGTCAAAGTCATGAGCTTGCGGCTTCTAGCCTCTGTTGCGGTATATACAAATCATAATGCGAGACAAAAAAAAAAAAAAAAATTACGAAGATGCAGTTTTTATTGGCTTCTGGCAATAGCCTTCGCTTCGTTCAGCCTCTGAGGTGCCAGAAGTGATGATCGAAACACTAGGGTACGTACCACCTCTGAAAAACCTTTTTTTTTTTTTTTCTGGGGGTGTATTGCTAAGGACTGTTTTATCAGTGCTTGCATTTGTGTTACGTCATGACGAATGTTACACTAAAATTAATGTAACACAGTCTAGCCCCTTCACTTTTGCTTTGTAAAGAAATTAGGGTACAGATTGCTTTGCTTATTACGAGGCCACAAAATCAAATTAAAACAACTTCATTACAACCTACCGCCCTCAAAAAGTGATTCGGTCTGAACATGGCTTGCCAACTCCTTCACGAGGTGATGTAGTAGCACTTTCGTTCTCTGAATAAAATAAATGGAACCCAAAAAATCAGGAAGCCACCTCCTCGCAGAAGTCCATTGAAAGCTCCGACGCTGCTTTGAGATGAGAAGTAATCAAGTGCTTTGATTACAATGCCTTCACTAAAAGGAAGACTGCTAATTTATATTTGCTTAAAAAAATAACACCGGCGATTGCACAGGAGAGCGGGTGGTGAACAGCGCTTCCTAAATAGAGGAGAACACACAAAACTAGAAAAAGCTGCGCACCGACTCATCTTTCTGACGTCGCACCAAAGGCCGTGGTGCTGGCGGTGAAATGTCTATGCTCGGATGTAGCAGCACTTTTAGAAAAGCGGTTTGCTGGGCATGCTCAGAGCTCACAGGCCCTGCGTTCACTAGCTGCGCTTGTCTCCAAACAAAAGGCTGCTCTACTAACGTAGTTACCCCCACGAGGCGGCGGCACCCCCATACATTGTCTCTCGCTTCTTTTATTATGCTGCGCCCGCATACATAGGTGCTCGCTCCTGCAAGGCGGTTCAGCCCGCAGGCGGGAGTGCTCGCGCAGAAACCGCGAGCTCCACGTTGGGCGCCAAAACACGTGGGCAAAAAAAAATAACAAAAAAAAAATAAAGAAGAAAAAATAAAGAAGAAAAGAGCTAGGGATGTGAACAAAACATACCCTTATTCCATGTAACTTCGTGGTTTGTGTCGCCGCTCGCGCACTGTTCCGAGTCCTCACGTGCGTCATCTCCTCACGCGCCCTAACGGCTGGTTCGCTCATTTGCATATGACTGTATGGTCAACTGCGTTGCAAGCGTTCGTAACCGCTTACTACGACATTAAACACCGGCCACATCTATTGTGCAACTTTATAACACTTCCCATCTACGCGTAACTACTGTAAACGACTAAATTTTCGCGAGGACCTAATTTTCGAGAAGTTCGCACATCGCATACAATTCGCGAAAAATACGTCCCGCGAACAATTCGCGCAATATGTGAACGCTACGGAAGCTACACTCGATTCGCAAAAATTAGAACCCGCGAATAATTTCAAATTTTCAGCTTTTGCCCGATTCGCGAAAATTTGAGCTCGCGAAATTTAAGTCGTTTACAGTATATAATAAAGAATTTACGGTATTTTCGAGACCAAATCTACGCAGCGCCTATCTGACATTGCCCGATTAGTTTCAAGCGCACGGTGGAAGAATGGTGCCTAAAATATGTATACGCTGATGGGAAGAGTTCCTAGGGCTACCTGAAAGGTGTCGCCATTGTGTGTTCTCTCCCCGTAAGCGTCGGCAAGCGGCTGCAACGCAGTCGATCACACTCAACCGCAAATGTGTGAACACTGCAAATGTTAAGGCGTGTTTCTTTCTGGTAAACCACTCCCGTCGCAATGTTTACACAGGGTGTTCTCGAGGAAAAAAAAATATAAGTAAATTAATGAACAGAGTGCATTGAAATACTAAAATTTTATAAACATAGGTTTCAAGAAAAAAAAATTAAACCTAGAAAAAGCTTTTCTTTATAAACCCCCCTCCCCCCAAAAAAACGAAAAAAGAAACGTAAAAAAATGAAATCCGTTTACAACTCCCTGTAACGCCGAATTAGAGTGCAGCTCTTGAGGAGGAGGAGGGAAGGGTACTGAGGGGAGGGTATACCCCTCCTCCCTCCTCCTCACCTCCTCATCCTGTCTGCTACTCCTCCCTCCGAGCGGCGTCGCCGTCGCCTCACGAGGGTCACGTGACGTCACCGGGGTCACGTGACCTCACGGGGGTCACGTGACCTTTATGAGGTCACGTGACGATGACAATGCGGATGCCGATGACGTCATCAGTGACGTCACTGATGACGTCACCAGTGACGATGACGATGACGTCACCAGTGACGATGCGGATGCAGATGACGTCACCAGTGACGTCACTGATGACGTCATTAGGGACGATGACGATGACGATGCGGTCATCAGTGACGATGCCGATGCCGATGACGTCACTGGTGACGTCATCAGTGACGTCACGCGTCCCATAATGCACCGCGCGGTTACGCCGACGGCGACGGCGACGCCGACGCCACTCAAGCCGGAAGCGGGCGCTCTAAAAATGTTCTGGTTGATTCTGCTACTTTAGCGATGGCACCACACGCACTCGAATCTGCTGTATCTGCCTTCGGGTATTCATTTCAAAAAAGCTGTCACGTTTTTGCTTCGTATTTCATCACCTGTGAGTAGCAGCCTCGACCAGAAGTTTGTTTGCCGTTATCCTCCCTCTGCATAAAAAAATATAAAATAAAAAAAGATGAAAAAAATTTAGGCTTAATATTTTTTTAACGTATGCACTATAAGGATGGATGGATTAATGGCAGGAGGGATGTTAATGGCTATACCCTTTGTTACACATTTCTTGTCTCGTTCATTAAAAATTAATGTGCGTTTGCCTTGTTAGCGTTGTATTATTGTATATATATTTTTAAAAACATACCCTACTCCTCTCTGTAATGCCTTCGGGCCCCGAGAGTGAATACATGAAACGATAAATGCACCACCTCAATACACCTTTATAAAAGAAGTTTCAATGCCCTATGTTCGTTTGTTTATTTATAATGTTTTTACGTCCGAATGGCGCTCGAAGAACTCACTGCAGGAAAAAAACTATTTTCAGAAATATGTTTGAAGCAGACGTATGCATAAAGTATAAACATGCTTCAAACACGCTTGAGGTGGATGTCCGCCGATAATCCTGTGATCGCGACTGCGGTGAACGTCGTTTCTTTTGTTCATGCCCGAGCGGTGCGATTGCTCAGACATGCTTAAAAGGCTGCACAGGCGGCAGCGTCACGTCTTTCTCGAAGTCCCCCCGAGCACCGCGAGTGTCTGACCTGCTGCATGCGTTGCGACCCTCGTGGGGACTCGTAGGGGATGGAGAGGACGAGCTGGACGTCGCCCTGGATGCGGACTCGGGGGTCGTTCTCGGCCGCGAGGTCGAGGACCCGGACGCCGTCGAAGACCAGGCCCGTCATGACGCCCTCGAAGGGACGCTGGACGGCGCCCGCGGACGACGTCGCCGGCTGGAGTCCTCCGGCCTCGAGGAAGGAGAAGCCCCCCAGAACGCCCATGGGACGACCTGCGGGGGAACGACCAACTCCGTTCGCGAATTTGTTGCTTGAATGTTTTGGCCGTTCGACGCTCGACCGAATTCCAATAAAAGTAAGCAAGCAAAAAAAAAACACAAAAAAAACCTGATGATTATTGTAGTTTTTTCTGGGTTCTTTAACCTGCTATCGAAATCTAAGTTACGCAACTACGCCAAGGGGTTTATACCGTCCTTCGGATTGCGGATAACTTGACTAGGTCACACCCCGCCAAATAGGAATATGCATGTCGAAACTCTGACTCAAAGCTATCTTGCCCGTCACGTCATATTGCCCCATGCTGGTGTTCATTCCCACTTGCCCTTGCCGCAAAAAAAAATCAAATTCGGTGATGGGAAACGTATGCTGCAGAAGGTACATGGTCAGCAGCAAGGCGACCACCATGACAGTTAATGTAAGTGTAAGCCACATGCATCGAAGTGGGTTTATTTGCGGATGCGCGCTAATTGCATTTTTTTTAGTTCAGGTGCTTATAGTAGGTTAGGACCAAGGTTTTTGGTGTTTACGTTTGAAAGGATATGGTGCTAGAAATGCAACTTATTTTACTCCGATGAACTCAGAGTTCCTCATAATCTGCTCTGCTTCCCTTAAGCTGAAGTCGTGCCCAAGCTTGTTCCTTTACACTCCCAACTTAAGAGAAAACGAGCTAGATAGGAAGCGGCGAATGCACGGGGCACGATATAATTACCATATACGCTTTTTTTTTTTTAGCTTGACAGATTTGTTTCCAAAAATTCGTGGAAACTACACTAATGAGGTTTGTACAGGTGTGTTCTACAACCAGGGGGACATGATATTGGGTTATAATCGTCACGATAAGTAAATTATAATTACCTAACATTTGTTAATTATTTTTAATTCGTGAAAATATACGTATGGTTCTAATTGGAAACTTACTGAGCGTCATCGAACCACTAAATACAAAATTTTAGAAAGACTTTGAGGGCATCGCAAGTGCAGTAGTACGCTAAATTTACCACTCGTGCAGCAGGTACAAGTTTGGGGCTGCAACAAGAGACGGAAAAACGGCGCGGGCGCGTTATCGCACCGGTAGCCCTGCTCCTGCTCCACGAGTGGTAACTTTAGAGCTCCACTGTGCTTCCCAGGTGCTTCAAGGCTGTCTAACATTGACTGATTTAGTGGTTTTCGATGACGCTCAGCAAGTTTCTCATTGGAACCATATGTTTATTTTCGCTAATTAAAAAGTTAACACGTTTTAGTTAATTAGACGTCTTATCGTGGCAATTAGCCCCTATATTAGGTCACCCTGGCCGTGTAGCTCACCTGCACAAAAACCGCACTAGTGTAGCTTTCACGCCTTTTTTTTTAAAAACAAATCTGCTTAAAAGAAATACCCTGTATATCGAAGGGTCGACTATCGCCAATTGTTTTTGTATTTCTCTCGTAGGTGAAAGTTTGACATCAAAACTATTGATCCTTGAAATTCGCTGATACCTGGAACCGACTTAGACAGTATAAGCTTGTATTCGCCGGCCCTTTGTTCGGCTGCGAACTCGGGAAAGCCACCGGTGTTCGTGTCCGCGTTTACTGTAGAGTTCACTGTACCCCCCTGAGACAAATATAAGTTGCAACTGCCAGTCCGGCCTTTTTTTCTGCATCTACAAATTCTATCGACTTTACATTCTACCTCAATTTGTCCTAAACTTAAAAGAATGCCATCTAACGTTCGCGTCTCATCAAACAGTTTGGACCGAACTTCTTTTCCAAAGAAAACAGCAGGTACGCTAAAGAAAGGACGAAGAACTGTTGCGGCACATATTGGCCGCGATAGTAAGTCGATCAACGAGCAAACATTCCTCTGCTCAGCATAGTGTCAATCTCGATGTCAATCGATGCGGCAAGCTGTGTACCTTTGGGTCCTCTGGCGAAGGCAGTGCGGTCGTCCAGCCACAGGGTGACGTTGCCGTCGGAGCGGGAGACGCGTGCCACGTGGTACCGGCCGTCGTTCACCCTCAGGCCGGGATCACTGGCAGTCACATCGCCGCCGCCGGCACTGTACGTCACCAACAGCTTGCCGCCCTCCTGTAATAGGACATATTGGTTAGTTATAGTCTGCCTCGCTTGGCCACGCGTAGGAGAGTCAACACACTAAAGTTGTTCCACCAGGTAACCCGCGGCAGGAGCGAAATACCTGTCGGTGATCACGTTGCACCAGACACACACACACACGCACACGCACACGCACACACACACACACACACACACACACACACACACACACACACACACACACACACACACACACACACAGACAGACAGACAGAGAGAGAGAGAGAAAATGAAGTAATGTGCGAGTTTTTCTGCCGTAAGGATGTTTTCAAGTACAGCTATGTTCCACGCACCGTTCTGGATTGGAACAAACTTCCCGAAGAGCTTTGAAACATAGAATCCCAAATATTGTTTTAACGTTGCCTTACTAAAAACATTCGAGTGGTGTCTTTTTTAAATTTTAATATTCTTCGTATTGAGAATGCGGTGCCAGTTTTTCATTTACCAGTATTTTTGTGTGTTAGTACGTTTTTTTAATGCGAAACATTTACTTGACACAGAAATAAATATAATTGTATCCTTGTGCCGCCATGTTCTTTCCCGGTGAGATATTTGAGGCGCCTACAATTTCGCGTACACTGCGAACTGTAGACGTTTAAATTTAATATCGAAATATCGGCGCAACGTTGTTTGTGCCTGCGGGAGAAGCCACGAAGAAGGACGAAGCTGCTGCATTCACAGCGCAGTGTACAATGGGGACATCTTGTACCCCTCTCACAATCTGTTCTCCTTCATTCAGTCACTAGAAAATATCTTTACAAAATGTTTCAGTGCAAAAAAAAAAAAAAAAAATCAATCGTGACAGCGTTTTGGACATTATGTCCCTTGTGGCTGCAAAACTAGGATAGGGTGTTGAATGCGCTGAACATGAAAGGGCCGTCACTTCACGAGTGGTTGCATTTTATGTGGTGACCACTGACCAGTCTTCATTGTCTTACAAAAGACCTAAATAGGTCCAGTGCTGCGAGCCACCTAAAAGCGAAACACACACACAGATTTTTTTATTTTTCTTGTGCAGTGGGATGTTTTTTGTTTTGTCATTTGACGTTTGTTTGTTAAGTGTGAAATGACTTGTCAAATTTTTACTTTCTGGTGCTTTGCCATCGCTGTAGAAGTACTCGTACTTTCGCTTCGAAGGCACGCAGAGAAAGGGTATATAACAGGAAGAAAGAAACTGTTGTTTATGGTTGAAAAACCCCGAGACTGCGGGTAAATGACACGACACTAAAAAGTCTCTAACACAGCTGAAATTTTTATTTTCCGAAACCTGGTTATATAGGCACTTCGATACAAAAGAAAAAAGAGAGAGGGTGAGAACACCAAAGAATGCCACTTTCCACCAACGTATCCTCTGACTAAACAACAAGGACAACGGACTCTGCGTCAGGCACTTCTCTTATCTTTGACCTTTCGCTTCCCGACCACCAAAACACTGGTACCCCAAACCCAGTAACACACATAAAAAAAAAAAAAACAACGATCTGTTGTTTTTTTTACCCGGAATACTATACAGACATAAACCTTGAAGGTCAGAACTTCTCACAGTTTAAGAAAACGCCGAAGTTCGTTGTCCAACCCAAACGACGGCTTATTAACTGCATTCCCGTGACCTAATATTGTTAATGACTCTTTTATCAAGCGCTTATGGTCATCTTTTTCCCGCAACTCTACTGAAGTTGAATGCCACAACGGTACACAGTTCCTACATTCGATCAGATTACACCCGACGAACATTCCAATCCTTTTCTCTGTGTTTATCGCGCAACCTGAAACAGTCGAGGCAAAAGGGGTCAAACGGCTCAATCTATATCTGTAGAGAAGGCAGTGCCAACATTAAACCTGCTGGCTAGCGCTTGATGTTGTGAGAAATTTTATGAAAATATGGAAGGACTACTCGCTTTGAAGGTCTAGGATTTTTCTGAGTTGACTTCTTGGGAAATATCATATACACCAACTGCTTTAAAATATGTTCCTCTGGATATCCAGCAACCTCGAAACGTTCTGTCAGACGACGAAGAGAGGAGCCAATAAAATGTGAGCATGACTTTTGTACTGCTGAATTGACGAGATTCCGAATCATCCCCAGTTTGACATGTTTAGAATGGCAGCTATTGAAAGGAAGAAGAGGTTTTGCAACGAGCTTTCCGTACTCCCAACAAAGGCCTGAACTAGTCCTAAGTTGAAGATCAAGATATTGTAAACTGTCGTCTTTCGGTCTCTCTAACGAAAACTTTAATTCGGGCGCTGCTTCGTACACTACCCTCTCCAAAGAATCCGCTAAGGAACCATCTGTAGAACAAATCAAAATATCGTCTACGTACCTCCTCACCAGAATTTCCTTAGGTGATCTATGTTTAAAAGACTCTAGAAGACGCAGATCTAAGTCTCTTAGATAAATATCAGAAAGCGCTGGGGCTACCGCCGATCCAATACACACACCCTGTTGCTGGATGTATCTTTGACCGTTATGTTGCACCACCGTAGAACCTAGGTACACTTCTAAAATCCTAAGAACATCCTGAACAGATACCCCCGACTGCGACTGGAAACTGACCAAATGTTCTTCCAAAAAGCTGCTTACCCTAGCCAATAAGGTCTTAGGTTCTAAAGAATAGTACAGATCTTTTATGTCAAGTGAAAAGATCCTGCACCTCTTTCCGTGGAAAGGTTGCAAGTCAGCCACTAAATCATCAGAGCACCGCAGCGACAACGGGGATCTTGTATCCAAGATCGTGAGAGTCTTCTGAAGGAATGAGGACACTATTTTCTGCCATGTGCCATTCTCGTTAATGACTACTCTGAGAGGAAGATCCACCTTATGATCTTTAAGGAAAAATTTAATGGCAAACGTGTCTTTAGAAACATTATTAATTCTGGTGGTCAAAGCGGCAAGATCGGCGTCCTTACAAACCCTCACAATTTCCCTTTTAGACTTTTTCAGACAACCGTCAAAAGGTCGAAACAACCCCGCCATGGCTTCGTCTGATTTCCTTCGGAACTCCAACATTGGTAACACTGAAAACACACCCGACTTATCGGTTTCTAAGAGTACTACTTCTTTCTCATCTAACTCCTTCTTGACTGATACAATCTTGCTGAAGTCCCTACGGTCGCTTTTGTACGAATCGTCAATCAGATACGACACCTTTTTTAGAGAAGATGCCATCAATGCAGTTTTTTCCGCCGGGTCAGAGACGGCGCTTGACACAGTGTGAATCGCAGATACAATATCCATCCGAGACGGTTTTATATTTACACAAAATTTAGGGCCGTTAGCAAGAATGCGTTCCGTCGGTTTTGATAGTTGAACATCACACGGGTTGACGACCTTCTTTAGCACAGACAATGCGGTAGACAAAACCGGATTCGACCTCCTCCGGGAATATATTCTAAATCTTAAAGTTCTAAATGCTATGTCGTAGTCCATCTTCTTTAGCGCAAGCCACTGTGTGCACATCGATGAAGTGCGAAAGTTCCCACCTAGGAGGGCATTGTACTGTACTATCTTGCATTGTACTGTACTATCTTGCAGTTCCCCGTTTGCTTGCAATGCGTTGTGAAAACGGCGATGCGTTTTGTGACTTTGCCTTTCTATCGCTTTATATTTGCCATAGTGTGAAATGCTGCCGCGTTACTGAAAAAATATATATTTTTAATTACGTTTGTTGCACTTTTTGTTCTTGGGAGTGGCAACAACCCGAAATTAGGTGAATTAATTCGGCCTCTCAAAATAGGTACGATAAATTCGTTACATCACGGAACCTCTAGCATATGGTGCAGAAAGAATGATCGATGCAGTGATAAACGAGGAGCGTGAGCGTGTGCGATGCTAAGACGCCATTACAGAGTTTTAGTATAGCGTTGCTGGCTCTTACGTACGCAATACGCAATAGTATAGCGTACGCTAAAAATGACCTGCTCGGACCGAATTTAGTTGTGCGTTAAGGCCGGTTCAGACACTTGCGTTTGAGTGCGTTTGACTGCGTTGCGTCGAGAACCGAAAGCGAGTCACCGGCACATCTGTGCTTCGTATGAAGCGTGAAATCCAATTCAAGGAATCATCCTGGCGCGCGATATAAGCATCAGGGATGTCCTGGGGGGCTATGTTGCACGTTTTGGACTCCCAGGAGACTAGGAAGAAGGAAGTGACGTCAACAACGCTCTTTTGATGTTGATTGGTGGAGTCGCTGATGACGGTACCTGCTAAGATACGTTCGTTGGTTCATTCACACCTACGTCACTTCCTTCTCCCTAGTCTCCTGGGAGTCCAAAACGTGCAACATAGCCCCCCTGGTTTCTCCTTGCTGCAACGCTGCCAAACGCAACTGGCTGAACCAGGCTTAACGTTTTCGAGGGAACACCGCGCATGATCTTGGTTAAATTTGCTAGAGCCGTAGAATTCCGCGTGCTTATAGCGCAACCATGCTCCTGGACAGAAATATTGAAAATGAAAACGTGTCCAACCATTTTATTTCAAATTAAACCAAGCCGCAGCTGCCTCGCCAAGCGCGCTTTTCTGCGGGGTATACAGAGGCTACGAGTACGAGTGCGTAGCCAAATTCGATCACGGAGCCTCCGTCAGTCGTCCCGTGGAAACGGCAGCTTTTATCAATGCTATCGCGGAATGAAATTCATGACCTACTGATGTCCAGTGCATAGCGAGAACTTCGGCGATTTCTTTTAGAGTCGTTCGTCCGTCGGCGATGAACTGTGCGAATAGGCTTAGCGTTGAGCAGATCGCAGCGTTGACGCACATTCCGAGCGGCGAACATTTTCACTGTGCACTCCTTCAGCTGCACGGCAATCTGATTCGACCGCGGTAGGTCCCAGAAAAAACTGCCGAGCTGAACACCACGCAATGTCACGTAACACAGAACTTCGAAAACACCACGTCACCCTTGCCGCGCCAGTCGAGGTAACCGCCATCTTGAAACTGGCGCTCTCGTTGGGTCCGAGATCTCTCGAGAGCGTCCCGCAAAGCCCGCTAGCGCGCCACGCAAAATCCCCCGCGTTGCGTGCGTACGCAATACGCTAGCTCTTTTATTGCGTTCTGCGCACGCGCACTCCCGACCCGCAATTTTATTGCGTACGCAAGGCTTTAGCGTACGATCCACTAAAACTGTCTATTATATGTCGGTGCACCATATCGCAGCAAGATTCTGCTAACGTGAACCCGGCGTAGGCATTCCCTCGCATTTAATTTGTATTGGAAATTGGAAGCACCGAGCTTTACTGCCCTAGTGTCTGCCCCTCATTAACCCTTTTCATCACATGAGGCGTTTAATTTTTTTTCTCCATTATTTATGTAGACATGATGCAGCATTTACCTTGTCTCCTTTTTATAGGCTTATGAACACTGTACCAGAGCGACACGATTATTTCGTATTCCCCGTCTATCGCAGCGCACGTGCGCACCGCACGACCTTCAGGTGCAGTAGCACGGTGACGTCATCTGTAAAGATCGCTTCGATGCGCGTCGCGGGAGCCGCGGCGGTCCCAACACTACCCCCTATTTCTAGTACACTGTAGTAAATGTAGTAGCGCCACCTCCCCCCCCCCCCCCCCCCCCCACGGTATGGCCGCCATTTTGGTTCATTAAGTAAGCAATGTTTCCTTGACCTCCACTCTTGGTGAGCCGATCTAAATTCGCTGGTGACGGGTAGCTTGATAGAGACGTTTCTTGTATAGCGAGGTTTTGATATCCGCACACTTGCGAAACAAGCGTACATCTTCATACCATCACCACGTGCGGTGTCGGTGCTTGGAGGCATTGGAAAAATAATTTCTCTGTATTGAAATACGCAAGAAGAGCAATATAATTGTAAGATATGCGTAGAGATGGGCGTGATTGATAACTTGGTCGCATATACAGTGCCTGAGTCGCTTATATGGAACGCCTACAGTACGACGATGTTCCATGGCGATCTTGGCGCGACTGGATTAGAACGACCCTCTAGAAGCTTAGAGGATTTGAAGGGGCCGAAATAGACATTGCCGTAGCAACGGAGACGATTAGGCTATCGCCTTGCGATGTTTTGGTCGTCTGTATTTTAGTATTTTTTTGTGTTCGGATAGCAGGCAGGGAAGGTAATGGCAGTACTTTCCCAGAAACCATTGACTTCAACAGCAACCAGTCTACTCTTGCGGTGCTCCTGTGCATCCCCATGGGAAAACGCGCGTGCATTTTAATAAAATCCAAAATAACATGAATCACTTTCGTTATTTGGGTCGTACCGAATAGTATGTACCTTTGTTAACATTGTAAAAGTGTACTTGCTTTAGTTAAAGCATTTTCTTCACCAGTGAGCGATGTTAAGCTTTGCTATATTTAAGGCCCAAACCTCTGTTCCATAGTAGCAGGCGTGAGAAAACGAGCGACGATTCTAAGCACAATAACAATCGAAAGGAATGTAGAGTCTGTTCAAGGTTCGCCAGCATTCCGGTGGTGCTTATATATTGCTAATATGCCCGCCCTGTCACCATATGAAGATGACCCCGTCGTGCATCTTTACGAGCGGTTTAAAACATTCAAAATGTAAGTATAAAGCACGTGGGTTATGAATGCTGTTTCTTTCTATTATTTCCTTTGCCGGGCGGCTTTTATCGGGCCCTCGTTATTTGGCGTCTCCCTTTTTTTCAAAGATTTCGAGCGTGCGGGTGATGTTTTGAACACAGAACAAGCATAAAGTTCGCACATATTCGTGAGCAGAAATAATAAATCAGGTTCTTATTTATGGCGAATCGGACTATATTACGTGGCCTTCAATTAATTTTGATGGTTTAAATGCACAGGGAGTTACTGATCCAGTGTTGCTGCGTAGTCCTTGCCGTCTATCTTGGTTTTCTCAGATATCCTTCGTTCGTTTGGCACGTATATCCCCCATGCTGAGAAGCGAACAGTGACTGACAGTGCACATCAATGCACTTATACTAAGCTGTTTTAGCACCGTGTTGAATGTCCCGAATTTGAAGAAAGAAAAACGCCATAACTGACCAATTCTTTCGTCTGCGTGACTTGAGAAATGTTCCAAGCTACCCAGTACGCACGAACTATTCCTGATATTTGCTCTTATAATCGAGCGCAGGGAGAAAATTCTCTACCCTTTTTCCCATAGGAATGCGCAAACTGGAATTCCACCGTCGATATCACTCGACTCGACTGACCGTCTCGCATATACTACTAACCACGGCCATCGGGGTGGGTATACTAAGCAAATCGGCGAGTTCAGCAAGGTGAGCGACCATATTCGTTGAATGCACTCGTAGTACAACAGACCTAAACAACAGTCCGGGTTTTGAAACATGAGCCGGATGCGAGGACGCGAAACGTGGTGCTCAAAAAATGTCACGGCGCAGAGTGTTCTTTTAGTTCCATAAACATATTATCATCCCCAGTCCACGCAGCGCTTGCGGCAAGTTGACAGCTTACGCCATCTAGCCATTATCATCCTCCTCGTTCGGCGAGCTCCTTCCTCCGTAGATTGCAGCGATTGGCTCTCCAGAGTGCTTTGCAGAAAAGTAGAAGCACCGGACACTTTAGAGTGTATAAAAGGCTGGTTCCGATCTCTGAAGTTCAGATTTCGAAGCCCGAGGGAACCGGAGTCCAGCTAGCGCATCGTAGGTGTTTTAAAAAAAGGCGGGTAACACGTTTCCTGCAAGCGCTGCGAGAGGGCGCAAGCAGTCCACGCAGCGTTTGCGGCAAGTTGACAGCTTACGCCATCTAGCCGCCATCACATCAACTACTAGATGTTTCCCTCCAGCTATGTGTGCCGCCAGTATCAAACTGACCAAACACTCCCCCCCCCCCCCCCCCCCCCCCTCAATTCAATTTGGCTGGGTGTCGTACCGGCGTGCGTTCGCGTACAACTATACTGCGTGGCGCACGTTTTACAGATATTAAAAGTCGAAATACCATTCTCGATATTTTTTTTTTTTTTCAGAAGCGCAGTGGTTAAAACATCGAAGAATGGGTAAAAGCGCAGGTGAGCTGGTGAAGAACTTCCATCGTAAACCGGAGACACGGCAAAATAAAAAAAAAACGTTGTTGTTGTTTTGTCCGTTTTTTTATTTTTCCGTGTCTCCGGTTTACGATGGTGGTTAAAACAGTTCCCAATCGCAAAATCACAAACAGCAAAAAAAGAAAAAAAACAAAAAAACCTTTGTATTGGTCGATAACGGTCGCCGAGCAGAAAAAATGTGACACCACGTCCAATCACCAGCCGAGAAAGCTCTCGCTCTCGCTGTGACTAAACTTTGACCCTTGGAGGTCTTCTCAGAAAATGCATCCGTAATATAGCAATTTTTTTTTTTTAACGAAAAAAAATTTAGGTGATTTTGGAGCAATCCACGATCTCTCCATTTTAGCGTCTTTAGCGCGGTAAATGCAAGTGCACGCCTTGCACTCGCAAAAAGATATCAAGAAAAAAAAAATCGTTCCACAAGCGCTTCAACCTGTTCACACATGCAGCACAGCGCTACCTCAGCGATTTAGTTATCGCTTTGGAAGTAGCGCCGACCATTGCGGATGCAGCCACAAATTTGCGGTGTATGCTAGCGATACCGCACCAATACAGCGCTGTATCGGTGGACGCGCAAACCGGCCTTTAAGCTGCGGTCGCAATCCTAATACATCATGTACAAACGACAGTCTGCAGACACTCGAGAGTTTTAGTGAACTGTTTTTGCACATCCGATACGGTACGGTGGGCCCTCCGGTACTAACTGCGCATGCGCTACCACAGAAGACTCGCGCATGCGCAGTGCGTACTGGAGGGCCCATATATTACCGTATAGGACATAAAAAAAAACAAAAAAACGATTCCCTAAAAAAACTTTTTAACGTACGAGCAGAGTGAGTATGGTTTTCGGTTATCCGGATGCCAAAAGTGTTTCTTCTGGTCTGCTTACGATGTGCAGGAGAAGGAAGTGTTGTTCGGGGCCCCAGACGTGGACAAGGGCCGCGTCGTCCGCCGTCGTCAGGAAACCGAGGGCCAGGAGGTCCCCGCGGGAGGCCCCCGTGGGGTTCTTGGGCCCTCCACCGCTGGGGCTGAACCGGACCAGGCCCGGCCGGGGCCCGAACTTGTACGCGATGCTCTCTGTGCCCGGCCAACACCCAACATCCCGGGCTTAGAGACATTCAGTCATCAAAAAGACTATGTACTAAAAAAAGAAAATCGGTGAGTTCATTTTTTTTTTTTTGCAGAACACGGAGACATCTAATCACGGTGAACAACAGAAGGATCCCAACGACTGACCAGTGATATTCCATGCAGTGAATTTTCGGTCACGATTTCGGTGAAAAGGCAAATGGGAATTGTAACGCGATTGCGGGGAACTTTGAGGATTAACCCGATTATTTCGGGAAAAGCTTTCGAAAGAACTAACTATATATATATATATATATATATATATATATTATATATATATATATATATATATATATTTATACAACGGGCATGGTGGCGGGAGGCCGAAGGCGTGGGTATAACTGGTAAGAAAAAACCCTTGGCGAAAACAGCAACAACATATATATATATATATATATATATACATATAAATCAAACGTCTTATGTTTTAAAAGTTTCAAGAGTATGTTATTCTTAGCAATCAAAGAGGGTAGGAAAGTGGAGGGCAGTCAATCGTGTACTCGCTCAGGGTGAACCCGTCATTGACTTTTTTAAGAAGAAAGTGAGAATGTCACGATGTAGGAAGGAGAGGTGTCTAAACGACTCCTAGGTGCAGCGAAACGGCCTCGCAGAAAGTTATATAATTTAGTTAAATAAATATATAAACTGACCAGGAACATTTCCTTCTCTTTAAGCGGGCGATTTCACGCGGCTTTTCGGGCAAAATGCGCGCAAAGTGGCCTGCAGGACCGCAGAAATCAGCTGCATGCTGTAAAAAATAAAGATAATAAAGTAAAAAAGAGAAAAAAAAACACAAAAACAAGCAAGAATATTTTAAAAGATTTGCAGGGAAGTGCCTGAAATAGGAAATTTTCGTACCCAAGGAAGAGAATCCTTGGACATGGTATGGAACTTCACTGCGGCTGACAAAACTCAAAATATATCACTAAATCGAAAAATTAGCCCCTGAAACGTCATTCTCGCTGCCGCTGCCGCGCATAGCAGAATTTCGGTCCTATCGTACTCTGTTCTTCGTCATTCTCTGGGACCATTCTACTGTTGACCGTGATTGGCTGCCTTCGTGTTCCGTAGGAAAGGGAACTCAAAAACGTTTCCATTCAGCGTTGTCACTGACGGCGTGAGCAACGCAGGCCGTGGCATCTGCTGCAGAAGCAACTTACGATCGCTTCATGGCCAATCAGATTTCTGCATTAGCCGACGTCAAAGAGCCAATCGCGAAGCGAGAAGGGTTCACATCATAAACCACGCCCCCTGCGTTTATTAAGCTCTCGGCGACCTATTGCGCTTCATCAACTCGAGTTTGCGTCAACAATTTTTGGCATACCGTGTCACCTTTTTCGAGAACAGTTATTGAAAAATAAAATAAATAAATAAATAAAAAGCCTAATTTTGTTTTACAGTCTACCTGAAAGATAAATGAAGAAAAGCAACACCGTAAGATTGTGCATCGTTACGTCAGATAGTTTCGAAAAACATTGACTGAGTAACTTTGTAGAGTGCGAGCTTTAAATTTTAAATATTCCCTTTCCAGTACAGTTTTTTTTTTTTATGACCGCGAGACTTTGTTTTGAGATGACCACTTTTAATATTATAATACTCACTAGACGACATACTAGTACTGTCTAAATGCGAAGAAAATGAATAATAATAAAAAAAGCGACACATTTTAAGTTGTTTGTTCACATTTCGAAGGCAATTTATATCATTGTTCGTGCATTTGCATTTGACTGTGACTGACCGTGTTGCGACTCCCTGTGTCCCACTCACGAAATGCGCGAGCCTCGGTTGCCATAGCAACCACCTCGTCGTAGGCACTCGCGAGTGTTCGTAATTCGCAGTCGGTCACACTTGCACGAAAATGTCTAAACCAGCCTTAACTCCGTTGCTTCGCGGCGTGCTGTGTATGCAATTGATGCAAGTGTCTGAACCATTTTAGGTTTGTGACTAGGCTTCCTACCGTCCGCGCAGGTAGGTCCACTGAAGGACGTGGCATCGCAGTCGCACGACTGCCGGTCGTTCCAGGCCGGAACGCAGGAGCCGCCATTGCTGCAGGCGCTGTCGCCGCACGGGGTCCAGGTTCCTGGTCCGGACACAGACAAGCATTCCATTTAGCCCGAACTTATCGTGGATTTACTCATCCGATAGCGTATAGCCTGCTCCGCGGTGCACTCGGTACAACAATAATCAGTCTTTGAATTAATATAGGATAAATGAATACATTTAAGACTGAACGCAACCCTTGCCATCTCGACAACTCTTGTGCAACTGAAAAATGAAAGCCGTTTATAACTCCCTGTAACGCCGAATTAGAGCGCAGCTCTTGAGGAGGGGGGGAAGGCGCGGAGGGGGGGGAGGGTTCACATGACCTCGGGGGGGGGGGGGGGGGGGGTCACGTGACCATGGGGCCACGTGACCTGGGGGCCACGTGACCTGGGGGTCACGTGCCCGGGGGGTCACGTGACCTTGGGGGGGGGGTCACGTGACCTGGGGGGTCACGTGACCTTGGAGGGTCACGTGACCTTGGGGAGGGTCACGTGACCTTGCGGTTACGCCGACGCCGACGCCGCTCAAGCCGGAAACGGGCGCCTAAGAGCTGCGCTCTAAAAAACAAAAACAAGTCCGCTTAGTCCGGGTTTTTATTTATGATAGTATAAACGAATACTGCCATCATCTGTTGAAGTATTAGTTTATCCTATCAGATACCTAGTCCGCTTTGGGAACTTTCCTTTAATCAGATGGACGTTTAATTCTGGAATCCGTTTATAGGCCATGCTGACGAGGACCAGTGGTATTGCAATCCAATTGTCATGCAGTTGTGGTAACAAAAGTGGAGAACGCCTTTCTGTCGCTGGGCTACATGTTTTGTCGGAGCACGAGAGTGCTCACATAAACTGGCTCCACCGATTAAAGAAGACAACGTCAATAATTTGCGCGTCAAGTGGACCGCGGGGTCACTATGCATGCAGGCGTTCGAATAGTGTAGATGTACCATCAGTCATGTTTCGATTTGCCGTGAATTTAGCGTTTGCAGAGGAAGTTACTCTTCTGCGTTCTCTTATCGATGTTTGCACGTGGGAAATCTGACGAGACAATGCCACGGGAGACCGATGAACGTTATTGCATACGTTTAAGATTTACCGATAACGTTTTGCATAAACATAAGTACGCAAACGGTCCCTGAAAATGTCCCCCGTGCGAGGGGTGTCCCTCCAGCCCAAACCATCTTTCACAGCCCAACACCCGTTGCCTTCAACACAATCTAAAAAAAAAGAAGGTATCACCTTACACTTTTTTGTCCCATATAATGCACCCCAAAACTTCAATTCGACGTACAGTGCACTATAGTCGAATAGACGGCCCCAAAAATTACGAGGGGCTTGATAACGGTGCGATATAACTTATTAAATAGCTAACATACGTACCAAAGACCACAGAAAGAAAACACTGAGGTTTTGCAATAAGGCCAAGAAAACCCCATTTTTTGTTGTTGTCAGTAACACGTACTGTAGCTATTTTAATAAGTTGTACCACTCGGCTATCAAGCCTCTCGTGAAAGTTGGTACCTTCGGTTTGACGTCAGTGCGCTGTACGTCGAACGGAAGTTTTGGGATGTATTATATGGGACAAAGGGTGTAAAAATACACCTTTTTGTTTCTGTAGAGTGCATAACCGACGGTATCGACGTGCACGTGGAAGAAGTTTGCGGGATCTCCTTCTATCTCATGCCTTGATTAAGTGCTGGGGACTCATCGACAACTAATCTCTGCTGTGGTATCTCTGACAGGGAGACCCTTGTGTTGCTCTGCCTCCTGTGCAAGACGTACTGAGCAAAGTCTACCTTTTCCCCCTCTCAAGTTCAAGCTAACCCTATCTAGAAGGCTACAAGCACAGGCTTGTTGCTCGGTGATGTACGGCGTCTGCACGAACTCTAGAGGAGCGGGAGGTACCAAGGCCATGAGTTCGGGATTCTAGCCTCGACCGTGGTACGCTGCCATTCTAAGTTGTGAGCACGCCGTACTGGACTGTTTTTATTACACGCCATGCTGGTACTTTTTGTATGCAGTGGAATAAATACGGCGAGCAAGTGTTCCAAAATGCGTCTTTAGCGCATCGGCACGCAAGGAGGAGCAGGCCGATCTAAGGACAACATAGATAACACGCAGCACCCTGCGTGACGACGAGACGGCCAAACGCGTGCCGTCATTGGTTAAGGTAGGGGGTGAACAAAAGCACATGGAAGCGTTTGGGGGGTAAACAAACGCACGAGGTGCGCAAGGAGCACGCGAACGTGCACGCCGTATAGACTATTGAGGCTCCGGAACTTCGGAAGGATGCTTTTGAGAGGACATCGTTTTGGCGTCAGATCGCCCAGGCGCCAGGAAAACTGATGACAACTCCTTAGAATATTAATTTTTTTAATGATGAGACGTTCCAAGGGACAAAAAAAATACTCAAGAAACCCACCTTGACATCCCCTGGCGACGAGGGCGCTGGGCACGACCGCGTCGTCCAGAGGATGGAGAACTTCGCCGTTCAGGTCCAACGAAGCTAAGCAACCCTGAAAGTAGTAAAAAACAAAGACAAAAACGTTTTACACAATGTTGAGATATTTTTACACGAAAAAGATTCATTAAAATACCCTTTTCACGTCTTCCTGCATGCAAGTTGGACAGCTCTCAAGTCGAATGCTTCCTCATACGCGAGAAAGCGTTTTGTCTCGTGCGCACTGTATGTTGTGGACCTTGCCCTCGATGTAGGTCATTGGTACCCTGCCAGGCGACATTGTTTCACCTACTGAACCTTTGGACTTTTTAAGGAGAGTTGTATCTCACCTTGAGAGCGATAAAACAAATGACTGATTATTAATTGATTGACTGAGGTAGTACAGTGTCGCCGTGGACTGGACGTACCTCATGCCTAATCACGAATGTAGGTCTGTTCAATCAGGGTGTCTCTCCAAGCGGACTTTATGACTCAGGAAGCTTTTCTTGTACCGATGAACTTAAAACACGTTAAGGATCTCTGCTTTCACGCAGAACGTCGTTCAAAGGGCCAGTAATTTTGACCTGCGTGCTTAAGGAACCCACAGAATTGCGCGACCAAGAATAGCTTTAAACCCCCAAACGTGTTTTCTCGTTTCTTGTTGAAAAGTTGACACGTAGTTTTTTTTTATTTTGAGAGGAACTTACTTAACAGAGTAGCAGCGGATGTTTCCCTGAGATATTTGTATTCACTGAGAGCTTTAAAAAGCGCATGCCGTCCGAATATTGAACGCTTTATTATCATTTCACACCTATTGAGATTGCGGCTTTTAGCCAATAACAGCGCCAGAATCGAATCACGATACGAGAAGAGTAAACTTAAGCTGTGAGTGACTGTGAGTTCTAGAATGCCGAGTTCCTCAGCTAAATGTCGGCTGTCCCTCTGACGTTTTCAGTGCGTTGTCTTAAGTTCTTTCTTCCAGTGTTGACTGCTTTCATTCTTCGTCAGGTCTTGCTTAGGGTTAGCAACGTCAGGTATCAACCATCCCGGAAGCCCGTGCGTGTGGACGTTTGAGACTTCCAGGAGTTTTCTCTTCAAGTTTCTCCTACCAGCTTCACTTTCCTCGTGCTTTGCGAGGTCTTGTTTAGGGTTAGCTACACGTCAAGGACCAACCCACCTGGAAGCCCGTGCGTGAAGACAGCAGCTTGGGCAGTGAGGAGTATCCACCGCGGCGGACTCCGCCCAGGTACAGGAGCCCGTCGAGGTCCAGGTGGACGTTGGAACCGGGGCTGGTGACCGTGGCCACCCGGTCGTCCACCACCAGGCTGTGCTGTCGCAGGGAACTGCGCCCCAGGGTGACTGCGTGCCACCGGTTGTCGTTCAGTGGACTCGCCGTGTTCGAGCGGACCTGAAAAAAAAAGCGGAAGAACGTGTTGGTCCGAACATAAATCAAATCGGACGTTTGTCTTTAGACAGCGTGAAATGGAAATGCTTCTCTATTTAATGATATTTTTAGATTCAGGAACATTTATTCCTGAACGTCGTGGACCATGTCTTTATTGCTGATGAAGGTTTTCTCTTCTGAAGTTATAAAAAGCTTTGGAGGGTTCAAATAGATGAAAATTCATCATAGTGAGATCCAGACACTTTGTAGGATAGCGAAGGAAATCCACTTGAAGTTTTGTGTTGTTTCCACCTCGAGATCAACAGTATGCGGCCGAGCATGTTTATGTATTCATTTACAAATGCTTATATCCGACACTGTTTTCTCTCAATAACATATTTTTACCCTAATACCTAATTTTCCGGTGTTTCAACCATTTTTTTTTACATGAAAGTTAATAAAGAGGTTGTGTGCAACACTTGAATGAGCCACCTCTCTGTTTTTTTCTATTACCGAACTTCACGCTAGCATGTCATCGACTATTTCAAAGACGCCACTTCCGCGTACATGGGTTATGGGAGTGGCATTTACATTACAACCTAAATTTGATCGCCCGTCGTACTATTTCATGTTGCACAATATATGAATTGCGATTTCAGTTGCGAGTAATTAAAAGCCCGTAGCAACAGGCAGCCGCGTTTAGTTTGGTTTTCATTCAAGGCCTTTGATTTATTTAAACACACCATTTAGATAATCATAAATGTCTCGATTAACAAAACGAGTGGAGCCATGACGATGCCTTTTTGTCGCTGCTTGATTGACACCATCAGACCGTAGCGTTGGTTGCGGCCGGACTTAATGTGGTACGGAATATAACAACATGGACGGCATGTTCCCTATCTTACTCTAATCAGACCAAAAACAGAGGAGAACACACTTTTCTGGGTCCATCTCCCAGGTTGAACAGGTAGTGGAGGTGTCCGTCCACAAGTTCGACGGCCACAAAGTCTTGTCCCTTGCCCGCATTGTACAGCAGGAGTCCCGATGGTTCGAGTGTCTTGAACTGGAAGTGGAGGTGCATCGACGAGTACGCCTTGAGTTGGGGAAGGCCCACGAAGGAGAGTCGCGACCGAAAGGTCACCGGCTGGTGAGGCGCGGAAGGCTCTCCTTGAGGACCAAGCTGGGCTGTCATCTGCGCATAAGACACACCACATCGGTCTTGAAATGTGAACTAGTAGCTGCTCTAACATAGACGATTTATTACCTGCTCGAATCAAACACGTACAGAACGTAACACAGTTCAGGCCTATCGCTATAGTCGGTGACATGTTAAGATCCCAGTAGATGCTCCAACTCGGGCTCGAGGCTTTCTGCAATTTATGGTTTTAATTACTTAATTGGAAATTATTATTTCCCTCCCCTCTTTGATGAGGCAAAGTACATAGTACACTTCGAAGCCCTCCAAACAATCATAAACTTTTCTAAGTTTCGGGTTCAGGTTTATGGTGATTTTAATTTACCTGGAATTAACTGGGCAACTGGTATTGCTTCCTGTACAACAAGCGTGACTTTGAGGAAAGCGTTGTGGCTATTATCATTTGGAAATTTTTTCAATTTTTCTCAGTATAATGACATAGCGAATGCATATGGTAATGTTCTTCACTTGTGCTTATCTAACTCCCCGCTTGAGCGGACAATGCCGGCTGATAACCCACTTGTGCCAGTTGATGTCTACCATCCGGCGTTTATAACAAAATTTTCCTTATCTGACCCACCACGAGCGAAAGAAAGTTCAGTCGCTTTTTGTTATTCCCGGGGAAATTATCTTAGTTTATACTAGGGGTGTGCGAATATTGAAATTTTCGAAAACGAATCGAATACGAATAAGACAAAAAACGGGCTTCGAATATTGAATCGAATATCGAATATGTGTCTTGTAATAAAAAATTGCAAAACAAGAGGTAAAAGCAGGTTTTATTGCCTTTTTAAAATAAATCAATGCAACTGCATTTTACTGGGCTGCAGCAGGCTAAATATGCTTCTAGTAACGCACCCATTACAAATTATCGTGTAGGAAAATTAACTGCTCAACGTGTTCAGAAAGTAAGCGCTCCCTACGCGCCGTGACAACATTTCCGCCAGTAGAAAGACCCTTAAATCGGGAAACCTGCGAAATTTCACTAAAGTTCAAAAAAGTTCGACTTATGGACAGTGTCGGCCGGCTGCTACACGAATATTTCGAGTTTTGGGAAACAAATAATTTAGAAACTAGTTTATTTTATATTTTATAAAGTGGTTACCAATGTTTACACCATATAAAAGTTAAAATATGCGCTTTTAACGCTTTCATTAGTTATTAATCTCCACCAGTGATGCCAATAAACCCAAAAAATATTGCACTTTTCCTCCGTCAGGTGAGTAACTAGTTTTTTTTTTTTTAAATTTTCGCGCTTGCGCACAAAAGTAGAACTTCAGTCGAACCTTTGTCGAACATCACGTTGAAAGTTCGAAAACGTCGAACTTAGTCAAACTCGAACCTGGGCAGATTCGCAACATCCCTAGTTTTGATTGCGCGGGAGGGGCAGGAGTTGTTGTCGATGGCGATGCAATGTTCTGCTCGCACCTAGATTTTTTTTTTTTTTTTCAAACATTTATATTAGACAACACTCTCGAGATTTATTTTATATTTATATTTCACTCTCGAGGTTTATTTTATTGTATCAATTTATAGAACGCGCAATTACATCACAAAATGCTTTAAAAGCGCCACACAACAAAAGGTTTGGTGAAAAAGAAACCGAAACTTATCCTGTCTTGCTGCCATTGGACAGATAGAAACGGACCAGACCGATAGCGCACGCATCATACGCCTTTCTCAGTGAAAAAACATATCCACATGGGAATGTGTGGCAAGCAGATTATTCGTTACTTGCTCGAATATTCGTGGTTTGTGCGAATATTCGCCGTTTTTACCGAATATTCGGCTTTGGCCGAATATTCGGGAACTTCAGAATATGCAATTTTTGAATCGAATACGTTTCGAATAAGGAAAATATTCTATTCGTATTCGAAATTTCGAATATTCGCACACCCTAGTTTATACAGATTCCTTGAACAGTACAGCTGGTCGGAAGTCTTAACTGATGAAATCGTTGACTCAGCTACTGAAAGATTAAGTTTCATTGTTAAAAACGCACTTAATGTCTTTGTTTCGAAAAGGCTCACGTGCCCCTCCCACGATCCTAGCTGGTTTTCTATAGGTTTACAGATTTCCTCACGAAAAAAGCTGCACTATCATCGTTTATATGAAAAAAAAAACAGGACTAGAAGTTTGGTATCAGAAATTCAGTATTTATCAATGCCTGGTTAAACAACTGTATAAACAGAACAAGCGTATGCACCATAATGGGCTTGAAAGTAGTTTGTCTAAAAATCCTAAAGAATTTTGGAGATACGCGAAACAATACATTCGGGGAAAGAATTTAGACATTTGCGGTCGTGATGGTGCTGGGTACAAATCTTTACCAGCTGAAGAAGCAAATCGTTTTGCTGACTTTTTTTAGTTCTTGCTACTTGCCTCAGCAATTGAGTAATATTAATACCTTGGGTGTAGAACGTGATGACTTTTTGTCTTCTTTTACTGTCGACATTGAAGATATAATCGAAGCAATAGATCAAATGAAACCGAACTTTTCTACGGGTATTGATGGTATACCCACTTTTATTATCAAAGGTTGCTGTGCTATATTTGCCCCTGTTCTGTGTCATATTTTCAACTTATCACTTAAACAAGGACTTTTTCCTGAGCTCTGGAAGTTCGCAGTTGTTGTCCCTGTATTAAAAGGAGGTGATTCTTGTTTAGCCAGTAATTATCGTCCGGTATCATTATTATGTGGATTTGCGAAGGTTTTTGAGAAAGTAGTTCATAAGCGTGTTTATTTTTACCTGAACACGGTGATATCTGATGAACAACACGTTTTTTTAAGAGGTAGGCTGTAGAGTCCAATTTGTGTTCGTTTTTAAGTTACACCGCACCAATAGTTACTAGTAGAGATCAAGTTGACGCCCTCTACCTAGACGTGTCTAAGGCATTTGACTGCGTTAGGCATGACTTATTGTTGAGCAAGCTGGCCTCACATGGTTTCAGCCCGCATTTGTGTAGATGGTTTCATAGTTACTTGTGTGATCGTCGCAATTCTGTTCGCGTCAATGGCATCCCCTCTGAATAGTTTATTTCAATGTCTGGCGTGCCGCAGGGCTCAATTCTTGGCCCGCTTTTGTTCCTGTTGTTTGTAAATGACATTGCTTATTGTGTTAGCAATGCTAACAACCTTCTGTTTGCTGACGATGTTAAGTTAATTTCCAAGTGTGAAGTCACTATTCGACTGCTCTCTTCTCCAGGCTAATCTAAGTCGCGTTTCGAGATGGTGTTTAGAAAACAGCTTGTTATACCCTTGTTACACGGGCACACTTAACTGCAGTTACGCTAAGCCACAGTTAGCGCACAATATTTGCCGACAACATTCTGCGGCTATGCGGTCAAAGCTATGGGCGAACGTCCGCTTGAGCATCTTGATCATCCATCGAAGCAGTGCACGCGCGCTCTTCACTTCATATGGAATAGCTGTCCGAGTGTATAGTGCGGTATCTGTGGTGCCGCGTAACAGCAGTTAAGCTGAGTTAACCGCGGTTAAGTGTGCCCGTGTAACAGGGGTATTACTGTGGCTTAGCGTAACTGCAGTTAAGTGCGCCCATGTAACAAGGGTATAAATGCAGCGTTGAGGACGTTAGAAATGATTTCAAGAATTTGTCGTCAATTTTCAGCACCCTGTTGCTTGCTACTCTTATTTAAGTCTCTAGTTTGATCGCGACTGGAATTTGCCTCAGTCATTTGGAATTCATTGACTCTGTCGCAAGAGCTAGCTATTGAAAATGTGCAAAAACGAATCGTAAGAATTTTATATGACCGCTACATTGGAAGGAGATGTTTTTATCACTACGAAACATTGCTTCGTAAATTTTCCCTGCATAAATTGGCCTTGAGAAGGCAATACAGAGATTTTTTATTCCTTCACAAAGCTGTTCATGGCAAGGTAAATTCAGCGGCTTTATTACAAACTATTGAGTTTCATGTTCCGTCTCGCCCGAGCCGAAACATTTCAACTTTTTACCTATCTTGCTTGTCCGCTGTAATCTCACTGTCAAGGATACAGGGGTATTACGATTAAAAAAAAAATTAACCTAGACATATTTTTATTCACTCAGGAGTTTATGTTCAATCTGCGTGACTGGATGTCTGTGAACTAATCAATTTTTGCATTAATGATAATGTTGCGTGACTTTTATTGATTTACTTTCTTGTTTCCTCTATTTTTAAGTTTTACTCCATGTATGTCTAGTGCACCACACTGTAAACCGAGAGGTTGTTTGTGGGCACAAGAAAAATAAAACAATTTATTATTATTATTATTATTATTATTATTATTATTATTATTATTATTATTATTATTATTAGTATTATTATTATTATTATAACACTTTGCTGCACACGCAGCCAGATCTGGACGGAAGGCAACGAGAGTGTTCTGGAGGCGGAGAATCTGCGAAGTTTTTAGCTTGTAACTAACCGTAGATGATCAGTTCTAAAGTAAACAAATTGTGCCGAAATCAATGCTGTCACTACGCTCATCCTCAACTAAACGCGTTAGCATTGAGCGCAGTGGTTTCGACTGAGCGAAGGATGCGAATTTGAACCTCGCAACGGTCCGCATCCTGTTGTGTTTGGAGAGCCAGTCTGTTCTCCCGGGCGTCGGCGGCGTCGAATGCGGCCCCCACAGCTCCTCTCGATCGCAGCTTACGGTCCGCATACCGTTGTCTTTGAAGAACCAATCTTTCCCCCTGTGTGCCGGCGGTTTCGCGCAAACGGCGACGTCGCTGCGCCTCGGTTTTACGTTGTTGCGTACGTTGTGCCACCGCCACTGCCGCTCGATCCCGTTCCGCACCCGCGGCGCGTCACTGGAAGTGTGGCAGAAGACTCTTTCCCTCTCGTAAAAGGGAAAGTGGACGTAACAAGCGAAGGAAAGGAGCGAAAAAGCATGTCGGGAACCGCGCCGCGGCCTCACAGACCCAGTCCAGTCCAGTACAAACCGGTTCAAACCACGACCGTCCAAACGAAAGGCGACTGCATGCACCAGAGAAATAAATGCTACCGCATTTAAAAGTCAAGAGAACTTGCCTCCTTTACGAGAAATCGTTCATCACGGTGCTTTTAACGTTGATATTTCAACCCTACGATTCAAAAATTGTTTAGGTTTCACGGCGACATGCGCAATCGACCAGTTAACTGTCAACATCCGAGAAAATGTGGCCAACGTTCTGGTAGAAAGAAGACAATCCCACTTGATGTTTCAAATCCTAAACGCTGTCCCACAATGTTTTTGCTGTAGTCCGTTGATTCAACCGTTAAAACAGTAGTTTGCGGTAGAGGCCATAGCGGAAAACTGAATAACGAGCCTGCCACGTCGTCCTGGATTACGTAGCATCGACAAAACATAATGTTTGTCTTAACAATAAGTTTTCAATCGCACAATTCAGGCGCGTTCAGCCACATGATGATGTGGTAAAGTTCCTCGTGTCATCTAACGAAATTGCCGTTGGAAAAATTAGCCTTTTTGCGTAACGGCGACCGGAGAGTGTACTCGCCTGCAGGTTGGGGATGTGTCCTTGCCTGGCCATCTCGAAGAGGAACTTTCCGTTGAGCTGCAGCTGCTGCATCTGCCCCACGAAGCCCGGCAGGTCTCTTGCCGGAAAATGGGGACCTTCGCGGGTGACAGCACCCACGTGCAGAGTTCGGACCTCCAGCATCAGGTGCTGACCTCTCAGCTCTGGGAAAAATGGATCACTGTGTTGAAACTTGCAACAGGTGGCTTTTGTCAAGGTGCGTTTTTGATGCAGTCAGGGTGCAAAGCCACTAAACGAGTTGCGTTTCAGAGTGACAACGCTTCAGACATTTTGGTGTTTACAGTTATCGTTGCCGGTTATCGGAAGCTTTATCTGAAATCGTGGAAAACGCTTCTCCGACCTCCAGAAATGTATAAACAGTCCGCGACAGAGAAAAACCACATGGCTTGAGCTTGCCGACACCGTGTCCAGAGCTCAGGGAGGCCCTTTTCAAAAGTCCGCGCCAACGCCTGTCCACCATTGCTTGATCACGTGGTCTGAGCATGTATTGGACACGAACTCTGCGTCAGCGTTCGGTGAGGACTCGGATCCAATCACGCGCTTCGTGAGCAATGGAAGGATGGATGTTAATGGCTATACCCTTTGTAACGGGTGGTAGCTTGCGCCACCTAGCCTAAGCAATGGTGACCGCCAATGCTTCTTGATGGACTTTTGAAAAGTGTCTATTACGACGCTGTGTACTAGGCACAGAAATGGCGGCGCCCATGATACAATTGGGGAATGGAGGGCCGGTACTATAAGAATAGGTTGTCTAGTGGGTCTATTAGAGTGGGTCAAGCCATGTACTCCCACTGGTCAGCACAAGTGGCGGTTGCGCATTGGAGAGTACTCGGTTAATCTTTTTGTTGCACATAGCTTACCAACATATGGCTCTTGTACAGACTGCGTTCAAGGCCACAAAATAACAGGGACTTCTGCTTCATAGAAAACTTCCCGTGTACACTTTACAAACGAACATGAGTGTTTTAACGCATCTTAAAAGGGCACTAAAGTGCTTTTTGAGATCCTCGTTTTATGTTCATAACTCAATCGACGAGCTCAAATCATCCTAAAAGCCCCGAAATTACATTCATGCGCGGCCAATTTGCATATTAAAAAAAGCGATAAAAGTTCCCGACACTTACCGTCGGCGCAGAACGACAAGTGGCGCTACCGAATCTTGCTAAATATGGCCGAACGACGGACGGTGCCTCTCAGCCACTCAGAACGACAGATGGCGCTACCGAAACTTGCTGAATAGGTTCAAGCGACTGCGCCTGTCAGCCACTCTCGAGTGGCTGACAGGCGCCGTCAGTCGTTCGACCGTATCCAGGAAGGTTGGGTAGCGCCATCTGTCTGTCTGCGCCGACAGTAAGTGTCGGGAACTTTGATCGTTTTTTAATACGCAAATCGGCCGCGCATGAATGGAATTTCGGGTGTTTTATGATGATTAGAGCTCGCAGATTGAGTTACCCCAATAAAACGAGGATCTCATAAAACACTTTATTGCCCCTTTGAATGCAGATACCAGTGAAAAATTGCAGCTCAAATTGTCGAGAGTTGCCCAGACTTTAAATTTCATAAAGTGAACATTATAGAAATAAAGATATAGATAGAAAGAAAGAAAAAAGTGAAATAAAAGAGAGAGAGAATAATGATGTATTAGTTTGGTGACATCCTTGGTGACATCCTGCGTTCCCGAAACTGATGCGGTCAAGTGTCGGAGAGCCAACCACAAACGCACGGTGAATCAATGGTTCGCATTTATGGGATACCGTGCCATTGGACGGTCTACCACAGGCCTACTATAAGGGCGGCCTATGGTACCATAGGTGCGACTATCCGAGACCGTTCCCATTGGATGACCATACCTTGCGGCCACTTACCTCCGGCAGTGGTGTCCTGGTCCACCTTCAGCTCGACTCGGTGTCCTCTTCGGTCAAGCTGCATGCTGTGCCATCGATCATCGTCAAGTCCCTGACCCACGTAGAAGATCTACGTCATAAAAATAAAACGCATTAGCAAAAAAAAACAAAAACAACATCAACAAAAAACAACGACAAGCAGGATCGAATTAGGAAAACAAACAAAGTAACATGCAAGGCAAGAATTAGATTGGCAGGAAACTACTTCCGAGCTAGTGGGGCCTCACTATGTAGGTAGCTATTGTATAGTAGCTATTAGTTTTGGGTTCCAAAGTCCCAAGTAGGCACGATTATTTATTTATCCGCAGTTGTTTATACACCATCAAGGGAATCTTTGATGATCATAGAGCTGGTAAAGGCCAGATGATCTATATCATTAGCGTGATCTAAACGAAAGGCAGGAATTGTGAGCTCTTCGTTTAGGAAGTTGCTTTAAGAAAGTGGTTTCCAGAAAGTTGCTCTGTGAGGCCTTGACTTTACCTTCGTTGCCTTTAACATTCTCTAGGCTAAAGTAAAATTGAGTTAAGTTTTGTTTTTCCCCAACATTGTGGTAAGACAAAATTCGTAGCCATTTTGTAATAGTAGTTTTGGATGTTATTAAGCGTACTTAGCTTCCGACGTCTCTCACAAAAGCCCGTGCGCTTTCTCTTTTTTTTTCTTCTTAATCGTTACAAGACACAAGCATTCACGTGCGATGTTCTTAGTGGCCGAGCACCTTGTTCCCGTCTCCCAGGTTGTAGGAGACCTTGAGCCTGGCGGACTCGAGGGAGAGGACAAGCGCCGTGTGCGGGGCCTGTGGCCTGGCCTCGGCGGCGGTGGCCAGGAGCAGCCCGTTGGGTCGCGGGGACTGGAAGCGCAGTCTCAAGTGCTCTGCCTCGGAGCGAGACGAATGGCCCAGCTGAATCCTGGCGAACTGTTCGCCGTTGAAGCGCAGGGTGGTGGCCTCTGAAAGTCCAGGTCGTATAGGTTTTATGAACGTTTAAACGAAAACTGAAGCGGTTCTGTACTTAAGAAAAAACACTTAAATCGTTTGACCTCCAGGGTCAAGAATATCGAGATTCGTTTTCGATTTCGTGCGTGAAAGCTGCAAAAAAAAAAAAAACTAAATTTCAAAGTACCACTGAAGCTCCTCCTTCCCGGAGCGTGGAGAGCTACGCATGCGCACTCTTGCTATTTTTAAAAAGGACAAAAAAAGACGTCACGACTGATGTCAGTACGGCAAGCATGGCGCCCCGCGACTGGTGCCCCATGCGTGCAAGCGCGTGCGGCGTGCGCGTGAAGATAGCTTTGGCATGCTTAAAATTGCACGGGCTTTCCTGCACTAGCAGAGACATGGCGGCGCCCAGTCGCATTACTTGCAATCGCCTATTGGAAGAAATTCTGTCATATTTTTATCTGCGAATTTGAATGTCACGTTTGTGACATTCACACGAAAAACGACCAGTCGTTACGACGTACTAAAATATTTCGGCCGCCAAGCGCGTTTTTTTTTATGACGCAGATATTGTACTTGGGTCAGAGACTTGACGACGATCGATGGCACAGCATGCAGCCATAGCTGTGTGCGGAACTGATGTGCGCTTAGAGACGGCGAGCTTCCACAGTTCTTTTGCAGCGTGCATTCCGCATCATCAAGATTGCCTGTCTTAGCAGCTTAATATTGTGAGCTCGTTCTGAGCATGCGCTCGAAACAGAGCCCTCAAATATGGCGTCCAGTGATTACCCCTTATATTTGGCAAGTTTGCAATTGTACGCGCTGCCCACAGGAGCGACACGCGCTTGGCGGCCAAAAGATCCTAGTATGTCGTAACGACCAGTGGTCGTAAGTTTTTCGTGTTTTCTCACGTTTAGTTGTGCATTTTCGAGGAAAACGAAGGTGATGCTCAGATTCACAGGAAAAAAAAAAAAGACATAATTCACCTCAAACTTTTTTTTTTTTTTAAGCTCTTCAGCTTCCCTTTAAACACCGGGACGTTAGGCCTTGAAATATGACGTCTTGTATTCAGCGATAGCGAGGCCAATTGCTAGTGCATTGCGACTATACTTCGTCTCACTTTACGGTTGACCTTAGGCGTTTCACCTCGTGACTGACATTGCGTCCAGCGCATGAGCTCTAGGCTTATTTCCGACGGATTGAGCGCCTCGCACCCACCGCATTTTCTGCGCTTAAAGGGATACTACAACAAAATTTCGCCGCTTATTTATTGGTCTATCGATGGAGCATTATCACATCAGACACACCAATCTTTTGTTGCAAACGACACGAAAAGGAATTTTAGAACGAATTAAACGATTAGCAAAGAGCACCTGGTGGATGTCGTAAACGCCTCGTTTGTAATGCCTGTCTAGGAACCTTGACAGGTAGTGACGGTAACTTTCTCTCCTCCGGCCACGACGAGAGAAGAGCTGAAGGAGGAACTCCCCTCTCCCGAGACTTTCTTTTATGCGTCCCAGAAGTCAAAATTGTCCCTCTACAAGATTATAGAAGCTTAACCCGTCGAGTCAAAATTCGTACAAAGACAGCTTTGGGGTTACTCGCGGTGGCCCGATCCCTGGTGTACTTCGGCTGCTTTCTGCGGATGCTACGAGCCATCGGGGCCTATCCGAGGCCGTGTGAATGTCACGTGACCTTGCAGATAGGGCACAGCGACGCGCGGAAAGCGTATCACGGGCTACGTCCCCAGAGTGGGATTGGCTGGGATAGCTCGCAGCGTCCGCTGCGTCCGGACGTAAGGCCCCGAGACAAACTACGTCACGATCGAGGCGGGTGTGACGTGCTCTCCGCTGGCTGCTCTCCGAGTGTTTGCCAGAGTGGGCCGTTTATAACAAAAAATATAGCCATCAGGCTCAAAATACAAACGTGCGATGGTCATTTACGGATATTGTGGATCATATTCAGCCTATTTGTGAACACGACGGGTATATTTCAAATTTCGTTGAAGTATCTCTTTAAAGTAAGCGCAAACAGCAGTTACACTTTTCTTCTCTGCACCCGTGGCGGTCGAACCTTGTGACGTCAGAAATGCACCGGCACTGGAGAAACTTGTTTCCGTAAACCAAGACTCACCCTTGGCGCACACGGGCCCCGTGAATCCCGTGTGTCCGCAGTCGCAGAGGAAGCGGTTCCATCCCTCGGAGCACTTGCCCCCATGTAGGCACGGGGTCGAGGGACACTGGGGCCCGGCCCGGTGGCACGAGGGACGCACCGCCCCGGAGTCCTGGCGCTGGGCGTACGAGGCGAGGTCCACGGCCTTGCCGTTGACCACCAGGTCGCGCAGGCAGCCCACGAAGCCCAGCCGGAGGGCCCCGGACCACAGCTCGCCCGGAAGCGTGGACGAGGCGTCTTCGCGCGCCGTCGTGCCCACGCCGCCCACGAACAGAGGTCCTTCCAGGTCCAGCTGGTTCGAGTTGCCTGCACCGACCCAGTAAGTTTCTTTTAGTGCACTGTGAAGGGAAACTCTGACGATCTTATACGGTGTAGATGACCAGTGAGACATTTGGGAACTAATTACGTTGTGTGTTTATTTAGACAGTTGCACGTTAGTCATTCCCAACGAGCGTCTGGTGTCTTACTAGCTGTAAGAGAGAAATTTAGCCAGTGCTGTGCTAGTGCAAGCCTGGGGTTTCTAACGCGCATCACGTGGTAGTGACACACGACCGCAGGCTGGTACGATGCTCATTTCGATCGGAACGGGCGGGGATGGGAATTAAAACCAGGATCCCCAGGTTTCCTACCATTCTAAACATAAAGGTTACACGTGGTTGCAAATATGCAAATCAGCCCTAAGACTTCCCACTAGACTCCGTTTTGTTAATACATTTCGCCACCCAACGCTAGCCTCTGTTCCGAACTGTTCTACCTATCCTGGCCTGCGCCCTATTTCCTGGTGGAGCTGCTTCGCCCGACCAGTTGACCACTAACGCCACCTACTGCCACTCCTGATTCAGCACTTTCACAATGTGCGTAAGGAAAAATGATAGATCTCCTTCTATACTCAATTTCACATCAAAGGTGCGTTCACAGTTGCAACTGTCGCGCAACAACTTCTAGTTGCAAAAGCGACCGGATTGGGGCAGTCGCTTTCGGACCGGTCGCCAAATCGCCCTTTGGCTAAACGAACCAGCGGCGCCTTGGAAGCTGCGTGTGGTGCGCCTTCCGTACGTTTACGTCCGGCACTTCTGCCGGAGATGCAACCGCCGTCCGACATTTCCGTCCAACGACTCGGTTTGCGGCAGCGGCCATGGGTGCAGAGCCACGGAGGTTTCTGCGGTGGCTCTGATAAACGCTATAAAAGGGTACCGATTTATTTATACAAGCAGCAACCCTATTTGAACGAATTCCCGAAAAAGAACTCGGTTTCACAGTGAACCCGTGACTTTTGGCTCGACAGGTATGTACCGCACCGCGGAAACTCGAGTGAGGACACGCCAATGTAGCAAATTGCGCATGAATTGTATAGGGTTCCGAAGGACCAATGGCCAATATCACGAGTCTTTCCGTTGTGGCGAAAACGACGCACGTGTGGCTGTGCGACAGCGAAAAGCGGGAAAGCAACGAAACAGATCCCGAGCTGTGGCAGAAACTGAACGGAATCGACGGGCGGCTCCCGAGAGCTTCCGAGAAGCGACTCGCTCACCGCTCGTTGTCTTTACGCGTTTGCTATTCCCGCCTAAAGAAACCACGCATAAAAAAAAAAAGCGCAGGATCATGGCGCACTTCACTCTGCGGGATCGATTTAGCCGGTGGTAGCCTAAGGCGTAAATATTTTCAAATACTTGCGCGTTATTTTCTAATATTTTAGATAAATATTTTCTCTCCCTCTCTCTCTCTCTCTCTCTCTCTCACCTGGCGTGACGTAGTCGGCCCCGGCGTCGTCCACAGAGAGCCTCCCCGACCTCCCGGAGCGCGTGACCTGCACCTGGTGCCAGTGTCCGTCGTGCAGGCGCTTGGGCGACGCCCGCACCTTCACCGGGCCGGAGCCCAGGTCGAGCAGCAGGTGCAGCTGGCCCTCGAGCAGCTCCAGAGCGAACAGGTCCCCCTGGGACCCGCTGTTGTAGAGCAGCAGGCCGTCCGGTTCCACCGTGCGCAGCCGCAGAGACACGCTGCCCGTGCGAGGGTCGTCCCAGCTGGGCAGGGCCTGAAGTTCGGACAGCCGTCTCGGAGAGTTGCGGTCACTCGCTTCTTGGACTGGCGTCTCATTGGCGGAATAGCCGAAAGGTGCAGTGCGGGCGTGTACACTGATCTCCGATAGCAGACGATGATTTTTTGAGTCAAATGCGGCGTGGGCTGCTTCGGTGTAGTGCACGATGTTGTTATTTTGACTAGTAAAACACACAAAATACAGACAGAAACTAAAAAAAATCATATATTTTCGGGCTATTTCGGTAATATGTCAATTAGCTTCCGCCACTTCTCTGCTGTTGCGTCACCCCGACGTCTCTCATTTGCAGGCAGCCGCCGCGAATAGCGAATTCACGTTTTTAATTTTTTCACTCTTTGGGTCTTTACTCAAGTAAGTTAATTTTTCTTATTTGTACGAGGGGCGTTCATAAAGTTCTTAATATTGTCACAAAGGAATAGAGATTCAGCAATCAAACTCGAGTATAGGAGTTGAGACTTTCTGTACAAGTTCGCGTCACCAAAAGTTATCCACTTTTCCAGCAATGCACCACATGCCGGAGGCCATTGTTATAGAACTCCTCGTTTTGGGTGTTCAGGAATCGCTCCACTTCAGAAATCACTTGGTCGCCGTCCTTGAAATGCTTTCCTCTTATTTGGCCACACTGGAAGCGTCTGCGCCATTTAACCAAAGTGTCATAAACTGGGGCATTGTCCCCAAACAACGCGCCCAGATTGGAATAAATATCCTTGGCATTGCTTCCCTTCTAATGAAAAAAAAAACGGATCACTGCATGTGCTTGGCACCGACGGGCGGTGCCATTTTTGTTTCGACTCCCTAGCGACGTTCCGAGTTATTATAGCATGCGATGTTTATACTGTGCGGAAACTAGAGGGACGCGCGCTCATTTTGATGCCTGTTTTGTTCCGTTTTTTTTCTCAGTTTTTTGTGCCAATATTACGAACTTTATGAACGCCCCTCGTATACACGAAATGCCCCATCTTCTGCCCCTACGTACGAAATCTTAGCTTTATGTGCTAACAAACCAATTTATGCTGTACCTTCAAATGGCCAATGATCCATTTCACTCACCCGGTAGAAACGGAGCTGTAGTGCTTCTTTCTCTCCGTGGCGCCAAAAAAAATTCGCAATATATATATAAATATATATATATATATATAAATAAATAAAACCTTGAGGGAGCTTTTTTGGGTTTGTCAATTTTAATAACTGTTATCGTCTATTCAGATCAAAAAGTGTACGCCTTAACGATAACCGAAGACGTGTCCGCTCACCAGAAAAGAGTCTCTGGTGGTAAAGGTGACCGGGTCGGCAGCGTCCACCTCCTGGCAGACGAAGTGAATGTTGCCCTTGGCTTGAACCAACCGGTTGCCGGACCTTGACAGGTCGATCAGGTCCAGCTGTAGGCTGTCCGCCACCAGTTCAACCTGGGTGTTTGATGGTGTTGGGATCGTTTATATGTTTCTTAACACTCACACCTATCAAAAAGGGCCGGCAGGCTGATTAGCTATTATTGTTTGATGTCCTGATGGATTGATAATGCGATTCTTTGATAGCGTGGTGGTTTAATGGCCTGGTGGTCTATTTTTTTTTGGGACATCTTATGGTGTGTGGTTTAAACGTGTAATGCTTTGATGGCCTGTTGGTCTAGTATTTTGGGACATCTCATGGTCTGATGGTTAAAAAGCATAAGGAGTCGATGACCTGATGGTCTGCTATATTTTGGGACATCTGATTGCCTAATTATTTAAATGTTTAATAGTTGGATGACCTCATGATCTGTAGTATTTTGAGTCATATGATGGTACGATGGATTAATGGTTTGAATGTGCGATGGTTTGATGAATTGACGGTTTGTTGTATTTTGGGACAGCTGATGGTTTGATGATCTGATGGTTTAGATGTGTGATGCTTTGATGGCCGGATGGTCTGCCGTATTTTTGAACATCTGATTGTCTGATGATTTGAAAGTCTAATCGATTGATGGGCTGGAAGCCGCATACTTCTTTACAAGTAAGTGCATTTACGCTCCAACATCAGCTGGGGTTTCTTAACATGCTCAGGAGGAAGTAATGTTGTTTATAAAACGAGGCGTGTGGGCGTGTCCGTTCAACAGTCAATGCTATCGCTTTTATTTAAAAAAAACGAGATTTGGTTTATAAATCCGCACTTTGTAAATGATTGCACGTAGAGACACACCGGTCCACCTTTCGGAGCAGCAGCAGCAGAAGCAGCACCAACCTCAACACCACTATCATTATCATCATCATCAACAGCATAATCACCATTATTATCACGTTCGCCCGTGCTCAAGTGGCAAATACTACAAGTACATTCGAAATGTCGCGGATAGGAAATCGCAGAGAAGAGATGTAAAACTGACCTTTCGCAAGCAGCCCACGAAGTTGTTACGCTTGGGTCCGGCCAAGATGGCGTCCGTGCCGCCCACGTAGAGGGCGCTGCTCGCCAGGAAGGAGAAACTGCCCGCCGTCGAACCCCGCTCTGTGTACACCCCGTCTGCCGTGATAGAGAGCTGGGAAAAGGAAACGACGTGCTCAAAAAACATCAGTGGATGCATGAATTGCATAGCAGAATGGCAGAGGATAGTGTGCCTAGATTTGAGACTGTTTCCAACTTTCCACGCTGCTCGATTTGGGTCACGTGGTTTATGAACCGTGTTTGAAATAGATGGTGCGGGGAGAAGACGATAGCGTCGATTGTCTGCAAGAGTCTCTAAGCTTTGTTCAGACCCTCCGTCAGCAAACTACATGAAACGCGGCAAAGTGCGCACGCGCGTGAACGACCGACGGGCACTGGAGGTGCCCGCCAATAAAATGCACAGCAAATTTAGCGGAAACGTTTTCCCCCTAGGTTTGGCGCAATAATACACTTACAGCTATATTCAGTGTTGTATGACACCATGACGTAACGTGAGACCATGCCGTCACGTGACGCTGTGATGTCACGTGAAACCATAACGTCACTGTTCACGTAAGGGTGTCACGTGACGCTTCCCCCTAAATTTAGCGAAGAAATGCTTCCCGCCATATTTGGCGGGAAGCATTTTTGCGTGTTGCAAACTCAATGGTTTTATTTTTATTTTATTTAGAGAATACAACAGATCATTGAAGATCCAGGTTGGAGTGGAATACAATAAGCAGCTTAGGAAAAAAAAGGAAAAAATAGAAAAAAAATAGAAAACACGACGACCAGGCGAGTCAGAGCAAAACAAAATCCAGTACTCAGGCATGAGTCGAAGAAGGCACCAAGAACATAAAGTAAAACATAAAATAAACTTAAAACAAACTTAACACGGCCGCAATAACCAAGCTAACAAGCACCAAAAAGAAAACAGCATTACCAGAGTAATTAATTACAAACAATAGCGCGAGGCAGCGGAACAGTTACACAATAATACATACAATCACCTTTAGAGTAACATTGGTATTTAAGTTTATTTTGTTTTTACAAAAATCTAAACAATTACACACGTTACTCACATAGGCACTGAACACGTTCAGAGAAGTTGGTGTCAATGAAGAGGTCCAAAGGCAAGGCGTTCCAATCGTTAATGGTGCGAGGGAAAAAACTGTATTTAAACATGTTAGTACGAGCAAAGATGGGAGTTAAGGAGAACTGGTGTCTATGCCGTGTTAATCTAGATGAAAGAGGAGATATGTAATGTGAGTGATTTAAGCGCAGTTGTCTTTGATGAAGAGAGAACAGAAATTTTAGTCTAGCAATTTTTCGCCTTACCTGTAAAGTCTGTATTCCGTTAGCCAGCATTAACTGTGAAGGGGAGTCCAGCCTACTGAATTTGCCATAGATAAAGCGAACAGCACGTCGCTGTACCGTTTCCAACTTATTAATATCTTTCTGGGTAAACGGATCCCAAACTATACAAGCATACTCTAACTTAGATCTGACTAGTGAGTTGTAAGCCTGAAGCTTCACGAGGGTCGGAGCTTTCCTCAATTTTCGTTTTATAAATCCCAACTTCCGGGACGCTGAAGAACAAACATTTGTAATATGTGAGGACCAAGTAAGTGTGTCAGAAATAGTCACCCCAAGGTATTTACACTCGTGTTTAAGAGAAACTGGAGTGTCCTCGATCTTGTACACATACTCAAAAGGTTGTTTTTTCTTAGTAACGCGTAAAAGTACAGTTTTTGAAGAATTTAATTCCATTTTCCACTCATCGCACCACGATATAATAGACTTAAGACTGTGGTCCAATAGCAATTGATCGGAACTGGAAGTTATTTCCTTAAAAATGATGCAATCGTCAGCGAAAAGGCGTACACTGACACTTGGGTCAATGACAGATACAAGATCATTTATGTAGATTAAAAATAAAATTGGACCTAAGACACTCCCCTGGGGTACACCGGACGTAACAGGTAGTCTTGGAGAAGTGCTATCTCCAATTCTGACTGATTGAGTGCGGCGGGATAAGTAGGCGGCAATCCAGTTAACAAGTCCATGGGGCAGACCAAGTTTTTCCAGTTTAAAAAGTAGTTGACAATGAGGAACTTTATCGAATGCCTTACTGAAGTCAATGAACAGTACGTCTACCTGACTACCCCTGTCAAGAACTTGTGCAAAATCATGGATGGTTGAAGCGAGCTGAGTTGTAGTCGACAACCCTTTACGGAAACCATGTTGAAACGAGGTTAATACATTTCTGTTATCTAGGAAATTATTAAGCTCGCTGCAGATAATGTGCTCCATCATTTTGCACGAGGAAGAAATTAAAGAAATGGGGCGGTAGTTCTCAGCTGCCAAGCGATCCCCTTTCTTGTGCACAGGAACTACAATAGCAGTACGCCAATCGTCTGGCAGAGACCCAGAGCTGAAAGACAGTCGAAATATTTTAAAAAGAAAATGAGCTAGGGTTTCAGCATAACGACGTAGAAATGCGTTGGGAATCTGATCTGGACCAGCACTTGCCTTGGTTTTCAATGAAAGCAGCAAAGATACTATGCCGTGATATGATATGAACTCAGAGTGAAAGATTGGAATGGCAGTAGGCACATAGGTAAGGGCATGTGCGTCACAAAACACAGACTGAAAGTACTCGTTGAAGTGACGTGAAATCGACCCAGGGTCAGTAATGACAGCATCATTTGCTTTTATTTGTTCAACGGGTTTGTTTCGTTCAGTTAAATAAAGCCAGAACTTTTGAGGCTCTTGTTTAAGAAATTTAAGTAGTGTACAAGAAAAATAATTGTTCCGAGCTTCAGATATTTGATTATTGAGCTCCAACTGCAAGCTCTTGATGTCACAATTACTTGATTTTGATTTCTTAGCACGTTTCAATTTACGTTTCATGTGTATGATGTCCCTATTGACCGATGGATTTTCACGATTTTTACGCTTGTGTTTTGTGGGAACGTAATTGTCAAGACAATAGTTACATATGTACTTAAATTTATGCCAAAGTGCTTCAACACTGTTGTCGGAAAAGCTATCAAGAAATAGGTCGAGGCAGTCAAGTATACTAGTATCGTCAGCACAGGAATAGTCTTTGTAAGCTGAAAGGGATATGTTTTTCGTAGGCGACAATCGCTCAAGAGAACACAATAGTAGGACTGAAAGATGATCGGATATGCCTTGCTCAACAGAAATAGAGCAATCATTAATCGAGTTATTCACAAAGATCAAATCAAGGATGGAGCGACTCGAGCCACACACTCTTGTGGGATCCTGAACTAGTTGAGTCAAATCAAAAGTGAACATTATATCAAAAATGATATCAAACGCAGGCGAGGAACTGCTCATGTTCACCCAGTCAACGCATGGTACATTGAAGTCCCCAGCTAGGATTATCTTATTATTACTGAATTTACACATGTGATCAAATAACTTATTCAGATAGTGAGGAGGAGTAGAGGGTGGTCGGTAGACAGCTACAAGGATTACAGTATTGCCGAAGCACTTAAGGCGCAATAATATACTTTCGTGATCCTCAATTTGATCTTCTAAAATGGCTTCGATGCCGGGCTTCAGTAAAACAGCCAGCCCGCCACCCCTACTACCACGGTCCCGGCGGAACACGGTGTACTGTCTCGGAAATACCTCCCCGTCAGTAACATAATCGGAAAGCCATGTTTCAGTGATGACACAAACATGCGGGTCATGTTTCAGCAGAAGTGATTCAAGAGCGAACGATTTATTGCAGACACTTTGCGCGTTCAAATTCAAAAGTCGAAATTGTTTTCTAGTCCTCAGTCAGTCGGAATGGTTAGTATCTCTCAGTCTAGGAATTTTAACGCGTGCATTCTTATCATCGTCCCATATAAATACCTCGTCATTCACGTGAAGCTTATCGTTCTGCAGATAAACACGTGCACCGTTCGCTTTTTCACGCCGGGCACTTTCCCAGAGCATTTTTCGCTTCGTCAGTGTAGGCTGCGAGTAATCATTGTTTATAAACACGTTTGACCCTTTGAGCTTTTTAGAGTTTCGAAGAACTTCTGTCTTCTCGTTGTAATCTTGGAAATACAAAATGACTGGGCGTTTTGAACTACGTTTTCCAAGTCTGTGAATACGTGCTACTGACGAGCACGAGACACCTAGCTTGTTCGTAAACAGGTCAACTAGAACTTTGATTCTTAGCTGTTCATCAGATTCATTTGGCGTTTCGGGAATGCCATGGATTACCAAGTTTGAACGGCGACTCCTATCTTCAAGTTCGGCAATTTTGGCATTTTGTTTGCTGATAGTCTGCCCAAGGACGGCGACAGTGTTTTGAAGAGAATCAATCTGCATTACTTTGGCTTTCATCTCTGTCAGAACATTCTCGATTTGATTACACTTAGCCGCAAGTTCTTCTAGCTTTTTGTCGCTATTCTCATGTCGAGTTTTTAGCTCAAAAATCTCGTTCTTGATCGCAGTTTGGCCTTCCATGATGGCTTTGAACATATCATCAGTAAAAGGCCCGGGGTTTGATTCAACGTCCCCGCACAAAAGCAGCTTACACAGTAAAAAAACACAATCTCGAGCAATAAGACATAAAGTCCGTGGGCACGGCACAACTACAATAGAAACGTCACTGCTTCTAAAAGACTTTAAGGGGCAACTAACCTGTAGGAAGAGCCAGCGAAATTTAGGCGACATGCTCCCTCGAGAATCGCCGTGCCCACTGAAGGTGAAACGCTGCAGCGGCTCCTTTTCACGTGGACCAGGTAGTGACGTAGGTGAGCAGACAGAAGTTGATTCCAGCGCCGTAGTGACAGTGAAAGTCGGTGATGGGTGAAGATAGCAGGGGGGTGGGCCGCTGATTCCGTCAGCTCTAGTTGATAGCCACGCGCCGTACATGGGGCCTTCCGTGTAGATGGATCCGGTGAAGCATGCCAGCGCCTGTAGGAAGAGCCAGCGAAATTTAGGCGACATGCTCCCTCGAGAATCGCCGTGCCCACTGAAGGTGAAACGCTGCAGCGGCTCCTTTTCACGTGGACCAGGTAGTGACGTAGGTGAGCAGACTGAAGTTGATTCCAGCGCCGTAGTGACAGTGAAAGTCGGTGATGGGTGAAGATAGCAGGGGGGTGGGCCGCTGATTCCGTCAGCTCTAGTTGATAGCCACGCGCCGTACATGGGGCCTTCCGTGTAGATGGATCCGGTGAAGCATGCCAGCGCCTGTAGGAAGAGCCAGCGAAATTTAGGCGACATGCTCCCTCGAGAATCGCCGTGCCCACTCGCACGGTGCGAGCGTATGATGCGCCATAAAACACCACAGCTACCACTTCCACTATTTGCAAGGTACAACAGCACACCTATATTTTTTTTATTTCGCAATCTTATATATTATTTTTTTTTGTTTTTTTTTACATAGTTTTACTTAACCCGGGACTGACAGTTTCCTCTATTTTTAGAAAAGACAAGAAAATTCCTGCATTTCATTTCATTCTCTAAGGCATATCAAGGCGTTGGAGGACGTACATATCATCGCTTTCCTCAGGTACCCATGGGAAGCGATGAAGTTTACGTGCACGACTGCAGTCTATACACTCACGTGGTAGAAGCTGGTGGTCTGGCTCATCTGTCGCACCTTGCGGTGCACCACCACCCTGTGCCACTGGTTGTCGTCGAAGCGGACCCTGGCGGGGCGCACCGTCTTCTCCAGGACTCCGGCTCCGAGGCTGACCGAGAGCAGGAGGCCTCCGTCCTTGAGCGAGAGCTGCATGTAGTCGGCCCCGTCTCCGCTGTGCCACAGCAGGGCGCTCGGCTGACGGGTCTTGAAGAGTAGCGAGACCTGGTCCGCGCCGCTCACGATGGCAGCGCGGCCGGCCTCCAGGGAGAGGAACTCGTGGCCCCGGAACGTGGCTTCCGACGGTTGTCGCTCTGCGCCGCAGTTGGGAGTCGGGACGGAAGGAAGTTTCAAATCAAGGATGAATTGCCACCTGGTATTGCGGTAACGTTAACAAATGCAGTTATGAATTACGTCTTGATACGTTTTAGAAAAGAGCCTTCTGGAAGCGTCAGAGGCAACCTGCGTTTCACTAACAGCTTGTGAGATTCTTTTAGTCTAAGGTGCTTCTTATCTTCTTGGGTTTCTTCTCTCTTTTAAAGGCCGACGTACTGCCCCGGTTTTCTGCAGGGAAGATATTCCCCTTATCGCTTTCCTCTCCTAAACTGCGAGGGGGTGGGGGGCGTGTTGGGGCAGGGTATAAAGTGGAGAGGATGTAGGAAAGGAGAAGACGGGCAAAAGAGAAAAGCGTGAAGTGTAGGTCGGCCTTTAAACTAAGGAAATTCTTAGCTTTTAGCTTCTACGCTAAGAAGGTTCTTAGCACCTAGCTTAGCCTCTAGCTTAGCTTCTAGTTTGGCTTCTAGCTTCTAAGTCAAGAAACTTCTTAGATCCTAGCTTAGCTTCTGGCTTGTAAGATAAGAAGCTTTCTATCCTCGAACTTCTAAGCTAAGAAGCCAAAAATCTAAAAATAAACTGATTAGCTTCTAAGGACCTTAAGGCCCGTTCACACTCTTGCGACGTCTTAAAACTGGGTTCCTTAAAACCTCTTACAACGAGAGGACACACTGTCGCCACCTATTGGGTAGCAGTGTAAACTTGGCGGTCCGGCATATTTTCTATTTCTCTCGCGCATTATCCTATCTTTCTTGGCTCGATAAACTTTTGTCAACGTTATAAAGGAGCCTTTCTTATAGGTATTACGCACATTCTACCTCGGAAATCCCGCAAAACCTTCCCTCTTGTGAAATGCGGTTCCAGGGTCACCGCATAGATGGCGCCAGCGTGCCAGTGTGTTCTCTCGTCCTAAGAAATTTTAAGAGGTTTTAACAAGTCTCGTCTCTCTCGGTCGTACTTGGTTGCAAGAGTGTGAACGGTCCTTTAGCTTCTACAAGAAAGTTGTCTGTGAAACGCTTGCTAACGCTCTGAAGCATGCAGGAGGTTCCAGTTCAAGGACTTCCTACCGGCTTCTACCACCCTCGCGTTTTGTTTTGACATTTTGTCATGCTACGTCAGAGTTGTTCTTGGAGAGAGGAGATTGTTCGTCGAAAAACGCTGAATTAAAAACAAAAACGTATCGGTACAATACTGTTTTTAATAAACCTACGCATTGCTGATAGAAGGTTAATTTTTGCGGTAATGCAGGTGGTGGCTTAAAGTGAGCGGTGTACGTTTTTTTTTTTTGTGGTTTATACAAATGTACTGTTATGATTTCATGAACAGTCTAGGGAAAACGCCGCGGAAAATAAATCACGACACAATACGGTTTCGAAAATGACTGACTATATTTCCACTGTGATTGTAAATTTAGATTTGATATGCCGCTCTCTCCGCCCAAACGTCATCATTGCAGAGGCAACTTGAGGGTCTCCCATTGGCTGAAGCACAATTTACGTGAAATAGACAGACACCGGGAAGCCCTAGCGAACGCTAAGGCGTTCCACCATGCACCACGGATCGCTGAAATTTCGAGTTGCCCGAATCCGGTGGTCCTATAGCCTCTGAGCATTCAGCCGCTTGCCTTGATCGCAGAAGGCCCCTTCGTAGTCCAGCCCCCTGCAGTCGCATACGGGGCCGGAGTCGGTGCTGATGCAGGCGCCTCCGTGCTGGCAGGGGTCCCGTTGTTCGCATGGCTCGTCGCTGCCCAACCGCACGCCCTTGAAGCCTGCGTGGGCAACAGCGCATTCGCCATTTCTCTAAGCCGCTTTCAAAGCTTATAAAAATGTTGTGCTAGGAGTGATTCACATCAATCGAAGCCAAGGCTAAGACTACCACAGCGTCTAACAATCTGACGTTCTCGCGATGACTCTCTATAAACAATAAAGAGTTGTATAATAGGGTTCCTAACACTTTGGCTCCTTCAGCGGCTTGGTGCGTCGTACTAAGTTCTTTTCATGCTCTGGCCGACGCCCCAAGCTACTGGGGTCCCAAAGGGCGGAGAACACCTATTCAAAAACCTTCTAATGTTTACACTTTTTACCGAGTGTCTTCAGGTAAGCTCCCCCCCTGCTAGTCTGCGGAACTGTATGAGCTGAAGTGTATTGATTCTAGCGAAGGATGCCTACAGGCATGGTTAACGACCTGGAGGCAGAAGTCTTCAAGATTCCCCTGGCTCTCACCGATGGGCTCCTGCTTCTTGGGTGGCCGGCCTTCTTCGGACGCGTAGACAACGTTGCGCAGCGCGCCCCGAAGCCTCGGCTCGAAGAACACGGTGGGCAGGGAGAGCGCGGCCAGCTTGGCCCCGTACCAGGAGGGCACGCCGCCCAGGTACACGAAGCTGTTGCTCGAGTGGTTGCCCAGGGTCAGATGGCCGGGACCTTCGGAGTGCCGTCCGCTCTCCTTGAGGTCGTCCACTCGGAGGCGGGTTTCTTCCTTGTCGCGGACGATCTCGGCCTTGTGCCATGCGCCTGGAAAGGACACCGAGGAGTCGACGGTCAATTGACGAGGGAAGGGTCTTGTTTCACTACTATACAGTGTCTGGAACGAAACCTCCACTAGTGTGTTTAGTGTCTTAAAGGCCTGTAGCTCTCATGTATTGAGCAGCGTCCCTGGCGAGCAGAATTTAATGAGTTTAGGTCGAGTTTTGGTACTAGGCCATAAACCATAAAACAAAAATACAGCTGCTGGTTACCGTCGTGGAGGTTCCGACCCACGGTCAGCAGGAACGGCTGTGCCGGACTCTTCGGGGTAGTTTCGTGGCTGGAAGCGGCTGCTGCAGCTGCTGCGGCGGCGGCGGCGCCACCGTGTCCCAGGCTGAGCCTGAGTCTGAGCGCCCCTTCGACGAGTTTGAGTTCGACGAAGTCCCCGTGGCCTCCGTCGTCCGCGTAAAGCAGCAGGCCGTTGGGTTCCTGCGTCTGGAATTCGAGGCTGAGAGTGGCCGAGGGTCCCGCCTGCCAGCGACGCAGCTGGGCGTAGGACGTGGACGATCCCTCGAGGACCACCGACGACGGACCCAGCGGTCCTTCCGGAAGGCCGCCCTGCCAAGCAGACGTGAATAGTAACTTTTTTATTCTATCACATTTCGGTGCCATCTGGTGTCTCGATAAGCCGTTTCACAAGTTCAACAGACTAATCGCGGCCATGAAACTGCACTTCACTGGGCACGCGTCACTTTCGCAAGTCAATGGCTAATGAGAACTGGTCCTTCGATCACCCCCATAATTCTTTTTTGACTTGTTTCAGTTTCGAAGGTCTGAACGCAAAAACTGACCAGTAGGAAGCGGTAACCCATGAGCACGTCGATTAAAAAATGTCCACCATCAGAAAGCTTTAGAGTAAAACTGGTGCCAAGATATTGATTGAACCACACTCCAAGATAAACGTCTACGCAGCCGTTCTAATTTATGTGTCGTGTCGTACCGTCGTCTCGAACGTACGAGCTCCGCGAATGCGGCTTTAGGGTGCGTCACCACACGCTCCCAGACGCTGACAGACGCTTGTAAACGTCCGAGGATCGTCCAAGGTGGGACGCTCCTATATATCCTCCGCTTTATATAACAACTTGAACGTCTCGCTTTATCAGCCTCAGGAAGGCCTCCATTTAGTTCGGCGCAGATACCATACACCGAGATGACGGTTACAATCAAAGTTTCCAGTCTGAATCTATAAAAAAAGGGTCCATTCCCAACTTGGTTTGATTTCATTTTCGTTTAATTTAAATGCTACAGCGTTTATATAAAACTAAACGCTTTCATCGGCCCATGCTGCACGCTCATTGGCTGCGGAGTGTTAATGATGCGCTCGGGACCCGACACATAGATCAACTCAACTATTTGACGTCACGCCACTGCGGTGGCGCTCCTGTCGCGCACTGCGCATGCGCAGACGCCTTATCTCACGCGTATCTCGTTTCTGCGCAGGCGCAGAAACAAGCTCCGTCAGTTCGTTGCATCGGTTACGCTTTTGGCTATGGTCAAACGATGTGTATTAGTTTTAATGACGGCAATTTAATTTTATAGAAAAAAAAAACGGGGGGGGGGGGGGGGGACGCCCAGGCGACTGCTTGTTTCAGCTAAAAGAGTTGCGCTGTGCAGCACTGCTTTCAACGATGAGTATGACGTGCGAGCTTTATATACAATGGGAGAGCCGCCTGACGGTAAAACCATTGGTGCCGCTGAAAATTAAGCGGCGGCTGCTAATACCGTTCCTCTGACCTTAAACAATTATCGCACAGCCTCCTTGTTTCTTTTTTTTTTCCGTTACTTTTAAATTTTATTTGCTTTTGCCATTTCGTTTAGTGTTTCATTATAAACCTACAACGATGGAAACCTGTTTTATGATTAATGCAAACATAATGTAAAACAACGTACATCGAGAGCAGCCAAGCGACATTTTTTTTTCATCGCCTAATTAGAGGATACAATCAAAAATACACCGCAATATATTTGTACACAATGCATTTACAAGAAATATGAATAGGAGCATAACCAGATAATGTCCAGCAGCTGGGTTAACGTAAATTTACAAAACCTGACGTCCAGTATGCAGCCGAATTAATGCAACGCGTAAGGTTTGTACATCGCTTCGTAACTAATCCGATACGACGCCTTGCTAAGGCGTCGTAATCGGATTATGACTCACGCCCAAGCGCACCCCAAGTGACCAAGATGGCGGCGCCCTGTGGCCATACTTGGAAACGTGCATAGGCGGCTCAGCGTGGACCCGCTACAGTGATTCCGTTCTCGTTGGTATCGGTACAACCGAAGTGGCATCATGCCCGAGGCGACTCAATCGCTCGGTGCGCATGGGAAATGCGACAGAGCTATTCAAGGTCGATTTACACTCGGGGACCTATTATCGACCGAATATCCGCTTAATACTCGATGGTCGATTGTTCCGAACATGACCCAGTCGATGTCAGATGAAATTGACTTCTCCGCGCACCTCATTAGTTATACCCAAACACGTCAGACACTAAACAGTTGTGTCTTTTTTTATTTTGTTTTACGAATAGACGTTTGTCTTGTTGCAGCGTTTTTACCGAGTATCGGATTTTTTCAAGTATTAAAAACACGAGCCATTTTGCGCTATTGATTTTTACCTCATGGCGAGCTATTCTGGCGGGGGATAAATCTCCCCTTCATTTATCTTTTGTATATAGGCTTTTTTTTTGTTGCAGATCGCGACGTATGTAGCACCAAACGAGCGATCCAAAATGTTTACTTTTTATTTATTTTTTAAATCTCACATCTGAAATGATGCGAAAAAAAAAAAAAACTGCCAGACTTGTGAAATGTGTGTCTCCCTGGCACCATCTAAAATTTGATGTTAGTTCGCATCCTTTAACAGCAAACACTCACACCGACAAACACACGCACACACACACATAAAGCGTCAAAATCGTGTTCGGGCTTATTGTGTCGAGCGAGATACATAAAAAAAAATAGTTTTATTTTTAAAGTATATATGAAAATCACAACTGACAACAACGTAGCTTCTTGTTCGAACTTTTTTTTCTTTCTTCAAACTATCGTTTGTGTAAACACACAGCAAATAGGTTAAGTGAAGGGGCATGGGTCCGACGGTGTTGATACTGACATGACTCTTCTAGCGTATGACTAATGCCTTTGCCACACGGTACAACTTAAAGGTGCCCTGAGGAGGTTTCTGAGAACGCTTAAATATGGCGATAACTCACTCTGCGGGCTCTAGGCATCCTAGAAATTCATAAATCATAACGACGCGTGGCCGATTTCACTATAAAACAAACAATCAAAGATCGAAATTATCTTTGGCGATGGGAGGGGCATTGTGCGGCAGCCAGGACGGCATGTGACTAATGAAAACTCAACATTTCGCTTAGATTGCAAACGCTCTTATTACAAAATGTGTATGCTTTTGTAGATGATAAAAGCAAGTAAGAGTAGTCGAAAAATGTTAATTTGTCGCGGAGAAGGAAGATAATACAGCACTATTCGTCTAAAAACAACGAACTATGTTTTTTTTTTCCCGCTGGAGTGATGTGTCCGGTCGTCAGCTCTCGAGTGCTCGAGCGCTCGCTCGCTAAGTTGAATCGTAATCCGGGCTGTATGGGCAACGAGCCGCGCGCATTCGAGATATTACTTTGCGGTTCCAGCGGTTGGAGGCGCGAGGATCCTTCGCTTTCTATTAGCTGAGAGTGGTCCCGGTTTCAGAACATGGTCCTCCCATCGCCGCAGATGAAATCGGTGTGTTGCAATATTTTATAGATTTTTTTTTTTAAATATAGAAAGGAACACAGCCATTCGGTGAGCGGCGAATCGGCTCGCAACCATGACTACGAGCGTCGCGCGTGCAGACCCGCACTGCGCCAGGTCTGATGCGCGCTGATTGGCCCATCAGGCAATGTCAGTCCATGGAACTGTAATTCAATTTAACCATGTAGCAGAGTCATTATACGCCAGAAAAAAGAAGAAGAAAGAGAGGCTCACGCGTATTCCACTCTGCGTGTGGTTAAGGGAAGTTTTAAATCGCAGTCGGTCTGCTTGTATGTCGTACAATAGACACGGATTTCTCCGCAGACATTTATGAACGGATTTCTCTGCGGGCATTTATGACAGAGTTACCTGCGAACATGCATGTTCTTCTAAGAATGTTTACTTCATAAATATGCCTGCTTTGAAAATGTTAGCAGACAGTTTTTAAAGCAGGAAATAATTTTTTTTTAACAGAACAGCCCAATCGCAGAAATTTGTCAGTCCGTCCGTCTGTCTGTGAATTTGCCGCTAAATTTAGCGGAAAACGTTAATCGGTGTTTAGGGTCGCGGGACGTCAATTGATGTCACGTGAACAGACGGCACGTGACCTACACATGAATTGAGTTTACCCGCCAAAGTCGGTGGGGAAAATTGATGTCACGCGACCTGACGTCACGTGGCCTTTATACACCCATTCAGTTTCCCCGCTAAATTTAGCGGGAAAATTGATGTCGCGTGACCCATACACCAATTCAGTTTTCCCGCGAAATCAACCGGGAAAATTGATGTCGCGTGACCCATGCACCAATTCAGTTTTCCCGCTAAATTTCGCGGGAAATTTGATGTCACGTGACCGGACGTCACCAGACCTACGCACCAATTTACTTTGCCCGCTCAATGTAGCGGGGAATTTGATGAAAAACAAGGGTGCTTCATTCACCAAAACGACGGCTTAATGTCTTCTAAATGATTTTAAATGATCGCATCTTGAATACTGCATTTCATGCATAATACGAATTTGGAGATAAAGATCGCTGCCAATAGTTGTATCGCCAATGTGGAAAGGCCCTCGTACAAGGAAGAAAATCACCTCCAACAATGTCTGCGAGTCGTCTTTTGAATGATGCACTGGCAGTGCGACCGGGGCTTTAGTTGTACCTCAGGCAGTGTTATGGGTGCATATTTGCCTTTCCTTGCCTCGGGGTGACCACACGAGGTCATCACAACGTGACCCAGTTTCTTGTCGCCATTCTGGTAAGCGACTCACCTGGGCATCATATCCGGGTATCAGCAGCAGCAGTAGAAACGCCGGCAGCCTGTGCGGTGGACTTCTCCTCTCGGACCACATGACGCTGCTCTTTTGGAAGGCCGGAATTTGGCGGCTTCTGAAAAAGTCAAAGCGTCGTTTATTGGAGATTTTTTGTTGTCCTGTCTTCCCGTTCCCCACTTTCCAGGGTTAAAAAAAGTAGGTTCTTAATCAGATCGTCGGCATGCTCGCATTAGCGTGTAAAATTTTGTTTACTCAGATTACGGATTCAATAATAAAAAAAAAAAACGAAACACACACTTGTAGCGTTGTTCATGGCATACATGGGATGGTAGGTAGGCAAACACAATAAAACACAATATAGTCACCGAGAGAGAGAAAGGAAACGCAGGGTATGGTTTATCATATTCACGCCCATCAAGACTTAAACAAAAACGCAACACAACACCACCATCAAAATAAATGATTGGATACCATTGCTCAACACGAAAGGCTTCATCTAAAAAAAATAAAATGAAACTAAATAATAAAATACATCAACGTGCCCGCAGAAAGAGGGCGATAATGCCATTGCGTACCTGAAAGAGTGACGCCAAGGTTATGAGCATATACTCAAAATCCTAATTTGCAACATCTCAGCGTCATCAATTATTCCGGACTTTAAACCGTAATCCGAGTTTCGTAATCTGGATAATCCTTCTTTAATAGCAACCGGCGTTATTATATGTAAAAGGTTGCCCTTTCGGATTACGTTGCCAACCCTCTAATAAATATAATTTTATATCCTGGATGCTTTAGATGAACGCTCGAAAATTGGGTTTAAGGTGTGAATTATTTTTACACTGTTGACGGTCTCGAGCATACCAAATGTTTAATTTTGTACTTTTAACCGTATGGTTTCGTCTCGTTATAGAATGTAGCAGCTGATCATGATCGGTACCTGCGACGCCTTGCGTGTTATACACTGTCCATGAATAGAGCTGACTATAACCCGCACGAGAGAACAGAACTGTATCTCCATGGCGAAAATACATTTAAATAAAATTGGAATTGACTTTATAATTGTACCTAAATTGCTGCTTGCACGGGACTTCAACTGTCAAAACTGCGCGAAATGTATCACACGTACGTGTATTGCTTGTTTTCACGTATTTACTGCAAGTCGTTACAATAATAACATTAAAACAGTAAAAAAAAAAAAACACGCGGGCAAAGATATACATTTAGGTTTCAAAATTACAACCTGGTAAAAAAAGAAAAGAAAACGTTTGCTCGGATAAAGTTTTTTTTTTTAGATTATTTAAAGATAAGCGTTTTTATCGAATGCTGTTTTCGTTTAAAATACACCTGTAAGTTTCGAAGCTTGTACCACCCTACGATAAATAAATAAAAAAGTAGCAAAAATGAGAGTCGAGTTTGTTATACTGCGTTGCGTAATACATATTTGGGAAGAACGTTCGTCACGAAAATAAAACTCAAGTCTCTCGAATTTTGACTCTAATGTGAATTTGTGCTTGAATTTTTTAGGCGGGCGAATGGGTGCTGCATGTTATCGAACGTTTCCCCATTCACACAGTAGACAGGACACATATTTGTGATCATAATTTGCAGAGAAGTGTTCATCATTTTACTTTCTTTTACTTAAAAACTACTCAAACTAAACACACACAAACACAGACACATACACACACACAACAAATATTTACGCGTATACCGAGGAAAATGCCAGGACTACACTTCAGTATATTTTAAACGCCGAAACGTAAAGTAACGACGATGTACCGCTTATCTGGAGGAGATATAAGGCATTTATCAAGTTATATGAATTCCAATTTGTATTTGGTACATATTGTTTAGAGCGTAAAATTAAAAAAGGGTGAGAATGGTGCATGAAAGAGATTTCCGTATTTTAGCATATCAGTCGGGATTCACGAGCGATTATCAGCTTAAAGTTAATTATTACACAGCCGGAACGTACGGATGACGTTTTAAATTCGTTGTGGCAAGAACAAAAGAACTCGTATCTTGCATTCTTATGTCCTAGATAACATATTCAAGTTAAAACGCGGCAGGCTAGCCTCAAATTCTTATCACTTCTCTAATGTAGTTCCTTTCGCAAGGCGCCATAACGCGGACCCGTCCTAAAAAAGACAAACAAAAAAAAAAAAAAACACTCGCTGTGCCGCTTGCAAAAAATGGCGAACGCCGTTGCGCCTGTAAAGCGTGCACTGCCGCATACTTGGCATGTGAGTGGGAAAGCCCAACTCAATTGTTGCAGAGAGACAGCAGGAAGTCGGCTTCACCGCAGGCCTCTTGAGAATGCGGAGAAAGTGTCTCGAAGGAACGCGCCTGACGCGCGGTGGGAAAGCCAGACGAGAAATGAAGCTAGCTGAAGTGAGATGAAGAAGATCAGAAAAAAAAAAGAAAAAAAGGAAGAAAGAAGTAATGGAGTTTTGGGAGGCCTTTTGGGAACGTGAAAAAAATTATAGTAAAGTAAAGACAACGTGATGAAGTTTGGGAAACGGGAAGCAGGGATTACGGGATTGACAAAAGGCGGACTCAAAATTTCTAATATAGCGAGTATATTTTTCTCATGGTTTGGTTCCCATCGGAAAAAAATAATAAATAAGACGCAAACTGAATCACTAACCGATAAAAATATAATACAGACTAAAAAGAAATACGAAACCAGACGCAGTTTTCCTACCCGTCGTTTTTACCGACGTGTTGACTTTCCAAAAGATTCGGTTTCTGTATGTTCCTTTCTTAGTAAGGTGGTCTTGCTTTTAATCGAGTTATTTATGTTGCAGTATAACAGTCGGTGAGTGCACAACATTACACATCGAAGTAATAATTCTGTCTCTACGTATAAACTCGGAGTACGTAAAATTCGTTCGCTCCTATAGTAGATTGTTTGGGTAGCGTTAGTGCGTTTCAATATTAGGTTTATCGAAGGGAGCTACAACATCGTGCATGTGCATATATGCGACGCGTGCAAGCGCATTCTGCCTAGTTCGCATTCACGCATAAGATTAAGATTACCGTATATTTTTATAGAAATCGCGACACCGCAAAAGCGAGCCAACAGTACAAACGTAAAATATCAGAAGGAACCGTGGAGTCAAAACCTCGTGGAGTCAAAACCTCGCTTTAGGTGGCGGTTTCCCTACTCGTGGTTCCATGGTGTAGTGGTTATTACATGCTCGGGCCCCCAAATCGATCCTGGACGTTGACATTCTTCTTTTACTCTTGTTGATTGAGAGGTTGCGACTGTGATTTCGTCGTCTCATTTCTGTAGCATGACGATAAGCTATAATCAGTCTTATGATTAGGATTGTGTGTTTGCGGGATTTACTTTTTTTCAAACTCCGTAGTGTTGTTCTCGGCCCCCCCCCCCTTTTTACCAACTCGGTGTTTTTCAATGTTAATGTTTGATCTGTGTTCGACATTCATTGGGGGCTTAGACAAGACAGTGGATTCTTCAACCTACAGGGAACATGTACGGAACCCATATATTTGGAAAATGTACCAGTACCGGTGTGAGAAGTAAAGAACATAAAGAGCGTGGAGTCTCGGGGGCAGTTCAGTGCGATCTGTGTCGCGGGTCACCGCAGAATAAAGTTGTGGATGAATGTTTTTTTTTTCCGCGAAGCTTTTTTAAATTTTTTTATTCTACAACAGCTCTATTTGTTTTCGTTTTCCTTTGATCTTGATATAACTAGTTACTTTTAGGGTGATATTGGTATATGCAAAGAACTCAGAATCCTACCTAAATGCATTCTTCGTTTAAGTGCATTGTTTACGGCACTCTTTACTTTTTATTAACATTGAGCCATAACAACTCTCTTGTGGCCTTTAACTACCCGCTAAATTGCGCATATCAAGCAGATTAAAAAATGTTTGAAACACTTTTACGTGTGTCACCATTTTTTTACAATTTTCAGCTAATAAATACTTTTTAAAATAAAAGACGATAAGCAGAAACAAAAACACTGGGAAGTTTAGTGTTGCTGCTTCTTAAATGAATCGTTGGATAATGTGAAACTGCGCCCAGAACGTAATGTAAAATATTGCACTTGACTGTATTTTTAACGATAAGTGCTTATACTTCGTTTCACTTTATCTGCGAGCGAAGCCAAAGCTAGAAGCGCGAGACCAGCTCGCGCGCTCGAGCAAACCCTGAACACACGGAGCTTTCGTACTCGTGCTTCCAGTTTTGCCTTCGCTCGCACATAAGGTGAAACGAAGTATAGTAAAACTGCCCCGCTTTTTAAACCTTTCAAGAGTATAACACCAGACTGGTGCTGTTAAATATGATATTTCCTGTTCAGACAACCGCAGATATTTTAGTACATCATAATAATAATTAAAAACTATCTAAACTACTAAATATTTAATAAAAAACACCGAATATTTCGATCAAGTTCTGTATAATTTTCCCGTGTTATATATAGTTTTGCAAACGCCTGCCACCCAACCTTTACCTCATTAACGTATCTACCTGGACATACATTTATAAATAATCACAAAGCCCCGTGTTCCGGCATATTAACTATAGTCATGGGCGGCTTAAGAAATGCAGGGGGCGTGGCATTGTATGTTAGTGCTGCATTCTTGCTTCGTGATTGGTTCTCCGGCGTTCTTATCGGCCAACGCTGCAATCTCATTGGCTGCGGAGAGATAATGAGATGCATGAGACGCCTCGCCCCATGCGTTTCGTTATCACGTTTTCTATCTCCCTTTTCAAGGATGGCCAAAATAAGTGCAAAAATACATCAAAATAGAAATAAAAAATACTTTCGACAAAATGTATTTAATTACATACCCAATTACCCTCTTCAGAAAAGTATTTCATCACAAGGTACACACACAACGGGAGGAGTATCCGATCATCTTCCTATACTTTTACGAATACACTTTGTTCTCATGGTTGGACGTCTATGAGACTTAAATTTTACCCAGAAAAAAAAAGCAGGCTTGGGTATTAATAAATTTGTGATTTAAAGGAAAGTTGGTGTTTTCAAAATAAAGTTATTTGGCATACGAGAGTGCCCAAAATCGTAGTTAATTACTAAGAACAATGCACAAAACTGTATTTGAGCGGTATTTAAAATACCAGTAGTTGAAACACAATTCTTTTTGTATTTAAATAATATCAACTAATACACTTCGTAATACGCAATTAAGTACAAATTACAAAATGCTCTTAATATTTTTAATGCGTATTTTAAATAGTTAAATACGAAATACTGTCCACCCTTTCTTTCTTTCTACATTTTAAAGTGATGGCTCGTGGCATTTAAAAGCTTAAACAACTAAAACTCTATTGGTAGAGCTATAAACGCTACGACCCAAGCTTGAACGTTTCGCAGCCGTTGAATCAAGACCCCCCCCCCCCCCCCCCACACACACACACACACACAACGCCCACTTCGTAAGGCGAAACTCCATGTCAATATCGTTCCTATAGCCGTAATTGCTACTATAGGACATAACGACCCACTTTCTTGAATCGCGTTTCAAAAGCCGTCCACTCGTTTTTCTTTCTTTTAGCACGCAAATATTTTGTCCAGTTCACTAGAAACGCCTTGGCAGAAGCCAAAGCAGTGCCCGCGCATTCAACGGCCATTTCTACGGGGGGAGGGGGGGGGGGGCACAAAGAGCACGACGAGTTCGCGTAAGAAAAAAGCAGAGGCCCCATAGCCGGCCGCATGTCGCAATAACAAGATATACCGCCAAACCATACAAAAAAATTAAGCAAAATAACTAAAACGTTTGGCGGCAATACACTACGCAAACAGCAAAGGCCCCCCCCCCGACGCTGTCGCAACAGTCTCGTTTAGGTGTATCAGGAACCCAATGGATGTTGCGAAAAGCGGGAACAACCATGAAAGCGATAGGGCGATACGGCGGTTGGTCGGTTGGTTGTCAAGGTACGAAAAGGGGGGGGGGGGGGGGGGCAACGTGATCAAATGGAGAGAAGGGTGGAGAGGAGCATGCCTGGCCGGGGAGGTGGGAAAGAGGACAAGCTGGAGAGGAGGTTGTTTGGCAGTGGGGGAAAGCTGGAACTCGTAAATGAAGGGAAAAGAGAGGCGGACGTCATGTTTTAGAGGGAAAGAAACCGAATGGAAGCGCGAAATGCTGAGGCGAGAAATGGGGAGCCGTTAACTGGGAGAACGAGAGAGATGAAGGGTGGAAAAGGGCAGGTGAGCGAGGACGTTGCGTGGCGTTGGAGGAGGGGAGGAACGCGTAGAAAGGGGAGAAGAAAAGGTGAGGAAACGTGTTTTGAGGAAAAGGAACTGAGGGGAAGCGTGAAATGGCAAGCTAGAAATGGGGAGCAGGTAATAGGAAGACAGGTAGAAAAAGAATGAGAAAGGGTCAGTGGGAGAAAATATTGTTTGGAGGCGGGTGAGAGGAGAAACACGTAGAAAGGGGAAAAAGGGAAGGAAACATTTTGAGGAAAAGGGATTGAAGGAAAGCGTGATATGGAAGGCCAAAAATGAGGAGATGGCAAGGGGGAGGAAGAAAGAGAAAAGGGATGGGGAAAGGTAAGTGGGAGGGGAGGTTGTCTGGCGATGGAAGAGAGAAAGAAGGTACGCGTACAAAGAGATACAGTAAAGGGGAGGAGTCGTTTTGGGGCAAATAAACCGAAGGGAAGCGTGAAATGGAAGGCAAGAAATGGGGAGTGAGTCATGGGGAAAAGAGAAGTATCTGGATGGCTGCAGAAAAGTGGAGGAGTGGAAGAGTGAGGAGTAGAGAGAGAGAGAGAGGAAAATATGGGAGCTGACACGGAAAAGAGAGCTTGAAAGTTATACGGGAAGAGAGCCAAGTAAAAGGGGGAAGGGTAAATAGGAGAGGTCAAGAAAAACGAAAGCGGGATGAGAGCGTCAGCATAAACAACGAAAGAAGGGAAGGCGGAGTAGAAACAAGTAATCGGGATGAGAAGTAAAAAAAAAATAAAAAAGAGAGAAATGAAGTTAGGCGAAGGAAAAACAGAGATTAGTGGGGTTAGAGGAGAATTTAAGAAAAGAATAGATGCAATAACCACGACGGAAATAGTGGATGAACGGTTATTTGAAAGCAAGGAAAACGAATAAGGCAAGAAGAAAGGAAATAAAAAGAAGAGGAATCATGAAAAAGGGAAGTGCAAAAAGGGGAAAAAAAAAGAGAGTATATATCTTGGGGATGGAGAGGGGAGGCGAGAAAGGACGTACGTGACCCGAGCAAGAGGAGGCGTGCACAGACACGGGTTCAGTGTGCAACGCCGCCGTGCGGGATCGATTTGTGGCCGCAACAGCGTTTTCTCTCTCTCCCTTTCTTTCTCTCCTGAGCCGCCGTTGTTCAGTTTTGGCGGGACCGGGTTCGCCGCTGCCCCAATTACAGAAATGAGTGTCCCCCCCTCCTATTTTATTTATCATTTGTCGTTCTTGGGGCACTCGGACCATATACTGTTCCGTGTTGGAACTTGATTACATTCTCTCTTATCGTAAATGTCTTTTTTTTTTTTTTGAGAGGGGGGGGGGGGGGAGGAGAGGAGACAAATCTCGTGGTCTGTTAGCGCGTAACTTTGTCCTGGTTAACTTTATCAGTCTGGCAGTGACAGGTTAAGAGCAAAGAGGTGTCTCGTTTGGTTGCGTCACCTGTGGTGCAACGGACTGGACCGCTCCGGTTGGCTGCATGGTCGAAATTAGAATGGAGTGTTCGAGATGGAGTGCTTGTTTTGGGTTTCGTGAACTAACCACATCTCGCTTACTGTACTCCGTTCCACTATAAATGTGCGAGAGTAGCAGAAGCTGCAAGAGCGAGCTCCGGGCTTTCAGGTGTCCCGGCCAAAAGCACGCGTGCTCGTACAGTGCATGAATCGTTCACGCATATCATTCGTGGCAACATGCTTGTGCTTGTACCTTCGGATGCGCCCGTACATAAAGTAAAAAAAAAATTAGTTTGTTTTTATATTGCGGGGAATCGTGCCGGCCTTGATGTCTTGCGTAGTCATCATTTCGCGAGTGGGCCGCCTACGGGTGTACAGCGAAATTTATTCGCAGCTCTCAGAAAGGGCTGCGTCCGATCCGGAACGTCAAGTTCGCCCCGTGTCCTCGTCACGGTTTGAGAAAGTTTCACGTGCTTAAATCAGCCACCCAGGATTCTTTTCCGAGAAATCCGATAATTGAGGACACGCGCAAGCTCATAACCGGGGCAAAAAAAAAAAAAAAAGAATATCGAAGTTTATTTTAGGACGGTAACGTTAATTTTGAGTGAGCAGGTGATGATTGATGTTTTTTTTTTGTGATATCTAGAGTTATCACATTAAGTACGCTTACACTGTAAGCACTCTATTCCTCGATTGTGTTGGGGGCGCCGCCATTTTGGCTCTTTGTGCAGAGTGGGCACAATAGACCCTTATCAAAACTCCGTCAAGCAACATGGTGGTCGCCATTGCTTGGACATGTAGCGCGTGATTGGTTCCGAGTAGCCGCCGAACGCTGACGTCACACTCGCGTCCAATACATGCTCAGAGCACGTGATGAAGCAATGGCGGACAGGCGTTGACACGGACTTTTGAAAAAAAAAAAAAAAGGTCTCTGGGCGACCGTTAAGATTCAAAATTGTGACTTCCCGAGCTTTGGATGCGGCGCCAGGAAGCGCCAGCAATGCTATTTCTGTTCCCCCCCCCCCCCCCCCCCGGTCGCGGACTTTTTTAACATTTCTAAAGGACGAAAAAAAAAAGTGAAAGCCGTTTCCAATCCCCCGTAACGCCGAATTAGAGCGCAGTTCTTTAGAAGGAGGAGGGTAGGGTACTGAGGGGGGGGGGGGGGGTCACGTGACCCCCCCCCCCCCCTCCCCGAGGTCACCGAAGGTACCCGAGGTCCTCCCGAGGTCCTCGGGGGGGGGGGGGGGGGAACGGGGGGTTCGCAGATACGCCGACGGCGATGGCGACGGCGACGCCGACGCCGCTCAAGCCGGAAACGGGCGCCTAAGAGCTGCGCTCTAAAAACGTTTCTTGCGATTTCAACTTGAAGCTTCAAATTATTGTCAACGATTATTTGAAGGGCCAAGATGACTGCAGTTGTCTGTGCTCTGACGCCTAGTTTATTTACAGTGACTTTAGGCCGTGCCATTTAGTGAATAAAACTGTCAAAGCTGCTAGCACGAGTCTATAGAGATCTTTTGAATGGGGGCGTTCTGACGAATTGGGTGCCCCAAGCTGTATTTGAGGGCTCCCAAACGTTTGGGGCCTCCGATTCTAAAACTTCCCTATTTCTTGATATAGCATTTCACTTGCACACGCACTCCTGGAAACGAGACGTTAAAAAGACCCAGATAATAAGCTAATAAGTGGCTCTAGTAAGAATGTAGCACTTTCTTGTCACCATCGACACTAAAAAGAATAATATCAGAACTACGGCTGGGCGTCGAATAGAAAAAAATAACCCGATTAATCGCTACTCCTTAGTCGAATAATTATTCGCTTAATCGGCAGCGTTGATCATCAGGCATAGTATCTGAGGAGTGTGCCAAAACTACAAATTTGTTTTTGTTTTACTTCATATTGTTATGTTATTATGGCGGAATGGGCCACCTCATTTGAAACTTGACGCTGTACGTCTCATAAAAAAATTAAAAAAACACGGGCAAATTATTTTAAGAATAAAATATTTTACATTAATTTTAAGCCTGCTAATAACGCTCGATGACAACCATAGGGACTGCTAGTGTTTATGTAGCGGAATGCAACGGTGCTGCCGCCTACAAATAGATAAATGCGCATCACTTGTAAAGCGAGCGTCTTTACTTTCTCCCCGAAATTTCTAGCTCCCAACCTTTTAAAAAAATCATCACAATTAAATAATTAATTAGTTAAGTAGACTGCTATTCGATCAATTGAACAGCCCTAGTACAAACTGTATACGTCGAAGAGTGCATGCATGTGCGCCGTTGACGAACGTAAGTGGCTGTGGCCGACGAGTTCCACCATTTGCAGGCGAAAAGTTGGTCTGATATCATATTCAGCAGATGACTCCGAAATTTCGGAAAGGGTCAGTCAAGCGCCTTACACTTTTATTAAAGGGTCTATCTTTAAGATTTGAATTTCAATTAAAGACGCTTGCCCGAACAACAACACCCTCAAATGACCACCATCCTGGAGAGACGCTCGCACCCAGATATAACCAAGCTACGACACACCGTCGGCGCTAACGCAGATGCGTTCTCGTTTTCGCTGCTGGGTTTACCTAAAGTCAACTTCGAAGGACTCATACAAGCTTTTCGAGACGTAAACATTTCATCGGAGAAACGGACTAGCTTGTGCGGTCGCAAGCAGATACGCACCTAGCATTGGGTTTCGTCTATCCCCAAAAGCGCCCTCTTTTCCAATTAGACGCGCATTAAAAATACACGAAAGCGTGTTGCCCTAACGACAAAAAACTCAAAGTGCAGGCGAGCTCGTGTATATTGAACATGATGAAAAACTATACTGACTGGGGTAGAAGAGGTGAAAACAGTAAAGCCGCAATAACACTGACAATGCATCCTAAAAAAAAAAAAAAAGAACCGACAGCCTGCAGGCAGTGTCTGATGCATGATTCTTCCTTGTATGACGGCCCCTTCAGATTGGTCATACAAATATGTCTGCTGACCTGTTTGAAACCTATATAGAGGGTGAATTGAAAAACAGTTTCCGAAATGACAGTGAAAGCAAACAGATCTGATTCAAGTTATATTTTATTGTTTTAACATAATCCCCCTCGAAGCTCGACGCACCCGGTCCATCGTTTCTCTAGCTTCTCAATACCCTACATTGAAGTGACCTTCCTCTAGCTCCCCGCCCAGTTGACAGCATCGATGACCTTTTTGCTCCATTCAAAAATGTTTTGAGTTTCGGGAACAGTTGGACGTCTGGTGGAGCCAAATCGGCTGAATGTAGGGTGGGTGTGGAACGATTTCAAACTTCGATTCCTTCAATGTTTGGTTAGCAATTTCACTTGAATGGGCGGCTGCATTGTCGTGGTGAAACATGACATTTTTCTTGACCACTGACGGGCGTTTTTCCTGGATTGCGTCTTTCAGCTTCTCCAAAAGTATAGGGTATTATTGGCCAGTAACCGTTTTTTTTTTTCTTTTTCAAGATTTTCTATTGGTGAAATTATCTTAGTGTTCTAGCAAACGAATGCCACCACCTTTCCAGCCGTCTGAATGGTCTTTGCCTTCCTCGAAATTAAATAACCGTGTCCAGTTTATTGTTTCGATTACATTTTAGTTTCTGGGGTGTTGTGGTGGATCCAGGTCTCAACCATGGTCACAAATCGTCTCATCAAACCGACTGGATATTTATCGAAAACAAATTATCGGTTGAGGTTCGCATTCGAATGCGTTTTTGCTCGGATCGAGCAAATGCGGCACCCATCTTGCAGTTTTTTTTTTTTTTCAAACCAAGTTCACTGTGAAAATATGAACTACTCGTTTTGAAGAGATGCCCACGGCTCCTTGAGTTCCACGCACTTTTGTTCAGCGATCTGCTAAGATGATATCATGAATTTTGTTGACAATGTCTGGTGCGGTAGTCGTTTATGAACGTCCTCAACGTTGTTCATCAGTTGTATCCGTGCAACGCCACGCAATAATTCCGAAAAAAGAAGAAGAAAACCTTACGGTGGAAAATTATGGTGATGATATCCCAAGAACCAAGAAGATCATCAAATCTTTATTTGATTTCCTTTGCGGTTTTTCTCTCAAAATAAAAAAAAAAGGTAATAATAGATGACCGCTCGAATTTTGTTTTTATTCATGATTGAAAGTGCAGAAAGTTGTTTGACTCGAACCTTCTGGAAGCCGGACTAAGTTGATTGATCATTTTCATATTTGAAGTCAAATCACATGAAAGAGTTCCCAACACAAGAACATGAACATAGTAGAGAAATTATCGGTGCCTTAACGTTGATTCCGGAAACCTCTCAATCTACCCTCGTATGTACGAAGCAAAACATGATTTGAACGTGCGCGAGGTATGTCCACGGATAATTTTGTCATCATGTTTGCAGGGAACACGGTGTCTTGTATGTGATGGGGGAGTAGTGTGTAACTGCGGTCATGGATAATTCGAGAAGACTGCGTCACATAACCGCGTGACGTCATAACCCGCAATGAAGGTAGACGATGCTGGCTCGTGTTGTCTAATACCGTAAATATCGCTGTTAAACAACTTCTTTTTGGCAAACAATGGCTCGAGGTGTCCGCGAAGGTTTACCGCCGTCTGATTTATGGGTATCCCACAGGTGACATTCATCACTTAAAGGGATACTTTATCATATTTTTAAGTTCGTAAATGTGCCTCAAAGCGGGAATAAAAACACCAATAGATATGGCTGAGCCGCTTGGAGGCCAAATATATGGAAAATAAATTTTCTTGCGAAGTTACTAATTTGTTTTTATAATTTTGCTTTCACACAATTTTTGTAAAGCTTAAAGTTTTCATTGGCAACACTGACAAGATAAAGCCAGTCGCAGTTACTTCTCTCACTATATGATGTTTCACTCCACACGACGCTCCGTCGCCTCCGTGTCGTCACAAAAAATGAAGGTATAGGAGAGGGCGCGACGAGGCGACTCTTTGAAAAGACGCGGCGCTGCTTGCCGGGAAGGTGAATACCACCTAGAAAAAGATAAGGTGCGCGTGTGCACTACGCCATCTTTAGTGGATTCCCGTCTCTCCTCAAGCGTAAAACACGCTGAAACTTGACGAGAGTACACCGCAAAGCGAAAAACGCGTTCGTCTTGGCGTAACGGAGTCCTAGCGTCGCGACCGGTGTGAGTTCGGGCAAAATTCGTGAGATACAAACGGACGAACGTCGACGCAGAAGAACAAGCCGACGACGACGGATCCTGCAGTCGATGCGGAAGTGGGGCAACAAGCCACAATCGCACATCTCTCATGGTATGGCATGGAGGCCGAGCCTCCAGACGCGGGGAAGAAACGATCTGGAGAACGCCACCCAAGCTGCGCCCGGCCTCTCATACACACACCCGAGGGGTCGCGTCGCAGCACGACAAAGCAGCCCGGGGACTCGCCGTTCGACTATGTGCGCGCGGCAGCCAAACTATGGTGCCTGGAGCGCGTCTGTCTGACTGGTGCGTTTAGCGTCCTATCCCATTCTACATAAAAAAGGTGGTCCCCGAAGTGGTAACGAACGACGTCAAAGAAGCCGAAGTTTCCCGCTGTCGGACGTCGCTGGTTCCGGCGGTCGTTTCGTAGAAGCGCTGGGCGAAAAGCACGAGTGAACGCGAATGTCGCTGTCGTCGCGGCGCCCCAATTTCTGGCCGCCGAAGCTTCCGTGGACTGCCACACGGGACAGCGCGACTTGCAGCAGAACAGGCGCCTGCCACAACCACCACTGCGGCTGGTACTCCGCCAGGATCGCGACCGGCGACAGCGTGACACTTTTATGACGTCACAAGGCGGAAATTGAGGCACCACTTGTTTTTTTAGACGCGGTACACAGATCAGTTGGAGACGCGTCCTAGGCACCATAGCCAAACCATAAGCCCCTATCTAAGCGAGAAAGTTTCCAGTATTGCCTCCTCTCCCTCCCGCCCCCTTCACCCTCCCCTCTCCCCCACTCCCGCTTCTTTCAATGTCTGTAGACAAAGGAGCAGAGAGAACCCTTTCAATAAAGACACGTTTAATAACCACATGCCAATTTCTTTAACGCGTGTTTAAGTGCGTAAGTATTTTTGTCCGCAACTGATCGCGTGTCTGTGCTCGAGGGAGCGTTTTAAGTGATCGCCGCCAGAAGGTAATTAGTATACGGGAAGAGCTCCTGTTTTGCGTTTGTCCGGAGTGATTTCAAGCGCGTGGCTGTCCGACCCCCACAAAAAAAAGAAAAGGCACACAAAGAATAAGACCGCACTTCGCAATGCGTCCTGAGGACGCTCGGGCTTTTCGAAAGGCTTCGGTTGCGTGCGTGTCGTGGCTGGCACGCAATCTATCGTCTGCTATAGACGCACTGTCCGTCGACGAGCATGAAAGATTCACAAATCGAACGTCGCGGTGTACTTGGACGAAGAATCAACCCCGCATCGAGCGTCAATACAATTAGGAAACCCGAAAAAAGCGCCCAAAAAGGGGAAAAAAAAAAGAGATGGGAGGTTACGAAATGTCTTGTGTGCCCTTTCACTAACCGCGCCTAATGGGGGAGTGTCTGGAGACTAGATCGAAACTCCTCGACGATGAAGACACGTGGAGGTTTCACGAAGGACGTCTGTTATGGCGAAACTGGCGGAGCGCAGACTCGTACGAAACGCGTTAAAAGTATCGCGTTGCATGTACCCAGTTCGTTTTTTTTTCTTTTTGCGATGAAGCAAAGACTTAGTTACGTTTTAAAAGAAGAAACGAGTAACGTACTTAGTTGTGTATTTGAGTGAGTGACGAGCAGCGATATTGAGTCACCCTATTTAAGTAACTCGTGCATGTCTGGGCGGAGGAGAGGGAGAGCTGTGTACGATGCATACGCTCTGCCCGTTGCGCTGGAGTGATACTAAGAAATGGGAGGCGTATTGGAATCGAGCTTAAATTTGACCGCTTTATTATATATAAAAAATAACATAAGAAAAAAAAAAACTTTTAACAATCTGTTATAGGGGAGGACTATACTCCGATTCACCTAAAACCGGAGCCATACCGCTCGTGCTACGTCACGCAGAAGACGCGGTGTTGTCCGCGGAATTATCTGCGGACAACGCCTCAGGGATGTTCGAAGCACATGTTTGCTTTACAGATAGGTGTGCTTAGAGCACATTCTGCAGGCAGCTTTTTGTGCGACCGACGTAGCCAGGACCGTCGTCCGAGGAAGAAAGACGACTTAGCACGACCGCGGATTTATGACGGACCGCCGAGGACGAAACACATTGCCCGCCATATTTGACGGACGGTGGCCGCGATACGTCGTCCGCGTGACGATGGCCACGCGAGAGTGGTCACGTGACGCGGTCACGTGAACATGACACGTGACCACTGTCCGCTTTATTTTGGGAGGGCGACGCCTATGGCCCGCCAAATATCAAAAATGTAGTTGACAGGGTTCATCTAAATAGATTCTTATATATATATATATATATATATACAACACGCGCACTTTCACGTCATCGTACGTGGTCTCCGAGGGGGAAATAAACAAATATACGCAGATGAATGAACCGTACTTAATCCAATGAATCAAAGAATCAAAGTTGTCAGGAATCCGCCGAAAGCCAAAAATCGGCGGGTTCCTGAAAACTTTGATTCTTTGATTCATTGGATTAAGTACGGTTCATTCATCTGCATATGTTCGTTTAAATATATATATATATATATATATATATATATATACATGTTAAAGCACAAAGAGGGTACAGTCGCAGCGTTCGAAATAGTTGTTGGCGGCCGTATAAGAGGAACGTTTGGAACTCGTGACAGCGGGTCAACCTCCAAGTCGTTTGTTGCCTTTCCACCTCCACCTTTTCTTCCGCTTTGAAACTTATACACTAAAAAAAAAAAAAATATAGGGGGGGGGGGGGGCACTTAAGCTTCGCCTTTAAGAATGAAACGCGATAGCGTTTTCGGGCTCCGTTCGCAGAGCCTTTTAATATAAACCCGCGCTCGTTTGCAAGGCGTGCAAGCGGGTGTGCCTGGTCTAGTCGGTAGCGTCACCTGACGTCATACGTGAGCGTTGTGGGTTGTTTGAAATTCCCGCGCGAGGTCATGTGGCGTCACATCACACGTGGCCTGAACGTCATGACCTCTTCGATCCACTAAATTTAGCGGAAAACTTTCCCGCCAAATTTAGCGAGAAAATTATACCTCCTGACGTCGCCAGGTGCTTGCCGGGATTTTTTGGTGCCATCGACGCCGACGCTGACGCCGGATTTTCTGCGACACGAGCTCCTAAAAGCTACGCGTTAAAAGGGTATATCCTTACGCCCTCTTGTCACATATAATACACCCCAAAACTTCAGTTCCACGTTCTTCGCAGTGACGTTGAACCGACGGGACCATCATTCACTAGCGGCTTGATAGCAGAGTTTGTACGACTTATTAAAATAGCTAATGTACGTGTAAACGACTGCGAGAAAGAGTAATCGGGGCTTTCTTGGCCCCACCGCAAAAATCTTAGTGTTTTTCTTTTCTGTAGTTTTTGATACGTACCTCAGCAGTTTAAAATGTTATACTGCACCGTCATCAAGCCCCTCGTAAAAGGTGGGGCAGCCAGTTCGACGTTAGTGTGCTGTACATCGAACTGAAGTTTTTTGTGGTGTATTATATGTGACAAAAGTGTGTAAGGCTACACCTGTTTTTCTGTTTTTTTTTTTTAGGGTGTGCCATTCCTTATTGTTCAGATTATTCCGCACGAGTTTTGCCATCTAGTCTGAATTGATCAAGTACCATGCACTCTCGACACCGTTGCAGCGGCCTCGGCGTTTCAGTAGTGTAATAGACTAATCTCGCCACCGCTGCCACAATGCATCCAAGGAACTTTAAAGGCCGGTTCAGACACTTGCGTTCGAGTGTGTTTGACTGCGTTGCGGCGAGAACCGAAAGCGAGTCACCGGCACATCTGTGCTTCGTATGAAGCGTGGAATCCAATTCAAGGAATCTTCTTGGCACGCGATATAAGCAGCAAGGATGTCCTGGTGTCTCGCTGCCGCAACGCAGTCAAACGCAGTCAAACGCAACTGTGTGAACCGGGCTTAAGTGCGTGCTACAACCTCGCCGGAGCGCTGCGAGTGCAGGGCACGAGATTGCACGAGCCCTATCGTGCACCACCATCTGCCTCCTGTGAAATAAAGTTATGGAGGCGTCACGCATGCGCCAAATGCTTGGCATGATTGGTCTATTTGTGCTGCGTGTATTTTTAGACGTCAGAATGTTAGTCAGCCCTATCGGGCATTTGCTGTGCCTTCTAATCATAAGCCATTTTGCCAGTGTAGTGCCGCCGATACTCTGTGGTCTTTAACGTGTATCACGCAGTGGTGACACACGGACGCAAGCCGGTAACGATGCTCATCCAGATGGAAACGGGCGGGGCCGGAGATTGAACCCAGGATCCATGGTTTCGGCAGCGCTTGCTTTCGTTCTACGGGCTGGGAGCTGGGACACTCGGCCACTGATCTTTTTTTTTTCTTTATTCGGTCACGGATTTTTCAAAGGTTTGGTCGGGCGCTTGTCAAAGTACGAGCTGATGAAACACCATAAATTAAAATGCCTCTCGGTGCCCTTTGCAAAGATACATTAATAGTTTGTCTCAAATAGAGTGTTTATATTCCTCCCAACGTATTAGAGAGCACCGCGAAAGATCTAACGCTGCTTCGTGAAAACGAATCGCATTTTTTCGTTGAACGTCACCGAGTTTCGTCTACGCACCCGGAGGCATTCACAAAATGAATACTCAGTGAATCTCAAAGATTACGCACCTAAAAATAAAAGCAAGCCCGTCGAGTTTCATCATCTTTGTAACAAATTGAAAAGGTACGCGCTCACTGTCAGAGCTCCACATTTTCTTTCTTTCTCTCTCTCTACGTTGCGTATATCAGCTACGGTTCTACTGAAACTATTTCAGGACTGGGTAATATGCCGTGTAAGAGAAAAGAGCAATCACGATCAACAGTTCTAGATGGATGTCAACCGTTACTGTAACGATAAAGGGTGGAAAAAAGATGGGGGGGGGGGGGGCGTTTTTGTGCAGGGAGTTTCATCTTCGGATGGTTCCAGAAAAAAAAAACTATTTCAACATGTCTGAACCCGAATGGAGTGACGAAACATTTCAGTCGAGGTGACTTTTTATTGATGATGCTTTGGCAAACTTTATATGCTTATTTATTCGGAAGAAATGGGATGAGCTAATCAGATTGTACAAAAAAAGTAGGCATTTAGTGCAATGACGAAAGGAAATGGGTGCTAGGTTTATAACTTTCACAGCATGAAGGTTAAATTCAAATGAAAAAAAAAATCTGTAAAACTGTCAAGAAAAAAAAAGTAGTTGGTACGTTGTTTTTTCTTTTTCTTTAATATATTCAACTTCGTTATTTTGACATAGTTTTTAGAGATTTAAAACAATGGAAGTTTACTTCTATATTGAACGTACCAAATAATTAAGTGATGAAATGAAGAATAGTATCCAAGGGTGCTGCGCGAACTGCACACTACAGCAGACATTCAAGTTATTTAGCTGCTTTGTTTCATATGAGGTCAACGAGCTTTGATCCAGACATGCAGGGCGTGAAAAAAAGATTGATGTGCCTTCATTCGAACCCTTCCCTGGAAGGAATCGGGTAAAGAAGGGGTTGAGTTCTTAAAACACGGCATGAACACGGTTTTACGGAAACCTATATTGCTTTGAAAGGTGTTTGACTATGTTTTAATGTTCGTAAAAAATGGTTAAAAAAGACCGAGTTAAGAAGCCGTATTAGTTAAAGGGGCACTCAAGTTCTTCTTGCAGAAACTTGTTTTTGATGGCATACTGTTTGTTGGGCCAATTTGCTTGTTAACAAATTGGCCGCGAAATTTACCTTCAAAGTCCCCTAATGCAATGGTTCTCAAATGGGGGTCCGCGGACCCTTTGGGCTCTGCGAAGCCCTGCCTCATCACTCAAGGCCGGCAATAAAAGTTGTATTTTTTTTCAGGTCAAGAAGAAATGTTTCAGTTTTCGGACGAGTTTTCTCGTGTGTATCTCAATAAGAGAGGTCTAGTTCACACTAGCCCTTAGTTATATTCATATATTCAATCATTATTATATTTAATCTATACCTTTCCCCTCCCCTCACCATGAACGGGGTCCTCCATCATCTCCGCCGATCCACAAGGGGTCCGCGAAACACCGATGGTTGAGAACCACTGCGGCCTAATGCATGAAGTGCATCATAGGGACTTGGTGAGAGAATTGGTGTGCAACGTGACGTATATTTTCCCGCTAACTTTAACGGGGAAACTGAATGGTTGTATGGGTCACGTGACGTCAGGTCACCTGGCGTCGATTTCCCTCGCTAAATTTAGTTCAGTTACCCGCTAAATTTAGCGGGTAACTGCATTGGAGTATAGGTCCCGTGACGTCAATTTCAAGCTAAGTGTAGCGGGAAAACGAATGGATGTCTTGACCACAAGACGTGAATTTTCCCGCTAAATTTAGCGGGGAAACTTAGCTGACGCATAGGTCACGTGCTGTCAATTTCCCCAAGGTGTATAGGTCACTTAACGTCAGGTGACGTCACGTGACACCACTTTCCCCGCTAAATTTAGCGGAAAATGGACGGACGGATGAACGGACAAAATTGTGGGATTGGGGAAAGCGTTAAAAAGCATTTAATGTTTAAAAAAAATTCCCAGTTCTAAACGGCAAGACGTCTTAGCAAACGCGCAGCAATAGAAATACATGGGCACTATTTTCTCTCGTGTGTGTGGGGGGAGGAGGGGGGGAGGGGGGGTCATTTTCGGGTCTTTACCACCTCCATAAATTTTGACCAATGTAAACAGTTCATTTAGTAAAAATTCCGAACGTTACTTTTTTTTGTCCGCGTTGTGCATTATATTTTGACGAAAAAGGTTAAATCCCTGGTCGCAGGAGACGTAATACAGCAATTATTGTTTGAAAACGCCATACGACGGCGCTCCCTGATGTCTGCTACAAGGTTGTCGGGGTATAGAGTTTTGTTTTATTAAAATATTAATTGTCAACAATAAAAAAAAAAAGTTATCAGGCCTACGCTACGTCACATTTATGATATTTTAAATAATATTGTTCCGGGGGTTGTGTCTATATAAAGAACGCTAACAAAAACTTAATAGATATCATACCGAAGAAACTGGTACCGCCAGTGCTGGTCGTAACTAAGACATATTGAAAAATATGCCAGATTGCTTTTGAAACAAACGTTTACGCGTCCCTGTCACCGAAAAGAGTACATACAAAATCGAGCTAAACATTTACACGATTGTTTTAAGATTAAAATAATGCAGCTTCTTACGACGCACTGCGCAATCTAAAAAGTGATCTCGTTCCAGTTTTTTTTTCTAACAGAAAATAAAAAAAAATAAGGGCATTTTTGAGGCTGTTTTGAAGGCTTTGGTAACTTGGAAAGAAATCAAAACAAGATCACTCCGCATTTACGAGAGGCAGAAAAAAAAAAGTACAACAAATTTTTGTATTTCAAAAAGTCGTCTGGATCCCATCAGTCGCCTGTCGCGTTAGAAACGCAAGCAGTTTGTTCAGCTGTGACGGATTTACATTTAGAGATTTCACCAAGTGGCAGGGATGGTTGAAAAAACAAGACAAAAAACAAAAGAAGACATTTCCGGTTTCTTTCAAAATCAGACACCGACTTTCCGGGGAAATAGCCGAATCAGTCTAAACAGACCTAAATCCACTGACAGTTTACGAAACTAGGGGCGTGCTGACTCCCGACCACGTTAAGTTATCGCCGTTTAAGCTTTTGTATATTTTACTCAAGTACAGAATCACGACGCTTTTTTGTTTCTTTCATATTCCTCTTTTTTATAGATACGAACTGCGGGGTCACAGGGCTCCTACATCATACAAAAGACAATCTGCAAACGCGAGTCACCGCAGATATCCGTGGTTCGAATACCGCGTGCCAATCTTTCTCCTTGAACTCATTGCCATGCGGCATTCGAAGCACAAACCTCGCGGCGACTCGCGTTCGAATCTGTATGCAGACTGTCTTGTGTATGATGTACAAGCAGTGCGACCGCGGCTTGATATTTTGAAAGGTCATGCACTTCGACTAGTTGGTAATTCAAAGTAAAAAAATAAAATAAATGCTCTAAAAGAGAGAGTGACTCAGCACAAGGTGGGATCAGTGTAGCCGATCATTCTTTCTATCGTCCGTCATTTTGAGCACTTTTATCATCTATACAGTGTCAGATTTACAGATGTCAACATTTTTCGCGCTCAGTTAATTAGTGGATAGTGCAGGTTTCACTTTGTAGCGATGCGCCTACTCAACGTCAAACTCTCGACTCTCATTTTCCTTGCAAGTTTTTTAAGTGTAAGCCCACAACAAAATTACGAAACCGAAGCCCCAGTTCTAAATGAGGTACCTCTTTCGTGTATGCCCGTTTGTTTTCAACTAAGCCGACCGTGCGTTTAATCCGAGATTAAGTTAATGACGGGAGTGGCCTTCGCCGAACCACCTGGACACCTTAAAACCTCATTATAGCGAATACTCTTAAAAGAAGAAACTTAATACGGGCAATATAATTAGGCCCGAGCTCTCGCGGACACTGACACGAGACTTGGTGACCCGCGAGTGACTTGACGAGCTTAATATTTTACGGGGCTTCACACTGACGCAGCGTCGGTTATTAAAAACATATCTTCGTAATTATTATTCTCAACAACGTCATTTCAACAAAAGAATATATGTCCACCCATAGTTTTGGCGTTTTTTTTTTCAACTTGCTTTTGCACATTACCGTCCTCATAGCTGCGAGTTCTTAGAGTTACAGTGAAGGGACGGCGGACTCCCTTTGTAGTAAATAAATAAATAAAAAAAAAGTCGTTGTCTTGGTAATGTCTTCATGTACCGTACTATGTTTGAAAAGATACATTCATCGTGTTTTAGGGCTATAGTCTCCGACGGATGGGGAACGGCTGGGGGAAGCGTTAGTTGACCCTCTTCCAGCGCCAGCTTTCTGCCTTCGACAATGCTTCAGCGTCTCATGCATCTCGAGCACGCGCGCGCACGCGGCTGAAGAACGGTGGAAGGCATGAAGCGCGTGCTGGAGGCCGGACGTTTTAAAGACACGCCCCGTCGTTTTCACTCTGTAAGTGTCTATAGTAGACTGCACTAAAGGGTACCGCAGATCAGATTCCTACGTCGGTACTTTTTTTTTTTTTTTTTTGTTAATTTCTCCAAGAGCACGTGGCGTCAAAGACGTCATGAGGTTACGAGGTCACTGACACCACAGACGGCAGACTTTTTGGTAGAAAGATAAAGCAAAAAGCCACGATCAAATGGCGTTCTACTTTTCATTTTTCTTTAAGATGCGCTTTGAAAGGCTGTTGAAAACTCGTAACTCGTCTGACGCGATGTAAGACCCAACCGTGTACTTAAAAGCTAAGAAAGAGAAAGAGAGAGAGAAAAAAAGGCAAGACAAATGAACACCGATCCTGTGACCGTATTTAGATTTTCAGCTCAGAATAATAAACTGCACGTGTAGAATCCTGCAACCCACGTTCTTTTCCAGGTTGAGACAAAATCTTAGGTCTCGTACCGGTGATGACTCAACTATACGAATTGCATAAAACTCAGGTTAAGTCACGATTGACATCACTGCCATCTTGTGACGCGAATGCTCGACACCCGTCGGCTACCGCAGACGACGCAAGCGTTGCAAAACCAGTATGAGTATAACTAAACATTTTCTAAAGGTTGCAGAGTCGGTTTTTCGACCCTCAATGGAGCCAAAGTATACCGCATTCGAACCAAAGTAATAAATTTTCTCAGATGTCAACTCATCCAACCGCGTAACGTTCCGCAACGCCGAGCTTCTAACGGTTCTAGCTTCAAATCGCTAAGCCTAACGGTACCTTTTTTTACGCTGCTCGAATTCTTGGCGCCCTCCTACAAGTAACCTCGTGCCTTACAAATTGTGCATCAGCAGCATTCCGTGCAGCGATCCAGGGTCCAACGTGAGGTTTCAAAAAAAAAAACGTGCAATGCCTGCAGCGCTGGAGCTCAAGACTTGCAGATTCGACGCACAAGACTCAGTTTTTGAATTTTCGGGCGCACAGTGCAGCAACCTCTCGCGCAAGGTGTGCGCTTACGTACCACTGGGTCATTCGACCGGAGCTAGAAAACCCCACCGGAAAGTTTTACATTTTCCATCTTGCTGGATATGGAACGGGGGTCGTATACGACTCAACTATAGGTCTACGAGTTCCCAACACTGTAAGCTGGGGACTGAAAATCGCGACGAGAAAAGAAAACACGCAACTCACAGTACGAGCCGGCCGCCGTCACCGCCTCCGGCCCAACCGCGGTCGATGAAGTGCCGAGTTAGCCATGGCTGCGGAACGCCGACTCTGCAAGGGTCTTCCTCTTCGAGACGGCGTAGGTGCACTCTGGGCGCCGTCCACGTCGTTCCTCCGGTCTCCGAGAAGGCACGACGGAGGTCTCAGCCGTCCGTTCCGCGGCCGGTGGATAGTCGCACACTTGGGTGCAAGCGGCGAGAGGACGACGACGAGAAACGGAGCGGGGGCTGACTTCTTTTTTTCTTTTGACGACGTCGCCCGGGCAACCCCCGGTTTCGTCGAGCTATTCCCCCGTCAGCTCCGCTGTGGTTCTCCGGCCGATCGATGATGCTAGCGGCACGACGGCGCAGTCGCGTTCCGCGCGGCGGCCGGTGTGGGCCGGACCTGCCTCGCACGGTGCGCGGTCTTTCGCCGGAGAGCCTCGATTTAAAAGATGGAGTGGCTGGAGCCCACGGAGAACGTCTTGCCATGTAATGGCAAACGCGATCCTTCGCAGATTGGTTGCTCAATGCGCATGCGCTCGTTGCCCCCCCCCCCCCCCCCCCCCCCTTCCTGGTGAAGAGGATAGCGAGAGGAGAGGCTGAGCTAAACCAGTGGACGCTTGCAGACGCTCAGACAGTGTCATTCTGCTCATACATTATATTATCTGCGGACATTATCCGCGGAGTATCTGTAGACAGGTCTGAAGCATGCCCGAAGCGTGATTCATAAACACGTCTGCTTCGAATATTTATTTATTTATCTATCAATACTGTAGGTCATTGAAGACCCATACAAAAGTGGACATTTGTACAGACAAGAAGCACTACAGTGGTATAAGACATTCGCAATAAAAAGACAAAAACACAAAATGCATAAGCAGAATGTTATGCTAGTGCATAGAAGTGAGAGTATCGGCAAAAGACTGCGCTGATCTACTATTTACGATTTCGTCTGGTAACTTATTCCATTCATCAATAACCCGGAGGAAGAAGGAATATTTAAACGTGGTGTTTTTGGCTGAATACGGCCTGATTGTCTCGTTATGCTGGGTCCGCTTTGAGTGCACGAAAGGGGCCTCGAGGTATTTTTCTTGCGCTATATTTATTTGTTGTTTGTACAGGGCGTACAAAAACTTTAGGCTAGCAAGTGTTCTTCCATTTTTTAAGGTGTCCATCTTTGCGTTCGCAAGCAAAGCGTTAACGCTAGCCCTCCATGAGTAATTAGAATAGATGAACCTTACTGCGACCTTTTGAACTTTTTCCAGCTTCTTGACAAGGTAATCCTGATACGAACTCCAGATAATACTGGCATATTCCAACACTGGTGTGACCAGTGCCTTGCCTTGAACATGTCCGCAGGGAGTTATTCGTATCACCAGTGTGACGTCATACAAAGTAGAAACACCGCCTCAGAGAGTGTCTCCAGACTGTCTTTTGTACGATGTATTAGTGTGTCCGCGGCTTAAGGATTGTTCACCTCCTCCCCGCGGATCGTGTTGCGAACGCGGCCCATGAACCACCTGACCCCGATCGAACAGTTGGAAGCACTCTGGAATTATGGCACACTGCTCTTGGGCGACCGTGCCCAGCGCACCCTGGTGGAGGTCCGGCTGTTTGCACGAGCGGCGCGTCGTTTCCGAAGTTGCGTGGCTAACCGGCGGATCACGACTTCGCCGAGTCATGCCCCTTTTGGGGGGGCGTGCTTTGTTTTGTGGGCGGGAGCGCGGAGATTTGAAAGGGGAAGGGGGGAGGGGGGGGGGGAGAAAGAAGGACCCGGGCGTCAAAAATTGCTTCCGGTGGATCTACGACCTATTGGATCCTAGATACGTCAAAACAAAATTGGGACCGAAGTTTTGGGGAGCGGGCCTATCGGACTTTTGGCACGATGACGCTGCGCGTTTCTGCCGGCCGAGTTCGATCGGCGCGCTTCGCAGACTTTCAGCTCCGACTTTGTGTTTCGAAACAAAGTTTGTGAGTCTACTTCCCCGCAGACGGACGAAATCAGCCAATAGCGGCGAAAAGTAAAAGTAACCCAGTGATTGAGAAAACTCAACATTCTAGTATTAACAAAAAACAACAACAAAGAATGCGGTGTTTACAGGAACACTGCAGCATGACGTTTCACTTGCTCATCGTCCCTTGTTGTACATCGCAATTTTGTTTTTGTCATTGTCTATCCACGGATAGTTAAAAAAAAAAAGCGGAGCAAGGTTTATTACGGCCAGGCTTCTTGTTTCATGATTTGTGTTGCGGCGTTCTCCTTACGGACTTTTAGGAAACCGTAACCGTGTTCCGCGTACCGCACTATCGGAGCCTTTGAAGCCTGCTTTGAAACGTTCGCGTCTCGCGGTCGGGGTATCACCCAAGCACGCGCTTTAAAGCATGCTTTTAAGGCTCCGATAGTCCGGTACGCGGAACACGGTAACGGTTCCCTAAACCTCCCTACTGTCCGCACTCCGCAGACTGTCTTTTGTATATGATCCGTATGCGCAGTGTGACAGCACCACCTAAGACGTATGTGTGCAAGAACGACGCGGTCGACGTAAGGAGGGTGCTTTCCGTTTCTTGGACCAGAGTCGATAAAGAAAAAAAAATCTCCGGGGAATCTCGTTTTGCAGTCGTCTCACGAAGAGCGCCTATTGTTCATCAATCCTCTTTATCACGAAGAAGAATAAGAAAAGAAAAAGAAACTTGACGTGCTGCTTGGCAGATATCTACGAGAAAGGGACTTTGATACGGCATTCGTGCTTGAGAGCAAGCAGGGCGAGGTTGAAGACACGGAGACACGAGTGCTCTTGAACCTGGACGCAACTCGCAGAGGGGAGTCGAGATACCCTGCACCTATTGCATTGAATTTCTCGTAAAGATGCGCCTGCAAGAAGGAGAAAATAGATGGTGCTATGGAGAATTTGGCACCCTTGAAATGGCGCCGGCTAATTCACTGCGCCTGCAATATTCCCGAAACAGGAACCGCTCCACGTTTTGTTCTTTTTGCGAGCACAAATGCCCTTCGTAGAAAGCAGCAGCAAAAGGTATACCGATATGGTACTTTTATGATACACAAAAGTAAATTTAACGTATATGTTTTTTTTATTATACTTTCAATATACGAGCATACCGTACCACTGAATTACTTCGTACTTTGGTGGTCTGCTCGTCGACCCTTTCTGGAGAGTCGGGTGTGCGTACTGAAAGTCTGTTTTTAATATACTATTCGTAAACTCATATATATATATATATATATATATATATATATATATATATATATATATATATGTATATACAACGGGCATGGTGGCGGGAGGCCGAAGGCGTGGGTATATAATTGGAAAGAAAAAAACCATTGGTGAAAACAGCAACAACGGACGATTTATTCTTCGACGTTTCGGCCGGAGTCCGGCCTTCCTGACGAAGGCCGGACTTCGGCCGAAACGTGGAAGAATAAATCATCCGTTGTTGCTGTTTTCACCAAGGTTTTTTTTTCTTCCCAGTTATATATATATATATATATATATATATATATATATATATATATATATATATATATATATATATATATATATATACAGGGTGTTTTTTTAAGCTTAACAGATTTGTTAAAAAAAAACGTGAAAGTTACACTTATGCAGCTTGTGGAGGTGAGTTATACGGCCAGGTGGACATATTATAGAGGGCTAATCGTAATGATCAGTCGGCTAATTAATTAAAATTCGTTAATTAAATTTTTAATTAATGCAAATAGACATATGGTTCCAATTAGAAACTTGCTCAGCGTCATCGAAAACCCCTAAATCAGTCATTTTCAGAAAGACTTTGAGCGCGTGAGAAGCGTAGTAGTGCACTGAAGCTAGCACTCGTGGAGCAGGTACAAGGCTGGGGCTAGATAAGAGACGGAAAAATCGCGCGGGCGCCTTATCGCAACCTCTAGCTTAGTACCTGCTCCACGAGAGGTAACTTTAGTTCACTACTACGCTTCTCACGCGCTCAAAGTCTTTCTGAAAATGACTGATTTAGGGGTTTTCGACGTCGCTGAGCAAATTTATAATTGGAACCATATGTCTATTATCATTAATTAAAAAGTTAATTAACGAATTTTAAGTAATTAGCCGACTGATCGTTACGATTAGCCCCCTAGAATCTGTCCACCTCGCCGTATAACTCACCTCCACAAGTGGCATAAGTGTAACTTTCACGGCTTTTTTTAAACAAATCTGTTAAAAGGCCTCTGACACGCCAAAAAAAAATTTCTTTTTTCATGCTAAACGTTGGAATGGCATATCAGGACATTACAAAAAAATTGTTTCACTATAGAGTTGCGTAGTTTTTTTATAAAAAGTAGAAATACGAGGCCCAATTCAAAGTTCCCGCCGTGCACTGTGACGTAACAGTGTACCGCAAGGTGTCGGGACGGTCAGAAGGAAGGCATCGACCTACGTCACTAAAAGTGGGTTCACCGGAAGTCACGTGAGTTTCACTCCTCGTGCTCTCCGCGACCGTGCCTAAGACTTTTTTTATTTTTTTTTTTTTATTCTGCTCTTCGTACGAGCGATCGTAGAAAACGAAGTTTCAGTTCCACTAGCTCTTTATCCCTGCACCGTTGGTTAATTTGCGTGCTGTAAAATTTGAGGAAGAAGAGTCAGTGGATCGACGTGATGGAGGTCAATGATGAAAGCGTTGCGAGTACAAGCCAGTGTACGAGTGCATGCCGTCAGTCCGATGATACAGGGCTATACTGGGCGCAAAACAAGCTATCAAGTTTTGAAAAAAAAAATTAGAACGCTCGCAGAAATTAGGATTGCAAGCATACGACAGGCCGATCGCATTGCTGAGGTTGAGACACCGAGGTCGTTGAATCATCGGATACTCTCCAGGCTGAAGATGCCTGCCGTCTAAAGAATACGAACTGGTGAGTGTATCAAGTATAAGTAAACGTCGAGCGTAAAGTACGTGTTTTTTCTAGAACATGAGTAGAACTTGTTTACTAGGTGCTCATGCGGCCGATGTATGTCTCTCAGAAATGCATGGAGTGTGATCTCTTCTTCAGTTGCTGAAATACAGGGACAGTCCCTCACACAGCGCCTTCTAGGCATTGTAGTTGATCACATCAATTCACTGACTCCGCTTCTTCTACCTTTACAGCAACATTAAGCGATGAAAAGCAAATAAAAGAAACCTTGTCTGCTTGGATCGCTCGTGGAGGTGCGGAGAACAAAAATATTTAAAAAAGAATATTACACGCGCTCGCGGTTGAACACGAGGAGGGATGCAACTCACGTGACTTCCGGCGATGCCTCCCTTCTGACCGCCCCGACACCTTGCGGTACACTGTTACGTCACAGTGCACGGAGGGAACTTTGAATTGAATTGGGCCTCGTATTTCTATTTTTTATAAAAAAACTACGCAACTCTATAGTGAAACAATTTTTTTGTAATGTCCTCATATGCCAATTCAGCGCCTAGCATGAAATTTTTTTTTTTTTTGTGGCGTGTCAGAGGCTCTTTAAGCTTAAAAAAAATACCCTATATATATATATAGTTAAGTAGACTTTGGGATGGGCTTTTTAAAAGCGCAAAATCAGTATACTTCTAGTATAATAATATTTCCGTAATAGCAACGGCCGTCGGCGTTCCATCGGCAAAGTCACCCCTGAAGAAGAAGTCAACTAGGCTTCGAAACCTTGGGTCTCTAATTAGGGCCTGCTTGGACGTCTCCCATTTTTTAATCATACTTTTAGTGCAATAATTAGTTCTTTTTTCCACGGGTGTATTATTCAGGAAGCGATCTAGACAAATAATAAATATAAAACATAAAAAAATGTATCTTCATTACGCGAAAAAAGTCGGTGGACGTGCATTGTGCAGTGTGTTATGAGCTGCGTTACATTTTTATTTATGAGTTTTAAAAAGCTCGGGAGTCCGCTAAATTTTGCCCGCCATATTTAGCGACTGTGTGACGGTTTCTTTTTGTGACTTTTTTGTTTTTGGTAACGTCGCGTTCATTTTATGGAAAGAAGACCTATCACAGATACTACAATCGAAACTGCTCAGTGGTCCACTTTGTGCCGCTCGTGTCACTTTCTAGAACACACAGACTTGCGACTAAGATGGCTTGGTAACCCCCGAATAGAGGGATATTGATGTCACGTACATAGACCACGCGACATGCTAATAAATAAAACCAGCGGAGCTATGAACATTAATATTGTGCCTCAAGGTATACATTTTATTCTATGTTTTAAAACAACAAGAAGAAGAAGAAGAAGAAGAAGAAGAAGAAGAAGAAGAAGAAGAAGAAGAAGAAGAAGAAGAAGAAGAAGAAGAACAACAACAACAACAACAAGAGGAACAACAACAACAAAACAACAACAACAACAAAAACATCAACAAAGACATCATCATCATCATCATCATCATCATCATCTATTGAAGTTTTAACGCGCACTGGAGAACCATGTCATTTCTCAACATTCTTAAAACTTGAGAAGTGAACTCATGCTCTGTCTAAAAAGCGGAACGTGATTATTTCTGCTACAAGTTAATTAACGGAGAAAACGTATTGGCGCATTGCAACCCAAACCTTGGTTTCAATCACTGTCAAGCCGAGATTAAAGACAATACACTAATTGCTACAGGGAGGATAATACTTAATAATGGGTCGGTACAGGCTAAAGACCACGTCACCTCGAAATTCAGAACAGCTTTCCAGTTAAGCCGGCCGGGGTCACACCGGTCGTCATACAAAAGACAGTCTGCAAACAAATTCAAACACAAGTCACCACGATATCCGTGCTTCGAATGCCTCATGGCAACGAGTTCAAGGAGAAACTTGGCATGCGGCATGGAACCACGGATACCTCGGTGAGTGATGTTTACAAACTGTCTTTTGTATGATGTATAAGCAGTGTGACCCCGGCTTTGGGGTCACTGATGACAATTTAAGAAATGCAGGGAGTGGTCATTCCCTTGTGCATCTCATATCGGTCCGAAGACCATGAAATTCCAGGATTAGCCGACCCGCGCATCTCATTATCTCATCGCAGCCAGTCAGATTGCAGGACTAAGCGACAAGTAGGCAGAAGAAGTGCAATCACGAAGCAAGAGGCGTGAACACAATAGGGCCCCGGATTGCGGTTCTTCAGCTGTCAGGCACTATATATGGTCGCAAACTAAATACGGTGAAAACCAGACAACTTTGAAGTTCTTATGTTACTTCGAAGCGCATATATATTGTCAAGCGCAATATATGCTTAAGATACGATTTAACTTTGGTCAAATAAAGAAAATAGACAAAGAAAAAAAAATAAGTGTGAGCTATTTTTGGCGAACCACACGTTTCGCATGATGATCAATGCCAAGTAGATTACTTGTTCTCACCAGCCAGTTTGACTACGCCACCGCTGCCGCAATGCATCGAGGGAACTTTAGTCTTTCTGCACGTGCGACAACCCCGCTGGAGCTCTGCGCGAGTGGAGCACGAGACAGCACGAGCCCTCTTGTGCACTGTCGTTTGCCTCCTGTGAACTAAAGTTATTGCGGCGTCACGCATGCGCCGAATGCTTGGTGAGATCGGTCTATTCCTTTATATCTTAATTTCAAGAGTACAACGTCCCCCCCCCCCCCCCCCACACACACACGCACACACACATACACACACAGAATCAAACGCTCTACGCACAGTTGCATTTGAGAGCGTTTGAGAGCGTTGCGGCTGCTAGACACCAGGACATCCCTGCTCCTTATGTCGCGTGTCAAGCTATTCCTTGAATTAGATTCCACGCTTTATACGAACCGCAGATGTGCCGGTGACTCGCTTTCGTTTCTCGACGCAACGCAGTCAAACGCACTTAAACGCCGTCAAAGGCAACTGTATGTTAAGGCCCGCGCTGCAGAACCCAGGGATCCTGGGTTCAATCCCCACCCTTGCCCGTTTCGATCTGGATGAGCATCGTACCGGCGTGCGGTCGTGTATCACTACTGCGTGGTGCACTTTAAAAACCCCAGGCTAGCGGTTGTTCTGCACTGGCTAAATTGCTCATCTACAGCGAGTGACTCGTCGCAACTTTAAAATGGCTGACCAATTACACGCAGTATAAATATCCACATAATCCCGATTATTATCGCGTGAAGGCCCTTAGAGCTTTATTCACCGGAAACAAAATAATCTACGTATCGCCATAAACGCTTCTTTTCCGCCCAAATTTAGCGTGAGCGACCCGTACCAGATGTCCAACTTTCAGAAATAACCGCTATCTCATTCGAAAGTTATAAATATTTTTTTTAAAATTTCCATGAAAAAAAAAGTGGCTTGTTTTTGGCCGTTTCCGGTAACTGACGCCGTTCAGATTTATGTATTCGAGAGCTCTGTCGGCCACGGTTAGTTTTGAAACATTGGCAACTGGTTCAGACTGTTCGGGCTACCTTTAGGCGAAGAATGAGCGCTCGGCGATGCTTAGGTTGTTTTTGCGAGAAAAAAAAAACAACAACAACGAAACAACAACAGCAACTGTAAGCTATATTTGGGGACACCTTAAACATCTCTACAACACGCATGGCTTAAAACAAAAAGCAAAAAAAAAAACACCGCCATGTCTCCTTTCTTGAAGGGTAAGCGAAGGGTCGAGATTGAGAAATGAGAAAGCGATGCTCAAAATTTCAATTTGCTAGAGGGGTCGTCTTGTTATTTTGTGGATTTATTGAGCCGAGTAAATCACTCAACGGAACGGGTCGTGATGTTTAGACAGTGAAGAAGCCAATTGGGGAGGTATGTTTTTTTTATATTATTAATTTCAGCGGGCATGATTGCTTGGTTGTTGGTTTGGGGAAAATGCAATCATTATCCTATTGACTGCTGTGGAAGGTTTTGTGAAAATAAATAATTGGCACTTTCGGTTCCTTTGCCGCTTATCATCCCCAGCTTTCTTGTCCATGAGCACCAAGTAGAGTTGTCAATAGGAGTCTCGGCGAGAGTGTTAAGAGTCCGCTCCCCTGTACGGCAAAGCTGTCCGCTATCCTCCCTGCTTTTCGCCATTTACTTGAAGCCGTTTTGCTTGAAAGTGATCAAGAATGAAGAAAACCGTGGCGTCAAGCTGCACTCCTCTTAAGTTAAGCTCCTGTCTTATGCGGACGACGTTGCTGTATTTTTGTGGGGATCAAGAAAGCGTGCGCGAAGTGGTCAATCTGGCCTCGTCCATTTGAGAAAAGTCTGGAAGTCTGATTAACTGGGACAAATCTGCAGGTTTCTGACATGGGGCCTGGGGCACTACACCCCTAAAGTATTTATGAACATTCGGAGGATAGCCTTGCCAGTTAAGTATCGTGGCGTACCACTCGAACAATATGTCGTGACAGCACGCAATAGTGGAACGAAGAGAACGAAATCTGAAAGTTGGAAAGGGCGTTATTTCTCAATGTTTACGCGTGATACCGTAGGCAATTTGTTTTTGAAAGCGGAAGTGTGGTACGTTTTCCAAGTTCTGGCTACATCTCGTACCAACGGGCAGAAACTGTTTGCGGTATTTGTATGGAGTTCGACCGGGGAACGCTCATCACTTACGAATTTGTTTCACTGAATTCAAACTGGTGGGCTGGGTTTGTCCCACTTGTTTATTCGCCAAATTGTTTCGAGATTCATCTTTCTTCGTGATCAAAAATATGTATTTTTGCTTACTCTAATTAAGGTCAGACTGCAAAATGTGTTGTCTGAGTTAGTAGTCTCATCAAGTGACGATGCTTGTGCGAGTGTTCAAGGTTACTTACGTGAAGTGAGGCTCACTTTCGAATGTTGAAAGTGCGTTTTCTCTAGAGTACCTTAGCTCTGTGGCTCGGAAAAGATTGTTTAAAAATTTAGTTGAAGTGTAGCTATCGGTCCTTTTGTATACATCACTGTACTCTAATGAACCTGGCTAAGATGTGCTCAAAAGGGTTAAACAATGACGGTGAAACCAAGTGTTAAGTACTTTTTCTTGAAACTGCATTGCGGTGTCCTGCCTGTTAAATCATGGATGGATGAGAAAGGGTTGTCTGCCCACGGTCCATCAACTGTATCCTCTGTAAGAGACCAGAGACTGTGGAGTTCGTATTCAGAGAGCGTTGAGATGCGGTGTTCCACTGGGACACCCCCCAGCGCACTTTTAAGAAAGAGTTCCCATTCATCATGCATGGCATTCGTTTTTTATCAGTTGAGAACGACGCTGGAATCCCCTACGACATGTTAATGGTCCTTGGTCTTCACAGCATTTCGAAGACTAGGATGGCTGTGCGTCATGCGGACTTGAATGTCTGCGAAGTCAGAGACAATTTTATTGGAAGTGTCACATATATTCGTGATGTGTATCAAGCACAGCCTGGTCACCCCAATTGGATGCCAGTTTTTTAACGAATTAGCGCGGCAGAAGAGGGTTTAATGTATTCGCGTTTGCCAAAGTGAGTGAGGCCGACGTGTTTCAGCTTTCTCGTGTGTAAGTGTTGTGTGCAATTTGTTCATGTCAAAACAAGCAAAAAAAAATTTCGGTGGCCGAGTGGGTTAGCGACACTAGCTTAGAGCACGTGGAGCGAAAGCTCGCGCTCCAGAACCCAGGGATCCTGGGTTTAATCCACACTCCTACCCGTTTCGATCTGGATGCGCATCAGGCACGTAGCCAGGATTTTGTTTCGGGGGGGGGGGGGGGGGGCTCGCCCATGACAAAATGCTGTATGAGGAGGAGGGGGGAGAGGAGGTCCCAGCAAAACAAAAGATTTCGGGGGGGGGGGGGGGGGTCCGGGCCCCATGCCCCCCCCCCCCCCTCCCTGGATACGTGCCTGATGCGCATCGTACAGGCGTACGGTAGTGTATGACTACTGCGTGGTACAGATTAAAGACCCCAGGCTGGCGGTCGTACTGCGCTGTCTAAATTACTCATCTAACAATGTCGCCATGTTCTGACAAATTAAACTCCTGCTGTATAAACAACAAATGATTAATTTGTTTGTTCTTTTGCATTTTATTAAATCAGATATAAATTTTGCGTGACCGCAAAAATAAAATAATAAGCCGAGGATCTTTTCCTTAAAGGGGTATTCACACGAGGGAGAAATCCAGGGGAGTTCTCCACGGCACATCCTGCGACGAAAACATCAGGCTTTGCGATGTGCAAAAGCCTCGCGTTTTCGTCTCGTGATGCTCGCGCGCCGCGGTGAAATCCCCGGGATTTCTCCCTCGTGTGAATACCCCTTAGGGGCGATGTAACGATTTGTATACTTTGAGCAAATAGCGCTTAGTACGAATCCCTGACGTTGATGACCTGTGAAACACCCATTCGTTTTTCACCACACGCAATCGAAGTAACAGAAAAAATTAAAGAAAAACGAGCAGCGTTCATCCCCTCAACTCGCAGCCAAAACAAGCGGCCACGTGCTGTGGAATCATTATATGCCGCCAACGTTGATCATAGCCACGCGCTGGGGTTTGCAAGGCACAGGCCACGCGCTGAGTTCCAGACATTGTTATGGTTCGGCTATTGTCGTCATTTCAGCGATTGGACACGGGCCACTACCCGAATGCTTCTCGAGCTATCGATTATTACGAGCCCAAATCGAGTGCCCACGCAATGCTCGGGTCAAATATATGAGCCTCATTCAAATACCGTCACTGGAGGATGCTGCGATCCCCCAGTTACGTCATCAAGTTTTGCGAAAAAGAGATTGATTGAAAACGCTGGCTTTTGTCCTTGAAATTACACCACAAGAAAGAAGTGTCTTGGCTAGTGGCGTTGCGTGCGAATATCCTTGAGTCCCACTAGTGCCAGTAAGCCCAAGTAAAGTGAAAAACATTCCAATTGAATATCGTTGCAACGTACCTTTAAACTTGCCATTCGTGTTTCGTTAACTTATTTTCACAAATGGGTTTGAACAGCTTCGACTGCTTCGTCCAGTGAGCGCGAACAAAATCGCGGAAGTAAAAAGGGCCCAAAGTTCTTGTGCGTTTCACACCAATCCTGCTGGTTGAAACCTTCGAGCCATACGCCAAAGAAAATCGCCAACCTGTTCATAGTGTTTGTCTTCTGATCAGCTGTTTATTAAAGGAGCTGTGCAACGATATTCAATTGGAATGTTTTTCACTTTACACGAGCTTACTGGCACTAGTGGGACTCAAGGATACTCGCATGCAATGCCACTGGCCAAGAAACTCCTTTGTTGCGGTGTAATTTCAAGGACAAAAGCGATCATTTTCATTCAATCTCTCCCTTGCAAAATTCGATGACGTAACGCGGGGATCGCAGTACACCCGTATGACGATATTTGAATGCGGTTCATAGATTGGACCCGAGCATTGCGTGGGCACTCGATTTAGGCTCGTGATAATTGATAGCTCGAGAAGCATTCGAGTAGTGGCCCGTGTCCAATCGCTGCAACGACGACAATAGCCGAGCCATAACAATGTCTGGAACTCAGCGCGTGTCCTGTGCTTTGCCAACCCCAGCGCGTGGCTATGATCAACATTGGCGGCATATAATCGGCTCCAGATCACGTGGCCGCTTGTTCTGGCTGCGAGTTGAGGGCGTGAACGCTGCTCGTTGTTTTTTAATTTTTTTCTGGGACTTCTAATGCGTCGGGTGAAAAACGAAGGCGTGTTTCATAGGTCATTAACGTCAGGGATCCGTTCTAAGCGGTATTTGCGCAAAGTAAAAAAATTGTTGCATAGCCCCTTTAATATTATCATCGGCAGTTGCAGTTTTCCAGCTGTATACATTATAACCGATGCCTATACTATTCAAATGTATTGCTTTAAGCAAAAAAAAAAAAAAAAAATCGACCACCTCCGCTTATATGCTCATTGACAGTCGTCTTGCGTTGCTCCCATTTTTAAATACATCTGACTACTTTTTTAGCCATTAAAATTGCTTGTTTTTAATTTTAATTTCAACGGCGGATTGATTATTTAAGCCCGGAGCTCCTCTAAAACAAATTGCTTGATTTCTATTCCATAATTACTTACATAAATTATTATTAAAGAAATAAAAAAAGAGAAAAACATTTTCAGATATCTGTAATGCGAAATTAGAGCGCAGCTCTTGAGGAGGAGGAGGGGAGGGTACGGAGGGAAGGTATGCCCCCTCCGTAACCCCTCCTTCTTCTCCTTAACCCGCTAAACATAACAAGGAAAATTTCCCCGCTAAGATTAGTAGAAGAATTTCCCGGCTAAATTTAGCTGGTTAAGTTCCCAGCTAAATTTAGCGGGGAAATTGACGTCACGTGACCTCAACACCAATTCGGCTTCCTCACTAAATTTAGCTGGGAAAATGATGTCCCGTTACTTCGTGTCACGTCACCCATGAACAAATTCAGTTTCATCGCTAGATTCAGCGGGAAAATTGACGTTACGTGAGCTCAACACCGATTCAATTTCCCGCTAAATTTAGCGGGGCGGTTACGCCGACGACGACACCGACGCCGCGAAACGCGGAAACGGGCGCCTAAGAGCTGCGCTCTAAAATAATGACACGCACACATTACTGATCGCGCATTCTAGAATGAAACCTAATCTGTTTTGTCTCATTGCCCGTACAAAATTGGCCACCAAACCAACCCGCCTCTCCTGTCGGAGAGATCATCTTCCACTGCTGGAATCGCGAGCGCGCCGGGTTCCCGCAGATTGCGGGCTATTTTGCGTACTCCGCCCATCGTCTCAAAAGCAGCGATTGGCTACTGTCGTTTGTACGCGCCGAGGAAGGGACAGACGCAGACAGCGTCGGTCGCCGACGCAGTTACAGCAGTAACGGCTCCTAAGCACTTTTGCGTTTGAGAGCATTTGAGTGCGTTTGTCCGCGTTGCGTCGAGAAGCGAAAGCGAGTAACCGGCACATTTAGGCTTCGTGTGAAGCGTGAAATCTAGTTCAAGGAATAGCTTGGTATACGCGACATAAGAAACTGGGATCTCCTGGTTTCTCGCAGCCGCAATGCAGTCAAACGCCCTTAAGTGCTCTCAAACGCAACTGTGCGTAGGGGCCCAACAGTCAGTAGGAGCAGTAACAGCCGCCCAAGTCTCGCTCTCTCATGCTCGGGCTTGGGAGCGCTCGCTTCGCGCTTATCACCCGCGATTTTCACATCCAGCTTTTCTTCAGGGTGGGAGGCCACGTGTCGTGAAAATCTGGAACTAAACCAGGGTGGGAACGAAGGCTGCCCATGCATTGGCAAGACTCTAGTGTTGAACGGCTGTCATAGTGGGCACCTTTATGGTGTCTACGCGTCTGTCCTAAGGAGACGATGTCAGACGGTTCCTGCGCACGCACAGAGCCCACACGTTGTGTGGGTCAGACTCGGGTTCGTTTGTAAACAGCGTGTATGAATCGCAGTGATCGCCTCACCACGTGGTATTCGGGATCTTTGACAGGCAGGAATGTGCAATGCTAAGTACGTGACCACTTTCAGGTTCAATCTCAGTATCCAGCCTGCTGACGTTATGTGCGCCGGAAAACGGCTTCCAGCTGTCCGCTCCCGAGCCTTAAATAAATATCGGAGCGTGTTCCATTCTATAGTTTCACCCTTCTCTTTCTCGCCCTGGTCCTTCCCAGGTCCGAGAGGAGGGTATCGGTATTGGGGCCTTGTCTGCCTCGTCACGGTACGCCGCTGGACCCCCCCCCCCCCCACCTCCCCCCCCCCCTCGAGTGTGAAACGTGGGGCACGATTGGCATGCCGCCGGCACGACGGACGGCGGCAGCTGGTGGGCTTTCTTGTCCGCAAAAGCGTGGCGTGAGCTGACACGCCTTCCTTAAATCAGGTTGAAGGGGGCGGGGGCTGTGGAAAAAGGAAAGGAGAGAGACTAGGGGGGGTCATCCTTTCAGATATAGAAAGGTCGATTCACGTTTGGTGTACTCGGGAGCGAGGGAAACGGGTGAACGGACCAGCGAATAAGCAAAAAAAAAAAAAAAAAAATTCCAGGCTTGAACCAGAGACAAGGAAAACATTAAATAACGGACACGAACACACACGTACCGTTTTGGGGGTGTGTATGTTTGATATTTTATTTTTGCGTCGCCTCGGGCTGAACTATTAAAGTAATTCACCAGCTTGCCTTCGTTTTTACTCTTTCAGAACTAGGAAAAATTGCGCAAACGAAGAGCCGTTTTATTAATAAAAAAAAGAGTACAAAAGAAAATTTGGCAAATGAGAAAACAAAATACGTTTCCGCCCTGTAAGGAGACGAACAACTTGAGGGTCGAACGTCAACTGGATTTCAACGATTTAAATATCGGGCTACTTTTGAAACCTCATGCGTCCTAAGTTTTGTTAAATTAGGATTCTGCTCAACTTCTAAATAAATAATCTTAAGACGACTTATTGACCGAGAGTGCTCTTTTTGGGGACTGTAGACAGTTTGGCGCTGCAAAGTTGTAGGTGTTTAAAAAGTTATGGAGTGCCCTGAAATATTTCGTATTGCCGACCGTTTTCCGGCTGAGCTGCAGCTTCACGCATGGCGGTCTTGACTGCGTAGTATATGACACACATACAAACAGACCCACACACAAACACACACACACACACACAGACACAAAAAGTTGTATCCAACAAAACACTTCTTCACATTAGAAGACTCATGGCGTCCATATTAAATTTAACTTATTGAAACTTACAAGAATGTCATGCAGTTTTGTTTCGAAAATGCAAATGGCGCATGCAAAACAAACGCCGGAACGCAAAGTGATCACCCTTTTTTGTGAACAATGTCCTTACGACGTTGTAAGGACGTTGTTCTTGTAGTTTTCAAAGTGTCAAGCTCTCGTGGCAGAAACGTGAACACTATAATCAATAAAATGCTAAAAAAAAAACAGCTAAAAAACAGCAAAAAGAAAGGAACCGGAAAAAAAAAAAACACAGCACTGACAATTAACTAAAGGATTTTTGGAAAAGCGCGACACATATATTACTCCTGGTTTGATGTAATCATCCCTTTCAATCTTTCAAGAGGGTAGAAAACAAACACTGTCGACGTCAAACCTAGGTAAGGGGGCCATCCTAGGTACAAAAGAGCTGTCTCTCTGTCCTGCCTGTTTATAGACAGTTAGCTGACACATAATACTGATTTTTCTTATACGCTTCAATAATCTTTTTATACGTAGTTGATTATTTTGTTTTCGACCCCATTAAGGCCCGTTCACACTATTGCAACCGAGTACGACCGAGAGAGACCGAGAGTTGTTAAAACGTCTTAAAATATCTTAGGACGAGGGAACACACTGGCATTCTGACGCTATCTATGCGGTGACCCTGGAACTGCATTTCACAAGAGGGAAGGTTTCGCGGTATTTCCAAGGTCAAATGTGCGTAATACCTATAAGAAAGGCTCGTTTATGACGCTGACAAATGTTTTTCGAGCCAAGAAAGAAAGGATAATGCTCGAGAAAAATAGAAAATATGCCGGACCGCCAAGCTAACACTGCTAACCAAAAGATTGCGCCAGTCTGTCCTCTCGTTGTAAGAGGTTTTAAGGAACCCAGTTTCAAAAGGTCCCAAGAGTGTGAACGGGCCTTTACTGTATCAACCAACCGAGGTTCACACGCACAGTTCCCGCAGTGCAATGCAGGTGTGATGACGCTCATCCTTTTAGCGAACTTTGGCGTTCGCCATCGCACGTGAAGGGGATCTGATACACTATGCCGATGGCACACGGCACATACTTTATTTCCGTGTTTTATGGCGCATAAACTCTCGATTTTGTTTTGGTTTTCCTGCCTACCCGCTTTTCAATGACGGAGCAAATCCCGCTCAACGTAAGCCGTGCCCGAAACACAACGTCCACACCATACAACTCGAAACAACTCCTTCTAGACTGTGCCGCAAACATTGGACGCATACGGGATGGCAGCCACGTTTTTGCGTTTCTCCGCGACCTTTTTACGCCGCACTCCACGTGGGAGTTTACTCTTAATGTTCTTAACTATAATTCTTTTCCGCAGGCCGAATCAACTACCGTGTTTGAATATCTGCTTTCTTTTAGTCTCATAATCTAAACTGAGAACATATTTCCTCCAATCTGTGAACGCAAGATTTTGGCAAAGCCGATCCACTAACAACACGAAACCGTGTCCGGAGTCGGCATTAATCTACAAAACACCTGGCGCGTGTTTCGTACATTATGAACCTCGAATATGAATTCTAAGCGGTAATCACTAAACTGCAAATAATTGTTGCTCCACACCCTCAAAAGCCGCAGTCGCGCTGCTGATCATCATATCATCTGCGGACATTATGTGCGGACATTATCTGCGGACATCATCGGCGGACACGCATCACGCTGAAAGCGTGTTTGCCTTATACGTATGTGCGCTCCGAACATGTCTGCTAACAGTTTTTTGTATACGACCAATGTGATGTCATACAAGGAAGAAGTAGGCCTCAGACAGTTTCTACATGTCAGTCTTTGGTATAATGTACTATAGAAATCTGTCCGTGGCTTAAAGTTTTCGAGACTCTCGAAGGCTTTCCACGAAGAATGCGAAAAGTCGGGTGCATCACGGTATTTTGGGGCGAATGAAGCGCTAAAGGTCGCTTAAAGTTCAGCGTGGCTAGAGCCCCGCGGCTAACGCGAAGCATCGATTTCGCGTGACGGCTCGAGAACTCCAGCTCTTGCTCAACCGGTGCGCGCGCCACGAAAGACGGAGCGCGTTCGTTTCACACCACGTTCTAAAAATTGACTCTTGCGAACGAAACCGAGCGTGATGGGCCGCCTTTGATGCCGTGACCTTTCGTACATTTTTTTTTTTTTACTTCGAACTTCTGGGAACTGGCACGTCTCTGGGGACAAGATGCTATAACTACGAGCCACCATATGGAGGTGCCGGAATAGTTTCCGTTCAAGGTTGCCAGCTGAGATGTGAATCTCCAAATTTGCGTAAACAAAGATGACGTCAAACAGGGGCAACTTTCTGTCGGCAGCCAGCAGGTGAGATGCCCTTTTAGGCCTGCCACGGGGGAAACTTTAATGCCAGTTTCATCAACTGACTGCGTCAGCGAATTAGCTCGCGATCTTGACTACAAGCGTCGCGCTGATTGGCCGCGATCGTTTTGGGCATGCGCAGTGCGAGGTCACAAGCTACTCGGGGCACCCAAAGCGTCGGGACCCCCTACACTATACTCCGTTTCACGTTATGTTGTACCGCAGAGAAGGCTAGAAGCGCGATGTCATAGCGTTGGCAGCTGTTCTTAAAGGGACGATGCAACAATTTTTGTACTTTGCGCAAATGCCGCTTAGAACGGATCCCTGACGTTATTGACCTAAGAATCACCCGTTCGTTTTTCACCCCACGCAATAGAAGTCCAAGAAAAAAATTAAAGAAAAACGAGCAGCTTTCACCCCCTCAACTCGCAGCCAGAACAAGCGGCCACGTGATCTGGAGCAGATTATATGCCGCCAATGTTGATCATAGCCACGCGCTGGGGTTGGCAAAGCACAGAACACGCGCTGAGTTCCAGACATTGTTATGGCTCGGCTATTGTCGTCGTTGCAGCGATTGGACACGGGCCACTACCCGAATGCTTCTCGAGCTATTAATTATCACGAGCCCAAATCGAGTGCCCATGCAATGCTCGGGACCAATCTATGAACCGCATTCAAATATCATCATTGGGGTGTACTGCGATCCCCCCGTTACGTCATCAAATTTTGCAAAAGAGAGATTGAATGAAAATGATCGCTTTTGTCCTTGAAATTACACCGCAACAAAGGAGTTTCTTGGCCAATGGCGTTGCGTGCGAGTATCCTTGAGTCCCACTAACTCTGTTTCACCTTGTATTGTATCGCAGGAAAGTCTACAAGCGCGATCTCCTTGCTCTAGGGCACATCTCGGCGGCATAAGCTCTCGTGCACCAAGGGCAGCTGCCAACGCTATGAGCTCGCGCTTCTAGCCTTCGCTGGGGTACAACATAAGGTGAAACGGAGTATAGTGCCAGTAAGCTCGTGCAAAGTGAAAAACATTCCAGTTGAATATCGTTGCACCGCTCCTCTGATCCTCCGCTCCGATCAAATTGGCCAGGCTGAATTTCGGAAAGGGTCTATTAGACCCTTTCCGAAATTCAGCCTGGCCACTTTGATCACTATCATCATCTGTGGAACAGCGTCTGTGCCATACCAATGGCGGCCTTCTAGTGACTGATAAAGGAAGACGTTGAAGATGCTCCTAAGCGGATGATGCTCCTAAGCGGATGATGCGAGGCCTGTACATTCGGGGGGTCAGTACGACGCGACGTAGGAATGGAACACAAGAGCTACGTAAGCGTTTATTTCTAATTACTCAGATTCAGTCAATCTGTGGGCGGCACACAATCGGCTTTAAAGCACTTTGGTGTATAGAATTTTCTCGAGGCATCTGAGTGGGTAGGACCTTTGTTCTGAATGCTGGTTCTTGGTCACCATCGAACTGAAAGTGATCGAGAAAGAGCTCACACTGAACAATTCCTCGCGTGCCGTTGACTTGCGAAAGTGACGGTGCCGATGCAAGTTCATTTCCGCCATTGATATGGCAAAACCTAAACTGCTTTACGAATCACCAGATGGCACTGAATTTCGGAAAGGGTCTATTCACGAGAGCTTGTGCCGCCGAGATGTGCTCCTGAGCAAGGAGCTCGCGCTTGTATCCTTTACTGCGGTACATCATAAGGTGAAACAGAGTATAGAACTATGTAATGTATCGCGTTGCAGAGGCGTTAGTTAGCGACCTTTCTTTTAGGCTTGAACGTGTCCAGCTGGTCATAAAATAACATAATTTTCTAGCAAGTGGTACCGAGGACGGTTTCCGCGGAAAAGAGAGAGAGAAGTGCTGTGTAAAAGGAAAGAACTAAGCCGGAGTGAAATGTCTTTCTGAGCACACGAAGAAAAGGAGGTTGAGAAGGATGAGAGTGAAAAAAATATATATAAAAAAGACACTGGAAATGAAGAAATTATTACTGCATAATAACGTTATCGACAGCTGTGGACGTCAGTGCACGATTATAAAGAAACAATTAGTGGCTTAATTACCTAAAATTCGCTAACTGACGTTTGAACTATTCTTTTTAACTGGCATATTTTAATTTTGGATTTCCATCCCGACCTTTATAAAGTCCAGATGAGTTGTTAGATTTCACACACACACACACACGCGCGCACGCGCACATACACGTGCACACACACACACACGCGCGCACACACACACAGACGCGCAATAAACAACTTCGAGTTATCTGAGGTAGTGCGAAAGCAAGACCAAAGGCTGCTTCAGACAGCCTAGTTTTCTTCCATTCTGTTAAGTGGCGAAAGATTACGCCACAAGCCCCCGAACATCTGTGCTTCATGGCAAGCGTGGCTACCAGTGCAAGGAGATAGCCCGGCACGCGACATTCAAGACACGAATGTTTCAGTGACTTCTTAATCTTATACCGTAACGTAAGAAAACGGTGGTGTTTGAACCAGCCTCAATATGGCCGAGAGCGCAAAACGCTCGAAGAACAACGCCCGCGAAGTCGGAACTGTGGGTGTCACGCTGCTTCGTCTTCGGGGGCAGTGTTCTTCGGGTTTTTTTGCGCATTTGGCCGTCTTAAAGGGATTATCCGGTCAAATTTCGTATTCATGAAAACATTTAGACCTCATTGTCAATGGCTGTAGGAGCATCTTCCACGACAAATCTGAATTTTGTGTGCTTCCCTGGAGGAGTAATTGTATTTTAACCCAAGCGTGCATAAACGGCGTTTTCCTCTTCCACCTTCAGGGAAGCGGAGTTTCTGAGGTAACGTCAGGCAAAGAACGCGCCGAACTGAAGTGCACTTCGAATTTTGTCCTCCGCGTGAGCGGTACGACGTGGTTCACCCTCGCTGCTGCGAGAGATTTTTTTTTTTTTTTAGAATGAAAGGGTGTTTTCGTTGTGCGGTTGTCACGCTCCACACTTCTCCGCGACATTTACAGTGGCGAGTAATATGGAATGCTGCGGTGCGTCGGGAGCACTGTGTTCCCACGGAGGAATGAGGCATAGGATATGACAATTGCAAGACTGGTGTGACGTCACGTCAGGCATGGGAGTGCAGCCGTTGATACTTGCGAAATTCGGCATGGAGTTTCGTTCAATTATCCGTCGTTGATTACACTAAATTGGGGTGTCGTTTAATGGAATAAAAATGGCCAATGTTAATCATTAGGCTCCCACCAGGTAACCATCACGAATTCTTAAGAACTTCCGGTTTTCACCGGACAATCCCTTTAAGGCTGAACTCCATGGAACGAATGGACCTTTTGTAGAAATACGCGGTGCGCATGCGCGGAGTATTTCATGCGCCTGGGTTCGAGAGTATCTAGTTCCAAACAATCCGCCATCTTGCATTTCTCGCCTTTGAGCGGTTTCGTTGTGTCGACCTCGGGGCGAAAGATTACGCACGATGGGGACAAAGGTGAGCTCGGGGGGAGCCGTATCTAGGTCACATCGCCTCAATGGGTGAACAGGATGTAGCTGACGTTTTGGGTGTGGAACGGGTGGGAGAGGCCTTGGGCGCGCGTTGTTTTCCAGTCACCTAGTCTCGAACCGATTCGCGTGTCTAGGTGGCAGCACATATTCGCGAAGAGGTCCATTATGTGACGAATAACTGGCGAACGCCGCCGACGGCACGCTCGCTTTGCGCGCGACGTAGCAGCCACTGTGTTGATTCCACGCGCAGAGCAAAAGCCGCCGGGCAAAATTCGTCGGTTATTCGCAGCATATTCGTCCCATGGAGTTCAGCCTTTAGCCACGGTTTCGCACTGCTGCAGCCCTTTTGAAATTCGCCACGTGACATATCGACAAAAGGGTTTTTGCTAAAGCTAACCGTTAATCTTGCCTATATGAAAGACGGACAGTAAATTTCAAACTTAAAGCTGTATATTTGACAAATATCTGTCTGGTTGGATAAAAACTTACCAAATAAAGGAACTCCAACCAATACCTACACAAACAGGGGCCCAACGTTTCAAAACCAACTTGGTTCTTCTTAATTACTTGAGGAGCAGCAACTTCTTTTTCTACGGTTGTTTTGATGTTTTTGTTTTCTTCATCACGTGGCGTAGCGCGTTTATGTGTACAGATGGTAAGGTGCCCAGGGTTCAATTTGCGACTCCAGCAAAACGGAAGACACTCAGCGGGAAAAAGTACTAAACTGGACGGAACAGGTCCTTTTGCGGTTTCTACTGGGCCCTTGTGGCTTCCGTTGTCGGCGGTTTGCGCAATGGAACAGTAATCCCAGTGACTCTGTTGTTACTGTCGTATCAGCGTGTTGCCCAAGTCGCTCTGAACGCAACGTATACGCTACCGCGTGAACCAGACTTTTGTGCGTTTATCAACGTTCATCAGCATCGCAATCCTTCCATCATTTCCACAAGGAATGTCAAGCTTCTGAAAGATCGCTTTGGCTAACACATTGCTGCAGGTTTGAAACGTAGTGCACAAAAATCGGGGCAAGGCATTTTGAGTGTAATGCTTGCCTGCTCAAATCCGACCGTTGTGCGTTGAGCTGGCACGTAGAACCGCACGACCTGTTTTAGACCGCAACATTTATCCAATAGTGGCGGCTCCTATAGGTCACTAGAGTCGCGAAAAAGAATACAAGGGATCTATTAATATTGCACCAAAATACACCAGGCACCATAAACATCAATAGATCCCTTGGCGCTTCACCATATCCGTATACATGCACGCGCTGTGACATGTCGCGAAAAAACAACAACAAACGTCACCACAACTGAAGGAGAAGTTGCTGCTCTTCAAAGGTTTATAGCCGCCCCTAAAACAGAACCAAGTCGGTTTTTAAACGTAGGGGCACCTAGTTTTGTAGGGATTGGTTGAAGTTCCTTTATTTCCTACATTTCAAATTAAATTATGCCAGCTAAAAAGAAGGTTAGCGAATTTCAGGTAATTAAGCCACCATATTGTTTTTTTAAAGAAGTGAACTGACGTCCATCGCAATCGATACCGTTGTTATGCAATAATATCATTCTTTATTTCCAGCGTCCGTTTTGTTTTATATGTTTTACGGCTTAAAAAAACACCCTGTATACAGAAGAACGTTTTATTAGTTTGTGTCCGGCTTCTGTGCCTTTTTTATTGACATGTTTATGTATGTACAAGACGAAGGATATCAGGAAAAGCAGCAAAACTTGAAACCAAGAAGAATGGAAACGTTACTTGTCGGAGGCTCGCAGCGCTGCAATGACAAAGAAAAAGTTTGGTAGCTTTAAGTAAACGCTTACTCTATTTCACATTCTCAGAGATATTCATTCAATGCATGCATTAATGGGGTTCACACCCAGATTTCTAACCCAGATTAAACTTTTGATGCTTAGTTTGTCAGCGACAAAATGATCTTCCTGACAAACCTATAGAAGCTTTCACTTGTGACCGACCAACATGAAAAGAAATTAGTCGACAATTAATGCAATATTCAGTTCATCGCTTTGATTAACTTCACAACATAATTGTCTAATTACTTAAATACTCCGGAAGCATTTAAGCAATCGCTTTAGGACTACACAATATGCACTTCGAATAGTGTTCGAATGTACTCTCGTTAATGGCAGAAGCTACTAACCTACAAAAATATGCTAAAAAGTTACACAAGTTTTACTATGCAGAAAAAACTGGTGGAGAACGAAATGTATTGAGCACAAACTGCCACCTCGCAGAAAATGACGACACGTTACTTCAGGTAAAGCGGCGTTGTCACGGGACGTCACTTTTCGCACTAAAGTTAGGGAGGAAATCGACCTGCCTTTAAGGTCACGTGACATCAATTTTTTAAATTTAACTGGCATATTGGCGCCACCTGACTTGGTCAGGTGACGTGGTCACGTCACGTCAATTTCCCAGCGAAATTTAGTGGGGAAACTGATGTCACATCAATTATCTCCGCTCAATTTAGCGGGGAAATTGACGCCACATGACAAGGTGTCATGACGCTACGTGACAATAGGCAATTTAATGTCGCGTGACGTCATAGAACATTGTCGTGACGGTTCTTCATTACAGTTTTTCACATGGCATTTGGCTGATAAATCATATTCTGCGTTAAAGACGTACCATTCACTCGCATCCTGGGCACGGAGACCAGCAACATGAGTCCCAGTATCAGAAAAGCGGTCAAAATGACGTATCCGAAGAGCTCCTGCTTCGTGGGACAGTCGTAGGACAAGGGTTCACTTTTTTTGCACTCAGTGGGTTCCAAGAACACGCACGTGTGCAGAGGATCGCCGGACCCGATGACACCTTCCTTTTCACCGGGTGGCACCAGGGACGGCAGAGATTTGTTCTCCTTTCTGCCCTTGTTCGTTTTCTTGCTATCCAATGGCAAGTTTTTGGGCCCATCCTTTGAGCCCGGGGCTTTCAACCCAACTGCCTTGGCTCCCATTTTCTTGGGCTTGGAACCCTTAGACGCCTTGGACCCTGACGCTTTAGACGCCTTAGAACCAGATGCTTTGGACCCAGACGCCTTGGAAGCCTTGGAATCAGTAGCTGCGACCTTTCTAGCACCATTCTTGCAAATAACAAATGCTGATTCCTTACTCATCTTTGGTTTCAAACTTTTTTTGGTATCCTCAGCAGGAAAACCAGAAATATTCAGTGCGCCCGGGCCAATGGAAGCTCTCCTTTTAGGTGGACTGTCTCCGCCGAAGCCTGCAGCTTTCGAGGATATTTTAACGAACTCGGAAGGTGCTGTGGTGTCAGCTTCAATATCTTGTGGACCCTTTTCTATGTTATCGGGTTGAGGAACTGGGGAAAAGGTGTCAACCTTATTGTGGGGAGGCTCTCTGGTTTTTTTTAGAGGTGGTCTACTGCCTACTTTTCTAGCCTTGTCCGGGTCGAATAAAGCTTGGTTTGGATCTTCTGGTACCAAGCCGTTCATCTTTTTGGGCGACGGTTTTCTGACCGGTGCTTTCTCGTCCCAATATATGACGGTGTTCCTTGGGGCCTCAGCGTTCTCCTCGACAACCTCAAACGTCTCGCGTTTGAAAGATTCCTCACTTCTACGTTTTCGTGGTAACGGACGATGTGAACTTGTTAGGGTTACAGGCGATCGTTCGGGTGCCGAAACAAAGTCAGGATCCAGCTGCGGGTCAGTCTGAAAACCAGTTAGTGGGACGGGATGTTCCGTCTTGAGGAACTTCATTCCAGAGTCTGAGCCATTACCTTTAATTTCCTTTGTAGATAATTTTTCAATTGAACTCTCCAGCTTTGCTTTTTTACGTCCACTAGGTTTCGGTTGCAAGATTCTAATCGACCAGTCCGGTTCGCCCAGTGCGTCTCGAGAACCTCTGAATAAATTCGCTCCTTGAGGGGGTTCTTGCAGCACTTCAGTTTTTTCTTTAGTTCCAGTTGAGGGTTCATTGTATGGTCTTAATAGAGAGACGTCCTCATCGGGTCGTTGTACACGGCGATTTGATCCTCTACGAGACGATGTTTCCCCCTGTATGCAGCGAATGACGAAATCGGGTTCGTTACCTGTATCGATTCTATTTGACTCGCCTGTAGTAATGATTTTGGGACATGACGGTTCTTGTCTTGAACCACGTAAAGACTGCAATGAGACCCTTGCCGAGCCGGGTTGGGATCCCAACTTTCCATCGGAATACCTGATTACCCATCTAGGATTCTCGTCCGGCTTGTACTTGTTGCTCTGTGACTTAAATTCACCTGACTTTTCTTGAATGTCAGGTAGATCAAACACACCGCCTTGAGCGGGATAATTGTCAAATTGTCCAAACTCATTTGTGTAGGGTTCTTGATAATACTGATTGGGGTTCTCCTGGTAACATGGCGAATAAAACTGTCCTTGCGGATCTTGTGAGCCCCAATCTTCCCCAGTGTTCAAATGGCTTTCCCGTGGAGATGTCCGCTCCACCTGAAGTATCCACCGGTTGAAACTAGCATCGCTGTCATTGCGGTGGCGTCCATCTTCAGGCGGTGTGTTGGTGGGAGCCGACTTTTCAGGGTTCTTGGTTTCTTCAGAAGCTTTGTCACCCCGGGAGAACCACCCAATTAAGCCTGAGATAAAGCTGCCTCCAGACGACGCTTTCTTTTCGGCTGATGCATCTGTTTCCTTTGCCACATTCAGAGAATGAGGTAACGGAGGTTTTGAGGTATACTGAGGGGGAGGCGGTAACACTGGAAGTGTCTCTTGTCGCGGCTGCTGCTTCGGACGTTGTGAAGGTTTCTCAGGGGCAGGTCCTGACGCCACATTTTCCGCAGAGGGGGATGGACCGTACAAATCACACCAAGAGGTCCAGCAGCTGCCCCCGTGGTCCTCGTTTTCCCTCGACTTGTCCTTCAATTTATGAGTTTTTTCTGAACGTTTCTTTCCAGACAAGTCGTCGGCAGAGCTTCCATGCCTTTCACTGTACGCTGTAGCTGCGACAGATGAAGTGGCGGTGTCATATGACGTGGATCGGTGGGCCTCTGTTCTTGTCATTTTTTTCTTGGTACGTTTTGACGGAGGGAAAGCAACTCGTATTTTTGCCTTGAGCGAGTTCGTAGAAAGTGAGGGACCTCGTGAAAGAATAGTTGTGGATGATGACGAATTGAGATCATGGTACTTTTCTGTTGATCTTGATTCAGAGTCAGTCGAAAGAAAGTGATGTGGTTCCTCTCGCTTTGAAGTAAACCCTTTGTTCTGCTTGTCTCTCAGTTGATATCCGGGGCCTTGCTCTTCCGGAATACCTTCTCGCGTTGTGTTCTTTTTGAAATTTTTAATCTCACCTTGGTTTTGATATTGGCTTTCGTCAGATTTCTTACTTTTCGGAGTAGACCATTTAAAAACACCGCGGTCATCGTCGCTCGTTACGTCGCCGCTTGACACTCCCGGAATGGTGACTTTTGTCGAGTATGAGCGTACATCCTGTGAAGTGGCAGTACCTTCCGAGTGGACGGAATATTTTAGCGGCTTGCTGGGGACCCTCAAATGAACTTCCTTCTTGACTTTGTTTTTACGGTGCTTTCGTTTCTTGTCTTCCTTTGATGCGAACCAGTTACACGCTGCATCAAAATAAGACAAACTCGTCGAATCATCGCTACTGTCTTCGGTCCGTTCAGTGTTTTTGCTAGTTTGTCGCATACTTTCCGTATGTTTCTCTTCATCTTTTGCGTAGGATTTTTGTGCCAATGTTTCATCGAACCCTCTCGAGCGCCTCCCTTCAGATTTTCTTTTCCGTTTGTCCTGCTGTTCACGCAGGGCCTTTTTTTCTTTTCCAGCCAGTGCTCTGGCATCCTGCTCCAACACAGCTCTTTGCAAAGCCGCACATTCCCGAGACACCTCTTCTTCTAGAGAATCCCGTTGAGATTCCACTTGAATGGCTTGATTCATTGTATCATTTGCATCTCGATTTTCTTTGATCTCTTTAGCAGGCTTCGCTTCCTCAGCGAGAGTTCCAGCTGGAAGAAGCACCGGACTCAGCTCGTTGTCTGAGTGCATTACATAGCCTACGGTGAAGGTATGTCCAAGCGACGGGGGTGGGAAGGTAGGGAAGGGGTGCCGTTCTGCGCTTCGATGTCGCCGGTGGCTACCACGGGAACATGTGCGACCGGGTGGCGACAAGTGGCAATCTTCCGATTCACAGCATGCTGAAGGTGAACAAGATCGGGAGCGATGGATTGTTCTAGCGCAAATCGCCAGTGGACAAGGCGTCTCTGGTGCCTGAGGATAAGCCGTTTGCCGATAGGCTGCCTGTGGATAGTCAACTTGCGGAGCGGAAAAAACGGGAGGGTTCGCCAAACTAAAGTAGGCTGGCTGAGGGTTGGGAGAAAATTGGAATTGTTGGCCGTATAAGCCATGTGGGGTGAAAAAAGGTGCCTCGTTTGTGTAAGGTAGATATGGAAGTGGGCCCCGCTGATTAGCGAATGTGGTGGCTGGGAGGTCTGCGTATTCATTCAGTTTGCCCAACCAACTTGGGTGTCCTCCGGCCTGCGTACTTTTGCCAAAATGCGTGATAGAGGCCTGTCGCGGTGCCCACATTCTCCCTATAAATATCAGTGTTCACGCCCGTCGACCGAGACTTCGCGCGTTCTGTGTTCATAGCAGTCATTGGGCGGCGTTGGTTTACGGTGTGAAGTTTTTTGAAACACTTGGTGGCCGATCTAAGAGGCGTCGGTGATAGAAACTGTGCGGGCACTTCGGCTCCTATTCCTCTCATAACGAAGTGACTGAACTCCGCTTGGTTGTCGACATGTGTGTGACTCTTAAAGGAACCCACGCTTGCAACGCGGACGAGTAGATTTTGGGGTCCTCTCGGTCGAAATGATTGAGGTTGATTGAGATTCCTCAATGCCATTCTCGGGTCATGCACTCCACAGGTATTTCCAGTCTGGTTTTGGAACAAGCGTTCTGTAGGCAGCATCGGCTGTTGCAGAAGTTCGCTGTCATTGTAGCCCAGCTCTATGTTGTTTTGCTGCGATTGCGTGCCATGTGTGTTTGGTAAGCCTTCAAGTGATGCCTTGGCTTTGAGGCTGATATTAGGCGTTTCCTCTAAAACGTCTTCGTAAACGTCCATAGTGCAAGAAATTTCGTCATTACGTGGGTCAAAATTGATAACCATCTTGATTGCGCTGCTTCTCTTGCCAATTGCATTTTCTGATTTTCCCTAGATATTTCCTTTGCCAATTGCTTCTGACTTATTCCAGATAAACCAGTCACCATTTGTGCTTGTTGAGAGCCTTGGTTTTGTCTCACGTGATGTTGTGTCCGGTACTCTGGTTCTACAGTCGTCTGTGATTGGTATTTCAATGAGGATGGTATTATATTTGGTGTTTGCAAATACTGACCTTGTTGATATTGTTGTGGCAAGTCTGTCATCATGAGCGACTGCTGGCAATTTTGTTGCGTTCCCGACATTGCTCGCGCCTGCGGAGGATTTTGTCGTACTCTCATCTCCATTTGTGCCAGTTGGTAGTCGTGTGGCGCTTCTCTCATAACCTGTTTCTCGTAGTAATCTTGTGAAACCCCGGACATTATCTGGTTTTGTTCACAAGCTCGTGATGGTTTCATTATCATCTGGGACTGCTGGTACGCTCCTTGTGGTAGCACTGATACTTGGGTCTGCTTATACGATTGTGGTGGTAATGAAACAAACTGTCTTTGTGAATATCTTTGAGATAACCTAGGCATAACATCGGCCTGCCTGTCACTGTGTAATTGCTTAAGCGTCATGCGAGTTTGCTCATTGTGCTGCGAAACTTGTAACGGAAGACGCGTGGGATTTTGTCGCTGCGGTCTAGGTGGCATATTTGATTGATACCCCCAAGATGGGTCCACCGTCATCCGTGTTGGCTGGTATCCAAGTGGTTCTGGCGTCATTTGCGGACGACAATATTCTCGACGCTGGGATTCAACAAACGAAGCTGGAGCGTACCTCATCTGCCCTGCTTGTAGGCGCATCTCAGATGGAACAGAGGCCGTTGCAACAATAGCTTGGAAGTGACCCTTTGGGTTGCTAAGTTGTCGTGGCGAAACTTGTTCTGATACCCGGTAGACATCACCCACACCCACCAAGCTCTTTGAGTGCTGATGCGTTAGTTTCCTGGAATCACTTGAGACGGTGTAGCTGCCATAAGGTACCCCCATTTTGTCAAATCCTCCAGTCGAACATGGCGGCTTAGCCGATTCGTTGTTCACGTGAAATCCGTTTCCTCTTTGTGACCTCACGGAACGACTCTGAATAGGTGTTGTTCTTCTATTGGGGTACAGAGTGGTTTTATTTGCGACTGATACTTCAGCGTTGTACTTCGGCAAAAACAACTTTCCGCTAATAACGCTTTCAAGTAAAACGGGTTTATTCGGCACACCGTGGCGATGTCCGTATTCATCTTGAGGTGGCGCTTTCGATATTTGAGAATGCGATACGGAGCTTGTCACCAAATAATGGTCGGCATAGTCGGGGATTTGGGGCCCCTCCTGTGGGCTTCTAAACCGCGTATCAACATCGTCATCATCCCGGATTGTCTCAAAGACGTCGTTCTCAAGCTCAGAGAGATGATGCGTAAGAGAGGCGACATCACTGCGTTGAGTGCGCAAGAGAGACTCTCCGCTGACACGAGTCATTGTGTTGGGCGTCTCATAGGACGCATCACTGCGAAGACCTGTGACGCCAGCGGTGCTCAAGTCCAACTCAGTGTAGTTAATTGCAGAATCCACAAGTGAACTAGCCTCCGAGATCCATTCTGGAATAACGCACATGGGCTTCGGAAATTGAATGCTACCCGGGCGGGATTGAGACGAACGAGGCAAAGCAGCGTTTCTCGATAGAAATTCGCTTGGCCAGCGCTTTAAGCTATCTTGACTTGGCTTGTCAGTCTCGCGGCCGGAGGCTTTCAGGGTGAGTCGTTGCATGGAGCCGTGAGTTGCTAAAACCCCAGAGGGATCTCTCAAGATGTCAATGGGTCTATTGTTTGTAATGTAATGTTTGGAATACTGATCTTGATTCCGACCTCGGTCATAATACGCGTTCTTTTTGGTTTGTACAGCGGTGGCTGCCATAAATTCGAACTCGTTCTTCTTAACTGAGGAAGCGATCCCGTGTTGGGAACCTAGTTTGCTGCTATTATTTTTATGTTTTGCATGACTGGGTTGTTGAACATGTTGCACGACTGAACTGGGTCTACTGATGACTCGATCTTGGCTGGTAAGATGTTGCCTGCTGTGTTCTGTAAGGCCGATAGCAGATGCTGCTAATACAAACTTATCCTGCTGCCTGGCAGCCGGCAGTGATCGTGAACTAGATTTGTTGGGTCCTTCTCTATGTCCGGAGAGATTACGCCTGCTTTTCTCTGTCAGACCAGTTGTGGTCGCTGAGAACGCAAATTCTTCATTTTTCTTTGTAGGGGCGAGAAGGACACGAGAACTTGGTTTACTCTGGGCCAGCGGGGTAGCGTCGATTTGGCGGATGTTCTCCTCCGTAATCCCAATCGTTGTTGCCGAGAACGCAAACAGTTTTATCTCAGTCCTCGGGGGACGCAAGGAATCCTCGCCGACTTTTTCAAGCGTGCTATATAAGTCGAAGTTAACATTTTCGATCGTTTTGTCGTGATCATGCACATACGTATTTTGTCTGAGTGCAGCCATTCCCAGAACGCTCACTTCTGGCTGGTTTTCTAAGACATCATGCGCCCTGGATTTATTATCATCCGATGTCCGGGTTGCCTTGGTTCCTGCACCTGGGTCAGGAGCATCCGTGATGGGAATGGCCAGGACTGTGAAGTTTTGTTGCTCTTCCTCTTGAGGTTTGTGTGCTTTCGGTCCTACACCAGGGTGCACAGACTGGACTACAGAATCGCGTGCTTTGTCCTTGAGTACGACTGGCGATCTTTTATCTTTCAGAGGTACATCATGGGCTACATTTGTGGTAGGGAGAGCTGGGGATCCGTTCAGTAACTTAGAACCGGGTAAGGAAACGTTAGACGCCGACATATGCCGAAGTTTGCCGATGATGTCTTCGCCAACGTTCGAAGACCTCTTCCTTCCCGGTGGACAGTTCGAGTCATGCGATTCTCGGTGGAGTACGTTAACGTGATGTATGTCTTGGACAGCCTCAATGCTGAAAGTGTTGAGGTTATTGATAGGGGGCTCAGTAGGCAAGATTTTGCCTTCTAAGTGAATATTCCCATGGCTCTGAGCGGGGACAGCACTCGCTTTGAAAACCTGGTCTCCGGGATTTAGAAGACTTTGACTTCCGACCATTTTAATTGATATGGGCTTGTCTGCTAGAGATTTCCTGGGTTTTAGTTCCATCAAAGACGTAATTGAACTACCCAACATTGTGGTGGTGTTACCGGTGGGCGGGGGAGGCCCTTGTTTGTCTTCGTCAATGGGTGCCTGTAAATTTGTTCTTGAAGGCGTTTTTCTAGCTGGAACCGGGTTGGACTCATCCATGAAATCAAGGACATTACTTTCTTGTAGACCCGCTTCTGGGAAGAGATCCGGTAGCTCCCGTGGATTGTCTTCGAGATCAACCTGACTTTGCGTTTGGCCTCCTTGTTCTTGAACTTCAAATTTGCTTGGGTCAACTGCTCTATCTAGTGGAATTTTCTGTTCCTTCTCGAGATTACTGTCACTGTTTTCGACCTGGCCAATCAACGACTTTGCTGGTGGAACACATGGTTCAACAACTGCTTTGTCTGGTACAGACGTTTTGCTGGACGAATACCGAATTCGGACGGGTACCTCCGGAATATGTTTTCCTTTTATCTGTGTCTTGGAGCATTGGTTTGCAGCTGAGCTTCGCTGCATTTCCTCACCGGCTTCTGCCTCAGCAATTTTCATGTCCTCTTCTTTATCTTGCCCATCGTCGTATACAGCCTGAAACCTCTCGTCGACAGTGAAAAAACCATCTTCTCGCACGGAGAACAGACACGGTTCTGGTTCCACGTCCATGATGGGCCCAATGCCCACGTCACTCTCTTGAAATTCACGATTCGTCTTTGGAAACGACGTCGTATTAATTTCGATGAACGGGACCCTCTTATTCCTGCCTTGGAAAACCGGGCGACGCCTAAATGTTTCAGGATCCTTCGTACTGCACCGCCAGGACTGGGAGGTTTACCATATTCGGTTTTTAGGTCTTGGTCGTCGCCATCATGGACCTGTATGACGACATCAGAATTGCGAAGGACGTCTAACCGATCACTGATCGAAGTGCACGGGTAGGCCTCAGGAAGGAGTTTGTCTCCCCTCTCGATGAACCCAGAGACGGCGTAATTACCAGCTTCGAAGTTGTCGCCATTGAGTTTCATTAGAGGTGGCAGGAGTGGAGACATCGGGCGATTGTAAAGTTCTTCTCCATATCGCTGACATATTTCTGACTGCAGGGAGGTAAAAAGGTGGACACATATTATGCAGAGAGACAAATAAAGTTTCACGAAAGCGGTTGTCTACTTCAGATTTTTGAGGCGCTGTCTTTACCTTATGCCGTAAGAGTACTAGAAAGAGCACTTTTTTCATTTGCGTTGATTAGGACAGTAATTAGCCAGTAGTACCGGGCACTTGTGAACCGCTACTGCGTTCCCTTTGGTTCAAAAGTGCCAATGGCCAGTACTCTAGGTTGCAAAGGTATACTGGAATCACTGCGTTATAAATAGAATCCCGTGTTTTCAAAGTTCATTTCCTGTCACGATCGGAGGCTGTTTTCCGGTGTTTATTTCCTGTAAAAAATTGGAGGCTGTTTTTCGGAGTTTAGTTTTCGCAAAATATTCAAGGTTTATCGGAGGTTTTTTTTTGTTTTTTTTTTAGATGCCAATTATTTGAGTAGACGCGGGAGCTCTGTTATGACTGCCACGCCTGACCCTGCCATGTTTACCCTCTTACAGCTCCCGCTGGCTTGCCTTTTCTTCGGCTGCTTTTCTTTTTCAAGTACCGTCAACAATACCGCGGATCGCTGCCGCAACCGTCTTATCTCAGTTCAAGTCCTCAACGGGTGCCGTTTCTAGCACCACCAGTCCTGTCAAGTCATCTGCCATCCCGCACCCTCATACATCCTAAAGCGGATGAATCGTCACCAGTCTGCGCTAGGACCAGGCTATATAACTACAGCTTCTGTCGCGGGGACGCCAGTGGGCACGGGAGCTCTGTTACCACTGCGACGCCTGACCCTGCCATGTTTACCTGTGTACAGGTTCGTAAACGATATTCCTTCGATTATAAGAATTCCAACAACCTGTGTTCTGTAGTGCTCTTGTGCCCCAGAGTGCTTTATTGCATAATGCGTGTTTCAACTATTGTGATTCGTGCTCTTTTACTATTATCTGGTGACCTTGAGTCAAATCCAGTCCCCGATGAGGAACCTCAAATAAAGAACTTACTAAGCCATAAAAAAAAAAAAGAACTCGATGCTAATTCTTTCAAACTTGAGCAAGTTTAGAAAGCAATCGAGTCTGACATTAAAACTCCCCTTGATAAACAAATCTGGCTAGAAACCTCGTTTTCTGCCATGACCGAAAAATTGAAGCAATTGAAACTGAGGTTCAATCACTTTCAGAGACAATGCCCGAGGTGTGTAGCGTTAGAAATGCGCTCGCGGAACAGGCCACGGTAACTGCCTCATTGACGTCCAGAGGTGACGATTTAGAAAACCGTTCCCGTCGTTGTAATTTGCTGTTTCGTGGCATTTTCGACGTACACGCTGAATCATAGTCATCGTCGGCACAAAAAGTGCTTAAATTCACGGAAGAGTGTCCTGGTATCACTTTAGCAAGTTCTGATATTGGGCGAGCGCATAGGCTTGGTATATTTCAAGAAAGAAGAAATCGACCTATTGTAACTTGTTTTTCCTCTTTCAAAACTAAAATCCAGTTACTCCAGAGTAGTTTTCCTCTCAATTGAAGTTTGTTTTTAGTATCGCAAGACTTTTTGTGAAAATACCCTTATTGCGCCCCACAACCTCGTCACTTTTGCCAAGTAGCAATCTTTGCCTTTTCAGCTTCGGCTAGACAAGCTTCACATCGGCCCCAAGAGATTCATGCCTTTGAGAGATATAAAAGAGCTTGTGAAGTAGGAGGACGTGGGGAGTGTTTCAATTGATGAAACCAGATTGCAGACCGTGATTCCTGTATTACATGCAAATAGACGTAGCGTCTCTCTCAATCGTGACGATTTGTCATCTTTGATTTCTTCATGTTACGCTGTGGCTTTATTCTTATACTGATGATAGTGAAAGAAGGCCGGATCATCCACATTTTTATATGTATCGGTGAGACAGGAACAGAATGGACCACTGAGGCTATGTTCTTTTCGCTGTTAACAAAAGTATTTCAAGTCAGAGGGTGTTAGCTTCCAGTGCTCTAGAGATTGTTTAGGTTTTCGTGAATAGCTCTTTTAGATCGTTTTTGATTGGGGCGTTCTACCGCCCTCCTGGCGCCGTACTTGATTTTAATAACCTTTTCCATGATAACTTGTCCATGATGGCTTTGCGTCACACTGGTAAACATATTTTTCTTTTCGGTGATTTTAACCTACCAGGCATAGAATGGAAAGCATCGGCTCACACTTGTTTGGGTGGAACGAATATTAGCAGCGATTTCTCAGACCTTCGTTTTTTTCAATCTAACCTAGTTAGTTATTTTCTCCTACCAGAGTCACCGACATTAGCTCTAAGGTTTTTGATTTGGTACTTACTACTGATCCATTTTTAATTAATTCTCTGCCTCCTCTAGATGGCGTAAGCGACCTCAAAGCACTTCACTGCTTTAATGATATTAAGCCATCAAAATCAGTGCCCATTTACAAAAAATACGGTTGTTTCATACGGGATACTATGATATAATGAATTCTCAGCTCTCAGACTACTTCGTTGCTTTGAATGAGAAATTTGATTATCATAATGTTAATGAAAATTGGCAAATGCTTAAAGACAAACTAACCGAGCTTGTCGAACGTCCCATCCCGTGCACAACTATTCGAGCTATTAATTCTAAACCATGGTTTAACCATTCACTTCATCGCGTATCATACAAAAAAAAAGTTTTTTTTAGAAACGCTAAAAAGGTAAATACAACAGGGGCCTGGTTAAAGCATACTACATGCTCCTTTCAATACAAAGGTATGCTGAGAAAGCGTAAGCAGATATTCTTTCAGCACATTTTACCAAATATGTTAATAAACAACCTCCGCCAAATTTCGAATGTTACTAATCGAAAACCCTCTTCAGACATCAAGCTAGTTGGTGAACATATACTGATTGGTGAGGGGACCAATGTTTTTAACAGTGTATTTTCTAATGTCTTTACTGTATCCACGCCAACTGAATGTTTATCGCGCAGCTCTTAGGCGCTCGTTTCCGGCTTGAGCGACGTCGCCGTCGGCGTCGGCGTAACCACGCGCGTTGCATTATAGGAATACTGCAAGCGGGCGTAACCGCGCGTTGCATTATGGGAAAATTTCCCCGCTAAATTTGGTGGGAATATTTTCCGTTACATTTAGCGGGGAAATGCTTACTTTAAATTTAGCAGGAAAACTTTCCGTGAAAAGTAGCGGTAACATTTCCCCGCTAAATTTAGGGAGAACATTTCCCCGCTGAATTTAGCGGAAAATATTCCCCAATAAAGTTAGAGAAAACATTTCCCCGTTAAGTTGAGCGGGAAAGTTTCCCCCTAAATGAGAGGGGAGCGGAGAGGAGGAAAGGAGGGTACGGAGTGGGAGGAGGGACATACCCTTCCCTCCGCACCCTCCCCTCCTCCTCCTCAAAAGCTGCGCTCTAATTCGGCATTACAGAGAATTCTAAACGTCTTTAATTTTTACAGCGGAGCTGTTAAGGGCTTGTTCCCCAGGATCGTGTCCCCCGCAAAGAAATGAAGACACCGAACTCTGGACACCTACCGCCATCTATTAGATAGCGGCAAGCCACGTATCTGGTTGCCGCCGTCGCTCATAGATGGCGGCAGCCTTTCCACTCTGGCTTGCCGACTTGCGGCCGGCCATTACTTTCCATTGTACAGCTGCGCTGGTCTTCCTTGTTCACCAGAGTGGAAAGGCTGAAAGTTTTTTTCGTAACTTCTAATATTTTCGCAATGAATCCTATTGTTATAGACTTCAATGGCGTAATAAACATTCTAGAATTGCTCTAGATTTCATCATCGTGTTGAATAGATAATATTAATAGCAAACTGTTAATCAACACCAAATTTTCATCTGGACTGTTTCCAACTAAACTTTTTTCAGTAATCCCCGGAAACAGAAATGGTACCCTCCGGTTGTAAATTTGGCAAGGTTATTACAGTCCACAAGTCCGGCAGTAAATCGTCCCTACTAAATTACCACCCGATTGACTTGCATGCATTTCCAGCAAAATCCTCGAGCATATCATCTACAAGCACCTTATTAACTTCCTGGACTCCTGTGAATTCTTCGCCAACGCTCATCATGGCTTCCGCAAACATCTTTCAAGTGAGGCTCAACTTCATTTTCTCCTAACCACTTGTTTAAAAATCTTGGACTCTGGCTTTTCTACTGACGCAGTTTTTCTTGACTTCGCTAAAGCATTCGACAAATACCCACATAGTTGTCTATTGTTTAAACTCCCTTCATTAAAATAGATCCCCTAGTATTAATATGAATTGAATCTTTCCTCTGGCATCGCTCTCAATTTGTTTTAGCTAAAAACACTGCTTCCTCCTTAGCTCCCGTTTCTTCCGGCGTTCAGCAGGGAACTGTCCTAGGCCTTTTGCTTTTTCTCATTTATATTAACGACCTCCCTCTTCAACTCTCGTCATTCATTCGCCTTTTTGCTGATGATTGTGTTATTTACCGACTAATAAAAACTCCACAGACCATCTTATTCTTCAGGATATTTACAAAATTACTAACCGGTGCTGTACCTGCACTCTAAGAAAAGCCCTTGCGTCTACTTTCCCGCACAACACTCGGAAAGCCAGTCACCGCAACTTACGAAGACAGCTCAGCAAATGACAATGCCGAAACATATGTTTAGACCAAAAAAACGCAGTCTGGGTTGTGACATTAAGCAATGCAAAAAGACACGCTTGCATTGCTTAATGTCATAACTCAGACTGCGTTCTGTGGTCTAAACATATGTTTCGGCATCGTCATTCACTGAGCTGTCTCCTTAAGCTGCGGTGATTGGCTCTTCGAGTGTTGTGCGGGAAAGTAGATGCACGAACGTTTTTTTAAAGTGTGGCAAATGTTTTTGAATGTTAACAAGTGCATGCATCTATACTTTACGCACTCCACTTCTCTGCCCGTAACTACATTAGCACTTAACGGCATTGCGCTTCAGACTGCTACCCATTGTAAATATCTAAGTGTGCATTTAACCCTTAACCTATCCTGGATTGTTTATATTAATAAAACAATTTTCTCAGCGAATCAATCACATGGTTATATCCGTCCTAATTTTAAATAATTCCCTTCTCACAAAACACGACTTCTTTATATCACTCTTGTTCGTCCTAAACTAAGAATATACTTAATCTATATGGCACCCTCACCAATTCGGCCTACCTCATGCAATCGAAGAGGTTCAAAATCGTGCTGCTCGCTTCATTCTTTCCGAGTACACCCGGTTTTTAAGTGTTACTGCAATGAAGACATAACTAACCCTTCCTGCGATCTTTCCTCGCGTCGTAAAATTTCCCGGTTTGCATTCTTCATAAGGTATATTATTCAGCACGTTTAAAAGATACCCTTCTTGGCCCTCCCAGTTATATTTCAGCGAGGCTCGACAACTCATGCAAAATTTCCCTGCCCAAGACTGCCTCTACAGCATTCCAACATTCTCTCCTAGCCGCTTTCATTGTGGACTGGAATGGCCTTTCCGATAGCATCGTCACCATCACCGATTACACCAAGTTTCGCCTCGCACTAACCACTCGCTCCCCTCTGTTGTGCCCTTTGGGGCCCTTAGGGTATTTGTAAATAAATAAAAAAAAATCAAAACCTATTTTACATTGTGTTTACTAAAAAAGAAAAAAAAAAACAAGGTTTGGGTAATATGATTCGTTGTCCTATAGGAACCTTCACGAGTTAAAAAGCAAACCCCTTTTGACAGTAGTGAGAGTTTTCAAAATAGCCTGATGTGGCATCTCCTCAGGACCACTCTGACCTGTGGTTTTATAAATTTTATTTATAAAACGCCGTATTGTTTCGCTTTTTTATTTTGTCGCTGTGACCTGAAATTCTGAGTTTCTCGGTTAAATCCGAATTAGCGTAAAAATTACCGGCAAGAGTTTTTCGGATTTTTTTCGGACTTATCTGAAAACACGGAACCTTCGTTGTAAAGGAGCTTGCAATTGCAAACGAATAACGCGTTCTACGCATTGGCCAGTCTTAAACTTGGACATGTTCGACGAAAGTCTGTCTGTCAAATTGGCCAAAGCGCACTAGCTTTCTTTTTTTCTTTTAATGCGTTAGCATTAGAACGCTCGTTTTGACGAAAACCTGGGGGTGTCTTTCGTTTGTCAGCAGCCGATGATAGAGGGAGAAGGAGGGAAAGAGGGTGACACGTGCGACGCTCCCATTGGTTCGAGGCGCTGACGTCAGCAAGCGTCACCCTCTCCCTCTCTTCCCTCGCTGACAAACTGACAGACACCGCCGGGTTTTCGTCAAAACGAGTCCTCTCGTTTTCGTCCAAGTCGCGCGCACAGCTGTCGCGGAGCCGAGCGAAGGAGGCACCGCGCAACACCTCCTATATAACAAATCCGTTGGGCCGAATGAGATGGCGTCCTCAAGAAGGCCAACGCTGGACACAGATTGGAAACGAGTGCTGCGTCAACGCTTGGCTTCGAGTAAATTTTGAGCCGAACCTTAACGCAGTTGTCGTGTCCAATCTGTGCCCAGCGTTGGCCTTAGCTGATGACGCCATCTCATATAGCACTACGGCTGTGTTATTTAGGAGATGTTGCGCCGCGGCGCGATGGAATGCTGGCGTGCTCATTTGCCGCTCTGCCGTCGCCGGTTGTTCTTCGCTCTGGGTTTTCGTAGTAGCGGTGCGTGGGCTGCAGTGTACGTGTGCAGTTAAAGGGGCGATGCAACGCTTTTTGTACTTTGCGCAAATACCACTTAGAACGGATCCCTGACGTGAATGACCCGTGAAACACCCGTTCGTTTTTCACCACACGCAATCGAAGTCAGAAAAAAAAATGAAAGAAACATAAGCAGTGTCCACCGCCTCAACTCGCAGCCAGAACAAGTGGCGACGTGATCTGGTGCCGATTATATGCCGCCCATGTTGATCATAGCCACGCACTGAGGTTGGCGAAAACACGGGACATGCTCTGAGTTCAAGACATTGTTATGGTTCGGCTGTTGTCGTCATTGCAGCGATTGGACACGGGCCACTACCCGAATGCTTCTCGAGCTATCGATTATTACGAGCCCAAATCGAGTGCCCACGCAATGCTCCGGTTCAATCTATGAGAATCTTTCAAATATCGTCACTTGGCGGTACTGCGACTGCCCAGCCACGTCATCAAGTTTTGCGAAGGAGAGATTGAATGAAAACGCTCGCTTTTGTCCTTAAAATTACACCGCAACAAAGGAGTTTCTTGGCCAGTTGCTTGCATGGGAGTATCCTTGAGTCCCACTAGTGCCAGTAAGCTTGTGTAAAGTGAAAAACATTCTAATCGAGTGTCGTTGCACCGCCCCTATAAAACGATGGATGCGGTTCCCTCCACGAGTGATATGGATGCGGTTCTTTCCACAAGTGTTATAGATGGGGTTCTTTTCACCAGTGATATGGATGACCGTACTCAAGGGCGTCGACGTACTCTGACAGGCAGATTACAGAAAAGGAATGAAAAAAAATTACACGAAGATCAATTGGTGGATTCGTCCTTTTGGGAAACGTTTTCACTGACACCGTAACAAAACCAAAAAGAGGCAACTAAAAAAAAGAAAAAGAAGAGGAAGCAAAATGGAAAAGTGAATGGGTCAGCGTTGGCGTTTCCCAAAGGGGGAGGTGTGTGGCGTTTCCAAGGGTCATGCTGACGCATTCCCTAAGAATCCACCAATGAATATTACTCTAATTTTTGTTTGCTTTCACTTCTCTTCCTTTGTAGTGAGTTATTTTTATTGCATTCTTATGACAACGCGAGCCGCACCCAAAAATACTTGGCGGAATTTTAATGTGGTGTCCGCAGTGAATTCTAGCGTAGGAGAACGAGCCGGAAAATTCGGCGCCTGCACGGAGGAAGTTCAAATTTGTACGCAATGTGCATTTAGGTAGTGCGTTTTACATGGTGAACTTGCAAGGCGTAGCTCCTTTCCTGTGACAAATGAGACCAACATACTTGCCATGTTCAACGACGGACGTGTTCGCAGACGACTGAGTTAACGGTGGTTTTAATTTGTGGCGCAATCTCCCGATAAGGGCAGCGAGCAAACGACCGATTGCGTCGTCTGCTCGATAATCTTGCGAGCACTACTGTGTCCTATGGACACGTATTCACATTGTCGAAGAGGAATTTGAAGATGCATCTATTGGGAGTTCTAAAGTAAAACTCGAGGATTCAATAAGGGCTTCTGCTCTCTTAGCAATACGTTTGTCGCTGCTCTGAAGGCTTCTAGCAGTTTCTTTTTTCTTCATGTTAAATCCATAACATTTATCGGGCCTACTCTTAGCGCTTTTGTATCTAAGGCATGTATACATTCGATGATAAGATCACGTTGATAACGTCACAGTCTTAACGCGACGTAATCAATGTGATTGTCGTCACGCGACACCTTGACGTCAAGTGGCGCCGTGACGTACTGCGACACTGTGGCGTTACGTGGTCAGGTCACAGCGTGGCGCTAAAGACACCATGGCACCATGGCGCTAAAGAGGGCCACTAAATGTTCTGCATTTAGAGCGCCTTTGGGATACACCAAAGAGACGTTAAGGCAATTTTAAAGGGGTATTGAAGAGGCAGCTATGTAGGGTCAACCACCCTCAGGAGCAGCGTAAGCACGAAATGTGTAGGTTGGTCAGTCCGTAACCGCTAAACAATCTTGAAAAAAAAAAAAAGAAACGGCGACTGATGTTAGGGATTGAAACCAGGTCATCGGCGTGGAAGCCGAGCGCGCTGCTGACTGAGCTATGGACCCAGCATGCAGGAACGGGAGGAGCAGAAGCAGGTGGTGTGAAAACTCGCTCGGAGCGAAGAGGGGTTGAAAGGGAAAAAAAGAAAGGAGCAGAAACAGGTTGTGTAGAAAGAGTGCGTGGAACGAGGAGGAGTTAAAGGGCAGCAAACCTGCATCCTCTCTCTTGGTGACCCAGAAAATGCATCGCAAAAGTTTTGTATCCGTGTTGTGCTGAAGGGAAGCGCGCGCAGCGTTACAAAGAGATAATGGTGCGACGTAATCTGCTTCTATATAAAACTCTGCTCTAGGCACCACCCACTTCAGGCAGTGAAAAATTAAGGATCATCCTGCCATAAGCACAACCTTAACTAAGAGCAACCCCTCCCTTCAAGCTACCACATTTGAACGTTTGGCAGAATGACCAAACATGCAGCCAATTGTTCTACATTGTCTGACTACCTCCGTGTTTTGCTTCTGTTCATGAATATATCCTATTTTGCACATTCCGACTGTGCGAAGGTCCGGATGCTCACCCTCCGGGACGAAGAGATCTCCGACACCGACTCCACCTGGCGGGCGGGTCCGGCTCGACACAAGGATGCAGAGACGATGCGGACGATCGGGGACTGTCTGCCATGCCTGCACTCTCGAGTCACAACGGTGGGATCTTCGAAGCTGAGTTCCGAGCACGCGCACACCGAGCTCGTCATCGCTGCGCTGGCCGTGCGCCGAAACGTTGTTTCTGAAGAAGCGCATGGTGCAGGGTTGGTGTCCTCGACTACCGCTACGTCATCTGGCGCTGAGGTGGCAGCTTTGTGTTTTCCGTGGAGGTCGTCATTGAGTCGGGAGATCTGAACACGGCTTTGGATGGTGCAGGTCGCAACAGGATCGTTGGCCGGATGAGTCATGGAAGTGTATCCAGTTTTCCTCAGCGCTGGTGGGTAAAATAAATATTTTACTAAGGAGAGCCCCTGAAAACGAGAAAGTAGCGCGATTACCTCTCTCTCGGCCCCTCTCTCCCTGGCAGCAGGACGCCATTTTTGAACGAAGGTGCAGGCCAACGACAACGTCAAGTGCGCTCACGCGACGCAGTGGTTGGCCGGCGCGCTTCTCTCCCCCTCTCGCAGCCTCTCTCTTTCCCTGACCTCACGACGCAATTTTTCAGCAAAGGCGCCGGCGAGAAGAAACATTTAGAACAAGGCATCGCGTCACCTAACTTTTATAAACGCAGGGTATGTAGGGAGAGTACATACATTCCAATCCGCTCGTTTGCATTCGACAGCCCGCCTACAGAGCCAAATCCTCCCCTAGCGGTGTGGGCACCTCGCGTCGCACTGTCCAAGCTGTCGCGAAATCGCGCGGCGCCGAGAAAGAAAGTAGCCGTCGGTTCACCGGGATACAGGCTTCTCCTGGTATCTCGGTGCACTGCAGAGACGGATGGGTGCCCGGGAATTCCACGGCGATAGATGACGCCAGCCAACCCTCCAACTTTAAGGGGGAAGACCTCGAGGTCGCGGCGTATCCAGCAATTCAAACTACGCGAAACCTTTTCGCGCCAACTGCACTGGTTTTTCGCGGAGTGAGATATTTTTTCCCCTTTAGTACAGCGGTTGTTTGAACTGAGCATAGGGACGAGGGGAGTCATGGCATGCATAAAGTGCCAGTTTGTTGGTTTACATTATAATAACATAAATGTTGGCCAGACAGGTCGCTGTCTCAATGATAGGCTAAGGGAACATTCTTACAACGTCACTTCGACGGTGTCCGGTCACCTTGGCATACACTGCCGTGACAGCAGCTGCCAGCCTCAGTTCCAACAGTGCGAGGTTGTTAAACGTCATCGGGACCAGCTGACACGTGAAATTCTGGAGGCTCTAGAAATAGAAAGATTGGGTGTCATGTGTGTCAGCAGCCCTTCCGTCGCCTTATCTAGCAAGGAGATTAATTTTCTGGCCGCTTGATTGGCTTGGTCTTAGCGCGTGTCCTTTTTATGTCTTCTTAAGATTCGGTACTTCGTTCTTTGTTTTTTTTTTTGTTTTTTTGTGCTTTTGGTTTGCGTATGTTTTTTAGGCTGATTTTCTTCTTTTTTTGTTCTCAATTGTGCGTATATATATTGCGCAGTTGCGTTCAATAAAATTTAGTTGTGAGTCAGCGCTCTGTCTGTGTCCTTCTTTACCCTGTCCGTTGTTTTTTGCGCTGTTTTAACCTTTTAAAATGTCATACCAACTCGCCCAGGCTTCAACTTTAGTAACATAAATGGTTCATGCAGTTACAAGTAAACAATTCGTTCGGATTCAAGACTGTCCGTGTGAAGCTCTTTGTCGTGCACGGTGGGGTTGTGTGCACAGTGACTGACGGCGTACAACTTTAAAACTTCAGTGAGATCAACGTTTTGCAAATAATTAGAAAAATTTGGCATTGAATGCTGCCGCGTTTTGTTGTTATTGGTTTACCAGCCGAGCGAATCACGGTTTCACTGGCCATTTGTATCAGCCGAAACAATCGCCCAACAGAATCTCCAAATAAAAGGAATATGGCGTCCGTGTTTGTTTTGAGAACTGTACTATGGAAATTGTTGAGTGTATAGTCTACACTCTAAACGTGCCCGTGACACATTTTTCACGGAAAACTTGGAGAGCTAATCACTACAACGCAATGAGGAGACTCAGCGATTGACAAATCCAGAAATGTGTCGAGCTGAAAATGCACAAGCCGCAAGAACGCAAAAAAAACAACAAAAAAATACCACTTAAAATGCTTTGTTTAGGGTGTCATTCCTGGGGGCGGCGAACATCAACGGACCTTTACCAAAAACACTGCTGCGCCGTACATAATAAGTTCTATTCACGCAGCGGCGAAAGCTCGCACTACGGTTGGCGTCTGGAAGGGGACTTGCATCACCTCTCCCGCATCTTCAGCGACTCAGATTGTTCGTGGAGGAATCAAAAGAGGTAGTGCCACTCCAGTTCGGTCGGTCGGCTGACGTGGTTGGGCACCGCGGATGCAGCACAGCAAAAAAGGTGGAGAGCTTTCGAAAGAAAGGAGTTAATAAATAGTCCGCTATAGTTTCAAATTTTTGTACCGCAAAGCCAGGCTTTTGCTTTCTACGCTCGTGCATTAGTTTTAGCTTGGCGCACTAAACGATATGCGATTAGTAAAATCCCAATTGATCCCAGCCAGAAATTAATTTTTATGGTCCCTTTAACTTTGCTGTGCAGTGCAACACATGTACTGTGGAAAATGTACTGAATCAAGTAACCTTGGGTTCTGCCCAAAATATCTGGGCGTCCTTGACTGACAAAGCAAACACCTCGACGAAACTGTTTTTTTTTTTTTTCGAAGAAAGGTGAAAGTATATGTATGATGCTTTGAATCTTGTTACTGTTCTTTATGGAACCACACATTTTTCTATTGTATCAACCTTTTGCTTTTAGCAAGCAAACACAAACAGCCTTATAGAGCAATTCGACGGCACACGACTCTTTGCATATTAGTTCTATCGCTAAAGCGCTCTCTAACAATGAAAAACATTAAGTGTCATGTGTAACTCAAGTTCTCTTCAAGGCTCTGTGTATCAGTGTTGCGGAGTTGCCACTCCGGAGTTGGAATGATTCCGGAATCATTCCACATTTTCGCGACCCCGGAATGGAATGGGAATGGAATGGCGGCAACGTTGAGGGGAATGGAATGGGAATGGAATTAGAGGCCTTTTGCCCGGAATGGAATGGGAATGGAATGGCCCCAGTTCTTTATTTTTTTTTTTCCATTTAATTTTTTTTTTTTTTTGGGGGGGGGGGGGGGTACGTTAAGTTAAACGAGCCAGCCAGCGAGTCAGTTGCTCAGAAATAAAAATAGCGGGAAACTGCTGACCCTCGTGGAGCCCCAACAGACTCATACGCGAAAAAATGCAATACGAAAAACAAGCGACAAAGCAAAGAGCAGAGGGGGGAATGGGGGAAGGGGGGGGGGGGTTGCGGTGGCGCCTTTCACTGCTTTCACGGGCGCGCAGGCGGCGGGCTTCACTGGTGTTACACGAGAGCGAAACAAGAAACCAAGCACCAAGCAAAAGAAACAAAGGGAGCGGCAAAGTCTTGTCTTGCTTTTCTTTTTAGGGCGCAGCTCTTAGGCGCCCGTTTCTGGCTTGAGCGGCGTCGCCGTCGGCGTCGGCGTCGGCGTCGGCGTAACCGCAAGGTCACGTGACCCTCCAAGGTCACGTGACCCCCCCCCCCGAGGTCACGTGACCCCCCAGGTCACGTGGCCGCCCAGGACACGTGGCCCCCAGGTCACGTGGCCCCCAGGTCACGTGGCCCCCAGGTCACGTGGCCCTCCCCCCCTCCGCGCCTTCCCCTCCTCCTCAAGAGCTGCGCTCTAATTCGGCGTTACAGGGAGTTGTAAACGGCTTTCATTTTTTTTGTTTGTTTTTTTGTTTTTTGTGACGGCATGGAGAATGCATGAGCGCGCACCGACTAAGATCTGGGAGCGGGGGGCGACTCATAACTCGCAGAGCTCCGAAAACTCGTGGACTCGCGCGCCGCCGAAAGATGATCAGTTATTGTTTTCTTATAGTTCGAGGAGCGTTGTTTAGCAGGTGGCCAACCCTGCTGCCTTCCACGTTCATTCGCGCACACTCCTTTCAAGTGTGAAATCTGGGTTTGCTTCGGCATTAAAACAAAGCGAAATTCACTTCCCTCTTCTCCTCTTGCGCTTTGCTCCGACGCTGTTAAGTCCGCCTTTTACTTGGTCTTTGTTCCGATGCTTGTTTTCTGTGTTATATGTTTTACATTCAAGTGGGTTAGGGTTACAAGCAAGCTAGCGGATTCCCATTTATTTCCTTTGACTTTAGTCTCTGCATACTTTGTTTCACCTTGCGATGAACCGCTGCGGACGGTATACGAGTCACCCCAGGCAATCCAGCAACGTGAGCTTAGTAAATTCAGTGTTTTTTTTGAGGCATTTAGCATTTTTTTTTGCAATTGTCTATGCGTTTGATAATGCCATCTTTATGCTGCTTCTGTCGGCAGCACAACAGGGTTGGGCATTATCGCGATACATATTCGTATGCGATAGTATTTCAGCAATACATTTCGTAACTGTATTTCTGTATTGCAACACATTTTTTTCACCAGTATCTGTATTCCTGTATCGAAATACATTTGGACTGTTTCTTCTTATCGCGATACAATCAGGATGAAATGTATTTCGTTACATTTCTTGAGAATTACACCCCCCCCCCCCTGAATAACAAAATACAAGTCCGAACGCCTTTTTGTTTTTACTTCTGAGGGCACTAGGGTCGATGCTGATGCATTGTGACTATGCTGACCAAGGTTCCTTCCGATTTTCCAAATTATTTTTCTCTTCTGAGAAATGTTGAGTCGGGACTCGAAACAGGTAGCGTGCCAGTTGAGTTGAGTTGGAACATCTACCGCAGGTCCCTAGGTAGGGATTTCATGAGTCATTGTTTACCGGCATCCAATGGCCGCTGCTAATTAGTTAGAGCCTTGAGAAACAGGAAATTAAAGGAAGTGTTGCTTGGCCTGTGGCCGAGTAGCTGAGTCACAGTCCGTTGCAACACGAGTCTGGCGGTGGTTGACTTGAAATTGTGGGATTACTCACGCAGTGAAGTTCAACACATATCCGAATGCGTCTGCGCCCGTAATATTGCACGGCTCAAGTATACGTCATCAGCCGACGTGAACGTGACCCGCTAGTCTGGTAATCCGATAACCAAGAAGGAGGCCAGACTTGGCCTCGCTGTGCCGACCCAGACTTTGTGCACCCGGCGACTCGTCTCGAGCGCGCTGTTTCTCGGAGAGGTCGCACCTGTGCCGGCATCTCAGGTCTCAATCCACGAGGTCTCTGTTTGGATGATGCTAGGCGAAACTTGAGGACTGCCATTCATGCGTTGGAGGCGGAAGGTCGGCAGGAAGGACCGTCACAACAGGGATTCTACCGTATCGATTTTTCGACCGTAAAAGAAGATAAGACATGTGCTCCAGGATGCTTCAGGTCGTCCGCTATTCTCGAAAATTCCAAATGCAACTGCCTCCACGATCTTCAACGAGGCCACTTACAACGAAAGTGCGTATTGTCTTTTCATATAGCAGCGTGGGTAATGTTTCATGTTCAAGGCAGCACCTACAGATACAAGAATACTAGTTCATTCCACCATGACGTCATGTGATCAATGTTGACAGGGGCGCCCTAATTGGACAGGGGAGTGGTGATGTTTTGTTTGAATTTAGAGTGACATGGAATTTATTTAGAGGTCGAAGTCTTTTCACCTAACTCGTCAGACAGACAGGATGTCAGGGAAGGGACCGTGGTCAATGCTTGATGGAACGTTTTTTGAGCCCACTGAAGACTCCTCTTCGTCCGGAACCACTACCTTCAAGGCGAAGTGCCAAGCCTGTGGGAAAGTAATTTCGGGATAAAAAACTTCCACTTCAAAGTTCAAGCCTCATCTCAGTTGGCATCTCAAAGAAATTTGAAAAATGTATTGCATTATCAGTATTTGTATTTCTGCCCTCCCTAAAATGTATTCCTGTATTTGTATTTCCAAAGACTTTTTGCCTCTTTTTAAAATGTATTTCCGATACCTATCGCAATATATTTTTACAGATATATTTGAGTATCAGTATTTTAGCTACTCCAAATATTTTCGAAAATTCTAAAATACATTTTTGAGTATTTCTACCCGACCCTGCAACACAAAGTAGCTGTCAAGTGCCATTTTTGACGTTTAGGAATTAGAGGAATGGAATGGAACGATTCAGCCATTCCAGGAGTGGGAATGGGCCCAGTGTCCCCATTCCTAGGAGTTGAAAGGAATTGAATTATCGAAAACTCTAATTCCCCGGAATGGAATTGGAATGGAATGGGGGTGCCCATTCCGCAACACTGCTGTGTATTTGTCTTCTAAAAAGGTTGACGCAACGGAGAAATTTTAGGGAACTATAAAGAAGAGAGACAACATTGCTTCATGAGGGGTAACAACACCCATCAAAAGGTGTGAGTTATAGACATTGGATAAAGTAACCTATATCGATGTTTTGAAGTTTACTGTATAGTGTCACATAGCAGAATATTCGCTGATTTTTCCCATAACTCGCTGAATTTTCTCACTATAATGTAGTGATTGGCTCAGAGTGCTCTGCGGCAAAGCAGACGCGCGGAAATTGTTTTCCACCGTAATAAAATCTACATGCGAGGCCAAATCGACACTTTCACCCCGGATATACCTACAAGGCGGCTCGCGCCCTCTGGGAAACTTGTGCGCAGTTAAAGCATTCCCCTAGTCCGGGTTTCTTCCAGTTGTGCAGCAGTCTCCTAGGGCGCGCAAGTTGAGCGCCGGTGGATGTTCTGATTTATTCCGTCATGAATCTACGGAACTCGGGAATTTTTTCCCCAAGGCATATTTACGTCAGAAACTTACATACTCGAGGTAGCGCGATTCAGACGCTGTATACCATGTATATAGCGAAATATAAACATATTGTATATCCGACAGAGGTACTTCACGGTATAAAAGCTTCCGTTGATCATGCCGTATTCTGTGTATCGTGTTTCGCGAAAATCATGAACATGTCCAACACTTCCCAGATAACATGGCCGTATATGCTAAATTTTAGTCATCACCCTAAGAAGGTCAACCCGGTGCAATCATTGGATGCGACTGCTGCGTCACTATTCGGCTGAGACTCGTGTTGAAGCGGTGATACAGCTCTAGAGTCCCGAAAAACGAACGCTGACGGAGCGGTCGTGTCCGCACTTCGCACCCCGCGATGGCCTTCTTTAGTGTTTAGTCTTTTTTTATTTTTTGGCTCTGGAGATTCGCGGAACCGCGAAAAGGCAGTAGCTCGTACCATGGAGGCCCGCGATGCTGCGTCTAGTGAACATGATAACGTGATGAGTATATACATGGCAAGATGATCTTCTTGAGGTGACGGAAAAAATGCAGTAGTACTGCGGCTTGGCTTTCTTATCTACCGGGTGAAACAAGGAGACGGCAGGCTCTTTAAATCGACCGGAAAATTCGGTTTCTTAACCTATCGCGCTACGACTTTGTGCAGCGTTGCCCACAGATGGTGCATTTTTTTTGTAAAATTTGCAAAGAACGAGCTTACCTGAGGAAAAAGTAAAGAAAGAAAAAGGCTTAGCTCCTATGGAAACGCAGCGACGCCACCGGTCTTCAAACAACACGGCGCTCTTTCGCACGGAAGACAAGAGATGGCGCAAGCGGTCGCGACGCCAACTGCCGCCACCGAACGAGCAGACGCCGAGAGCCGGCGTATTTAGCAGACAAGGAACTGCAGCTGCTTTGTTACCGCGCCTGTTTTTGTTTCTGCGACTGTCGCCGCCTGCGGAACGCGCGCCGCTTTTGAGTCGAAAAGATTGTCTGCTAAAGACGCTGGCTCTCGGTGCCGAATACTCGTTCGTTGACGGCGTTCGTTGCGCCATCTCTTGTGTCCCGTGCGAAACGGCGCCGTGCTCTTTGAAGACCAGTGGCGTCGCTACGTTTCCATAGGAGCTAAGCCTTTTTCTTTCATTACTTTTTTTCTCAGGTAAGTTCGCTCTTTGCAAATTTTACAAAAAAAATGCACCATCTGTGGGCAACGCTGCACAAAGTCGTAGCGCGATAGGTTAAGAAACCGAATTTTCCGGTCGATTTAAAGAGCCTGCCGTCTCCTTGTTTCACCCGGTATAAGGTGTTAACATCCTCAGCGAATAGTTCAGGAATCATCCTTGTCACAAGATAAAATATGGTAGTTAGGACTGTAGAACGTCGTAGCCGTGCACTGAAATAATGCGTAAGATGTACGGGGAAACGATCAATTACAAGTTATGAGTGCCGTGCTTGAGTTATGTTGTGCTGTTTAATGCTCTTCACTGGCGTTTTAATGAGCTTGAAAGCATGTACCGTGACGTCACGTTACCGAGAAATTGATGCTCACGCTAGACGGAATCGTAGGGCTATGGAAAATGGGAAAAGCTTACGTGAAATTTGTTGACGGCAAGTGCCTTTTCAAACAGACGATGCCACAACAGGGGCCCGCGTCCTTCGTCTTCCTTGCTCAGAGGAGAGCTCTATAAATGCGAACTAAAACAAAACCAGACAAAATATACCGAAAATAATTGAAGTTAAAGTTTTAAATGCACGACATGTAAAAAAAAATTGTGCTTTTTTTTTTTTATTGCAAACATAAACTATACATTGGCGAACGCTCAATCTCCGCCTAAATCTAACGATTGCGGTCCAAACTAGAGGGTGGAACAAGGAGACGGCAGGCTCTTTAAATCGACCGAAAATTTGGTTTCTTAACCTATCGCGCTACGACTTTGTGCAGCGTTGCCCACAGATGGTGCATTTTTTTTGTAAAATTTTCAAAGAGCGAACTTACCTGAGGAAAAAGTAAAGAAAGAAAAAGGCTTAGCTCCTATGGAAACGCAGCGACGCCACCGGTCTTCAAAGAGCACGGCGCCGTTTCGCACGGGACACCACGAGAGATGGCGCAACGAACGCCGCCAACGAACGAGCATACGGCGTCGAGAGCCAGCGTCTTTAGCAGACAATCTTTTCGACTCAAAAGCAGCGCGCGTTCCGCAGGCGGCGACAGTCGCAGAAACAAAAACAGGCGCGGTAACAACAAGCAACTGCAGTTCCTTGTCTGCTAAATACGCCGGCTCTTGGAGTCGTCTGCTCGTTCGTTGGCGGCAGTTGGCGTCGCGACCGCTTGCGCCATCTCTTGTCTCCCGTGCGAAACGGCGCCGTGTTGTTTGAAGACCGGTGGCGTCGCTGCGTTTCCATAGGAGCTAAGCCTTTTTCTTTCTTTACTTTTTCCTCAGGTAAGTTCGTTCTTTGCAAATTTTACAAAAAAAATGCACCATCTGTGGGCAACGCTGCACAAAGTCGTAGCGCGATAGGTTAAGAAACCGAATTTTCCGGTCGATTTAAAGAGCCTGCCGTCTCCTTGTTCCACCCTGTAGAGCCACTAAATGAGTCAAATCCTCCCCTCTACTTATTTAGTGGCACTAGTCCGAACCAGATACCAAAGATTCAGCACTAACCGCTGTCCTACTAAAAAAGGTTGAAGTGATTTTCTGAAAACTTAAATGGGAAAATGGGGCTCATTTTTGCTCGTTTTCGGTAACTGGCGCCACAGAGCTACATGTATTCGAGAGTTCTAACGGCCGCCACTTTCCCACTGAAAATTAAAAAAAAATCTCGTAGTTTTTTAACAAAATATTGGTTGGTGCTAAAACGTTGGCATCTGGTTTAGACCGGTAGCGCTACACTTGGGCGAAGAATGAGCGTTTGGAGATGCATAGTTTATTTTTAAGGTAAAAATGACGCTGTAATTTTAGATGCGGAGCATCTCTTGCTCGGGTCTATGTCCCGCGTCTGCGATGTAGTCGGCACTCGAACTACGCACGCGCAACTCTCCTCCTTCCCTCTCTCCAACAGCTGCGCGTTACTCTCTCCGCTCTCTCTCTCTACCAGCTGCGTGCACTGCGCGTGCGTTGGCTTCTCCTCACACCGCGCGCGCACGCGCAACTCTCCTCCTCTTGTCTCCTCTCCTTCAAGTGTGAAAAAAATAAAATAAACGGCGAGCGGCGAGCGTTCCAACTTTCTCTGCCGCGAGCCGCGACGAAGGCTCGCGTAGGGGGTAACGCTAGGGCAGTCGGTGGCGCCATCTCTCGACGTCAGCACGCAACTGACTCTTTCCTCGGAACCAACACGATGCTCCGCATCACCCCATGGTTCCCCTCGGGAAGATGGTGCAATTTTTGGTTTTTTTTAGGGGGGCGGGGGGGGGGGGGGCACTCTCTATAATTACTACACATCGGAAAGTATTCAGTACTCTGCTGGACTGATGGGAATGTTAATATTTTTCAAATGTGGACACCCAGGTAATGGTTTATGGCGTGCCATGTGACGTGTGGGCTTGTAGAAGAGAAAGACGTTGGCGCGGCCCTGGTCGCGCGATATAGGAACATTTGAGGGGGATCGGTGGCCGAGTGGGCTAGCACACACCAGCTGGGAGCACGTGGACCAAAAGCTCGCGCTGCAGAACCCAGCGATCCTGGGTTTAAAGGGCAGCTCCGCCGTCAATTTGAGCGTTTTTATCGAAACATATTTTCGGAAAGGGTACTAAAAATTTAACCTATAGCAGCGGTTAAATCATTAAAAAACTGCTTACATAATTTATAATCGTTCAAATACGCTGAAACCGATACCGAAACTAACTTGCCACTCGACTGGTCCGCCATTTTGACGTGACGTCACATATGGTATAAACACTCGCACGTGTGCAGTTTGAGCCTGGCCAGCCTGGCAGCAGGTCACTGTTTTGTGTACGTGCCGCGGATAAAAATGGACTCATCAGGCTCGTATGAATCGAGCAACGATGAGGATATGCTGCCAGATTTTGAGGACGGTGACGATAACCCGTTCTCATACGATCCGCCGGCATCACCTCCGAGGGAACCGCCAGCGGCGGCTGCATTCGTGATCCGCCGCCATGTGGACCCAGATGCCGCTTCCGAAGCGGAATGGTAAAGGCCGGTTCAGACACTTGCGTTTGAGTGCGTTTGACTGCGTTGTGACGAGAACCGAAAGCGAGTCACCGGCACATCTGTGCTTCGTATGAAGCCTGGAATCCAATTCAAGGAATCATCTTGGCAAGCAATATAAGCAGCAGGGATGCCCTGGTTTCTCGCTGCCGCAACGCAGTCAAACGCAGTTAAACGCAACTGTCTGAACCAGGCTTAAGGCAGCTTTTGTTGTCTAGCTTCTCCTCTTTGCAAACGCTCGTCGGTCGATCGGCGGCTGTCCGGGCTGTGTGTGCGCGAACACGGTAGGCACGGCACATTTTAGTAGCTTCTTTCTGTGCCCGTCTCCGCCCAACCCGAAAGATTCCCTCAGTCGCACGCTATCGTCATAGCAATCCGGTGAGAAGTGGTCGGAGCAGATTCGGCTGTTTTTACTTGGGAGCCAGCGTTCACGTCGGACTGCCAGGACCCACTTCTTTCGTGTAGACTTGTCGGTCGGAAAACTGTGAAATGTCACATTGCTGCGTTTTTTTGTGGTGTTATTACACCCAACGGCACAACACCAATTTCCTCCAGTCGCCATTACGCGCTCTTACATTACTGCATAAACCGGTAACATAAGCAAAAAGCAGACAGTCGCTAGCACCAACAAGCTACAAAGCAAGCACCCTGACCAACATGTGACGTCACGGCAACGTCAGCGTCATCATGGCAGCCTCCGTGTGCCGCTCTTGCTCAGTGTTGCCAGTAGGGCGGCAGCTAGTGATTTGGGTGTGTACATGTAAATTTCAAAATTAATTTTCTTCTAAGAAAATTAATATTTTTCCGAGATATTTTGTACACATGCTCAGGAAGGGCGTCCAAATACATGGTGAAAATTTTATAGAAATCGGTGACCATTAAAATTCCGGCGGAGATGCCCTTTAATCAACGTTACTGGAGCAAGCTCAGTTTCGCAGCTCCCTATTCTCGCCTGCAGAGGTGAGTGGCACAGGTGGCGGTCACGAGAACTAGCAGCGCTGCAGTCGGATCTTGCTTCTCTTTCTCGTGCGTCGTCTACTACCACCGCGTTGAGAGATCCCTTTTATTTTTATTTGCTTTCTTTTTTTTACTTCCATGTGTATAATAGCCAATAAAGATGATGAAGAGGAAGTGTAATACACCACAGAGATCAGAGACCACGCTGAAGGGTCCGTTGTTGTTGTTGAATGTCACCCCGTACTGTACAGAGTGAGATGTCGTCTGCGTATATAGTGAAGCGGAGATGGGGAACCTGTTGGAGTCGATTAGGGAGGCGCGCCATTGCCAAATTAAAGAGGAGTGGGGACAGAACAGAGCCCTGTGGGACTCCCACTTCGTCGTGGCAAGTCACCTTCAAAGCGTAGGTTTAACCGCCTCGCCGGAGAAGACAAGCTACGTCGTCGTAGCCCCCAAAAGGGAAAGAGATGCAGAAGTCAGCTCTCGTCTTCACTTGACCCTTGACGGCCGCCCGATCAATTCGGCGAATTCGGTACGAATTCTAGGACTTTATTTCCATGAAGACGGCACTGCCAAGACCTGGCTGACAGCGGTCACCCAGCAATGCCAGGCGGCCCTCAACGTCATAGAAGGCATAGTGGCACCAGAGGTGGTCTTGACGAAGAGGTGGCTCGCCGAATGGTGAAAGCTCTCATCGTATCCAGGATCTGCTGCGGTGCCCTCCACTACAGACTCACCAAGGACCCAGTGGAAGAAACTGGAAGTCCTCAACAACAACGCAGCGCGCGTTATCACCGGCCTTCCCCGTTACACCCCGCTGAGCAAACTTAAGGCACACGCAAGGCTCAACACGGTTCAGGAAACCGTGGAAGAGCGCGCCCGTGCTAACCTAGAGCGACTTCAGCATCAGCCCCCGGACGCCTGATCCTGGAAATGATAGGCTCTGACAACCGAGCCCTTCCCTCACTTCCGGAGATCGATCCTCCCTGGAGTGACGACGCCTTCATCGTGGACGACCGACCGGTACCCAGGGGAGCGGGACCCAGCCGTCCTGACAAGCAAGCATGCCAAGTGCGTCAACATTGCAAACTCGTCCAAGAATGGACTGACACCAGTGAAAGGCTCGCAGTGTATACTGACGCTGCCTTCGTCTCCTCCCCCACGCCGGCTTGCTCCGTCGCGGTCGTAATTCCCCGCCTATAACTTTCTATGGCGGAGACATTGCCCGGCGGCACATCGGTTAAGGGTGGAGAACTTGGAGCCATCCAACTTGCGCTACGCGTCATCATGGGAGAGGGGGTCCGGCGCAAACACCTCCACATTTTTACAGACTCTGCGGCAGCCCTCACGGAATGCCGCAACCGACAATCACCGAACAAGAGGGTTAAGGCGATCCGGCGGATGGCCTCTCAACTACTTGTTGACGGCACAACCATTAAAGTGTCCTGGATACCCGCCCACGCGGACATGCAGGGCAATGAACAAGCTCACTCTAAGGCTCGCGCGCAGCTAGATATCCCCGCGACCCGAAGAGTGTTGTGCAAAATCACTTACAAGATCACAGGTATTCGCTCGCGCCGGAGCTCGGTGAAGACGGCGATAAACCAGACTACGATCCCGAGGAGGCGAAGCAACTAGCCACACAAACCTCGAGACAGACCTTGAGGGCGGCCTTGACTCCCTGTGTAGATCCGCTCCCGAGCGGGATGGGCAGGGGAAACACGGCGCTGCTCCGGAGGATCATAACAAACACAGCATGCACACCGGCGCGCGTGGCACGTTGGTCTACGCGACCCACAGCATCCCACTGCAATTTCTGTAACGACCCCGTCACTCCTGTTGACCTCCTTTGGGCTTGCCCAGAGTTGGAAGAGATCAGACGGAAGCACGTACCACCAGATGTCACCAGCCTAGAGGAATGAACTCATCCTGAGGGTCCTCCCGAGTCCCGACAAACGTCGAGCTGTCATGACCTCTCTTTTGGATTTTATCCACAAGGCGGGGCTGACAGCCTATCTATCTATAAGTTCCCAAAACCCCCTTCTCCGGCCTTGACCCAAGCTCGTAAGCTACCGGTCCGATCCCCTCCCTTCCTTCCCTAAGGCCAATAAACGCTTTCTGAACCTGAACCTGAACAGAGATCAGAGTCAGCGCATTATGAGTGTTCTTTCTTTGAGTGTTTAAAATTTATTTTTGTGTGCGTCTGTTTCCTTGCGCTGTGAAGTGTTAGTATGAATCACCAACTCTCCCAAGCTCAAGTATTGCTATTCAAACTTGCCGGGCTAGACAATCCGGAAGCAAGACTCGACTGCAGCGCTGCTAGTTCTCGTGACCGCCACTGAGCCCACGTCGCAGACAGAGCTGTGAAACGGAGCTTGCTCCAGTAACGTTGGGTTTAATCCCCACCATAGCCTCCTCCATACTCACAAAGCCCTGGCAGTTCGATGACGGAGCCACAGAGTGCCCAGTCGCAGATTTGGAGCGCGAGGATCTGGTAGCACAGAGCATATCTCGGGGAGTCTGGTATTCAGCGCACAGCTTTTGCAGTGGCGAGGACCCGAAATATGGTTTTCAAACCCGTCGAGAAAAGAAGCGGTAGCCCGAGGAACGCGAGAAGCACGAGCGGACATTCCATCGCTCGGGGCAAGTGTGTTTCGACGTCTCGCCGCAGCGGGGCGCCCGTTGCATGTCTCTTGTCTGCCGCTCTACCTTTTCACTTTCGGCGGCCGCGTCACGCGACGATCTGCCAGGCGTTGTCAGTATAGAGGAGTCTATGTCCCCACCGCTGCCTGTTTCAATCTGGATGAGCATCGTACCTGCGTGCGGTCGTGTATCACTAGTTCGTGGAGCACGTTAAAGACCCCAGGCTAGCAGTCGTACTGCACAACGTTACTGGAGCAAGCTCAGTTTCACAGCTCCGCCTGCGACGTGGGCTCAGTGGTGGTCACGAGAACTAGCAGCGCTGCAGTCGAGTCTTACTTCCGGATTGTCTAGCCGCCAAGTTGGAATAGCAATACTTGAGCTTGGGCGAGTTAGTGATTCATGTTAACACTTTACAGCGCAAGGAAACAGACGCCCACAAAAATAAATTTTAAACACTCAAAGAAAGAACTCTCACACTACGCCGACTCTCAACTCTGTGGTGTATTACACTTCATCTTCATCATCTTTTTTGCTAATATACACATGGAAGAAAAAACAAAGGAACAAAAGGAAACTGGAAAAGAAAAAGAAAAGGAAGCTCTCAACGCGGTGGTAGCAGACGACGCGCGAGACAGGGAAGTAAGATACGACTGCAGCGCCGCTGCGGAGGCGAGTAGCCACGTGGGCCACTCGCCTCCGCAGGCGAGAATAAGGAGCTGCGAAACTGAGCTTGCTCCAATAACGTTGGTACTGCACTGGCTAACGTTTTCATCTACAGTGGGTAACAGTGTCGCCATGTTATGCCAGACTAAGCTCCTGCTGTATAAACAACTAACGACTAATTTGTTTTGTTATTCGTTTGGAGGAACATTCGATTGCTGAGGCAGTTTGATAAAAGTGTTTCTTTTTCTGTGTACAACCCACTGATCTCTATGACAAATCGTCATTGAGATCACTGGTTCAGCCGGTCCCGTCCTTCTTGCGGGTTAGTAATATGTGCCAAACCTTAAGGCCGGTTCAGACGCTTGCGTTTGAGTGCGTTCGACTGCGTTGCGTCGAGTGCAGAAAGCCAGTCACCGGCACATCTGTGCTTCGTATGAAGCGTGGAATCCAATTCAAGGAGTCATCTTGGCACGCGATATAAGCAGCACGGATGTCCTGGTTTCTCGCAGCCGCAACGCAGTCAAACGCAGTCAAACGCAGTCAAACGCAGTCAAACGCAACTGTCTGAACCAGGCTTTCCAGACGTCAGCGGAACGCCTCGGTAGCGCACTATTCGCACATTGCGGAGGAACAGTGGTTGGCTGTGATGAAGGTGTGGGAGGAGCTTCTGGTGCATTACTCAAGTACTTTTTGTAGAATCAATTGTGTTTGACGGCATATTATATGTAGGGCTTTAGCCAATTAAAATAACCAGTTCTAGATGGAAAGAGGTTCTAGTAAACTCACAGCACTAGAAATACACGGGCACTATTTTCTCTCGGGAAGGGGAAAGGGGGAAGGGTATTTTCGGATCCTTACGACCTCCATAAACTTTGACCAATGAACATACTTAACTGCATGGAGATTCCAAACGTTACTAATATTGCTCCTTTTAGACTTGTTGTGCATTTCATTTTGACAAAACATGTCATTATTTGGGTGTAGGAGGCAGATTATATAAATTATTGGTTGAAAACGCCGTCTGACGGCGCCCCCTGGTGTCTACTCCAAGGCATAGAAAGAGGGGAGTCATCACCTTTGATTAGACTTTTAATGGGGAAATCCGCCGCCCATGACTGTCACCTCGTTATTTTGCGGGATGTTTAGAGCCCGTAGATTTAGTTATCACCATAAATGGACGATCTCATATTCCCTTTGAGTGCCCCTTTAACTTGTATCAGACTACATTGTCAGATACAAGTTAAGGATGCGCCACAAGCTCCTTTCAATTTGCTAAGCCTTTCCGAACTTACCGATTACCTACAGCTTGAATATTCTGAGTTAAAGATAACACATGATATAACCATTCAGATTCGCGACCCATTCCCTTTTTGGGTAGGTGCCAAAAAACGTTCGGAAACAACAGCAATACCCCTCCGTGGATTTCTCCCCCGTGTGAATACCAAAAATGTCAAAGTGGCGATGCTGGCGAGTTGGTTCATAGCTACAAATTGGAAATACAGTGCGCAATAAAGAATGACAAAGGCAGCAGACAAGACGAGCGCTCCATTTGCCTATACCTGTATTTCTGTCCTTGTTTATTGCACGCTGTATCATCGATTTGTAAATGCTAAAAGAGACAAGAAAGTCAACGCCGAGTAAAGTAACTATAACAAAATGAAGCCACAATTGAAACTTCCTTCATTTTTTTTTCCAGGAGCACTTCGTACTTTTCGGGGTGCTATCTCTTCCCTTCTGTTTCTTGCCATAGCAGACGGAGTTTGTATTCTGCCTTGTACACGCGCCACACTGCACGTAAGAGGGCAAGACTAGCATCTAGGGATCTAGGGCTTGCGGACGGCACCGATGAAGACCACGGCGTGATTGAAATGGTGAAGCAGCACAAAGAGGAAAGGCCGATCAACACGGAACTTGTGTATGTCGGCGGGGATCGGGGACGGTACGGGCGACCCTTCGCCGATTCCTTCTTCGCTCGTCTCGAACAGGGCCTCGTGGATGAAGCTGTCGACGCAGAGGTTCGCATCCGAACTCATCTTGGACAGGTCCGCGTTTGTAGGGTCGAAGATGTTCTGCATGCCCATGTCCCGCAGGGCTCCCTCCAGCTTGTACGTTCGCAGGAGTTGCAGGCGCGGAAACCACACCTGCAAGGGGGGGGGGGGGGGGGGGGGTTGCAGATCAGTAGCTGTATACGGCGAGCAAGGCACGAAAAGTGAAAGGGTTTGTTCATAACGCTAGGATGATGCTGTGGGAAGCAGAAAGAACTGGACAGGACAAGATGATAAAGCAGAAAAAGAACTTATGGAGGTCGGACCAGCACGTGGGGCCTGGTGCGAGATGGTTGTCTGCGCGGACTTAGTCCAGCTAAATTAAGCAGACGGTGTCGATGGGGTATTTTTAGGTCACGTGACACCGTGACGTTACATGATGTGGTACGAGACGCTGTGACGTCATGTGACATTAAATACCCGCTAAATTTATTGAAGAATTTTCTCGCAAAATTTAAAAGGGAAATTGTAGCGTCTCGTGATTCGTGACATAATACCACTTGACACTATAAGATAGTTTTAGAATAGCATAGGGGGATCAATGGCCTAGTGGGCTAGCGCACACCAGCTCGGAGCACGTGGAGCGAAAGCTCGCGCTGCAGAGCCCAGGAATCCTGGGTTCCATCCCCACGGGCCAATATATATGAAAGCACTGTTCGAGGTCGGATCGGGTTCGGGCCGATTTATCCCGAACTGAGTCGGGCTAGGCTCGGGCCTAGTTGGAGGCATCGGGACACGACGGCCCGACCTTTCCAAATATTTCTGAATTGGGGTAAATGTTTATTTTATATTCGAAAACCAAATAAAGTAGCAGAAAGTTTGCTTGAACTCAAAAAGCGCCAATCTGGATATTGTGCCGCTGGTCATTAGGTTCTAAACAAAGCCCGCTGAACTATGACAACCGTCTATATTCGGTGCTTCTCAATTAGGAAGCCGCGACCTCTGCGAAGGCATTTCGAGGATCCAGAAAGCCTTGCTCATCAGTGAACCTGGCAATAAACTTGATTTAGTTTTCGCATAAAAATTTGGAATTTTTTTTTTTTTTTCGTATACGCCAATAAGAGAAGTCTAGTTTACGCGACGAGCACTTAGCTATATTCATTTATCCCTTCAGAAATAGCTTTTGCGCCAAAAAAATTTAATCCAATCCAAATCCATTTATAAACATAATTACCCCAGATATTTCCCTCTCCCCACACCGGGGATTCCGCACTTCCACCGATCCACAAGCGGTCCCTGAAACATCAAAGGTTGAGTGCAACTGGTCTAGGACACAGTCATCAACATCAATGACTCCGCTCCACCAGACATTCCGTGTTGAAAAAATTAAACCGGTGCGCACACTTTCTTGAAGAACACACAGGAGTCAAACCCTACGAACTGCGGAAGGGTCAAAGTAAATGACGAAGCTCAGTCTGGGCTTAGACCTCAAAACGCAACGTCCGCATTGCGCTGATGAAAATAAGCGTCACGTTTATTGCTATTTTCATTTTTTGAGCAAGTCGCATATTTCAAGTATAATCCTGTTCTGAGCTCCATCCTAACCCATTTTCCGTCCATGACAGCTGAGTTCGACATCGGCAAGTTGGTCCAGGAGGTGATCGCAAACGCTCGGGAAAGTCGCAAATAGACCGGTCACATTACTATGACGCAATCGTCACAGTCTCGATAGCATTTGCAATCGCGTGAAGCCAGCACCTCCTAGACAACTTTCAAGCCTGCGCGTCACGTGACATGACGGCACGCCCCGGAGGCCTGCACGGGCGCTGATTGGATGCGAGTGCAGCGTCGGCGTTCGCGTGGGACTCGTTTTCTATTATAGTCCCACGCGAACGCCTGACGCGGCGCTCGCATCCAATCAGCACCCGTGCAGGCCTCCGGAACGTGATGTCATGTCACGTGACGCGCAGGCTTGAAAGCTGTCTAGGAGGTGTTGGTGAGGCGTTGTGCTGACCAATCACCCGTTTCGATGTGGATGAACATTGCACCTCACTGGCTAAATTGCTCATCTATAGACGCTTTACACACGCGCCAGATTGAGCCGCCCTAGCCGCCCTTCTCTTGTCTAACCGAGATGCCGAGCCACTGAAGCGGGCGTTGACGAGTCTCCACAACGGCCTATGCTGGGGGGAAGGACACAGTAACACTTAAAATGGCAATAACCTGTCCTGCTGTGGAAATGATGAAGTCAAGTGAACGGAATAAGAGGGAACAAAAACTGAAGGTCAGTTATGGCGGCGCCCATGCACAGCTGCTGTAAAGCGTCTATAGCTGAGAGTCAAGTCGCCCGTTGAGGAAGACTAAGTTCAGTCTGTAGAAGCATACAAACATCAATTCACTAGAATAGCGTAAAGAACCCTTGCGTTAGCACTGCGTGCGACGCATGCAAGCTCTTAGCGTAACGCTGCGGAACGCTTCAAACCAGCACTTTCAGTACACAGGAACGCAAACGCATACGCAAGTAGTTGCAGCGCCATCTAGATGTGCCGATGCAAAACAACTCCAAGGAGTCCACAGCTGGTATTTAACCAAGTCGATACGATGCCACGAATACCATTGTTACCCAAATGTCGTGTAACTTTCTTTCCGGGTGCCGGCTCACGTTTTTCAATCTGGGGAAGTCTCGCGCTGTCCCGGACGCGACGAGACCCACGAGAAGCAAACGCAGAGGGCCGCTGCGAACGCAATCAAACATCGATAGCGAACATACGCAGAGGCATAGGTCGCTTCAGGATTAAAAGCGCTAAAATCGAGGATCAATAAAAGACACACACACGGTGTGTGTGCGTGTGTGTGTGTGTGTGCGCGTGTGCGTGTGTGCGTGTGTGTGTGTGTGTGTGTGTGTGTGTGTCTGTGTGTTCTTTTACTGGTCCTCGTTTCTTAGCGCTTTTAATCATGAAATGTATGACCAACTAGTTCAAGTGAATACCCTTTTGCATAAGTCGCTACGTTTCGAACGTATGGCTCAGGCGCAGTGCGGGAGACGCAACGCTCACGCAAACGCGCAGTGCTTGCGTTTGCTCCTATATACGCAATATTAAGACTTTATTATATAACAGTGTTACGTGACACTGATTTCCGTCCAGATTTTTTAGTGGAGAAATTGGGGACTTTTTAGAAGACCGTACGCTATACTCCGGTTAAATCTGAGACTAGAAGCTCCGCTTCAGCGCGCGCTCGCTGTCCTCCGCAGTGCTTTAGTTGCGCTTGTCCGCGCGTTCACATTTGCGTTAGCAAGGGCAGAAAGCTCGCTCTGAAGGTGGAGCTTCTAGTTTCAGCTTACCGGTGAACGGAGTATGGAGTTTCGCTTTGCTAGCGGCAGCTCGTGCCGTCACTTCGAGGCATGGATTGAGCACTCGCCCGCTGGGCCCGCTTTTCTCAGGGTACGATCTACTGAAACTCTCTATTTTGCTCTTAAACTTAGCGGATAGATTTTGCTGCCAAATTTAGCACCGGGCAACTACCTGTACACAAACACTTCCTGGGATCGACTGAGAAATTGCGCCAACAATGGTCATTGCCGTGATTGTACGGTGCCGGGAACCCATTTCCGACCGGTGTGTTTAGCGTCATGTTCCACCCATCGAAGGTGGTTCCAAAGTGGCAAAAAATGACGTCACAAAACCCGGAGTGTTATGCTGTCAGATGTTCCGATCCTGGCAGTTAATCGTAAAAGTTCCGGCAAAAAAAAAGAGAAAAAAACACGAGCAAACCCGAGTGTCGCTGTGGTCACGGCGTCCCAAGAGCTGGCCAACGTTACTAGATTACCTCAGTTGTGGAAGTCCCGCAGAAGGGGTTGCACCCCTTACTCACTTCAGTCCCCTTCCTGTCGTTCGAAGCGCCATTCAGATTTTCGTTTACGGACTGTAGGTTCCATAGAGTACGGTGGAGTGCCATCTAGACGCTGCGCTTCGAAACGTGCGAATCCCATAGAATACACTGCAGTTACCAAAGCAGCCGTCCGGCGCGTCGAACGACGGGAGGCGAGTCATGGTGCGTGAGGGAGGGGGGGGGGGGTACTGTTCGTGCATGCAGCGTCTATGAGCAGTTCCGTAACTGAGCTAATCTAATAACGTTGCTCCTGGCTTCCACGCCGTGAACATCTTATACTTCGTTTCAATTTAGCTGCGAGCGAAGCCAAAGCTAGAAGCGCGAGACCAGCGCTTTGTGCGTTTCTCCCCTGCTTGCGCGCTCGAGCAAAGCCTGAACGCACGGAGCTTCCGTGCTCGTGCTTCCAGCTTTGCCTTCGCTCGCACATAAGGTGAAACGAAGTATTAGCCCCGTGCGCGACCGAAAGCGTCGCTGTGGTCGGCCTTCCACGATTGGCCGAACGCTGACTATGACGTCGGAAAGGGGATTTATCATCGACGGAAATAAGAGGAATGAAAGAACTTTAATTTTGCCGGTGTTGGCAGTGTTCCTTTGAGAGCGCAATGATTTCAAGCTTCCACCATGCTAATAACAAACACCATCGAACTTGTAGTTTGCAAGGTAATGACGTCACAAGGGGGAACCACAGGAGGGCGCCACCAAAACATCTCGCCGCTAATAGTTGGAGAGGCGTTCTGGGCACCGTATACTATACACCCAAGCGTGATCGGATTGGTAACACGCACCGCGATGTTGGTCACCGACTTGAGCTCCTTCATGAGCTTCCTGAGGTGGGCGTAGTTTAAGGCGGCCGCCAGAGTCTCCAGCGACGTGCCCACGTCCGGCAGCAAGACCAGGAGGCTCAGGGCCCGACAGACGTAAGACAGTTCGAGGGCCTCGCAGGGAAGCTGCTTGCTGGAGCAGTAGTGCGCGCCCCGGAGGGACTCCATCATGTACACGGGCACCTGGAAGGACACGGGGGGCAAGTAAGCGGTATCGTAAACTGCTCCTGGGCAGCGCAGTTCTTCGGGCCAACGTATGATTTTTGTCTGAGAATGTAGAGCCGTAAACAGCACGTAAAAAGCAAAGGTGGAGCTAAACTTGATCTTCTTTGGCCAGGGTCTGGGTATCTCGGTCCTAATTTGTTGAAGAAGCGCCAAAGTCAGGCTTCACCGCTGCTAGCTAGACTGTCATGAGGCATCTTTTGGGCATAAATCGCAAAACAAGTGACAGAGTAAGGCTTCACTTCTGGTTGTTCTGCTTTTTATGTGGCCGATTTAGGCTTAAACTTCCCAGCAACTGCCGGACTTAGGTTCCTCGGTTTATAGGTGGCATCTTTGGTTTAAGCCTAGAATTTGGGCAATTATGTGACGAGCCAGAGAAACGCAATAAATACGGCAAAAAAAACTGCTCTGGTACTAACTAGAGCCTCGGAGCAAAATTGTATTGGGCCCCTAAGACTACCAAGTATTTGCCAAGTTGGGCGTTTCTCTTGCGTGCAACCTGGGTCATAATCTGGAAGCCTTCTGACCAAGAAGACGAGTGGCGCGGCACGTGACGTAAAAGACATCGCCAGCTGTATTTCGGCAGCGTTTCAAAGGAGTCCATCAAGCGTCTGACATCGCTCGTAAGCGCTGAAAGCCTCGGGGAAAACCACAAGATTACGGCGCATCCAGCTGTTTGAAGTACGCAAAACTTGTGCAAAGAAATACAAAGTCAAGGCTATTGTATTTTTACGAAGTGAGATCTATTCCCCTATGGTCACTGTAAAAGTGAGAACGGCAGGGAGGAACTTCGGTTGTTACGCCCGTCAGCGCGAGCTTCATACCCTCGACAATGCTTCGGCGTCCAAGGCATGACAGAAGGCATGGAGCTTGTGTGGACGCGGAGCGTGCAAAGATCACGCCCTGCCGTTCTTATTTTGTTAGTAATTATTGTATAGGCTTCGCCTTAGTGTTTACTAGAGCGTCTTTATGTCTGTCAGTCTCGCGTTGATCATTGTGGAATTCAAAGGGAAAGGGCGCCAATTTTCACCGTCGAAAACGACGACCATCGTGGGAATTCATCATCCTCAGCGTTCGGGGAAAACTCGGGTCGGTCTGGACACTTACTGAGTCGTAATCCTCTATGACCATAAACAAACAAAAGAAAAAAAGTCTAGAGTTTTGCTTGAAAAATTAGATTTTAAAGGGCGTAGTTTGCATACCGTTTCCGTGGGCGTCACGTAGAACTGGCTCTTGGTTGCCTTCATGAAGGCCTCTCCCCAGAGACCCCGGAAGTAGATGGCGCTGACGAGAACCATGCGCGTGTGAGTGCTCACGTCGCTGGGCTTCACCACCTTGGGCAGCTGGCGCTCGGTTGCCTGGTGCGAAGGAGTTTACGATATAACCCATTATAGGCAGGGTTCAGAGTCTGATGGATGTAATCACTGAGGCAAACGGTGTCGTCCCAATAAAGCGACACACGACGAACTCTGTTTGAAGACACTTTGCATGTGCCTTGTTAGCAACCCTTACATGCATATGTATAGGAAAAAAAAACAAAAGAGGGAAAGGGGGAGACGGAAACGTGTGGGGACGTCAGAACACCGAGCTCTAGTTGGAATGATGGTAGACGCAAAGCTAGATGCCCCGTCTCTACTCAATCTTCGAAAGCATTCGAACGCTTTCGAACAATGATTAGAGACAAAGACAGCTAGCATTTGCGTCTACCCACTAACCACTCTGACGTCCCTGTGCGCTCTGATGTCCTCCTCTCCCTCAATCTCTACCCGTGTAGGGGATCGGCGGTCAACTGTTTTATCGCTCTGCAACTCAGAGCACGTGGAGCGAAAGCTCGCACTACAGAACCTGGATATGCTGGGCTGAATCCCCTTGCCTGTTTCGGTCTGGATGGGCATCGTACCGGTCTGCGATTTTGTATCGCTAAAGCGTGACACACGTTGAAGACACCAGTATGGTAGTAGTATTGCACTGGCTACATTTCTCACCTAGTGAGGACACCAGAGATTCCTTGGGGCTCGCTAATATTCCTCTGTTTAAGCATGGATAGAGCGCACCCACCACACAAACAATTACGACTTTTATAAGCTTTAGCGTCGCCAACTGTCCAGAAAGAACTTAGTTTGTGCAGAAACGGTACTGCGGAACGTGGCCAAAAGCAGCGTATTTTATATCTTTTCACAAAATTAGGCGTCAGCCGCTCTATGAGACTTTTGATAAGATGGGAAAGGCAATCTGCGGGAAATAAACTTCATATGCTGCAGTCTCTGATACAGTGACATACATCTTCCGAAATCTAGTCTGGTATCCTTGTAAAAAATCATGATTGGTACGTATTTATGCGCTATATTAATGATGAGGGGGGGGAGGGGGCTGACAAAATAGAAACTTGAAGACGTGGTTCCTGGCTGGTGACACCGGGCCTGTGAACCTAATCAGGACGTCGTAAGTGCGGCGGTCGGATTCGACACGAGAAATACTCTTGTGTTTGCTTCCGACAAACACCATCAAGATACATCTAGGTGGTGTTGCTGCGACCCGGGTCCAGTCGATCTTTTCGTAGACACTTGATAGGAAATGTACAAAAGGGGTGTTTCCCTGTCTCAGCCTGTTCATTCGATGAAAACTGAAATGCAGCAATAACGAGCAGTGACAGGCGAAGGAAGAACTGCCGTCTGGGCCATCCGCTCACAAACTTGATGGTAAGCAGCACCACGGAGGCAGGTTTTTTTTTTCTTTTTTCCTTCAAGGTGGCATTTTTGGCGAGGATATCAACCTAGGGGATTGGGGGGGGGGGGGGGGGCGCTGTCCGGTTTGTTTGTCTACAGAGTTGAGTGTTTACCCAATGCCTCGTCAATGGAATGGATTGTTACGCCATCTTCATCTATCGGGTGCTGGACATAAGTTGATTTAGGCCAGAGAAGAAGATATAGAATAATATGCCTCAGTCCGCTCCCGCCGTAAGGCACCGCAGACTTAATGCCAATCCGAATAAAATGAATTGGATCAGGAGATCAATTGCGAATTTCACAGTAAGCCGACTTGGGAAGGGGAAAAACAAATTCAGGACAGCCAACTGGAACAGCCTGGGGAAAACCAGCGGGGCAGAGCCCTTCTCCTGTGCTCGACCCCTGTCCGACCCCGCTACTAGGTCATAAGCGTGCCTCACAGTAGGTCCGACGGTCGCCGCTTGGCAACCATTGAAGCAAGCAGCCCCGCCGCAGTGATTTAGTTTGATATCTCTCGGCTCCCTTGGAGTCACCCCCCATCTGGGGGGCCCTCCCTAATGGAGACACCGAGATGAACATCTTTATGTCAGCCTTCCCCTCATAGAGGTGCCTCGACTCACGCATCCTCACGCAGCGTCGCACGTCTCACGTCGCACGTCTCGCACTCACGTGGACCATCACACGTCCTGTGTCCCACGTGCCGCACCACTTCACGCCACACACCACGTCCTGGGCATTACACGCCATGTGTCCCACACGCCACGCACTTCACGTCCCACGGCCCTCGCCGGCCCCACGTCTCACGTGGACGTCTCACACTGCGCTCCTCGCCTCATAAGCTCCCCTACTCCAGTGAGGAAAGCTAGGGGTTACCAGCCCTCTATGTTCCCCCCCCCCCTCCAAAGAGGAGCCCAGAGCCAGGAATCCTCTCCCCAGTGAGGGGGATTTTCGTCAGAGCCTCCGTTGCAGCAATGAAGCTGGCAGGGCGCACCACGGGCAGGTGGAGGTTGGCTTCCCTCGCGGCGACAACCGCGTGGGTCACAGATTGGACGCAAGTGCCATGTCAACGTTCGGCTGAAATATTTTTTTTTTTTTGGTGCTTCATTGATCGCACGCGAGCCACAGCCAAACGCGGACGCAGTGTTCGGTTACGTCAACCGAGCACTGCATGAGAAACACAAACAAATAATTAATGCGGTTGTCGTCCCCGTAACACACAACGTCTGAATGCCCAAGTTGTGATTTAACTGAAACAATTCGTCACATTTTAACGCGGTAGCGTGAAGCAGCTCATGTCGCAGGAAAGCCGGCGTCGGTGGCGTGACGCAAAAATCCTGATTGGTTAGGGTTATGACGTTACAGCCACATTACCTCGCCCGGGAATTTCAAAGAACCCACAACGCTCACGTGAAACCTGACGTCACGTGTGGAATGAAAGTGATTAAAACACGACATGTATCGAGAATTAAAGGTCGCCGCATAACTCAAATGATTTAATTTTATATAGTAATTCATTTTCCTTAAAAAATTTGAAAAATTTTAGGCGGGATTTGAACCCAGGACGTCATTCGGTTGAGAGCTAGACACACTACTCACCAGGCCACGCAAGGCGATGCGAATGGGGCCCGCGATGCCGCTATCGCGTTCAACCCTTACAGGGAAGCTTACGCGTCCTCCAAGTTTTCTTTTTTTGCGATTGTACTGTCTACTATGCAGAATGAATGAAACTAAAAAAATAAAGACGTTTACAATTCCCTGTAATCCCGAATTAGAGCCCAGCTCTTGAGGAGGAGGAGGGGAGGATACGTAAAGGAGAGGTCACATGACCCTCCCTTCTTCCTCGTGACGTCACGCGTGAAGGTCGTGACCTTCACTGTGAAGGTCGTGGCCTTCGTCATGACCTTCACGAGTGAGCTTCGTGACGTCATTTGCGACGTCACTCGTGACCCTAGTGACGTCACGTGTGACATCATTATGGGAAACGTCCCATAATGTAACGCGCGGTTACGCCGACGGTGACAGCGACGCCACTCAAGCCAGAAACGGGCGCCTAAGAACTGCGCTCTAAAAGCACGCTTGCATGCCTCGATAACTGGCCCTTCTCTGTAGCAAAGAACTTGGTACCTGGTACGAGCGACACAAAAAAGCAACGGTCACAAAAGCTTTTGCTTGTATCTTAAAGAATACAAACAGGCCTGGACTAGCTCCGGCCTGTAGATGATGAGCCCCGTTGTTCGTAAGCAGCGCCGCGTTTAAATCAAAGCCAATTCTTCTTGTAAAACGAAATAGTGTGCTCAGAATAAAAAGAAAACATTGCGATAAAAACTTGTCTTTTCAGGCTGTTTGTCTTCTAGTTTTATTTTTAGAGCGCAGCTCTTTGGCGCTCGTTTCTGGCTTGAGCGGCGTCGGCGTAACCGTAACGCGTCGGTGTCGCCGTCGCCGTTGGCATAACTGCGCAGTGCATTATGGGAAACGTCCCATAATGCACCGCGGTGACGCGCGCGTTGCATTATGGGACGTTTTCCATAATGCACCGCGCGGGAGGGAGGAGGGGGAGATGGAGGGAGAGGAGGAGGAAGGAGAATGGAAGAGGAGGAGGAGGGAGGAGGAGGAGAAAGTGGGGGAGGAGGAGGAGAAAGCAGGAGGCGAGGAGCACGGGAGTTGTAGATCAGGAGGGAGGAGAGGGTACGGATGAGGAGGAGGGGCATGCCGTCCCTTCCGTACCCTACCCTCTTCCTCCTCAAGAGCTGCACTCTAATTTGGCATTACAGGGAGTTGTAAACGTCTTTATTTTTTTTTCCTTCCTCTACTCTCGAAACGTTTCCTTTACTCTCCAGTTTTGTCCCCCGGCACAGAGTACGAAAAAGGGACAATCCCCCCTGGGTTATCTTCTCTATCGACCTGTTCTACTCTTCCTTCCTTCCTTCCTTAGCCGGGGGGGGGGGGGGGGCGCGAAGATTGGATCTCTTCCCCGAAAGGTTGCCAAACGGTGTATTCGACGAGGTGTCTGCGAGCAGTGTTTGGTGCCTGTCCACGCAGTGGAAACGAGGCCCGTAAGAAAACAAACTGTCGAGAGTGACGTGGTAGAAGCTTGCCTTCTCTGCCCAGCTGTTGATCTCGCGCGCGGCGTCGCTGGGACTGGATTTGAAGTCGAGGACGCCCAGCTCGTCTATGAAGACTTCGGCCACTGTCTCCTTGAACTCGGGGAAGATGGGCACGTCGCGAGAGACGTACATCTTGCTGCCCAGGTACACCTGCGGGTGTACCGAGAGTAGTTAACGACGCCATCTGTGTCCTCCAAGCTCTATCACTGCCGCTACACCACGGCCGGTTTGCTGTAAATTCCAAGAGGGACTTTGACGTCACGTGACGGCTCCGTGGGTACAAGAAACCAAAAAGTGCATCTAGTGTTCCAGGCAAAAAAAACAAAAAACAACAACAACAAAGACCACCCTCGCTTTGACTATTCAAGTCCAAAATGAAAGAGAAAGTGGTCGCATTCGTATACTTTAGAAGCGGGCTGTAAAGTTATTTCTGGAGAAGATAATGTGGGAAATAAAGGAAACAACAGGCAGGGCTTACGTTTGCTGAGCTCAATCGGCTGTAGCACTAAGTACAGGGTGTCACAAAAGAAAATTTACACGGTCTTTTTTACCGCAAAAATAAACTAGGCATCGCCGAACGCTCATTCTGCGCCCAAAGGTAGCGCTAGAGGTCACAACCAGATGCCAAAGTTTCAGCCCGATCCGATAACTTAATCAAAAGTTATAACTAATTTTCTGAAAATTTCAATGGGAAAATGGCGGCCGACGGAGTTTTCGAACGCATGCGCTCTATGGCACCAGAAACCGAAAACGGGCAAAAATGGGCGCCAATTTCCCATTGAAATTTTCAGAAAATCAGTTATAACTTTTGATTAATTTATCGGATCGGGCTGAAACTTTGGCATCTGGTTGTGACCTCTAGCTCTACCTTTGGGCGGAGAATGAGCGTTTGGCGATGCCTAGTTTATTTTTTCGGTAAAAAAGACCGTGTAAATTTTCTTTTGTGACACCCTGTACTTTCACCCCACGGAGCCGGTCCCTTTAACACGAAATCACCATTGCGGCTATCTTAACCGCCGGGAAAAATAGCTGAATTCATCAGCGAGACGACCCAGGAGATGCATAGACACAGTAATTAAACTGAGGTTTCTGAAGTCGTCGCTGGAGGTGCGATCCTCCGGGCACGAGCAACACCTTCACGTTCGGGCCTGGCGTCACGCTTTCCCATTCGCCACCTGCTGCGGTGGCTACATCCCCCTTGTCTTACAAGTAGCCTCAAGTGCTCTGATGCACGAGGCGCTTGCCTCATGCGGTCCTTGGAAGCAAAAGGCGGCGACGCACTGAAATGAGCCAAAGCTGCAATCGCGAGCTAACCTGCTCTCCTGGCTTTGAGACTTGCGTTTCTAGCGCGAGTGCTCGTTCTGCGGAAGAACACTTCAAAGCACCAACATCAAGCTCTCGCGCTTGTGCCATTGGCTGCAGTCTCAACGTAAAGGGGTACGGAAACGAAATGACGTGGCCGCGCTGGTGGCGTCAACGCGTGACAATCGCGTAGTAATATCTGAGGACAGTACGCCCTATGGCCTAAAGACGTTTTCTGTTTCCTGTCGTTCTCAGTCACGTGGGTTCCGTATCTGGTATGCGGGACGAAACAATAGTAAAACATTTCAACCTGGAACATGGGAGAAAATGTTGGTGAGGCAAAGCAAGAATGTGTGACAATCACTCATTTTTTGTGAACACCTTCCAGCGGCGTGGAGATATCAAAACAACGTTTTAACGCATGCGAGAGTCACTAAATGAGCTGCGCTTAGAGTATCGGCACTCCGTTCCCCGAAATTGTTGTGGGCGCCGCCATTTTGGTTCTTGTGCAGAGCAGACGCTACTGCCGATTGTCATGATTCAAAAGTGCGACTTCCTCAGCATTAGATTCGGTGTTAGAAAGCTCATGTAATATTGCTTTGTTTTGTCGCGAACTGTTTAAACGTTTGTGAAGGACGGAAAAGCGTTTCCTGTGATTTCAGATAACGCTTAAGATAACTGGCAACCATGATTTTAAGCCACAATATGGCCAAGTGTCGTTACTCTGAAGCGTAACTTATTTAGTTGCTCTAACGTATACCAGAAGTGACGGCATTCAAGATGGCTGTGCCCTTGTAGAAAAGCTGTATACAAAGCTTGCCCGTAACGTCATTCGCGGTATTTTATGTGCCACGAGCCTTCGATTCACCATGTTAGTTTCATACCGCAGCTCGAGGGAATAACTAACTAGGAAGAACCGTCAGCACCCAGCGATGGCGACACATGCAAGCTATGTATATAAGGTATTCAGAGGGTGTCATATTTGAGTGCGTTGTTCACAGCGCATCCCGGGGCGGCAAGGGAAAGGGGGGGGGGGGGGGGGGCTGGCAGAGATCCTCGCATCCTCAGATCAAGCTCATACCTAACGTCGGCAAAGAAAGGCGATCTTGATGGTATCGAATGCACGTTTCGGAAGCACTGTGAAAGTTACCATATACAACGTAGTAGATTCGTTAGCGTTCTCCACCGAGTCACATTTAGGTCTAAGTAACTCTCCAAGAGAGTCATACTGCCGCGAACTGGGGCTGCTTTTTAGAGGCCGATGACGTGGCGGCATTCCGACGGAGTTTCATAGACCGCCACCAGGCACAATCTTGAAATTTGTTCATTCGTTTTAAAATCAGTTTTCTTGACCTTTCGGCCGGCAGCCCAGAAACAATAGTCTAGACTACTGTTTCTGGGGTGCCGCCACAACATAGTCCATATTTAAGCAAAGAAATAAAAGCAACATTTTCGTTTCCGTAACCCTTTAAGGGTGAACGGAGTATGTAAAGCGAATGGCGGTGGTGCACTTCGTGGCACCTGTTTTGCGGGTTGGCAGAACAATAGTTGGCGGTACACGTAAAAAGCGCAAATTTTATCAAGGTACTTTAATGATTACCGCTGGTCAGCACAGCCCGTCTCAATGCCACTCACTGGAGCTCCATTAAGCACTCATTTCCCCTAGCAAAACTAAAAAATAATAAACATTAAAACACTCGGCAGGCCGTTTTTAGTATGGAGAGAACAGGATACAAGCGACCATAACAGTATACTTCAAGAAAACAAAAAGGGGGATGTATAGTCACAGAAATACTCGCCATTACTTTCCCTGCCCATGGGGATTTTAAATGATTCAAACTGAAAGAGGCGAGTTGAACGTTATAGATTAAAGTCGGTCACCCGCAAACCTTTGTGTGGGACTCCGCCGAGTTGAGCATGGACGAGATCTTCTCGCAAGTCCTGTAGAGGGCGTTGGCGTCTATGGCCCCCATCACGTTCACCATCTGGGTGGAGGTGACCTCGCCGGCACCCGCCAGGGCCATGCTCAGTGCCACCGTGACGCCGAAAGGGGACACGCACACGTTGGGGCCGTCGTTCTCGCGAAGAAGATGGAGGAGCAGCTTGGTCGAAAAGTCCGTGAGCGTGCAGAAGGGCCGCATGGGCAGCGAGCCGTCTGAGTAGCTGGGCAGAGTCGTCGTCGGCGTGCAGATTCCTCCAGGGCTGTCGTCGAGCGTCGGCCGTGGTGGCGACGTCTTCTGGGTGGCTGATCGGGGAGACATCGAGTGGAATTTTTGCTGTCCGGTCGCCATTCTGCCAGCGCCGCCGTCCACCGGAAAGGATGACTCTTCTTCTTTCTTTCTTCGTGTCAGAGTACCGCATTCCCATTCTTGAATGCTTTGCCGACAACAGTGTCACTCTACCCGAGTATGTTTTGATTTTCTGGGGCATCATTGGATGGCAGCAGTCACTTGAGACGTGTCCCGTCACTATCGTCGTCACTCCATAAAGTAATATCGTAAACGTAGAGAGTGGAAACTGGGGGCCCAGAGCCGTATATAAAAAGAGAGAGAGACAGAGAGAGAGAGATTTTATTTTAAAACAACTCTTAGTCTGAGTCGTCGCGTATATATAGAGAGTTTGGTCAATGGGAGGAGCGGGCAGAGCCAGGGCGTACACTAGACGCAGAAAGAGGGCTTGACATGCTCTCTTGGCCAACCCGGAGCCGAAAAGAATCCCCTAGCGGTGGTAGCGAGAAACAATTTTAATAAGCGCGTAAGAGTTAAATGTAGTAACTCTTCAAGGTTGAAAATATGGTGCACGTGATATTTCGATTGTGATCATGCAAAAAGATGTAAGAATCAAATGTGCCGCTTGAACTCTGTTTTGCTCGGACGGAGTCGGACCGCTCGGATGGTGGATTCCTGGCCCTCGGCGCCTGGCATACGGATTACGTCGATCGTTCTGCTAGATTTATATTTTGCATGACCGTGATCGAAAAATCACGTGTACCATATTTTCAGTCACAGAGAGTTTCTCCGACGCACTTATTAATTTTGCTTCTCTCGACCACCGCCAGGGTATTATTCGCGGCTTCTGGCTGGCCACATTCGAATTTGTGAAGACGCCCTGGAACACGCCCAGCCCGCTTTCGACTAATGCAGCCTCATCATTTGCCCCCTACACTTCCCAATGTATGGCCAAACGCTCTCTCTCTATACGGCTCTGTTGGGGCCCTTCGCGGACGAGGTAAATGCTCCGCGGAGTGATATTCTACGTAGGAAGTTACTTTATTACTTCTAGTGCTGCCTCCGCCGACCACAAGACATCGCTGCAGTGAAAGAAAAAAAAAACATATTGAGAATCTTGTTAATAATTTGTCAAGAAAAACTTTCAGCCTTTCCACTCTGGTGAAGAACAGTGATGTGATTGGCCTAAGCCATTTTGGAGCACCTTTTGGAGCAGCCAAAACAGTGTTTTAGAGCATCAAATGTGGCCTTTGGAGCAACCAAAGCAGTGTTTTGGAGCAGCAAAAGTGGCTTTTGGAGCAGATATTGTTAGAAAAATAAAAATATTCATTTTAAGTGCTGTGAAAACGAAGGGCACTTCGTGCTGTGTTGTGTTCTGATGTGACGTGTTGTGACGGAACTCGCTGCTTGTGTTTTTACTGCTGAGACATCCCACAATTGTACAGTGCTGTAGGCAATGACGAGCAATTCCGAAAAACCGCTTGCCACCATTTTACTGGTTCCCGACGTGCCAGACTTTCTCCAAAAGTAAGCAAACGTAAAAGAATAGATTGCAAGCGTCCCGGCTGGTGCCTCTTTCGTGCAATCATGTTCGCATGCAGGTGAGGGCAACTTCGGCGGGCTTGCAGTTGCGCGTGCTTCGTCGCACGAGCGGATACAACGGCTGTTCAATCGAAACTGAAACCATGCCACTCCGCTCCGTCGTCAACTGATTCCCAAAATTGTATGCAAACGTGAACTGTCGAGCATACGACAAAATATAGTCCAGCGGCACATGCTTGCCAGGCTGGCAAACAAGGTACAAGCTAAACACACCTAGGCACTTTTTATGAGTCGTGAATGCGAAATCATGCAAGCCGCTCGTCCACTCCCATTTCGTCTGCTGCATACTTTTCGTCGCCGGTACCTGGTCTCCTTGGACGCTCCGTGTTAACGGCGCGCTGATGGACACGCAGCACCGTGGGGTGAGCGATCGTGGAAACTGACGAGCGCAGCGGCCAATGGGAGCCCGTCGACGCGCGCCGGCCAATAGGGCCGGCGCGGAAACTGGGGGCCATTTTTGCGCTTCAAACTGATGACGTCACCTCGCTCCATGGGACAGACGGATCGATGCAAGACATCGCGAGTCAGGGTCAGAAAGTTCTTAGAGCGCTCTGTGCAACGACTGAACTCGAGACAAACAAGCGCGTTGTGCGGGTTCAGCGTGCAGACATTGCCTTGTTTGCTTTAGCTCACTTCTCTTCACCAACTTTCTTTCGTTGCAGATTTTCATGAAACCCTCTCTCTCGAAAGAAAGCCCACCGAGAAACACCTAGCTATGTAATCAATACTTTGACATAGCAGTCTTTTAACTAAAGAAGGATTTTTGTCGTATAACATATGATTTAAACAAGAACGTGAATGTTGATGAACATGCGGCGGTACTTGGTTTCATTTTAGAATGCGCCATAGCTGCAGCGATGTGGGGACGGCAAGACCCAACGTCGCCCGACCACATTGACTGAAAGGCAAGGACCAAATATAGTTTTCCCACGGCCCTTGCTTTCAGGTGCGAGTGCTTCAGCTCACAAAGTAAATCCCGCCGCGCAAAAACGTGGTTTTGTATCTCAGCAAGACGGCATCGCTGGTACCCGGCAAGATAGCGTTGGAGCGTCCGCACACACCCGCGTCTAACGTTGAAAAAAAAAAAAAAAGACGCGAGACGAGATTTACGAGACGAGTGCGCGAAACGCGAGGCGGCGAGAAAATCATGCAACACCGGATGGACAATTGATGCGGGGTACTTTGTGTCGGGCGGCCGCTTGCGCCACAGAACACAAGCATGCGCAATTACGGTACCCAGTTTAGTTTTGGTTTTGAAAGGCGACCGAAATTGGTTTTTTGGCGCAGGCTTGGCACAGATTATCCATATTTTGGCGAAATGTAGCAGTATGTAGCAGGGTTAGCCCCTTGGCGCAGTTTGGCGCAATTGGCGCAGCAATCACATCACTGGAAGAAGGAAGACCAGCGAAGCTGTACTATGGTGGGAATGAAGTAATGGCCGGCCGCAAGTCGGCAAGCCAGAGTGGAAAGTCTGGAAAGGTTGCCGCCGTCGCTCATAAATGGCGGTAGCTGTCCAGAGTTGGGTGTCACCATCTGTTTGCTGACGGACACGATACTGGGGAAAATAGCCGTTAACAGCTCCGCTGTAAAAACGTTGATTAATAAATGTAGTATAATATTATTTGTAGAAATATTGGAATCACTTACATTATTCTATGCTACATCCTTAGTCTCGTCGTAGCGGCAGCCCCACGGACATCACCGTTTTGTTGGGGCATGTTGGGGCTAGAGCACTATATACACCCTTTCCACAAGGGCGCAGCCATCTTGAATGTCGTCAGTTCTGTTATGCGGTAAAACATCGTTTTGATCTTTCCACGCCGCTGGAAGGTGTTTACGAACAATGCGTGATTGTCACACATTTTTGTTTTGCCTCACCTATATTTTCTCGCATATTCCAGGTTGAAATGTTTTATTATTTGTTAATACCTTACAGACCCGGCTCGATTACACGACGTCGGGCAACCTCCGTCAGAACATTTAGAAAGGAGGCTTTCTAAGGAGAAAGTACCGTGAAAGAAGTCACGCTCGAGTGCGACCACTTCTTCTTTTTTCTTTGTTTCTCAATAAACGTTTTACACACGCACATTATTTTTTCGTCCCGCATACCAGATACGGAACCCACGTGACCGAAACCGACAGGAAACAAACAAATTACACCATCTTCCCGAGGGGATCCATGGGGTGATGCGGAGCATCGGGGTGGTGCTGACGCTTGCTTGCGCCAACCCACTAACTGACGGGACTGTTGCTTCCATCACACTTCATCGGAAGAACGGAGTGAAGTGGAGTCAACAGCGGTGAAGTGATGTAGCACGAGTAACTTTGAAAGTCTAATCAGACCGCACGGTAAGGCGGCGCAAAATGCCCTAACAGCGCTTGCAGGTTTCCTCGTCGAGACCGGGCTGGCCGGCGAGATCTAGGCTGCAACGGACGCGAGCGTTCGGGAAATGCTAGCAGACGACAGCCGCGGAGTTGCGGGGAAAGCTCACCCCACTAGAAAGGCCTGGCCTGGCGCTGCGACCCGCGCGCCGAAAACTTTCCTCCTTTCCCTCCTCCGGGAAACATAGTTTCGCCTCAGACCCCGCCCCGGTCACGTGATGGGGAACGCGCGCAGCGCGCTACCGCTCACACTTGAAGGAGAGGAGACTAGAGGAGGAGAGTTGCGCATGCGTAGTGTGAGTGCGGACTACGACGCCGACGCCGCGGGACATAGACCCGAGCAAGAGATGCTCCGCATCTAAAAAACGTCTACATACTTCCTTTCAGCTTAAAGGCCGACGTACAACCTCGGCTTCCTGCATGGAAGATAATCCTCTTAGCGCTCCCCTCTCCTAAGCTGGGAGCAGAGCGTGTTGGTAGAGCCAAGTTGGGGAGGGAAAAAGTGGAGAGGATATGGGAAAGGAGGAGGCGGTCAAAAGTGGAAAGCGCGAAGTGTACGTCGGTGATTGGAGTATACACCTTCCCAGAAAAGCGTATGAGGGCGCGTTCATTGCTGTGTTTGTGTGTTATGCACGCGAACTTTCTGGCCTGCGATTTTGCACAAAGTTTTGTAAACAGTGAAACCGTCTAGACGTTATTCCAATATTTGCAAGTCCTCAGCCAAGCGTGCGATCTCCTCAGCCCAGCACGCGCATGTTTGTCGCTTCGAAAAGCGAGCAAATCACGCGCCATACGCACGAACTCTGAAAATAGAACCGGCTGCAGGAGCCCTTTTTTCGGAAAGGTCTATGTGAGTGGTATTCACTGGACGTCATATTTAAGGGCGATGTTTAGAGCACATGCTCAGAAGGAGCTCACATTATTGGTCTGTCGAGACCGGCAGTCTCGATAGTACGAAATGCACGTTTCAAAATAACTGCGGAAGCTCGCCGTCAACACGCGCTCAGCAGCCGCTCACAAGCTATGGCCGCCAGTGAATACCCACTATTCGCGTTGAGAAGCTCGCTAGGGGCGCTTCTGTTTTCCTCACTTTGGGGAGTGCACGTACTGCCCACGCGGTTATGATTTAATTTTTATAGTGCCTAGAAGATTGGCATTGCACGTGCTTGCATCAGCAGAGGAAGTTGAAAGTATCCTAGCTCACTCTGGGTTGTGAATGTCATGACCATGCTTTTGGATTTCATCCTCGATACGGGGCTGACCGCCTATATATAACCCTCCTCAGCACCCTCCCCTGGCCACAGATCCAGGCTTGTAAGCCACCCATCTCACTCCAACCCCCTTCCCCCAAAAAGGCCAATAAACGCCGTCTGAATCTGAATCTGGGTTGTGAAAAAACTCCACAAGGCGACGATACCCAAACTTCTTGCCGCGAATAGTCGAAGAGCAACGAGAGGCAAGAAGAGCGGTGGGCGGAGCTTCTGAATTCTTCAGAACATTTGTCTGACTATTGCACCATTACCACCACTGATCGCTGGAGCTAGACTGGGCTCCATCCCGCGCATCCAGACTTAAAGGGGCGATGCAACGATTTTTGTATTTTGCGCAAATACCGGTTAGAACGGATCCCTTACGTTAATGACCTGTGAAATACTCGTTCGTTTTTCACCCCAAGCAATAGGAGTCCTAGTAAAAAATTAAAGAAAAACGAGCAGCGTTCACCCCCTCAACTCGCAGCCATAGCAAGCGGCCACGTGATCTGGAGCCGAATATATGCCGCCAATGTTGATCATAGCCATGCGCTGGGGTTGGCAAGGCACAGGACACGCGCTGAGTTTCAGACATTGTTATGGTTCGGCTGTTGTCGTCATTGCAGTGATTGGACACGGGCCACTACCCGAATGCTTCTCGAGCGATCGATTATCACGAGCCCAAATCGAGTGTCCACGCCATGCTCGGGTCCATTCTATGAGCCGCATTCAAATATCGTCACTGGGCGGTACTGCTACCGCCCAGCTACGTCATCAGGTTTTGCGAAGGAGAGATTGAATGAAAACACTCGTGACTTACATGACTTAAAATAGCGCAAAACAACAAGGAAGGAAGGACGAGGTAGACAGGAAGGGCGTCGAGGACAAAACACTCGGTTTTGTCCTCGAAATTACAGCGCAAAAAAGGAGTTTCTTGGTCAGTGGCGTTGCGTGCGAGTATCCTTGAGTCCCACTAGTGCCAGTAAGCTCGTGTAAAGTTAAAAACATCCGAATTGAATATCGTTGCACCGCCCCTTTAACCTGATTAAAGGGGCTATGCAACAATTTTTTTACTTTGCGCAAATACCGCTTAGAACGGATCCCTGACGTTAATGACCTATGAAACACGCCTTCGTTTTTCACCCGACGCATTAGAAGTCCCAGAAAAAAATTAAAAAACAACGAGCAGCGTTCACGCCCTCAACTCGCAGCCAGAACAAGCGGCCACGTGATCTGGAGCCGATAATATGCCGCCAATGTTGATCATAGCCACGCGCTGGGGTTGGCAAAGCACAGGACACGCGCTGAGTTCCAGACATTGTTATGGCTCGGCTATTGTCGTCGTTGCAGCGATTGGACACGGGCCACTACTCGAATGCTTCTCGAGCTATCAATTATCACGAGCCTAAATCGAGTGCCCACGCAATGCTCGGGTCCAATCTATGAACCGCATTCAAATATCGTCATACGGGTGTACTGCGATCCCCGCGTTACGTCATCGAATTTTGCAAGGGAGAGATTGAATGAAAATGATCGCTTTTGTCCTTGAAATTACACCGCAACAAAGGAGTTTCTTGGCCAGTGGCATTGCATGCGAGTATCCTTGAGTCCCACTAGTGCCAGTAAGCTCGTGTAAAGTGAAAAACATTCCAATTGAATATCGTTGCACAGCTCCTTTAAGCATGGTTTAGTTAGATTTCCTGGAACCCCCTTTCGATGTTTGGTGATGTTCTGAAGCATTTCAGAATAAGATAGAGTAAGTTTGAATGAGGATTTATACGAGTTATATAGATGTGTTAAAATTCTAATTGATATTTTTGTTAATAATAAACTAATAGTGATTGCGGCATGTGTGAACAAATGTGGACGACATGACGAAGTGCTGGAAAAACGGTTTCAGATGCTTGTTTATTGATGCTGGCGATGACGAACCTATACAAAGTCTCCGTGACACTTTTTTTTAGACCTTTACGACCAGGAGAGCGAAAATTAAAATCTATTTCGCGTGCATTCTAGGAATAAGGGAAGATACATACATATTCAAATATATTGACGTTGGATACCTATGCTGCCAAGCATTGCGTTGCATGGATCTTGGCATGCTTAGTAATACAACGCCCTCAAGACCATTCAATTCCACAATAACTACATTTTCCAAATCGATCATCTACTTCGCAAAATTTTCTATAATACTAAAACAAGACATTACGCCAGCGTTCTAATTGTACAAAAACCCTACAATATTCGCGTTTGTGGCACACATGCATACCGCTAAACTCTGCTGCACATGCCTTTTTTATTCTTCAAGTGCTTATAAAATCACTACACGCTTACGTTACTTTCGGGTTAAAGTTGTAAAATATGAATGAGATGAAATTAAGTTTTAATTGACAATATTACTCCGCATGTTTCTTAAAAGTGGCTGAAAGATCACTCAGCATAAAAAGCACGTTTGCTTCCACGGCTGATCTTCGCTCCATTTTATCCTATGGATAAACAAAGTGTAACCCTTCTATGCAATTCCGAGTAATATTTGTGTGATATATATTCTGATTATACTCGATGACTTTGCTCCTAGCTTATACTTGGCACTAAGTATGTTGTGCTACGTGGTCTATAGGCTAGCGTAGCTTCGGCCGTGCTCCAGATCTGGGGGGCTATGTTGCGCTTTTTGGACTCCCAGGAGACTAGGGAGAGGGAAGTGACGTCAACAACGCAGCAAATGCAGATTGGATGTTGATTTTGTTTTCTTCTGTCAACATCCAATCTGCGTTTCTCTAGTCGTTGACGTCACTTCCCTCTTCCAAGTCTCCTGGGAGTCCAAAAAGCGCAACATAGCACCCCTGTCAAAGCTAGTTGAGCGAGGTTATGCGAATCAGACGGAAGACGAAGCCGCGTGTTCTCTCAGGACTGCGGGGCTGCGAGATGTTGGGAGCTACGATAGCCTTGGCAATCTGACACAAAGTAGTCGACGCCGGGTATTCGCAACTTTCAGCGATGGCGGTACCACGGTGTGAGAATCGCGCTCCGTAGCTCCTGGATGATCGGTTTCACAATAAAGATGCTTGCCAACACCTTCCTGACGTGAAAAAATAAACTAGGGTTCTAATATTGCTCGTACATAGTAAAACTAGAGTTACTCACGCCTTGCAGATCCAGCCTCGTACTGCTGTTCTACGGCGATCATCCAGATGACAGCCATTTTGATAGGCACCAGTGCGCCCCCTATAGGTCGTGAAAGTTGCGAATATAATCGGTGGTTTTGTTGCGCAAAAAAAAAAAAAAAAAACCAACAACAATAACATTATTAGATAAAGTGCGTTATCCCAATGTAATTTCACTAAATGAAAAAAATCAATAAATATTCCAAACAGAGGTAAGAGTTGCTTCTAATGTTGATCTTGTACGCCATAAAAAGGAAAAAAAAAGGGAGTTGTTCCACAGGGCTTAAAATGCATTGACACGGCTGAGTCTTCAGGCAGAACTGGCGGAAGTCCTGGACGATATAGCCCAGTGGCGCATGAATGTGCATGTTTCGAGATTAGTGATGGGAGACCCGAGTAGCGTTCACATTTGTTGACGACGATTGGCGTGCTCTCTAAAGCCCCAGCCACATGGGACGTTCAGTCACGCGTTTCGCTCCGGGTCAGCTTCACCTCGCGTCGTCGCGCCCTCGCTCCCTGCAGATATCTATCCCGGCCAAATATCGGCGTCGGCCCGCGCGTCGCGTTGTTGTGGGTGACCTCCAGCGGCGTGCGCCGACTCTGACACGGGCGAAGCGCCTGAGAAAGCGCCCCCTATTGTTGGGCCTTAAGAGTGAGGTGGCCTCCGAAGGCATCCCAGGTAGAGGATGCTCTTGCGGCGCTTCTCGATCACCAGGAACATGAAGGGCTTGTTGACCTCGAAGGTGGCCAGGTCGGTGCGAGTCTCCAGCTTCAGGGTGCCGACGTGCAGGTTGAGCCGGACCGGATCCTCGTCGGTGACCTCAAAACGCGACTTGCTCAGGAAGTCGTGCACGCACAAGTCTCGCTCGTCTGCGCGCAAGAAACGAACATAACTCAATAACGTGTTCAGAAAAAAACAATAGAGTAACGTTGCATCGTACATACATACTACTAAGTGGTTAATGCCTCTACCAATTGGCGGCGAGATGTTTCGGTGGCGCCCTCTTATGATTCCTATCCCTGAAGTCCCAACCAGGGACTTCAGTTTAACGGAGTTTAGAAAGAGCGGTGGAAGCAAACAGTAATCACGATCTTAAACAAAAATACAAAGTGGAGACTCTGACATTGGTCTTATCTCCTTCGATAAAAGCAGAAATAACCCTACTCAAGAGATCATAGTGGGCCTTCGGCCAATCGGGGAAAGACGATCACAGCGACGCTCTTGGTAGCGCACGTTGCCAACTGATAGGCAGTCCACCGTTTACATACGGGATTCAACGGCGGAGACAACGGGTAGCTGGCATCAAATCTGGCGCAGATTTTGCAGTGTTATAAGAAGGAAAAGAAAATAACCTTCGAATAAGACAGGTACTCTTACTACATATTTTGGTTTAGTTTTATGCCTAAGGTGATCGGCTACCATATAGAGCCAGTGAACGTGGCGGATATGCGAACATGCTTCTCTTTGCTGGGACTTGTGCTCGACATGTGTTGTTTAGCGATTTAGGCCGATCTTTAACACCGTAGTTTCGCTTTGCCCTCTCATCTATAGTCGTACCTGAGATGCCCGTGAGGTCCGAATGTTCTTTGTCAAAAATGTCCCTCACGCCCACGTCATGCAGGTAAGGTACCAGGGTCACTAGCTGGTCCAGAGTGAACTTGGGCAGCATGATGTCGAGAGGATTGCGCGTGTACATCCTCTCGAAACTTTGAACGTCATCGGCAAGAATGTTGTCTTCGATAAAATCCAAGTCCGACTGTACGTCTGGTAGCAGGATGAGGAGTTCCAGCTGGTCCAGCATGCAGGGAAGCTCCAGGACCCTACAGCTAAGGCGTTCCACGTGGCAGTAATTGCAGATCCGTCGCGAGCACATGGTCTGGACCATGACTTCGCCTTCGTCGGTGTAGAAGGGCATAGGTGTGGTGTAGATCTCAGAGAACTTGTCCAGCCACAGACAGCGCAGGTAGGCCGTGCTCACCATGAGGACTCGCGTGAGGTAGTTGATGTCCGTCACGTCGACGATGGCGTTCATCTTGTGGGCCGTGACCCGCTGCAACCAGGAGTTGATCTCTTTGACGGCCAGGGTTGGGTCCCCCTGGAAGTTTACGATTCCGACCTGGGAACGCACAGTATGTTGTTTTGGAATAGCCACCGAGATAATGAGAATGGTAGGGGGTCTCTTTCAAACACTCAGCCTCCAACTCACGTTTCAGTCCTGCCGCCTAGCTTTGACTGCGCGCGCGTGCTCGAGCTGCACGGGACGCCGACGCGTTGTCTAAGGTGAGAAGCTCGGGCTGGAGGCTGGACAAACGACCCTCCTCCCTAGCGCTGTCACTTTGTCAGTGACTGCAACTTTGTTATTTGTTTTAAAAATCTTCTATACAGCTGAGTATTAGTGCTATCACACCTCGATTTCATTTACCAAAATATCTAAGTCGGGCGATTTTTTTATAGGTCATCGTACTAAAACGAAAATGCATTCCTGTTCCAGATTCCGTGGACATGCAGGATTTGTTGGGATATGCGGAAGATACGTGTCGCGTATTCACCGTCGCTTTGACCCATCGAGAGAATCAGCAACGAAGGATCCGATAAATCCGCCTTCTCCAGGGTTGTGTTGTTTGGACTTTTGGTTGCTCATTTTATGTCTCTGTGGTGTGTTCAGCCTTGAAGAGGTTTAAGCTGTCTGGCTACGTTCGGTTAATGGTCGTTGCAAGGACACTGTAGTGTCCCGCCATGGGACGACGGAAAGGACGTTATCCCACGGAGAAGTCCATTGGGCAAATGACATTTATTGGGTGGGTGCAAGGTTCCGGCTCATAAAAGGCCTGAGAAAGAAGAAGACGAGGTAGCAGCAAGTGGCCGAAAAAGCCAGGGTACGGACGTGAAAAAAAAAAAGATATAAAGAAGTTTAGGTGGAAAATAACGTACGCCTCTTTCTTTTTCTTTTCGCTCTTTGTCCGAACGTTTGTTTATCACATTTACTAGTAAATAAACCGAACTGCATGCGCTTGAGGCTGCGTCGTGTTGTCATGTTGTTTTAATTTTTTTTATCGTCCTAGCATATCAATTATTTTCCAACCAACTTGCATGTATACTTTTTCTTCTCACAAATCATAATTATCAGTCTTTGCTGTATGTTTTTTAAAGGGGGGAGGGGGCGGGGAGGAGGGGGGAGGTGAGGATGGGGGCGGTTACGTTTTAACTGGGACTCATGTTCATAATAATGGGTTCTTTCATAACTCTTCAACAGATCTTGCTAACTTCTTATTCAACAAAAATATGTTATTTGTCCGTCAGCTGCTTAATGTTACAATTTCAAAGAAAAATACGTAAACAGAAAACCGCTTTTGCACTGGAGCTATAATTTGAATCTAGTTTTGTTTTTACTCCACATCAAACGCCATAGTTTGGGTCAGACATGTACACGACACCCAAAGAAGCAAATAAATACATTTCCTCGCTACTCGCTCGAAAAGTAACTAAATACGGGATTCATTACCGATTCTCAAAAGGAACGCGTTACTTTACCTCAAAAGTAGCGAGTTACTATTCTCGTTACTTTGGCGACCAAACACACAACTGCTTTTGTTTCGCGGTTTATTGTTTTCTTTTCAGTAATTGTTGCACTTAAGCAGTAGCTGGCTCTTGAAGTTTTCATGAGTTATGTTTCCCCGCTTTATTGAGAACACATCTACTGCGACGCTGAAGGCTCGTTCTACTGACGCGCTCAAATGAACGGCAGTGTTGTTCTTCAGCAAGAGCTGGTGAACCTGGGATTCCCCTCTCTTGTTTTGTTCTCTCCGGTTCTAAAGTTCGAAGTTGACAATGGCTTCTGCGCCTTCCCGCGTTAAAAACCTCCGGGTTTAAATTCTGCCCGTACGCGATTTTAGAAGGTTCAACCAAAGAACCCTTTTATGTTCTCAGGGTGGAGGACATTCCCATCTGTAGAGTTCGACTGACGTGTTCAGCGATAAACGTTGCTATACTGTCATACTGTTTAGTTGCCCATCTGCCTTTGTCGCAATAGACGCATACTCAGGTTAGAATTAAAACGAGGCTCTTTAAAGGCTGTTGTTCACGTTACTCCTCAAAAGTAACGAAACACGGCTACTCGTCACTTGGCCTTCGAAGTAACTAAACACGTTACTCGTTTCTTTTTGTAAAAAAAGTAACCAAACACGCTACTCGTTACTGGAAAAAGTAACTAGGTAGAAGTAACACGTTACTAGGAACGCGTTACGTACATGTCTGGTTTGGGTATACTGCAGTTAGACTGATCATACCAGTAGAACGAAACCTGGGAGAGCTAGCTCGGCTTTTGACGTTCACAGCGTATGCGACACGGGGCCGAATCACTAGAACAATTACTCTACGAAAGCATTCAGATGTCATTTTCATTTGACTGCCCAAGTAAAGTAGTACCTACCGCATGCTGCCTATACTGTGCATATATTTCTAAATGTTAGTACTTTTCCAGTATGGTTCTCAAATATTCAGAAAAAAATATTCAAACTAGCCTGAGTGAGAAAACGTCTACAGCCGTGGTCTTCTTTGAACTCACAGAAGACTCTTAATATTTTCAAAGACTTTGAATTGCATAACGTGATGACTTCATTTAAGACCTCGCCCTCCTCGGTGGCTGAAAAGAGGCGGCAGTATGCGAAAATAATAAGAATAAAAAGAAGCTAGAATATCATTGTCACTGACAAGGTGAGAACGGCAGGAAAGGAGCTTCGGTCTACACGTATCCAGCACGAGCTTCCTGCCTTCGACAACACTTCTGAATCTCGTGCACCTCTAGCCAAAGCACGGCGGAAGGCAGGAAGCACGTGCTGGAGGCCGCGCGATCCGAAAGAAACGTTCCTGCCGTTCTCGCTCTGTCTGTAACTGCAGTGTTTGGAGCTCCCGTTTGAATATTTCTTTCTCTCTTAACCCACTATTGACAGCGAGGAACCGATAAGTACTGGCATGTCTTAGAGAACGCACGACCCAACGAACGTTCAAAATGAAGTAAGAGCTATCCGAAAGGTTTCCTGATTCTCCCATGCATTTAATTCCTTAAGATTTTATTTACTTTTGCAGGTTGACAGACGTCCCGGACAAGATATCCTTTGTTAGTAAATATTAGATACGTTAACACAAAAGACGGCGTCAGTCGACTTATGGAGAGGAGCTCACGTGTGTCAATTCTTCCGCTTTTGCTTATCTTTTTCAGGGCGCATCGCAGAAATGGCGAATGATGAGCGGTTGCCGCCAATGATCTCTGACCAGTTTTGTGATCGGCGATGATCTGCTACCAATAATGATCAGTGACCAAGAATAATCGATCACTAATATTTTCTGACCAATGATGCTCTGCGTCCAATCATAATCAGCGACTAGGGATGATCTGGGGCCAATCATGTCCGCGACCTAAAGTATATCCCAGTCTCTTAGCGAAACACCAACTGTCAAGGTTGCTTCTTTCGAATGACTGTCGAACTTCAATATGGTCCGAGTAAACACCACCTAGAATAATCAAAGCCCGTGTACTACCATTTTGATGTCATCACTGTGCAGACCAAGAGCAGACACAGAGCATCCAATTGCCGATTTTGCGCCTAGCGTGATCAAAGTCAAATTTGGTGGTCCTGCGTGACAAACCAACGACGGCCATCTGGAACGCCCCAGCGGTGGACCGAGTAATAATTTCAACCAGCTGGGAATCCTTTGACGTGCTACTAAAAGCTCGATTACACGGCGCGTTCTCCGCAATAACTATCCGTCAGTTTGCGGGCAAATCCGGCAGGGTTCGAACCCGCCACATACCGTGATGACGTTATGTTGAGATGTAGGAGGCTGTTCCCAGACTTTGATTCTTTTATAGTCGGTGACACGTGGGTCAAGAACAAAGTGCATGCTCCGCCTCAAGTGCCTTTTTATAAGTGCTCGAGGCGGATCATCTACTGGGAGCATCTACCAGAGGCCTTTGGTAACACATCGTTGCAGGTGCAGTAATCCTATCGGAAGGCAACGAACGTGTGCTGTAGGCGGAGAACCTACTTGTTTCTCAACGTGTCATCCTCTGTAGGTGGTATTGTCTGAGCACGGTCTTCACTGGTACTTAGGGGCCTACCTGGGCGTAGAAGTCTCGGTGGATGGCTTCCTTGAAGGAGTCTGCGAGCTCGAGGCTGGTCGAAAGGTACATCTTGTTGGCGAGGCCGACGTGGTTCTCGGACAGCTGTCCCAGGGCCCGTCCTATGGAGTCAAACTCGTGCAGGAGCTCGTCCTCGGTGGACACCCCCAGGGCCTTGAGGATCTGGTCCGCCGTGTCGCCCCTGGAGCCCGCCAGAGCGCTGACCAGGGCCACGGCCGTGCCGAAGGGCGACACGAACACGTTCGAGCCGCTCTTGGACATGGCGCGGTACAGCCGGAGAGAAAACTGTTGGAGCACCGGACGGTCTTTCTTGTGCGCACGCAGGTAGTGGCGCATGGTGTGAGCCCTGGAGAGGGGGCAAGGTTCGGAATGTGTATTTCATTGGGTTTTTGGCACGAAGGTTGGGTCTTGGTATTCATTGCAATCGTAGATTCACATCTCTGACCAAAAGGCATACTTCAGAAGGCGTACTTCAGAAGGCGTACTTCAGAAGCAATATGCAGAAACTGACCGTCAGCACGCGCTCAGCAGCCGCGCACGCAGCTGGCCGGCGGTGAATACTCCCTATTGGCCTTTACAGCCAGAGCGCTGCTTTTAGTACATAGCGATAAAACGGGATACATAGGCAAATAAAACGAAGCAGATCTAGCGGTCCGTCTTTCAAACTGTATGAGAAGCTATGTTTTCAAATTTTCCGAGAAAAGTGGCGTCGTCACGCCACTTAGTACGAACGCACAATTTTTCTGACGACACGGAAAGATAAAATAGTTTGGCAGAGCACTTTTGTTTTTTGTTTTTTTTCAAGATAGGCTTATGTCGGTTGCGTTCCGCCGACTGTACACCAAGAGGCGTCCAAAGACTTTTTAGTCTCCTGCAGTTTCTACCTTGAAGCTACGTGTAACGATTGCGTCACAGAAAGAAACAAAAATATATATACTTGGGACAGCCGGCACGGCGAGGCTAATCACAGCGATTGGTTTCTCGTGTTCCGGCCACTGGGATATATTTGTCGCTGGGGCATTTGAAGTTCGTTGCCCGTGCGTCTACTTTTCCCCACAGCATTCGGGGACCAAAAAAAAAAAAACGCAGTCTGAGTTGTGAAATTAAGCAATGCAAGCGTGACGTTTTGCTTGGCTTAATATCACAACTCAGAGTGCGTTCTTTGGTCTAAGCATATGTTTCGGCATCGTCATTCGCTGAGCTGCCTCCGTAAGTTGCGGTGGTTAACTCTCAGAGTGTTCTGCAGGAAAGTAGACGCACGGGCTTTTTTTAGAGTTATTTTGTAGTCCCAATGTCCTGAAAATTTCAAGTGTTTATGACTCTAGTTGATTATGTTGACACTTATTTTCAAACGTGGAGTTTATTGCTTTTCTATCGGATCTTTCGAATCTGACGAAACGCGAGTCTATCGTCATCCGCAGCAAAAACATTTGGTTCGTTCCTTTTTTTTTTTTGATCAATTATGCATTTATATTCCTTGTTCATACCCAGCCTACATCGCTTAGAGACTTCATTATGAACTGCATTAATATTCATTGTTTACCCCTTAAAAAAGAGCGCTTATTTTGTATAGGTAAATAGTGAAATTTATAATTTATAATATTGTACTATGTCATCTCTATGCATGGGCACCGGACTCAGTCAAGTTTTTTTTATTGGAAGCTTTTTTTATCGGTGTCCTTGGCACAAATTGGCTCTTAAAACAAAGTTCAAGTTCAAATTTAATTCTTGACTTGTTTAACCCCGCTGTAGAACATCTGCAACAGTGCAATGGCGAGCGAACGAAATTGCACTGTGCTTGGACAATATTCGCAACATGCGAAACGGGCTTTACCTGCGAAGATATAAGAGTTTGATATCCATTTACACGTTCATCATAGAACGTGGTGCGCCTTTTAAAGTCAATTTCATCAGCCCCCACGACCATCATTTTTCCACTTTTTTTTCTGCCTATTGTCAAAGTGATCCCTTCTGGAGATTGACAGGGCAGGTGGCGCCATCTGTGAAGTGTGGCGTGAAACGCGCTCTCGGGAAGGTGTCTCAAGGAAAAACTGTGTCCATCATTTATGAACAGAAAGGCAGAGTGCAAGGGAGCTGTTAATAGTTACATCTCTTATGGGACACCCCAAAAAATTGCATAACACAAGCGACAATTACGTTTTTGTCCTATGTGATGTGCCTCATTTTCAATCAAAGTTCGTGTGCGCCATACGTGTCCTCCATGACTGAGTCATAGGAAAAGTCAGAGGGATACGTTGAACTTTTTTTTTTCTTTTCGACTTTCGCGTGGAAACTGGACGACTTAGGCGCAAATATTTTTGATTAGAGAACGCCCTCCTACTTGTATGCAAAAGTTTACTTAATCCGTCCCACTATTCCGTGGGAAAAACAAGGCATTGATAATACGAGGGGTCCAATATCATGTTTTTAGTTATTATTAATACTTTTATTTGTGTATATTTTTAATACAAATGATTGATCCTGTCAAAGCCCCTGAGGCTTGTATGACGTCGCCCGGCAGCCGCGAAAGATATTATTTTATTGAAATGCTTTACTTGCGCCGAGGAAAAAACGAAGGACACTTAAAATGCGTTATTTATCCAGTTTACCAGACACAAAAAACAAACAAGCGAGAGCTTGGACGTTGTTGTTTTTCTAACTGGCCTGCACTAAGGATGCAATATAAGGCCATTTGCTTTAATGGAGCTCATTATAACGCGATTGGCATTACGGAACCCTTGTTTCCGTACTGCCCACCATGTGCCTGCTGACTGGCGACTAGTGCGGTACCTTTCGCTTTTGAGTAATATTGGCTCATGAAATACGATCACCGAAGCTGAAACGCTTCGGTGATTCAACATAAACATTTCAACCGGCGTATCCGCCGATTACGTCTGAGTAAGGCCAAACTGCTAAGCGAGAAAAAATGCTTTTTTTCGGCAAGTTTTATATCCGTACCTTTTTTAAAACAAATGATTGGACCCATTTCATTGAGTAAACCGCACAAATTATTACTTTTAGAGCGGTTTACGGTGAGAAGTATAAACAAAAGTTTCAATCCCACCGACTCAGTCGGGAGACGGAGAATGCGAAGTGTATGTTTAAGTGCATCGGGTGTTTACTTACTAACGTTTATGAACACGGGAGTGACGCTGAATTCCCAAAGAAATGCTAACGCATTAGACCAGAACTATTACATCGTCACTTTCTCAAGTGCACCGCCTTAAAAAGCAACACAAACAACAACAACAACAACAACAAAAACGAAGGTAATAAAAATTGAAAAGCTGAACGTCAACACATTTTTCCGGGAAGGAACGAACATGCTGAAACGTCCTGACGCTCTACACCGCAGCAGCACAAGTACACGGAGACACGACGCAGAAGCAACATGTAAGGAGACACGCTGTTTTAACGGCACGGTTAAGCCCAATTTGCACGTTGAGATTTTGCTCGCCAATTCGCAGCTGCGACGTAGGACACCGCAACTGCTCCCGGGCTTTTTTTTTTTTTTGGTCGCAAGAGGGATTGCGAAATCGCAAGTAATTTGCACCATGTGAATCGAGCCTCAGGTTGGTTCACACTAAAGACGCTGGATCCTGGGAAAGTAGCGCCAAGCTACCCGTGTGGTCGTCATTTTGGTTCATTAAATGAACCGTTTCTCTTTAACCTCTCCATTCTTTGTGAGCCGATCTAAATTCGCTGGTGACGGCTAGCTTTATAGAGACGTTTCTTAAATACCGAGATCTTGTCATCCACACACCGGCGAAACAAGGGCATATCTTCACACCTCCACCGAATGCGGCAACAATGCTCGCCATGAATGAAAAAAAGAAATTGTTTTTTAATACGAAAGAACATTACCATTGAAGGCGATCTGGGGAGATAAGCATGATTAATAAGTGGATTGCACGCACAGCACCCAAGACGCTTATTGGTGAGGAACGGCTTCAGTACGATGATTGCTCCACGGCGACCTTGGTGAGACCGGTTCAGAACAACCCTTTGGAAGCTTCAAAGCTTTGAATGGACCGAAAGGGCGATTGCCACCCCTCAATTGAGACCGATAAGTCAATCTCACCTTCCGCGGTTTGATCGCCTGTAAGTTAGTATCGGTTTGTGTCCGGCACGCAGGCGAGGAACGTAATGGCGCTACTTTCCCAGGGTCCGGTGAGTTAGTTTACGCAGCCCTATTTTCTCACGTTACGTTAAGAAAGCTTAGGTCTGCTTACGCCATAAGTCACCGGTACATCTGCGCTTCATATCTAGCGGGGCTACCGAACCAAGATGATGTCCGCCTGGCGGGCGCCGTTCGAGACACCAAGGTTTCGGTGACTCGTACGTAACGTAAGGAAAACGTAAGAAAACGGTGCTGTGTGAGCCGGCCTTTACACACTGGCACATTCATTGCAGATTCTGACGGCTTCAGGAACGCAGAGTGTGACTTACCATGTTCGTGCCTCTTGCTACGTGATTGGTTCTTCGGCGCTCTTATCGGGTAATGTTGTAATCGCATTGGCCGATGATCGAAAATGCGATCGTTGGGAGATGAAGCTTAACCAAGAAAAGTCCTTGTACATGCGCATCACTAACAAAAAGTCCTCTCATCAGTATGACTACTTTATTGGTGATGACTACATCTCTCGGACGATGAGATTTAAATATCTTGGTATAACAATTTCTAGCAACTTATCTTGGTCCTCACACATTGAACACGTTTGTGCAGCTGCCCGTCGAAAACTAGGTATGATAAGGCACAAGCTTAAGCACGTGCCTTCTCGTGTGAAACTTTTAGCCTATAACACATTGATAAGAACGAAGTTAGAATACGCCTGTACAGTCTGGATCCATTCACAAAAAAGATATCAAGATACTGGAAGATGTTCAAAAGCGAGCAGTTCGTTTTATATTTAATCGCTACCACCCGCATGACTCACCTGCTGCCTTAATTCAAAGTAACAACATCATCTCTCTTGAATCACGAAGAAAGCTAGCTAGAGTAAAATTTCTTTATCAACTCTGGTTTAAAAAACTCCGGCTTGAATCGTCGTCCTTTCTTCACCCATCCTCGACTAGGCGCACAAGGCATGACCATCCGCATAAAATAACTCCAGTATTCGCTCGAACAAATGCATTTAAATACTCCTTCTTTCCCAGAACCATAACAGAATGGAACAACCTACCTCATCACATATTTATATCTGACAATGTTTTGGAGTCGATTGAGCGTTTGTTTGATGTGTAACTCTTTGCATTGTGTTTTATTTTCCTGTTCCCCACTACCGCCACCCCTCCCAACTTTGTTGTGAGCTATTACATTTTTTTCTACGCATTTGTTTTTGTGCTTTATTACAATTTTTGCATAATTTTCCCCTGTTCCCCTCTCCCATTTTACGGATTACCTGGTGTTGCGCTTTTTTTTTTCCACTTTTGTAACCCCCAATCCTGCTTGGGCCGCAATTGGCCTGCAGTATTCCTAAATAAATAAATAAATAAATAAATAAAATAAATAAAATAAAATAAATTTGCACGGGACTGGCCACACTCTGCGCTTCTTAGGTTGTCGATGACCATAGTGGCGTCTTCATATCTCTAACTCCCAGCATACACAGGTTTTTTTTTTTTCTTCTTCTTAAAGGGCCTCTGACACGCAAAAAAAAAAAAATGTTTCTTGCTAGGCGTTTAAAAGGCATATCAGGACATTACAAAAAAATTGTTTCACTATAGAGTTCCGTAGTTTTTTTTATAAAAAATAGAAATGCGAGGCCCAATTCAAAGTTCCCGCCGTGCACTGTGACGTAACAGTGTACCGCAAGGTGTCGGGGCGGTCAGCAGGGAGGCATCGACCTACGTCACTAAAAGTGGGTTCACCGGAAGTCACGTGAGTTTCACTCCTCGTGCCCTCCGCGACCGTGCCTAAGATTTTTTTTTTTTTTTTATTCTGTTCTTTGTACGAGCGATCGTAGAAAACGAAGTTTCAGTTCCACTAGCTCTTTATCGCTGCACCGTTGGTTAGTTTGCGTGCTGTAAAATTTGAGGACGAAGTGTCAGTGGATCGACGTGATGGAGGTCAATGATGAAAGCGTTGCGAGTACAAGCCAGTGTACGAGTGCATGCCGTCAGTCCGATGATACAGGGCTATACTGGGCGCAAAAAACGCTCGCAGAAATTAGGTTTGCTAGCATACGACACGCCCGATCGCATTGCTGAAGGTTCAGACACCGAGGTCGTTGAATCATCGGATACTCTCCAGGCTAAAGATGCCTGCCGTCTAAAGAATACGAACTGGTTTGTGTACCAAGTACAAGTAAACGTCGGGCACAAAGTACGTATTTTGTCTAGAACATGAGTAGAACTTTTTTACTAGGTGCACATGCGGCCGATGTGTGTCTCTCGGAAATGCATGCAGTGTGATCTCTTCTTTAGTTGCTGAAATACCGGGACAGTCCCTCACACAGCACCTTCTAGGCATTGTAGTTGATCACGGCAATTCACTGACTCCGCTTCTTCTACCTTTACAGCAACATCAGAGCCGTATATTAGGAGTGTTTGGACAATAGACGGAGCAAAGGCCGCCGCCAGCGCCGAATATTCCCCCCACGCTTAGAGCGTAAACTAAATTTGTGACACAGCGACGACCAATCAGGAGACCTCTACTCCATCTCACAAATGTCTGCAGTGAAGTACAAAGGCACAGGCGCGTGAGCCTAGCTCATCGAAACGCTTTTGTTTGTACGAGACCTCGTGCATATGAGGCACTTTCCAAAGCCACGCGCTCGTGCCCATGCCTTTGTCTGCACTGCTAGAACAGCGTCCTGAGACTGGCTGAAAGAAAGCAGTGCAAAGGGTGGGGTGCGCGAGCGTTTGAGACGCGGAGTTCAGCTCGGCACGGCTCAAATTATACTTCGTTTCACTTTATCTGCGAGCGAAGCCAAAGCTAGAAGCGCGAGACCAGCGCTTTTTGCATTTCTCCCCAGCTCGCGCGCTCGAGCAAAGCATGAACGCACGGAGCTTCCGTGCTCGCGCTTCCAGTTTTGCCTTCGCTCGCACATAAGGTGAAACGAAGTATTAGCCCCGTGCGCGACCGAAAGCGTCGCTGTGGTCGGCCTTCCACGATTGGCCGAACGCTGACTATGACGTCGGAAAGGGGATTTATCATCGACGGAAATAAGAGGAATGAAAGAACTTTAATTTTGACGGTGTTGGCAGTGTTCCTTTGAGAGCGCAATGATTTCAAGCTTCCACCATGCTAATAACAAACACCATCGAACTTGTTGTTTGCAAGGTAATGACGTCACAAGGGGGAACCACAGGAGGGCGCCACCAAAACTTCTCGCCGCTAATAGTTGTGGCACAAATTTAGATCACACGAGCACCGCTAGGGGCTCTTTCGCGGCCTGTGGTTGGCCCCGAGATGCTCGCCTATTCAAACCAATGTATGGCCAAACTCTCTCATTAAACGGCTCTGAGCAACATTAAGCGATGAAAAGCAAATAAAAGAAACCTTGTCTTCTTGAATCGCTCGTGGAGGTGCGGAGAATAACAAAAATATTAAAAAAATATTACACGCGCTCGCGGTAAGCACGAGGAGGGATACAACTCACGTGACTTCCGGCGATGCCTCCCTTCTGACCGCCCCGACACCTTGCGGTACACTGTTACGTCACAGTGCACGGCGGGAACTTTGAATTGGGCCTCGTATTTCTATTTTTTATAAAAAAACTACGCAACTTTATAGTGAAACAATTTTTTTGTAATGTCCTGATATGTCATTTCAACGCCTAGCATGAAAAAAGAAATATTTTTTTGGCATGTCAGAGGCCCTTTAAGTTTCCTGAAAAAAAACTAGCGTTCTTTTTTGGGGTGGAGCATCTTGGCAGGAATCTGAGCTTTTAGTTTCTAATATATGCAAAAAGAACAAGCTGACATCGAAGCATGGAGATCGAGATTTGAAAATGGAGTCAGAAGCTGCCATATCACCTTGACGGCCTCGGCAACACCCAACACAATCCTTTAACAACAACAAAAAACAACAACAACAACATTACATTTTTAACGGGAATGTAATCATCGATTTCAGGACCAAAAACAAGCTGCAGAAGAGGACAGGTTAAGCCCTGAAAGCGCGTTCAGTAAGGCGTTTTGCTTGTACGTTGAGGACGTTTTTCTTTTTGTAGTTACTTTTTTATTGGGTTGTTAAAACATCTCCTCATAAGTCGACACCATCCTACAAAGGACCATGTGGTTGCACCCAGTTCAGATTTGTCTACTGAGGATCTTTAGGCCCAGAAATTATTTTGGCAACAAATTCCTCGAGGGTTGAGAAAATTATATGTAATAAAGAGTATCAGATTGGTGCTGAGCACGAGTTCCCCCAGCGCTTCATTTAAGAGAAGGACAACAACCATGCGATCTGACCACGCACTGGGAACAGTGGTCTCAACTACGGTGACCAGTGAATACCCTAGCAAAGCCACGGCGCCTTTTCTTCTATAATTGAAGACAATCGCTGTGTCTGACGTTTCTGACATACAGTTAACCGCGGAGGAAAATTGACAGGGTGCGAATGCTTAAACACGATGGTATGACATCATAGCCAACAGATTCGCTATCCCGTTCTGACCCGTAGGCACCTTGTCTCTTAACACCTCATTCACCTGCTCTGGGATCTCACCCAGTAATACTAAATAGCAGAAGAAACCGAATCAAAGATAGTTAATTCCGGTTAAAATGGAGACTTACGCCGTGCGAATCTGCCGACGCCTTCCCAGATTACGCGTCTTCGGGCATGTTTACCGCGCCCGGTTACCAGGAGCTTCTACCAGGACCAGCTACCAGCAGTAGTGACCAGGAGCATGTTCCAGAGTACGTTCTGGAACTACCTCCAGCAGTAGCTACGATGGCGACTGACTAGCCGCGGTCTTGCCGCTCCATCTGCCCGGACGCCCAGACTGCAGCAGGACCACCCTGAACTCCGACCCTCTGACAGACGTGCGCGAGCTTTTTTCCTTCTTTTTTTTCTTCTGGTTTGCGATTCGCATATGGCGGTACCGCGGTAACTTCCTTTTTTGCTGGTGTCGGTCGCAGGAGAGTATAGCCGGTTGAGTCTTTACTCCTTTACCACGTCGATTTCACGTGGTTCTTTCATAATAAACTTTACTGAACAGCATGAAAAATGTAAATAAAAAATATTTAGGGGAGGGAGGGAGGCAGAACACAAATCTCGAGAGCCAAGTCAACTTATTGTTGCTGCCGAGTGCGTGCTCACGTTTTTAGCAACGTGATATCAACAAAATCCAAACTTGTCTTTTCTGTGTTCTTTGAAGGGGATATGGTTGTTGCACGCACCAAATCAACGCAAAATAACGTATTCATAATAATAATAATATTAATAATAATAAACTTTATTAGCGAAACTTGAGGTGCTCTGGGTGGCTTGTAAGTGTGGCGAGGCCCGTCATGCAGTAAACGACACAGCTTTTTTCTCGCCACCCTCAGTTAGTGTTTTAAGCTGAAATAAACATGGATTGATTGATTGATTGATTTATTAGGCGACCCTGACGTCACGCCGCAGCGGTGGCACTGCTATCCTGAGGGTTCATGCACAGACGTTTCACTTCACAAAACATCTGGTTTGTCCGTGTCGCAAAAAAACGACGGACTCAAAACAAATAAAAAATTCAGTTTGGTCCTATATGACAGCAAAATAACGAAACCAGGGTGCCCGAGAGCAGCCAAATTAACCACGTCTAGAGTGTCGGCGCTTCATATCCAGATTGTCTCGTGGGGAGCGCCACCATTTTCGTGCTTAGTGCAGAGCAGACTCTGTTGGCGATCGGTGCATATTGAAATATGCGATATCTTGAGTTTTAAAATGCGGTGTCGGGAAGATCGAGCGATGTCGCTTTGCTTTATGGCGGAAAGTTTTAACATTTCTGGAGGACAGAAAGACGTTTCCTGTGACTTCGGATAAAGCTTCTCCTCAGATAACTGAGAACAATGTTTTCAAGGTCCAAGAGTGAGCCCAACTAGATCCTATTAGTCTCGAGCCTCCAACATAAGCTTATATAGAAGGCTCTGATCCAACTCCAGCCACAGATGGAAGAGAGAGCAAAAGTGAAAGTGGCAGAGAAGCCCACTGGCTAGGTCCAGAATACGAAGTTCTGTAGTCACCAGCTACAAAGGGGAAGCCAAAAGAGAAATCCAATCCAATCCAGTTCAATTGCTGTTTCACGAGCGCTCTCTCGCGTACTCGTTCGTTGTTTTTCCAGTGGTCTTTCCAAACAATCTCCAGAAGCCCAGCAGCCCAGCGCCTGATCGCCTGACCGCGAAATTTCTGCGCGGCCTTCCAGAGGCTTCCTGAAATTACCATTCACAAGAACTCCAGCGATGTTGTCGGTAATGCGCGAGTACCTGGGGCTCGAGAAGAAAGCTTCCAGCCACTCCTTGACCTCATCGGGCGAAAGAACAGTGGGCAGCCTGCGATTTCCCGTGGAGGTCTTCAAGAAACTGGTTTACGACCATGCTGACAACGACGTCTTCTTCTCGCCCTGCGGGCTGGCCGCCAGCCTCTCCATGCTTCTGGGAGGCGCCCACGATCAGGCTGCAGCTCAGGTGAATGTTAGGTTACAGTCAACGTCACTAGATTAGCCCAGTTACCTCTTGGCCAGAGCCGTTTATACTGAGAGAGTTTGGCCTTCTTAAGGAGATTTTGACAGCCTGACAACCACAGCAGCGTAGTCTGACAACCGGGGGATGACTACTTCCGTCCGCCATATTGTGGCTCTGACTCATAGGAACTCTATGCGATTTCTCAGGAATGAACAAGACAAAGAAGTAACGCCATATTGTGTTATCGCGAAATCCGCTTGTTCTAGCGGCCAACAAGCTCCGCCCATTGGCCAAACTCTCTCAGTATAAACGGCTCTGCTCTTGGCGAATATGTGCTGCCACCTAGACACGCGAGTCGGTTCGAGACTAGGTGACTGGAAAACAACGCGCGCCCAAGGCCTCTCCCACCCGTTCCACACCCAAAACGTCAGCTACATCCTGTTCACCCATTGAGGCGAAGTGACCTGGATACGGCTCCCCTAAGCTCACCTTTGTCCCCATCGTGCGTAATCTTCCGCCCCGAGGTCGACACAACGAAACCGCACAAAGGCGAGAAATGCAAGATGGCGGATTGTTTGGAACTAGATACTCTCGAACCCAGGCGCATGAAATACTCCGCGCATGCGCACCGCGTATTTCTACAAAAGGTCCATTTCTCATAGACACTGCATGCACGAGAAGTACCCCCCCCCCCCCTCTAGCCCTACGGCTCGCCTCCCGTCGTTCTACGTGTCGGACGGCTGCTACGGTAACTGCAGTGTATTCTGTGGAATATGTATGTTTCGAAGCACAGCGTCTAGGTGGCGTTTTACCGTACTCTATGAGCCCCATAGAACACACAGTTTTGGAACAAAATCTAGATGGTGCTTCAAACGACGGGAGGTCAGAGGAGGTCAGAGCCGTTTATTGAGAGAGTTTGGCCATACATTGGTTTGAATAGGCGAGCATCTTGGGGCCAACCACAGGCCGCGAAACAGCCCCTAGCGGTGGTCGTGTCATCTAAATATGTGACACGACTATACTTCGTTTCACCTTATGTGCGAGCGAAGGCAAAACTGGAAGCGCGAGCACGGAAGTTCCGTGCGTTAAGACTTTGCTCGAGCGCGCGAGCTGGGGAGAAATGCAAAAAGCGCTGGTCTCGCGCTTCTAGCTTTGGCTTCGCTCGCAGATAAAGTGAAACGAAGTATAATTTGAGCCGTGCCGAGCGGAACTCCGCGTCTCAAGACGCTCGCGCACCCCACCCTTTGCACTGTTTTCTTTCAGCCAGTCTCAGGAGCGTCTAGCAGTGCAGACAAAGGCATGGGCACGAGCGCGTGGCTTTGGAAAGTGCCTCCTATGCACGAGGTCTCGTACAAACAAAAGCGTTTCGCTGAGCTAGGCTCACGCGCCTGTGTTTTTGTCTTCACTGCAGACATTTGTGAGATGGAGTAGAGGTCTCCTGATTGGTCGACGCTGTGTCACAAATTTAGTTTACGCTCTAAGTGTGGGGGGAATATTCGGCGCTGGCGGCGGCCTTTGGCCAAACTCTCCCAATACACGGCTCTGCGGGAGGTTGAAGCCAATCTATCCTGGGCACGGTGATCCTGGCAAGAGTGACGCCATTCATTGTTATGGGAATGCTCGAGACACGTGCCTCGCGCCAATTCTGGGAAGAACATAGCATCTGAAATCTAGCTCAGTGGTGCGCTGTGCCGCCATGATCTTCCCAAGGGCTGCACGTTGCACGTGCCTCTTGCATCGACACACCTTGCGCTACGTTTAAAGTATGAAAGGGCTTTACGGGAGGTGAACTGAAGTGAGTGAGGGGAGGTACCCCCCTTCGCGGGGGTCCACAACTGACCTAATTTAGTAACCTTGGTTACAGTTGAAACAAAAAATATATCGCTTGCATGTGACGTCATCACATCATGCCGGTGGTTATTTTCTCTTGTTCTTGACGAGATAACTAAATTCGATGGTGCAACATGTATGCTCCCGAAGGTTCGCGCTCAGCGTCGCGAGGGCCGGCGCTGGCCAATCGCGACGACGGATCCGCCGTTGCGATTGGCCCCCTTGCGCCTTCTTTGAGGAAGTGGAGGGGCCGCTCAATTGGAGTGAGGTTTGTGAATTCGGCGGTTGATCCTCCGGTGTGAGTCTGTGATGTCACGGGAAGTGCAGCAGTGCACGCTTTCCCCGTCTTTCTTTCACAAACTTCATAAATTAGTGTTCAAGTTTGTAGTTTAAGCTGACGATGCCGTGAACACTCATAGGTCGGACAGCTTTGTCACTTATAACCCTCCTGGTGTACACTGCAATGTCCTGGAGCACCAAGAAACGTTTCAATAACTCAGACATCTAAGCCAAAGTATATGCCAAGCGGTACTTTTACTAGTGGCTTGATACTGGCGCCCTTTCTACGTAGGTGGCTCAGCTCCTGCACCTGCATAGCTCCGACTCCCCAACCTCGTTCCACGAGCTGCTGATCTGCCTGCGAAACGCGGCACCCAATATTAGGCTGAAAATGGCCAACCTGTCTTACGTGGACAAGCAGTACCATGTCGTGCCAGAGTACCTCTCATTCATCAACAAGTAAGACGACACGATGCTTGTCGCCCTTTTGAGCACGTCAGAGGCTCACTGACCTCGATAAGCCACTGTCATGCAGCACTACATTCTTGTCATTGGCAGACACGGGATTTTATATACTTATTTTTTATATAAATGAGTCGTATTTCTTATACTATTATTAACATGTAGCCAACGCCTAAATTCCATAAAAAGAAGACACCTTGTACTATGGAACTCAATAACCTATTCCACAGTAATAAAATGACTCGGAGTCACACGTCTGTGGTCCCCCTTTCTCTCCGGAAGGTTTTACGAGGCATCTCTCCGAGAGGCCCCCTTCGCGACGCACCCCCAAGCGGCGACGGTGGAGATCAACGAGCGGATCCAGCACCTGACAAACGCCGTCAACGTGCTCAACGGGGCCTGGGTGAACAGCAACACGCAGCTGGTGGTGGTGCAGGCGCTGCACTTCAGGGCCCTCTGGGACTTCCAGTTCGTCCGCGAGGACAACGTGAGGCGGGACTTCACCGACGTCCACGGGGACAAACACATGGTGGATATGATGGTCACCAACGGCGTGTTCCGGTCTTGCGTCTACCGGGAGCTCGACACTGCCGCCGTGGAACTGCCCTACAAGGTACGGGGCGAGAGTGGGCAGCTTCTCCAACCTTCTGGCGATGTGCGCGACCAAACGCGTTGCGGTGGTCGGCTTTTCACGATTGGCCACACGCCGACTATGATGTAGACTTAATTCTACAGGGTGAGACCGAGAAACTAAAACCGGATTCTGCCGCTCTACCTTTTCACTTTCGGCGGCCGCGTCTCGTGGCGATCTGCCAGCTTTTGTCAGTATTAGCGGCGAGATGTTTCGGTGGCGCCCTCGTTCGGTTACCTTTCGTGACGTCATTACCTTGTGAACAATAATTTCGATGGTGTTTGTAATGGGCATGGTGGAAGCCTGAAATCATAGCGCTCTCAAAGCAACACTGCCAACACCGTCAAAATTGAAGTTCTTACACTCCTCTCATTTCCGTCGATGAGACATCCTTTGCTGACGTCATTGTCAGAATTCGGCCAATTGTGGTGGGCCGACCACAGCGACGCTTTCGATCGCGCACGTCGCTAATAGAGGAGGGCATGCTCTGTGCTACCGAGATTCTCGCGCTCCAAATATGCCACCGGGTACTCTATGGCTCCGTCGTTGAACTGCCAGTCTTTGTGAAAAGGCTATGGCCGGAGGTATAGAAGTTGGCGCTCGAGGCGGGACAACTGAAGCTCTTCTCTGCCATTCTCACTCTGTTAGTGATTATAGCACGAGTTCCCGTGTTGGGTTTCATTGAATTTAGAAGCGAACTTAGACCCAATATTGATGGTCGCTGAATTGTTTCAAAATTGGTTCGCCGCATTCATAGACATGGATGAAATATAGTAGCCCAAATAATAGATAAAAATACATCGTGTTTTGTGCATTTTTTTTTAATTTTTAAATTCGGTGCTCGCCGTTTTTAAAATGCGTTAGCATTTCTTGCCCTGATGCATGCAGCCGTATTTCATTTGTAATGTGGTGGTTTAAACTGGTCTGGTTTCGTAAGGCCGCGGCGCGATTCCCGCCGTGCTCTTTCCCGCCGTTCGTTCTCTCGTTACGTCCAGTTTTTCTCTTACAAGGGGGAAAGAGTCTTCCGGCACGCTTCCAATGACGCGCCGCGGGAGCGGGGGAAATGTACATAGAGCGGCAGTGGCGGAGGCACAACGTACGCGAAAACGCAAATCCGAGGTGCAGCGACGACGCCGTTTGCGCAAAACCGCCGACGCTCGGGAGGAAAGATTGGCTCTTCAAAGACAACAGTGTGCGGACTGTAGGCGGCGGTCGAGAGAAGCTGTGGTGGATGCATCCGAAACTGCCGACACCCGGGAGAACATACTCCGAAGACAGCAATGTGCGGACCGTTCCGAGGTTGGAATTGCCATCCTTGGCTTAGTCGGAACGCGCGCGCTAAATTCTAACTCATTTTGTCGATAATCAGTGTAACTACAGCAGCAATTTCGACTTAATTTTTTTTTAAACTGAACGGCTCATTTTTGGCAGGACTGAAATCATGACAACAGATGCAATTTGGACGGCGCAACTTGGACCTCACGGGTTACAAGATATTTGACGGCGCGAAATGAATGCTGATTTAGTTCACCAGAGCGGAACAAAAATTGAGTGACATACGGTTTTTTTTCCAGACTGCCTGTGAAACTGCCCCATTAACTTGCCACCGAACCCGCAGGATGTAGGGAGCAGTCTGGTACTCCTGAAACCAAACTCCCCGACCGGCATCGACGCCCTGGTGAGTGGGCTCACGCCGATCCATCTGGACAGGCTCCTCAAGGCGCTGCGCCACAAGGGCTCGGTGTCCCTGGCCATCCCGAGACTGCGCCTGTGCAAGACATGCGAGATGAGCCAGGTGCTCAAGGAACTCGGCCTCACGAGCCTCTTCAGCGACCCGACGGCGCTGCTGGGCATCGCAGCCAACAGACCCCTCTCCTGCTCCCTCCTCGTCCAGAGGGTCAGCCTCACGGTCAGTTCAGAATAAATAGTAATAAAGTTCATATATGACATCTCGATCGAACCGGCCTGTGAAGAAGGGACCTTTCTCAAGATAGGTTTTGCGCATGCACAACCTTTTTTCACGCAGCGGCGAAGGCTCGAACTACGGTTGGCGCCAATCGGAGAGTTGGCGCTTCGCCCTTTCCGCCGGACACTAATCGCACTTGGGGCTTTCGCCGCTTCGTGTTGTCTGCATGTGAAAAAACTATTATTGCATTTTATGAGAAACACAAACCACGCTTACGTTGAATCTCGGCCTTCCTGGTTTGCGCCGCCGCACCTTTTCGAAGCGTCGCCCGAGGCGATCAAGCGAGGACTGAGGCGACGTAGCGTCACGTGGAGAGTGTCATCACGTGTTGACACACGTGTAGTTGGTGAGAAGGTGGCCATTGGAGCAGACGTAGAACGGCAGGCATACATGGGGAAAGGCGGCCGAGGCGACGTCAGCGTTGACTGCGTTCCTCATACATCGCAACTCTGCATCTGACGGCTCAATATACTGCTACAAATTTGTCTGGTTCCGTTCCCCTTGATCATGGTGCTCGGAGCGAGCGCGTCTCCGACTGGAGTGTTCACAGCGTCCACAACCTCGAATACCGCCTGACGACGTCGTAGAAGTGTCATGTTGCTTTCTGCAACGATACTGGCTGTGGTACATCGGCAGAGGCGAATGCGGCACGCGCCCGTCCTGCTGTAACACGGTTTCAGCTCGACAGGCCACGAAAGCTTCTGCAGCAATGAGTTGGGACGCCACGACGACAGCGACACTGGCGTTAACTCGCTTTTTTTTTTTTGCCAGAACTGATACAACTAGCCGCCAGGATCGCGTCATCTGACAACATGACATAGAGAGCCTAAATTTATGAGAGGGAGCGACTCAAACCATGGAGAGCGTTTGCAATTTAATGGCCCGGACGCCTGTTGTGCGCGCATTGCTCGCAAGTGCGCATGAGTTGCGTTTTCGCGTGGCGAGAAGAAAAGCGGGAGGAGAGGCTCGCTGACGTTCAACGTTTTCGTCGCCTCCTCGCATCCCCGCTGTTGCAAGCGCGGTCCATAATCCACTTGACTACCATCGAACCGCTGGAAACACTCTGAAATCTAGGCACTCTGACGCGTCTTTTGTGACAGTATTTGTTGCCCCTTCGGGGCCACTTTGGACGCATTGGCGGGGCACGATGCTAAACACACCGGTCGAGGCCGCGTTCCAGTCAGCGTACCTTTGACCCTGCAGTTGGACGAGCGCGGCTCCGAGGCGCCCAGGCCTTCAGCCGACCTGGACGTCCTGGTGTCCTCGGCCAGCGGGGCGATAGAGTTCACGCTGGACCGGCCTTTTGTCTTCGTGCTCCTGCACCGGGACCCGTTCGCCGTCGTCTTCATGGGCTGCGTCAAGGAGGCTCCGGTCACCAACCCTACCAAGACCGACTAGGAGGGGTTTCTGCGAGCTGCTGGACTGCGTGGAGGTGTCCTGGTGGGTATCTTGTCTAGCGGCGAGGGACGCCGCTAATCTTACGAGGGGCAAGTTCGACCGGCTTTGACTCGCTCAGACTTCCAACGTAATGTTTCGACTCTTATGCGCATGCGCGGGAATTGAGAACGAGAAGACTCCGGCTAATCCTATGGACCAACACACTGTGTATAAACGAGCACTCGTTTGCTCACACCGGGTGTGAGCATTGCGCGTGCGCAGAAACCAGAGTCGCCCGAGGCGAAGCATCTGCGCACGCGCAGTGCAGACAGCAGCGCCACCGCAGTGGCGTAACGTCGGAGGACTGAGTTGGTCTATAGACCATTCTAGTAATCGTCTTCTGCGTGCTGTCACCCTTGCGTAAAGGGCTGTCCAATGCGTCCTGAACACGAGCAGCAGCTCTATTCTGCAGAATAGTAGACACCACGACGCACTTCGTCCACAGCGTAGTGACTCGGCATATTTCGACTAGGACATAAGGGTTGAAAAGGTGTACAGCGTGTTCTCCCAAAGAGTTTACAGTGTTTTCTTTTTCTTTTCTTTTTCTTTCCAGCGTAAAAATAAACTACTCATTGCCGAACGCTGATTCTTGGCTCTAGCAGTGCGAACCAGGTGCCGAAGTTTCATAAATAACTGTTATCTGAATAAAAAAATTTAAGTGATTTTTTTTTTAATATTATTGGGCGCCATTCACCCGCTTTCGATACCTGGTGCCATTCAGCTCCATGTATCTGAGAGCTTCGTCGGTCACCATTTTTTCATTGAATATTTCAGAAAATAACTTATAAATCTTGAATAAAATACCGGCTTCATCTGAAACTCCGGTATCTGGTTTTGACCGCTAGCACTACGTTAAAAAAAACACCTAATTGAATTGATAAAATATATATTTGTTCTTAAGGGGTACTCCGGCGATTTCTTCATTGTCCCCGATTTACCTGAAAATTTTCTAAACACACCAAAGCACATCGCTGAAATTGTACGCAAACATTAGGTCAAAATATTTTTTTTCTGCGAACTTATTGAATTTACAATGTTGCTCTTCATCGCGTTTTTTAAACTAAAGTCTTTACTGGCAAGAACGAAAAAATGACGCCTATGTAAGGCAGGGGTTCACTATATGAACTGTAGAAATTGTTCCCAATCGATTCCAAGCAGTTTCATGGCGTTAAATGAATCCTTAAAGGGGCGATGCAACGATTTTTGTATTTTGCGCAAATACCGCTTAGAACGGATCCCTGACTTATGACCTATGAAACAGGCGTTCGTTTTTCACCCCACGCAATAGAAGTCCCAGTAAAAAAATTAAAGAAAAACGAGCAGCGTTCACCCCCTCAACTCGCAGCCAGAACAAGCGGCCACGTGATCTGGAGCCGATTATATGCCGCCAATGTTGATCATAGCCACGCGCTGGGGTTGGCAAGCCACAGGACACGCGCTGAGTTCCAGACATTGTATGCCTCGGCTATTGTCGTCATCGCAGTGATTGGACACGGGCCACTACCCGAATGCTTCTCGAGCTATCAATTATCACGAGCCCAAATCGAGTGCTCACGCAATGCTCGGGTCCAATCTATGAGCCGCATTCAAATATCGTCCCTGGAGGATGCTGCTACCACCAGGGTACGTCATCAAAATTTGCGAAGGAGAGATTGAAAGAAAACGCTCGCTTTTCTCCTTGAAATTACACCGCAACAAAGAGGTTTCTTGGTAAGTGGCGTTGCGTGCGAGTGTACTTGGGTCTCACTAGTGCCAGTAAGCTCATACAAAGTGAAAAACGCTCAAGACGAATATCGTTGCACCGCCCCTTTAAGGAGCTCGCTCCAGTACCCGCGCACCAGCACGAAACAAATGGTCGGCATAGTCTATTTTTTCTTTACGGCTTTGCCTACCACTGACGTTACAGCACGGATAAGTGCGGGTATATTTGAATGTTGGTATTTGCATCATTTTCAATTGCCGATTTCACGATAACTATTTTCAATTTCGCGATACTATATAGCATACCGGAAAGGGTGAAGACCGGGGATTCAGGACAAATAGTGAGTTGGGGAAGCTAAAAAAAATCAACGGAGTAACCCTTTCAGCCCTATTCAAACATACATCACAGCAGTTAAACTTAAAAAAAAGACGCAAAGGAGAACGAGGACAAACGGTACCATATGTTTCTACTCGCAAGGACGTAACGGTTTTGTTGCAGAGTAATCATCGTATTGCGTGCTCCTAGTGGCTCTGCTCAATTAAGATCATGCACGCGAGTCCGGACTTAGGTTTTGTTTTTGTTAATGTTTTTTTATATGTTACTGCTCAACATATGTAGGGAACGTAATGAAGAAGGATTTTCCGAAAACGTTATATTTAAAAGAGAGAAAAAAAAAACGCTTTTAGTGCGCAAGAACGACATATTTGATTTTTGAAGTTTTCGTTTTTGTCATGTTTGGTGACACCTTCTACGCAAACTACCCATATCAAAAATCTCAAATATTTTGCACTTATAAGGACATCATAGAAACTATTGAATGGTATATTTACAGCATTGTGAAGGTCATAAATTCCGCGTCAAAAATGCGCAAACATGGCTCCTTTGACTTTTGTCATTAGATTTCTGAGCCGTTATCTGAAAAAGTTGGATAGCTACGACATTAAAATGTACGTCATGTATTGTGTTTAAAACGTCCTTTGGAATGATATATAAATTATTGCTTTATATCAAAGATTGAAATTTTTATGATGCTCCAAACTTGTTCTAAATTAAAAAAGCTAAAAAAATTAAGATGAAATACAAAAAAGTTTAGTTTTTGCTGAAATTTATAGTGATAGTTCTCCACCATACTCTTGTGTTTATTCATGAAAAATAAGTTTAATTGTTTTGACCCCTTCAAAGTTACAGCGCTGCGAATTGTACCTTCCACGCCGGCATTTTTGCCCGATATCACGGACGAGATTATCATTTGATTCCCTGTTTCTTATGAGTAGATGTATTTTTTGTGTTGTATTCGGGCATTGGGCTCAAGTTCCAAGTGTTCTACTAATTAAAACAATACCCGCGTTGTTCCTTCTTTTTATTAGTTTAACCAATAATCCTGTTTTTCCCTTTAAAATGACAAGTTCTAGGAGCCATAGCTAAACTTATTCCACAAAAGCGGGATGAAAACGTTTTATCGCTACTACTACATTTTTTTTTTTTACAGAAATTAGTAGAAAAGTAAGCACAGTCGTGCAAACTATATGCGAATATGCATACCTGTATTCGCAATGAAGTGGGAATGTTTGAGCCACTATGTTTATTACACATGACGGTAACGGCTTCATGACTTCATGACGGTTGTATGTCCGGCTGACAAAGGCAAACCTGCGACTTCACTGGCACTTCCAGCAAGACGTTCGTTAAGATTAAACATATTTGCAATATTTATTCTACTAAAATAAAAAGGTAAAAAAAAACGAGTGAAGATATTGAGGGCACTATAGCTGCCCGCGTTGGCAGGACGGTGTCTTGAGAAGTCCGTCTTTTGTCCCTCTTCATACCAGACTGGCGAATTCCGGGAAGCACTCACCTGCGCTGCAGTCATTCCAACGAGTGCGAGAAAAGCGGTCAACTCCGAATGTGGCTACAATGAGAGAATGCACAAACTGGAGGATTTTGCCCGATCCTCTTCGGAGAATCGACATTCTGCTCTGCACACTGCAAACATTTCTCTGCTTTGCTATATTCTTTTTGTGTTTACTAAGATAGCACAAAATATTCTACGGACGTTGTAAGTCGCCGCCATGGCTGAAGACGTTCTGTCAAGACGCAACTACGCGGGATTGGCCAAAACCGTTGGTTTATGACCGCAGCACGCGTGTTGTTTTTTCTCATTACGATCACAATGCTCCGTGACATCCCGAAGGCATGACAGGAGAGAAAAAAGAAGGAAAGGTAATGCGTCAGTAGCTTTTCTATAAAGCAATGTACAGAATAAGTCTAGACATGTGGCAATCAGTTTCTTTGAAAAGAAAAGTGCACTAGGAGAACACAGGCGATAACTGCGTGTGCTCTGCGGTCCATGCCGTCTCTGGTTCCCGTAAAGCCCCTCTTCAGAATGTAAACCCCTCAAGCCGGCGGTGACCCATGGGCCACCGCCGGCTTGAGGGATTTGCATTCTGTCTGAGCCGCCGCCGCCTTTCTGATTTAGCGCTGATTAGGTCGGTGCCGCTAGTATTGCGCGCGTTGCTTTTAGGGCTCGCGGCATTTCGATTTTTATGCCGGCGTTGGCTCCTGGGACAATAGTACAGGGTGTTTCAAACATCGGCTAAGCTCTTTAAATCGACCGAAAAAATCGTTTTCTTAAACTATCGCGCTACGATTTTGTGAAGCGTTGCCGACGGGTGGTGCATTTGTTCTATAAAAGTTTTGAAGAGCGAACTTACCTGAAGAAAAGTAAAAGAAGAAAAAGACTTAACTCCTATGGAAACGCAGCGAAGCCACCTGTCTTCAAACAATTGGGCGGCCTGTTGTTTGAAGACCGATAGCTTCGCTGCGTTTCCATAAAAGTATTTTTCCTCTTTTACTTTTTCTTTAAGTAAGTTCGCTCTTTGCAAATTTTATAGAAAAAATGCACCAAAAGCTTTAGCGCTATAGGTTAAGAACCCGATTTTTGCTATCGATTTAAAGAGCCTGTCCGCTATATGAGACACCCTGTATATTGACAAAGGTGTTATCAACACTGGTGTCGCCAGCGAGTCAAGGCGATAGCATGTCCCTCTGCAAACTGCGTGGACGTGGAGACAGGGTTACAACGGATGCCCTTCGAACCTCGTGACCTTGGTTTCATGCGTGGTCGTGTAGGTCTTTAGACTTAGCGGCTTCGCTTTGCTTTCCGATTTGTTGCATCGAATGATGCAAGGCGAGAAAATAGCTTCCGCATCGGTCGCCATTCTTTAACTACACCGACAACGTGATTATCGACTGTTTCACCAGGATAAATTCAGGCCCCGTTTTTTCTGCCGTTTCAAGAATTGAGCTCGCTACCAGGTACCTAAACTAAGACAATCAGAGAGCCGGACCGCGGAATTGGATTTGCTCCACAAGTGCTTTCGCACTCTCCCCCCGGAACGCTGCGGCCGTGAGACAGCATCAATCAGTTCGTTTATTTCCTATTTGTCATATTCGGAGTTGACCGATTTTTTCTCACTCGTTGGAATTATTGCAATACATGTGAGTGCTTAGAGAAATTCGTCTATCTAATTTAAAAAAGAAAAAAAAAACACAACAAAAAACGGACTTTTCAATACACACTCCTGCCAATGCGGGCCACTATAGTGCGCTCAATATCTTTACTCGTTATTTTTTTACTTTTTTTTATTTTAGTAAAATAAATAATTCCAAATATTTTTAATCTTAACGGACGTCTTGCTGAAAGTGCCAGTGAAGTTGCAGGTTTACCTTGGACAGCCGGACGTACAACCGTTATGAATAACAGTGTAATAAGCTTAGTGGCTCAGACATTCCCACTTTATCGCCAATATAGTTATAGATATTCGCAAAGAATTTGCACCACTGTACCTACCTTTCTACTAATTTCTCTTAAATAAGAATGTAGTAGCAGCGATTACAAGTTTTCGTCCGCTTTTGTAAAAAAAGTTCAGGTACAGCTCATAGAACTTGTCATTTTAAAGCGCAAAACAGGATTATTGGTTACATTAATAAAAAGGACGAGCAACGCAGGAATTGTTTTTTTTTCTTTATTTGTTTTGCGGATTTCATTTATCCGCAGAGGGAGCAGAGATAAAGGAATGATGTTTGACAACGCCTCTGCCCCCTGCAGTTCATACAGCGGAAATAACATTTCAAACGAGTCACAGTGAGAATAAATAACGAGACAGCCATCGTCACAAAAACAAATAGAAACAATCATTTTAGAAATATCTGAAAACACATGAAATACAACGACGCAACTCAAACAACTACACAAGCGGCACAGCTTGAACAATGTGAGGCGATATGCTTTTCATAACCCAGAAGTAAAATAAAATTAAAATAGAGATAAAAATAGACACCAGTTTTTACATATCTACTAAAAATTTATAAACAAGAATTTTTAAAACAAAGCGGAAACAAGCTAAATCAAAACTAAAAATCAGGCTACAAAGCCAAAAACGAGGATACAAAAGTTTTGTATACGTAACGTTTCATTGAAAATAAATGTAAATAGATATACATGCCTTAAATAGATGAAAATGCGATATCACTGCAAACCACAGCTCCTCTGCAGTCTTTTTTGAACTTTGGAAAAGGGGAACTGAAATTAACATCAATACCGGGGGAGTTTAATAATTTAGTACTCATGTACGATAAGCTTTGCCTGCCATAATTCGTTCGTGTGCTTGGGATTCTACGTTTCTGGTCTCGTAATGTGTAGGCACTAGAATGAGGTGTCTGTGTCAAATATAGGTTGTTTTTGTAGATCCATTGAAATCATTTAAAGTGATATATCTGGTCTGCCTTCAATATATTATATTTAACAAAAAGTGGTTGAGTGCTCAAATTTCTGATATTACCTCTGTAATTTTCGCAAATACGAAGAATTTTTTTCTGAAGGATGATTAGTTTGTTGTAGTTAGATGCAGTGGTCGTACCCCAAACCAACATACCATAACTGATCTTAGAATAAAAGAGAGAATAATACAATGTCATTTTAAGCCAAGTGGGTATCAAATGTTGCATTTTATATATAATACCAATAACTCCAGACAGCTCTGCCTTCAGTCTATTTATATGGGTGGACCATGTGAGCTCTTCGCTAAACCAGACGCCCAAGAACTTTTGGTCTGCAACTTGTTCTATAACAGTGTTTTCAAATATAATGTTAATAGAGCCGTTGCCTCGCTTACTAACAGGTTTGAAGATTATGCATTTTGTCTTACTTGTGTCTAGCTTCAATCTATTTACTCGTAAAAAATTTGATAAATTAATGAGGTAGGCATTGCAAGTACTTTTTTAAGTATTCTTTAGTCACACCAGTAAAAAAATAAAAGCCGTTTACAACTCCCTGTAACGCCGAATTAGAGCGCAGCTCTTGAGGAGGAGGAGGGGAAGGTACGTAGAGGGGGCAATGCCCCTCCTGCTCTCCTGCCCTCCCGCATTTAGGGGAAAATTTTCCGCTAGATGTAGCGGGGAAAATTTTCCGCTAGATTTAGCGGGGAAAATTTCCCGCTAAATTTGGCGGGAGATTTTTTCCGCTAAATTTAGCGGGGAAAATTTTCCGCTAGATGTAGCGGGTAAAATTTTCCGCTAAATTTAGTGGGGAAAATTTTCCGCTAGATTTAGCGGGGAAAATTTTCCGCTAAATTTAGTGGGGAAAATTTTTCGGTAGATTTAGCGGGGAATTTTTTCCGCTAAATTTAGCGGGGAAATTTTTCCGCTAAATTTAGCGGGGAAGTTTTTCCGCTAAATTTAGCGGGAAAATTTACCCATGATGCACCGCGCGGTTACGCCGACGCCGACGCCGACAGCGACGGCGACGGCGACGCCGCTCAAGCCGGAAACGGGCGCCTAAGAGCTGCGCTCTAAAAGACATTTGTGTCATCCGCATACATTACTAAGTCGGGTGAGCCTGGTATTATCGTTATGTCATTAACGTAAACTAGAAATAATAAAGGACCTAGAATGGAGCCTTGAGGAACACCGTGCACTATTCTCAATTTACTAGATGCTATATTGTTAATAGAGACGTACTGCTGACGATTTTCTAGATAAGTTTTTATTAGTTTTGGCGCTATTCCTCTTATACCGTATTTGTCAAGTTTTTTTAGTAGGATATCATGTTGAACAGTATCGAAGGCTTTTTTTAAAATCTAAAAACAAGCCAAGCGTGAGCTGTTTGTTTTCAATGTTTTCTACAATTTTGTCCTTAATGTGTAGGAGTGCTTGCTCGGTTGATTTATGTTTCTGAAAGCCATATTGCTCTTTCGTTATTACGTCATACTTCAGAAGAAAAGCTAGTTAATCTATAATTGATCACGCGTTCATACATTTTTGAGAATATTGGCAGAAGAGAAATTGGTCTGTAATTATGAATATCTGTTGCTCCACCTCCTTTGTATACAGGAATAACTTTTGCTAATTTTAGTTCTTCAGGAAAGTCACCACTTAGAAGCATCTTGTTTATAACGTCGGATAGTAATGGACTCAGCAGAGCTGCTATACATTTAATCGGCAGTGCCTTTATTCTATCATCACCGGCGGCAACATTATATTTCAAGCTGTCAATAATTTTATTAACTTCCCTCGGCGTCGTCGGGGCTAGCATTATAGATGGAGACGGATTAGCGGTCGTTGTGTATTCAGCCGTGTCGTCATGTTGCTCAGCGTACTTGCCGATATTAACAAAGTGCTGATTTATTTTGTCGGCAAGTGCTTTACCAGAGACACTTTGATTATCTATTAGGATATGTTCCACGTGGTCGTTTGCTTGCTTTCTATTAGTGATATCGTTTACTGTGTCCCATATTTTTCTATAATCATCGTGATTGCGTTCAAATTGATTTTGATAATATTCGCACTTGGCCTTTTTAAAAGTCTGAGTTCAATTTATTTCTTATCTTTTTAAACTCAGCGAGCATGCTTAGGTCACGATGCCTGATAAAAGTGTGAAACTTCTTATCTTTATCTTTTATTCTTTTCATCAGGTCTGCAGTCACCCACAGTTTTCTTATATTTTTATTTCTTACTTTTGTTTCCTTCAGAGGGAAAGCTGCATCATAACAGTTTTTAAATTTTCCTAGAAAGTTTTTATAAGCCACTGTAGCGTGGCTTTCAGTGTAAACATCATCCCAGGTTCCCTGTTCTATAGACCTTTCCAATGTTTACAAAATCACAGTCCAGCGTGCGATCTTCACAGCCCAGCACGTGCGTGTTCGTCGCTTCGGAAAGCGAGCAAAGCACGCGCCATACGCACCAACGCTCAAAATGGCACCGGCCACAAGCTGTTAGGGTCTCTTAGTTTATTGTACGATGCCAAAATGTTTTTGAGTCTTTTACACGAGCCATTTCAGGAGTAGATCCCAAGCAAAAAATCGGAAGATGATCGCTTATGTCTTGTACTGAAACCCCAGCTATAACATTATTTTATTTAAGTTTGTGATGCAGACATCGAGAGAGGTGGCAGTATTTAAGGTCACCCTAGTTAGCAGTGATATCACATTATTACATGCATGTTCATTAAGCAAATCTCTTAATTCTTTTGCTTGTGAATTATCGGAAATGGTGTCTATATTTATATCTCCAAGAATAATGAGAGACGCTGAAGTTGATCCTAAAATACAAAATATATTATCAAGCGCATTCATGAATTCAGCAATATTGCCCGAAGGCGGTCTATATAAAGCAACAACTACTGTGTTCGATATTTTGATAACTAAGCTTTCAATGTTTTCATCAATCCTTGTGAATTCGTCAATTATTTGGTACCGTAGATTGTCCTTGATATAGATTGCTACGCCTCCACCCCTTTTTTTTTCCGACCAGACTTTCGCATTGATAACTTTAAAACTTAGGTGGTGAGTCACTGTTCGTTAATCAGGTTTCAGTAAGTATAATCGCATCAAATTTTGCACTTACAGAATGTAAGAGAGCTTCAATTGGATCTACCTTATTTTTTAGACTTCTCGTGTTCATATGAACTGCCGAAAACTGTAGTTTGCATTTTTTTGTACATTTAACTAATAGCACACTTGAACTTGAGTTCAACACCCGAATACAGAAAAAAAAACATTAGTCACAAAATACACGATTGAAAAGATAATGTCGCCTGGGGCATTGGGCGAAATGCCGGCGTGGAAGGTACACTTTGCAGCGCTGTAACTTTGAGGGAAACGAAATGATGCAGCATGCTTTTTTATGAATAAGCACAAGAGTATGGTGGAACACTACCACTATAAATTTCAGAAAAATCGAAGTTGTCTTTTTTATTTTTAATTTCCCCTTGAAATTTCTTAACTTTGTAATTTAGAACTAGTTTGGAGCGACATAAGAACTTCGATCTTTAAATCGTTAATTGCTCGACCAAGTTTTTTTTTTTCCTTTTTCTTGCTTCTTTTGATTACTTAGAAAGCATTTAGGGAGTGACCGCATGCTCGAGTCACCGCGTTATCATTCAAGAGCTCCTAGATAACAAGGCCCGTCTCCGTTACGTCACGTACTGAGGGCCGTCGCGAGTCACGTATCGGGCTCGAGAGCCGTGTCGGCGTTCGGCCGGGGCTCGTACCCTGGCTGATTGAGGGCGAGTTACAGCCGAGCGCTGACGCAGGTGCTCGTGTCTAATACGTGCGGCCTGAACTGGCCTTCAGTAAGTGACGTCAAGAATTCGACGGTCCGGCCTTGTTAACCGGGAGGCGTTGTACCAGGAGCTGGTTGCGATTCCAGCGAGGAGAGAGTGACCCTGGCACGCAACCACCTGAACCTGCTGAGCCGTATGCGATCTCGACGTGAGCAGAAATATTATTAAATGCGCCGCGTGCCCCCCCCCCCCCCAAACAACAAGAACAACATTTAAAGTGTTCTCTTCGCCGAAACAATAAACTATGCAAGGCCGAACTCTCGTTCCCTGCCTAAATATAGCGCTGGCGGTTCGAACCGGATCCCAAAGTTTCAGAGCAAACCAATATATCATTCAAAAGTTATAAGTGATTTTCTTGAAAATTTCAATGGGAAAATGGGGCCCGTTTTCGCCCGATTTCGGTAACTGGCCCCATTCAGCTCCATACGGTATTCGAGAGCTCCGGAGATCGCCACTTTTCCATTCGAAATTTCAGAGACTCGCGTATGACTTTAGAGTAAGATAACGGTTAGTTATGATACTTTGGCATCTGGTTCGAACCTCTACCGCTACATTTGGACGAAGAATGGGCGTTCCGCATTACTTTTATCTTTGCGGTAAAAAAAGAGAGAGAGAAAAAAAGGGAAGGATTCTTTTAGCGTAATACGTCATAAAACGTCCGAGGGAATGGATTTTATGGCGAAAGATTAACCGTTAATGTGCACATATTGCTTGCGATGGATTCTAAAAGTAGCAACGTGTGTCTGCCGATGGCGCGTATTTGAAGGTTCTTTTTTTTTTTTTTCTTTTCAAACATGGCCTAACGATTAAGACGGTAAGAATGAAATGCTTTTGTAAAGCATAAAAGCACACATAGAAAAGAGGAAGAGAGAGAGAGACAGACAGACAGACAGACTGATAAAGTTGTCGTTAAAGGAAAGGACAGGCCCGTAAGAACTAACCTGCAAACCGGCGATGCATTGCCTTGACGGACAAACGCTAGTCGTACGATAAAAAAAGGACGAGGAGAGTGAGGGGCAACACGGCGAGAGCGAGATTGGCATGCAAATCGTACACCGTAAACAAAAACGCCGAAGACGAAAAAAAAAAAAGAATCGACAGTAATTCTTAAGCGCAGTGTTTCGCCACCTGATTGATCGGCATGCACGCAACTCGTTCTAATTGCGAACTCCTTGACCTAAGGACGTTTCTTTCCTGGAGAGCCGAGCGAGGGTCGCCGCATTCCGTATGAGCGACGACCTCGTAGTAAACACAACCTTCTGGAAAATCCTCGGAGAAAGTGGCTCGCAGGCGGTCTCGATCGAGCTTGTGCGCGAAGTGGCGATCCTTCCCCAAGGCCGTCTAGGCGCACTAGACTTCTTTTTCGATTCACGACGGAGAGTAGGGGAAGCTACGAGCCATCCCAGCGAATACAGCGCGCTGTGAACCTCCTTGTGCCCATCTCCAAGGTCACGTGACACGCGCGTGGCATGGGATTGGCTCTGACGGCTCGCGGTATCCGCTGCAGCCGGTTTCAGGGTGAAACTGAGTGTAGGCTGTCTCGCGACCGGCTGGGCCTTGCCTTGCCGAGCCCTTGGCAGATCGGGTTTCTGCGACGAGGAAGCAGTTGTCGAAAGGACATCTCGACGGTCACGGCGGCATGTCCGCGCGGCGCTAGCGCGCCGAGCGAGTTATTTTTCGCGTTGGAGAATGTTGCCTGCTGTTACTTTCTCCTGACAGGTGCCGACGACGCGGAGAGTGATAGCGGCCTTCGTCGGGACGGACGCGACGCCGGCGATCGCCGTCCACGGCCGCCTTGAGACGGAACACCGCGGCGCGTCTTCGGCTTCCAGCGCCGGTTTCCCCAAGTGCTCGGAGGCTCTTCCTGCATGCCGGGGACTGCGTGCTTTTGGAGCGCGCCGGTATTGAGGTTTATAAAAGACGTATTTGCGGAGTTTTTGCCAAAAACGTTGTAATGTACGCCCACGCGCGCGCGCGGACATTTTGCTTTGCAAAAAGTTGTGTCACGGCTCAGTTGTTTTTGACGATTTTCGTCGAGTGTTCTTTTCGAGCCTACTTTCACGCCTTCTTCTGTGGGCACTGTGAAAGTCTGACTCGCTCGAGCAAGCGTGGCGAGCGAATCTGCCTTAACAACTTTCTGATCTAGCCGCTAGGGGCCGTCGATATTTGCGAGACGTCGCACGACAGGGGGGCATATCGTTGTGTCACTACGACAAGCACTGAAAAAGCTGAGTATGATCGATGCGATTTTCGAAAACTGGAACGTCTACTTTCCCGCAAAGCACCTGGAAGAGCCAACAACTGCAGTCTACGGGAGGAGCGCGGCTAATATTTATTTTATTCAGATACCTACAGCGCCATGGGGCATTACAGTAGGGGGGAAGTTCGGAATGAAAAACACAAATAGTTATACAAAATTAAAGGTTAAATATACGTTTAAAGTTAAAGGTGACGAGGTTAAAGATACGTTTAAACTTAAAGGTCTAAACATTCTTTTTTTTCACCATGACCACTGTTTGCGCTGCGACAATGGACATGATGAAACGTCAAACTCAGTACAACAACGCAGGCATTATTTTTTAGGCCTAAACTTAATACTAACCTCGTCATTCACCGAGCGCCCTCCATAGACTGCAGCCATTGGATTTCTTAAGTGCTTTGAGTGAACGTTGGTGCCTTAGATGTCTTAAAGAATGTGTAGCGTGGAATTCGGAGAAATAACGATATGGGGAATGGGCCTTTTCCGGAGTTTCCACGGCGCATGCGCAACAGCAGCAGACAGGAGTCCGCCATTTTCGGTGGCGTGGGTGCGTCCGGCTCAGGGTCGCGAGAGGCAGCGATGGTCGAGCGTTTCGAAGTTCTCCGACATCATCCCAACGCTGTTCCGTTGTCGGCTGCAGCAACGAGAGCAAGCGCTGTCGCGGTTTATCTTTCTTAATGTTTCCTTCTACTATAGCAGGCAACCGACGAAGCGGCTGCTGTGGATTCGGGTGATTCGGCGAAACAATGTGCACGGCTCCTAAAAGCTGCCTTTAATGCACTCCCGTGTTTGCAGTTGCCACCTAAAGGAAGGTTCAAGTTTTTGTTCCTGTGTTTGTTATTGGTGTGGAAATACAAGTCGGCAGATTGATTAAGTATGATGTCGTCTCGCTTATGTGCCCCGCAGAGCGAGCGCCTCGGAGTCCGCGATTCTGTGGTGGTGCGTTTGACTGGAGCACGTTTTTGCTTGCTAATGTGACGGTCTCGCACTGCCAGGCAAACTGCCTGTCAGCTTTTTGGTTGTCTGAAACATTGGAATCGCCCACAGTTTCTAATATTTATAAAGCATTGAGGTAAAGTGGCTGTGCTGCACAGTTTGTTGCTATGTGCATACCCGGAAAGAGAAACGGAAGCAGCTGTTTCACAACCACGACCGCATCTGCTGGTCCCGTGGTTAAATCAAAAAAGGGGAAACAATCGACTTGATGTGTCGTCTTCGTGGATGTATCGAGTAAAAAAAAAATAACTTGCAACATTGCCTACAGGCGTAAGACTCAAAACAAGCAGGTGTGGCAGGTTTCTTTTTTTTTTTTCAGTACCGACTCTCCTACTGTCACACAAAGCTGTAACCTGAAGTGGGGTGACATCATTGCCGAGGCTCGCTCAAAAATCGACGGCTGACCTTGTGGAATTTTAAAGTGTTGCTTTCTTCCAGTAAAAATTGATACCAACAAACTTGCCAGGGTCAGCGGCGCTCGCAAACAACTTAGTAGTCCCCGAACGCGTTCGCCGTTGACCCGGGCAAGTTTGTTGGTAGCGTTTTTTACTGGAAGAGAGCAACACTTTGAAATTCCACAAGGTCAAATTCACCACTAAAATATACATTTTATGAACATTTGTCATTGGTACGTGTAGGCGCCGAGTTTTTAGGACGATTTTAGTGGGAGCCTTCAGGTTTATGAGAATACATCTTGTCACTTAAAAGTTTCGAGCAGGTTAAACAAATAGCTCGCAAATCAAAATAAAATTAAAAAAAAGCTTCCCTTAATTAACTGTAACTTGGTTTCGAATATTTTTTTAATTTACTGCCGGTACTGCAAATAACATAAAACCTAGTTCTATGTAACCGTTTGTACTTTCTCATCGGTCGAAGAGAGCTTCAACTGTGCCGTCAGTCACAATGGGCGCCACGGCAAAGTCCGTCGTCCATTCTTTTGTAAAAATATACAAACGGACAGAGTCGTCCGTAGTGAACGCACTCATTGAAAACAAATGTACTCGTGGATTGTGTTGGGTAGAGTAAAAAGAAACCCTGAGCGCCTTTACCGACCGCGTTCAGACAGCCAACATAGCGTAGGTAGCTATATACAGGAACTCTAGCGGAAAAGGGAAGCAGAGTTGGGCATTTGTTTTCCCCGCGCCACCACGCCGCTAGTCGCCGAGATCCGTCACGTGAGGAGCAAAGCATCCGGCGCCGTGCAAGAAAGCCACCTTTACGGCGTATGTTCCCCTGCTTTCGCCTCCTTCTCCTCTTTTTCTGTTTTCCACTCGCGGCGGCGCGCGCGGCGCCGCTATTCGCCAAATTTAGTCACGTGACGAGCAAATCATCCAGGGCGTGCAGGGAAGCCGGCGCTACGGCCACCCGCCGAGGCTGAATGCGCCACTCTGTATAGACCTTTCCAATGTTTACAAAATCACAGTCCAGCGTGCGATCTTCACAGTCCAGCACGTGCGTGTTCGTCGCTTCGGAAAGCGCGAGCAAAGCACGCGCCATACGCACGAACACTCAAAATGGCACCGGGCACACGCTCTTTCTTGGAAAGGTCTATAGGCTCCCTACAGGAGCCAGAGTTGCGCGTTTGATTCCACATGCCAGCGTGCCGCCCTCGCCGCTATACGCCGAGATCCGATCACGTGAGGAGCCGGATCAAGTGCCGTGCAGGAAAGTAGACGTTGCACGCGCCCCGGCGTACGTTCCCCTGCTTTTGAGCGTACCGCGCGACTCGAACGCGCAGCAGTGCTATTCGCCGAATTCAGTCACATGAGGAGCTGGATCCACATGCCATGCATGAACGCGCCGCGCAACTCTGGCTCCCGTGGGGAGCCTATAGACCTTTCCAGAAACAAGCTTGTGGCCGGTGCCATTTTGAGCGTTCGTGCGTGTGGCGCGTGCTTTGCTCGCTTTCCGAAGCGACGACCACGCACGTGCTGGACTGTGAAGATCGCACGCTGGACTGTGATTTTGTAAACATTGGAAAGGTATATACAGGAACTCTAGTAGGTAGCTACGTACAGGAACTCTAGCGGAAAAGGCCCCTTGAGCAAGCACCGAGTAAACTAAAAAGAAAAGCCATCGATAAAAAAAAGAAAAAAAGGTCAACTGTGAAAAATAATCCCTGGAGAAGGTGAACAAGAGGGACAAAGGACAAACACAAATCTCCAACCACAGCTAGTGACTGGTGCGCGACCGAAAAAATCCGCCTGGTCGTCACTCTTGTCCAGCTCTCTTGCACCTTTGCATTTAATTACATAATAGTCAACTGTGCGTCGGCATTACACTGTAGTCGGCATCTTACTTTTGGCGGACTCGGTATCGCCTTCTAGTGCGTGCGCAAAGACCCTCTTCTTCTGTTCTGCGAAATAACATGTGGTACGTAATGGTGGACTTCCATTCATCAGGGACCAGGAAAATTTCCCAGGGGGGACAAGCATAAAAGTCGATTATTTTGTTTTTCTTTTTAATTGTACTTATAGAAGTCTATTGTTATTTTATGCGGAGCGCAAGTTCGTCTGCTTCTTCTGCAGGGGTTGTGGTGACGTCAAAACGCCAAGCTATGATTGGCTCTGATTGAAGAATAGTGGGTAGTCCTCAAAACAAGCTGCCTTGAGGTCTACCCGCTATCCTTCAATCGGAGCTCGGCGTTTTGACGTCAGCACAACCCCTGCAAAAGAAGCAGACGAACTTGCGCTCCGGCATGGGGATCTAGCGGGAACGCGATTGCGGGGCGCGTCACGATCAAGTGCGGCTCGTTTCAAGTCCAGACGCAGCCAACCCTACGAGGTAATGGGTACCGATCAAGCAGCGTCAAGAGTCACGACTGGGCCTTTTCTGTTTATGATCGGTCCAGCGATGACAGAACACGTATAGACCAACACAACTCACATGACGTCAGGCTGCTGCGGTGGCGCTGCTGTCGGTACTGCGCATGCGCAAAAGTTCACTTCCCCCAAATTTGGTTTCTGCGCACGCGCAGTGCCCACACCTGGTGTTGGCAAAGCGGGCTTCTCTATAAACACTGTGTTGGTGTGTAGGGGAACATGACGGACACCATGGTGGTGCGCTTTTGACCTGGTAAGGATAATATAAATAATGGGAAACACATAAAACACAAGGACGGACAAGACGCTGGCAGATTAGGAAACGCGGGACATGGCTTATTGTACTACTCCCTTCTTCTTGCTTCGTTCTTCGGGAATTTGGATTGCCTAGCGCTGCGATCTTATGGGCTGTGAAGCAATAATGTTATGTCTACCGCTCACCACGCATCCTTCGTTTCTTTAAAGTGACGGCAGCGTTCTGGACTCGAGTAACTGCGTTGTCCCAGTCGGCATGAGCTCGTGTAACAACCATTCGGTTGGAGCATATTCGTGTTCCAGTTTTAACACAAGTCGAGGAATGGTCCTCGTATTTCTTCGGTTCCTCCTGTAACAGCTAGCACGTCGAGCTTAACTCGAACGACGCGCACGCCACTAGTGATTACGTGTAAACAACATTTTACAGAATTAAAAAAAAACAAAAAACACTTTCATGGTTTCTCGAAGAACGACGGAGTGCTTATATTCATCGTTCGCTGAATTCACAAGTTGACCTCAATGCCCTTATACGTGCAAGAAAAAAGATAAAGGAAGCAAATATTTGAATCACGAAGCTAACTTTTTTTTGTTTCAGTTGATCGAGGTTCTGGCAAGGTTTAAGTGCCATGACTTTTATTTTTAATTGTATATAAGTAATTCATATAATACAATTGAGCCTGTTAGTTTTAGCATTTACAATACCATATTACCCAGGCAGCAGGTTGATGCAAGAAAAAGGTATTTACTACTAAGTCTAGTGTGATACGTTTTTCTTGCTTTACGTTCAGTGCTATTAAAAACGCACTGTAGCATGGCGTCACCACAATAACAAATACTGTAAAACCCCTAATATGCGCGAGCCCCTAATTCTCCCGAATTTCGTGACTTATAAAATTCGCGAACTTTAGTGGAAGCGAATATTTCTATTGTCTGTAGAGGTAAATTGCAGCCTTTAGAATTCTCGAAATTTAATTATCGCGATTATGAGCCTGTTGCCCAATCCGAGAAAAATCGGGGCAGCGAAAATAAAGGGTTCTAGTTTTCAAAAAGTATCAAAAGTTCATAAAAACATGATGTCCTTGATCTTATTCCATTCAGCTGATTTCTATGTTACATTAAAAAAGGCCATTGCTCTTTAGGTGTATAACATTCACAGTATCGTACTAACAGACTGGTGCAAAAAATGTAGACAAGCTGGGTAACGTGAGTAAGATGACGTTTTTATTCGTATGTTCGACGGAGCGAAACAACTCCTCACAATAGAGAAGTACCCGTTTCGCGCATTCCCCTCGGGTCGCTTCGAGCGACCACTGGGATAACAATAAAACCCAGTGCTGAAGTCCTGACGGCCAGCGTCAAGCACAACGTGACGTGTAAGGACCCGTAGCCCTCGCGTCCAGTCCTTCTGAAGTCACTCTAATCGGCGATTCACACCACCCTATATAGTCCACTTGCAGACGATTGTTCTTTTTATCTGCGGCCTGCCGCACTTCACTCGCACGAGCGTCCGCCGCGACACGAGATACCTAGTCTATAAAGTCCTTGTCGTTGGCCACTCTTCTGAGAAAGGCACTCGGGCAGACCTCTTTCTTCTCTTGTCCTCCTACGGCACCGACCAATCTACGCACTCCTCGAAGCGTCTCTCTCGTTGAAAGAGAACAAAGCTATCACAGCTGCATCTTGTTCAGACACTGCGGTTGACCGTCGCCGGGCAAGACGTCTGTGTGGCAGTCATCACAACCTGGAATAATCAAAGCCTGTGTGGGTTCGGGTTCATAAGATTATGATGATGATGATCATGATGATCATAGGGTTCGGGTGCGTAAGATTATGATGATGATGATCATGATGATAATAATGATCATGATGATTATGCGGCTTTTCGCTCTGCACCGGGCGACCTCGAAAAAACGTTATACCCTTGCCAATTTTTTTAAAAAGAGCTCGCGCCATGGGCACGTACTCTGAGCATGTAATGGACATAAGGGTTGCGTCAGAGTTCGGCGAGGACTCGGATCCAATCCCACGCTTTGTGCCCGGATGGGTGGATGGATGTTAATGTAACGGACGGTAGCTTGCGCCACCTAGCCCGAGAAATGGCGACCACCAACGGTGCTCGATGGTGTTTCGGAAGGGGGCCGTTGCCCAGTTGGTGCCATCTGACTTTGATGACGTTCTATGGAGGAAGATGAGGCCGTTCGCGAGCCTCGATCATTCTAGGCGGTGGTGCACCGGTCAAAGGCGCACGTCAACCGGCATCTTATCGAACTTTCTCCGCCGTAGATTTCTCGGTGAACTGGGAGCCGTAGTGGAGGAAGATGACGCGGTAGCAGAAGGACTGGAGGGCGTCTGACAGGGTGGTGGGAAGGAGGGCCAGGAACCGCAGGAACACTGGCCACAGGCTCTTGTCGCTCATGTAGCGGGCCCGCGGTCGGGCCGCTCCCAGCGCGTGTTCGATGTGGCCGAAGACCGGAGAGTCGTCCAGCTCTTCGGTGCCCAGCATGCCTCCGCTGTTAGCACGACCGCTGATGAAGGCCGCCATGTAGGGCTCGTACAGGCTCTGCTGTTCGCTGTCCATACCGTTCCACATGTCCTGCGCAGAAGAAAAGCGCTGCGTCGTGAGGAGTAATGCCAGTCGTAAATGGGGACAGAACGCAGTTGTGCGCTTTGTACTTATGGCTCACGGGCAAAATCGTACAATACTTGTGATCAATTACTTTTTGGAGCAATTTTGTAAACATATGAATACATTTATTAAGAAGTAATTGCAAGAGTAATCTTTCCCCTCCCCCCCCCGTTTTTCTGATGAAGTCCTTTGTTTGTACAAGTTTCCTACCAAGAAATTTTCGAACCAAGTGTCCGACACGAGGATGGGTTACCAACAATCGTGGATTAAGAAAATAAGTATATAAGAAGATAAGTAATATAATTTGATGATTCTATATAATGCGCTAATGGACAGCACGAAAGAATCGTTTTCAAACTGGAAAAACAATCCGTCGTTGTGAAAATTTCAAGTAAACGGGGAACTAACGGTTACCCTTTTTAAGTAACGAGCGGTTATTTTTTACTCAAGCAATCAAGCAATCGAACTGAAGATTTTTTTAATTAAGTGTAATTTTAATTGTAATCGACAACTTCTTTCGAGTAGCGTGTACAAGACTGCTCGTGGGCATGCCTCGCCCAGTCATTCTTGTTTCCCTTCCTTTTCCTTCCAACATATGACAGTAAGCTCATGTCCACATTCAGACTGGGCTCTCCATCTTTCCTTCATTTATTTTTCTCTCTCTTTCTTTCTTTAAAATCTATGCAATTGTTCACGCAAGCTTGCCCCCGCAGCCTTAAAGTCGAGCCTCATGAAGGAAATGATTAACAGTTGTTGTTATCGCGAAGTTGTCAACTTCAGCGATGTCCGAATATGGCGGGTTTTTGTCGTACAATAGACATATTCTCTCCGACAGCGGTGACTGGTAGCCGTATGTTGTGATACAAAGATGTTCAATCTAAGAGACATCTCCACGGGCTGTAGGCGGACACCAGATGCTGCTATGGTACATGTCCCATTAGTAGCGTGTCATTATACGCGAACACACTTTGCTTGTCCCTAGCAGAGAGAAGAGTCATCTGCATGAGGAAAGATTTTAGCGTAAACACGAGTGGTTGCCTTGTCTCGATGTCCTGAACAGAAACGCCGGTAATCAGGAGAGCCCGGGCGTAGATTAAAACTTTAAACCCGGTTGATCGCCACCCCTCAATCGATTAATCGGCTGTGTTAAACTCCAGGCCTTTAGAAAATGTGTAAAACAATTTCTAGAGGCCTAAAAAATGTGTCAGTAGTACACATTTTTGTTTTGTTGATTGCTATGTCATCAATGAGAGAACGTACATCCTAATTTGAAATTTGACGTGTTACAACCCACAAATATGCAACAGTAGTAAGCAATTTTAATAAATAAAATATTATTTAGTAATATTTAACCTTATAATTTCTTTTGATGACATCCAAGTGGACTGCTGAAGTGCTTTACCTTCGAAGAGAACAGTGTTACCTGTTACAATGAAAATATGAGCACCAACTAATGAAGCAGGCCTTTTTTTTATTTTCCACAGAACAATTTCACGCTATAAATATTACTGATTGGCCGGTTAAAAAATGTGATCAAAATTAAAGTATTAATTAATTAATTGGAAGGTTAATCGATCAATTGCCCAGTCCTTGTAATCAGGCAGGTACCACAGTTCTTTGGGCCAAATTTTTTACTTTGTCTGGAAATTTAAGACATCGAAATCTCGAAGAAGCTGACATAGAGCCAAACTTGATGTTCGGAGTGTCTTCGCCCTAATTCGCCAAAAAAGTGCCAAAGTTAGGCTAAGCAGCTTTACCGCAGGTAGTGTGACTGTGATTTGGCATGTTTTGGGCCTAAATCGCCAAATGAGTGCCAGAGTTAGGCTGAACTTCTGGGTTTCACATGACAACTTTGGGCTTAAATTGCCAAAAAGGCTTCACTATGGGTTGTTTAACTAATGCGTAAAATTTGGCTAAAATCTGGCAGTTTGGCAAATATCTGGCGAGCAAAAAAAATAATAAAAAATAAAAAGCCATCGAAACGTAAAAAAAAAGGACTTTGGCACTAACTAACGCTTTGGAGAAGAACCGTATTAGGCCCAACGCCCAAGTTAGGCCCCTAGGATTGCCAAGCTTGTGCCAAGTTAGGGATTTTTTTTTTCTGGCATGCTTCCTGGCCAGGCATCTCACCTGTGCGTGTGATTTTTGAGCCTCCAGAATCCTGGTGTGCTTGACAAGGTCTCCCGGTCGGATGACACTCGCGTGGGCGCCGTGCCTGGACAGTTCTATTCTGAGGACGTCGCAGAAGGTCTCCAGGGCAAACTTGCTGGCGCAGTAGACGCTCATTCCGGGGAAACTGGACACGGCCATCACGGTCGTGATGGTCACCAGTCGTCCTAAGGAGACAGTAAAATTCCGTCATGTCCAGAGCCAGTGGCGTAGCCAGGAACTTTTTTCAGTGGGTGTTTTTCGTTGCTCAAGCCGTTCGAAAGACAAAACAACAACATCAACAACAAAATAGAAGGGAAAAGAAATTGCACAAAAAAAATTTTAGTATCGATTTTCCTGTTTCTTAGAAGACAAAATTCAAAACTTTTGCCACATCTCCTTTGTTCAAACTTTAGAAACGGGAACTTTAATAGTGAACATCGAAAACACGCAATCATGAAATACAATAATGGGCATTGAACAAAAAAGTCCAGTCAGGCTCACAAAATATTCCGGTGCGTGCACTTCTCTGCGGAACAATCGGGTATCCAATGACTGAGAAATACGGAAGAGTGCCAGAGAATAACGAAGTGTAGAATGCGATTAAACATAAAAACTGCAATGGTCACTGGGGCAATGAGTAAGTGAAGCGTCACGCTCATTGCTCCTGCGCAGATCACAATTTTCAGAAATGATTGTGCTATGGTCATGTTTTGGGTTCTTTCCGTTCTTCGTTGTCGTTTTACGAGAAAGTGGCAAAGAAAAGTACCAGTACCAATCATTTTGTAGGGTCTAAACATTTAGTGGAAGTCGCCGTCTGTCGATAGAAAGAAGCGAGAGGACCTTTTGCGGGGTTGACTTGGATGATAAAGCAATAAATGCAAAGGTACAAGCGAGCTGGACAAGAACGCCAATAATAATCCTTGGAGAAGTGGAACAATGGGAACAAAGAACAAACACAAAACTCCACACATAGCTAGGTGACTGGTGCGCGACCGAAAAACATTTTTTTTTTCGGTCGCGCATTAGTCATTTAGCTGTGTTTGGAGTTTGTCCTTTGTCCCCCTTGTTCCCCTTCTCCAGGGATTATTATTGCCTGACTTGGATGTTCGGCAAATGTTCAGAAGCGCAACCCCTATTGGGCAGGAGATCGAACTATAGGGGGCGCTTTATCGAGCTTGTTGTCCCCACAGCCCGGTGTTTACTAACACAGCGTAACAAAGAAATTGAACCTCGCCCAGCACGGTCTGGGCACGAGCGCTTCGCTCTGACCAGTGCTTTGGTCGCACGAGGAGCGGCCTTCGAATCGTCGTCTTCGATTTCTCTGATCAAAAACAAACAAGAAAGTTTGGTTTGTTGTCCCCACAGCTGAAGCGTACCGCTAGAGGCGTGACTGTTCGATCTCCTCTCCAATACTCCGTTCACCCTTAAGCTGAGTCTAGAAGCTCCGCCTTCAGCGCAAGCTTTCTGCCCTTGCTAACACAAGTGTGAACGTGCAGGCACGCGCAATTAATGCACTGCAGAAGCCAGCGAGCTGGCGCTGAAGGCGGAGCTTCTAGTCGCAGCTTAGAACGGAGTAGCTAGCGCTCCTGGGACGTTGACGCTTTCAGGTATGACTTCAGTCTTCGAAGTTTGGAGAACCAACGTTCCGCTTCAGCGCTGCTAACGGGCATGGTGGCTGCCAGGATTTGCGGCAGGCGGTTTATATTATATAGATACAAGGCCTTCGGGAAAAGGCAAGTTGCCTCTACCGCTGAGACATGCTAAGTGGTGAGGTCCCTCCGCATCTGTTTCCGGACCAGAACTTTACCAGGCAGTTTATTTAACGAAACGAATGTTCCGCACAGGCTGGCGATTTGCTCGGAGTCGAGGCTGGCGACATGGAGACGGACGTCGTTGGCCACAACATCGCTCTCGCCTAGGGCGGACGATGCTGCCTGACGCGAACGTGCCGACTCTGTTGGAGACGTTGATGACATGCTTGAAGTTGTAGGTCAATAATCATTCTTGAAAAAAGCGACAAGCGACAGCTTGGCTATTGATCTAATTTTTGAGAATCTGTATACGTAAAGGAACTTTCCCGACTTACGTGCTGAACGCAAGATTAAAAACATTACTCACTGCAACGATTAAAGAAATACTGGGTACGCTTTGAAACCAAGTGACTATGAGCATTCCAAAGTTGCTTACACGTGCATATGCTGCGCTTTCTCTCTCGCTTCTTTCTTCTTCTTTTTTATTAAGGGGGATATTGTTTTGTTTTATTTTTACAGTTTGGTTGGTGTATTACTGAAACTAAAGGAGTACAGGCGAGTAAACCCTAAAAAATGAAAGACGGGACGAACATAACAAATACAAAAACGCTAAGTTGTTTGTCATTTCGCGGTCCTGCTTTTCATCATTGTGCAAAGTCAGAGTATTGCTATATTTGGAATTTTGTTTCTGCCCTCAAATTGTCGTCGAGTCCTTAAAACTCAAAGGGTAGGGGAACTTTAGTCAAGCCGCCTGCATTCTCCGAGGCGAGGTCAGCGTCCTTCGAGGTCCTGATTTCGCGGCTTTTATGACGTTGGGAGCTGAGCCATTCGCATCTGCGAGCCTGAAGACTGGCTTCTGTTACAAACACGGCCGAGTTTGGCGAGAGCTCTTCAGAGAGCCGGAGCCCGACTTATGCTTCTCACGCAGTTCATGGACAGTGCCGTCGTCTTCGTTTCGCTTTGGAATGATGTGGGCCCGGTCCTACACCGTCCTCCTCCTCTCCTCTTCTTTGGTCCCCGCTCCCTAATCCCTTATCCTCCTTCTAACTGACCTCCGCAGCGCGCTCCACGCAATACAAGGTCAATAAACGTGTTTTCAATCAATTCATTCACCGTAGTGGGTTGCCGAACAGAAAGAAAAACAGGATTTTTAATGCCCTGACAAAACGGCAAGGCACAAAAAAAAAAAAAAGAAAAAGCAAAAAACTGACACCGGAAACGGGAAAGGGGTAAGAGAAAAAAACATAACATTTCGGGGGACGTGTTCGACCCCTCAACACCTCTTCTGGCTACGCCACTTTCCAGAGCATCTTTTTTACGATTCGAGGATTGCTTGCCGAGCAAGCGATATGCTCCCGCAGATAACGCGATTGATTTAGTATTTTAACGAGCGCTTTAAACATGGTCCTGATGAAACCTGATAGAAATACCTGGTTGATACCAGGTATTTGATAAATATACCAAGTCAGCAGCCCCGGTGAATTAAACCACGGTGTAGAAAGGGTGAGAGTGCCTAATCAAATAAACTACACACCGTTAAAAAATTAATTTTTCTGAAAATTGTCTCGCATGCGTAAGCTATTAGTGGATGACTCCAGCACTCCAGCACCCCTATACAGCGCATATATCGATTAGTCTCCGTAAGACGTGCCAGGTAGGGCACACCTATCAGGTAAAACGAAATATTTACAGCGGAATTTTTTCACGTACTAATGAAATGCATTAGGAAGGATGTCTATTACAGGAAAACTTGAAGGGAGCGAATTCAGGAAGAGAGAAACGACTCTCTCAGTTTGGGCGTTGTCTTTATCCTCAGTCGTACGTTGTTTCGTTTCCTTTTATTTTGGCACCTAGCCAAGCGACGGACCAACAATGCCGTGATCAAATAACAATAAAAGTAGGATCAGCCGAAGAACCCGATCGACTAACTGTGCAATTATGAGTGTACGGTTCAAATAAAGAGCGGCACAGAAGAATGTGGGACGTTATCAAAACCAGAACAATAAAATACGGCATCAGAAATGACTGACATATGTCTTATCTGCCAATGAAAATAAAAAAGGAGGGGTACTACCTTTTCCAGATATCTGCGATCAGGTGAATTGTATATGTGAACTCGCTCATTCGCCCCGAACCTGTCCTTTGCGCCTATTTTGGATTATTTGGTCCCCCGAAGTTCGTTCAAAGAAAGGCCAAAAGAGCATGAGACAGATGTTCAGACGTTCTGATAGAGAGTGTGCAGGTTGATTACTGGTCCCCTAGCTAATGTCTTCAACAGTGATAGCAAGTGAGGGAGACGAAATGGTAGCTGTCTCTGATCAGCGCCACTGATAAGGCCACGTCGTCATCAGTTTGCCATAAAACATACTGCACTTACACGCCCCGCAGTAAAAAGGCGGCAAAATAGAGGATCCTCCACAATTGTTTCTAGCAGCTCCAGCCTTCAAATTGCTCGGCTCCTCTAGCACGGCAAGCATGAATGACAAGCACTCCATCCACACACATCACACAGTACAAAGGCACGCTTGTCTTACGCATTCATTTTTGCTTTTGCGGATGCAAGGAAAGCATGAGTGACACGCGCTTGACACACAACGCACTGGGCAAAGGCATGCGTGATGTCAATCTGTATTCACCTTTGCTTTTGCGGATGTAAGGCAGGCAGGCTTTGGACAATCGCAGAGTTCCCAGGACGTTGACCCCGAAGGTGTGTTCGACCTGCTCCTGTGTCATCCACTCGAACTCGCCCAGCACGCAGACTCCGGCGTTGTTCACCAAACCCCAAAGTCCTGTAAACATATATAAGAAAACGCTTAATATTTAATTCTATTATTGAGATGGAATTCAACCAACTCAGAGCTATATTCCTGGGATGCGGAAAACTAAACCGTGTCCACAAATTAGCAGTCTTTTTCAAACATACTGGAGAAGAGAATGTTAGAAACCTTTTTACCATGTGACGATTCTGAACTACTGGTTGGAGCTGAGCTAGGTGGTTCAATATAGGTGATAGTCCAGCGGTTTTATATTAGAGCGCAGCTCTTGGGCGCTCGTTCCTGTGTTTCGCGGCGTCGACGTCGCCGTCGGCGTAACCGTGCGCGTTGCATCATAAGACGTCACAAACCTATACACCGCTCCAATTCCTCGATAAATGTAGCGAAGAAACTGAATTGGTGCGTAGGTTTGGGGCGTTTCATGATGCAACACTGCGCATTCAGTTTCCCCGCTAAATTTAGTGGTAAATCTGCCGTCACATGACCTCAACACAAATTCAGTTTTTCCGCTAAAATTAGCGGGGAATTGAATTGGTCTTGAGGTCACGTGACGTCAATTTTCCCGCTAAATCTAGTGGAGAAACTGAATTTGTTCATAGGTGACGTGACATGAAGTCATGTGACGTCATTTTCCCCGCTAATTTTAGCGGGGAAACTGAATTGGTATTGAGGTCATGTGGCGTCAATTTTCCGGCTAAATTTAGCGGGAAAACTGTGGGAGGAGGAGGAGGGGAGGGGACTGAAGAGGGGGAGGGGAGTATACGGAGGAGGAGGGTACGAAGGAAGAAGAGGACAGGAAGGAGGAGGAGGGTGCAGAACCATTATGTGAGGAGAGTGATCTATATTTGTACATATATGTATATATTTCTTTCTGAGATTGTTTAGCACGGTATATCGCAAAATCAAAATACCCCAAAAGCTGCGCTCTAATTTCTCATTATAGAAATTTGTAAACTTCTTTAATTTTTTGTGTTTATTAGTGTTCAGCTGGAATCAGCCAAGGACAATTCTGAAGGTAATTTATGCAAATCAAAGTGTTAGTAATGGAATGTATCTTCTTAGAATGAGTTAAACCATGATGCTAGCATGCCTCCACGTCAGTTTATATCTTCTCGGCTTATCAAATATTCGTATTTTTTTCTTACAACTTCCACACATTTTTTTTTTAATTCACACCGTGGATGCCGGGAAGGTTTTGACATGACGCTAGACACTTCGCCTCCAGTTGGAACCAGGCCGTCTTTTATCAAATATGCTTGTGACACGCCATTCCTACTTTTAATATTCCAACCTCTAGTGTCAGTGACTATAGGTCTCTGGTGCTTACCAATAGTCCTTGCCAGGATGAGAACGGCAGGGTGTCTATTTGTAATGCCCGGCCTCTCGCACACCTTCTGTCCATGCTTTGCCTTCAATCGTGCTTTGCGTGCGCGTGCAGACCCAAAGCTCACGAGAGGCCGAAGTATTATCGAGTCTAGAAAAGCTCGTGCTGGAGGCGGGACAACTAAATACCTCCCTGGCGTTTTCAACTTGTCAAGGACGCGTGAGCTCTAGTCCCTTCACAGATGGGGCAGCGTAAAAGTCGCGCACTGCCAGACCGCATTAGACGTCTCCCCCCCCCCCCCCCCCCCCCCCAACCTTTCCTTCTCTTCAATAGACTTTTCGCCATACAGCAGACGAGCAAAACAAGCACCGCTCACCTTTCTCCTGAACCTCCGCCTTCTTGAGCGCTTCCCGAACGCTGTCTTGCTTCGTGATGTCCAACTGGAGCACGACCACAGGATGTGGACCTTTCAGCAGGGACAGCTTCTTGGCTCCATCGCTCTGGTCAGACAAGCATCCGGCCAGCACTTGGTAACCCGCCTTGTGGAGCCGCTCGGCAGTTCGGAGTCCGATGCCAGAGTCACAGCCACTGACCAGCACTCTCTTGCCGTGTCCGGTGAAGCGGACATCCCTGAAGATGCCACAGTCCGGAGCGAAGAAGAAGCTGTAGACCGCAGCCACGATCCTCGTGAAAAACTCCAGGCTTCCCAACATTATGAATGTCTGATGAGTTACACTCGACTCGTCAGTCGCTTTGCAGCGGCCTGCGTGCTCTCTCAGAAGTCTTCCGGCAATGTGACTTATCGAAAAACTTCTTGCCTTCGGTGCCTGGTGCTGATGTTGCAACAGCGCAAGCCTTAGCGGTCCTGCTTTACTGTTCCTTCGAAGCTAGCTTAATTTGCTCCGGTGTTTTTGTCAGTCAAAGGTTGCCCGAGTGCCTCGCGAGAAGCGCTTCGGAATCAGATGCTCAGGGAACGGTTGCTTTGCACCGGTTGGGGTGCCGTCCTTGGAGCAGCTCCTTTTGACTGATACTCGGCGTCCTCTCCCTCCTCCTCTGACGGTGACCTTCTCGCTCACCTTTTAGCCGATAGGTGATAAGGGGGTCGCCGAGAGGGAAAAAAGATGAAAAGAGTGAGGAAGTCGAAACGGGCTGGTGAGAAGGAACAACTGCGAAAGGAAGTTCTCTTTCGACCGGCGTCGATAGAGTGGCTCTAGCGTCGATTAAAAAGAGGCGAGGCGCGCGATGTGAATGAGGATGGCGGTCTGCGCGTGCGGTTGGTTGCAGTCAGATGACGAGGGACGGACAGTTTGTTGTCTCGTGCAATGCATTTGGTGCGCGTCATCAGCTCTGAACTGGACGCACGGATATGTTGATATGGCCTTGGTCGGGAGATGAAGGTTCTGTCCCTTCTCGGGGAAGGGGGGGGGGGGGGGGGGGGGATGCGTGCCAAACGTGATGACGCTACGATCTGGTGATGAGTGCGTGACAAACTACCTGTCAAGGATTTCGAAAGGATCTGCGAGGAATATTCTTTTCCGACTGTGATTTTTTTTTTTTTTTTTTCTATCGCATCTTGTTTACTTGCTGTGCGTTACGAGGCCAGTTCCGCGTTCGTTATGAGCTTTTCACGCGAGGGAGGCTTTTCGGGGAGGGATATGCGTGACGTCGGTGATCGGCGGAACCAGCGGGACTCCCCTTCCGACTCAAGCATTCACACGAACGGCAGGAAGCCGAGAGGGATGTCAGTGTTATCAGACGCATTACGGGCGAAACGTTGTCCAGATCTGTTTCGTTGACCTAACATTTGTTATAACACCGAAAACTAATAATTTCTTTCTGGAAAACGCCCGGTGTATGTCGACTTTTTGTTAAAAAAAGGTGGACCTTGAAGGCCTTAGCTTTTTGCTGTCGCCAACTATGCCGCCGATGCCTTCAAACTTCGTTTGCCAAAGGCATTTTTAACTCGCATTTATATAGTAATATCAAATGTAAGATAGCGATAAGGATAACAACTTATGGAGATCTAAAGCACGCGTGAAGTTTAGGGCGATCTTCAGTTCCCACTCGTGCAGCAGGCGGAATGCTTGGCCACGCGAAAACGCTGATGCTAAGAAAATCAGCCTCGTTTTCGCACACATCCGTCTCGCGCCTGCTGCACTAGTGGCAACTTTAGCGCACCCTCGCGCTCCCCACGCGTGTTTCGAGACTTCCTAAAAGTGACTGATTTGGGCGCTTTCCACGACGCTCAGCGAGTTTCTAATTGGGACCCTATGTTCATTTTCACTAATTAGAAATCTTGTAAATTTTATATAATTATTTTGCTAATTAGTGATTTTTTTCTGCAATCTTTGACGTTTGCAGTGGCGGGAAATTTGTTCCCGAAAAAAAAAAAGAAGATTATTTTTTTTCCTTAATTACCCTATATGTAGGAACTTTTGAAAGTATTCGCAGATTGGAAGCGAAGAGCCGCAATAAATAGAGGCGTGGCACTTTTCTTATTCCAGTTTGTGGTTACTGCGAATTCCACTCTTAACGTCCCCCCCCCCCCCCTCCCTCACCTCCGCTTCCTAAGTCGTAAAGTCATGGACACACCAGCAGTGCTGTCGGTAACGCGTTACAAGTAACGACGTTACCGGTAATGGGTTACTTTTTTTTCGGTAACGTAGTAATGTACTTGTTGCTTTTCCAAAATAGTAACGGATGACGTACTTACGATACATACTTTAAGTAACGGGTAACGTAGTTACGTCACTCATTACATCTTGCCAAGAACAGAAAAATGCGCACTTGCACTTTTTTGTGTGTTTCTATACTTCGTTTCGGGCTGCAGCCCAGACGCAGCCGACGCCACGAGCTTATGGGATCAATCAATCAGCGCCATAAGCACTCCATCGTGGTGTTCGTCGTGTTTTCTGTACGTGTTCTACCGTCGCTGAACCAGTCATAAACAAAAAAAGGCACAGTGACTCCCGCTTTTGACTCTGGTTGTTTGGTCCCATTAACTCGCAGCCTCGGCTGCGTCTGGACGTGAGCTGAAACGAAGTATAGGCGCCAAATCCATCATTAATGCAGTCATTCCACATACCTTCAAAATTTGGCCCGACTTTTTCCCGCGCGAAAAGTCCCACTTTGAAAAACCCTAACGCCTACGCCCTTCGTCCTAGTGTCGAAAAAAGCTGTCGCCCCCCCCCCCCCCCCCCCCCAAAAAAAAAAAAAAAAACGATAAAGAAACAAAAAAACGTTACCATTACTTTATGAATAAAAAGTAACGCGAGATTAACGTACGGTATTTTTAACGGTAACGCGTTTTTTTTTTTCTAATTTTGAGGTAACGTTGGTTGGTAACGCTTTCCTTTATTTGCAAGTAACGAGCAAAGTATTTCGTTACTTTTTTTTTTTTTTTCGGGGAGGAAGTTTGTTGAACGAACTCTGAGACAAAAAAAAAAAAAAAAAAAAAACAAGCGGGAGTATAGATCTACAAAAAAGCCCTATTATGCTCTATCGGATCTGGCCTACCGTCGAATTACCTCACACGTTGTCGCCAAAATTGGCATTTCGCCAAATAATTTACAGCGTGTCGCCGACAGGCTCACGACAGCGGATCAGAGCCAGCGCGCTCTTTGAAAATCGTCAATACATATAAGCCGAAAACAAACAACAACCATTAAAACGCGGATACTCCGCGGCGAGGTCACCGTTACGACGGGCACGCGCTGGCAGTCGACACGCGTACATACACACTGGAGCGGTTAGCATGCTGGAGTCGTCCGATACCACCTAAAAGAGAAGGCCTCCGCGTGACGTCATCGTTGGTGGAGCTGGGACCTACAGTCATGTGACAAGCACGTTGAAAGTCAGCGAGAGATCGTATACCGGAGTCAACCCGCGTCAAAAGTGCCTCGTCACGACGCTCTTCCTTTTTGTGCATTCGCCATCGCAGGCTAAACCGGCCACGCATAAAAAAAGAAAGCGCAGGATCACGGGGCATGCAATAGGCGTGATTGGTTTAGCCGCTATCGAATCGTAGCGTCAGTCTGCAGTCGGACTTGGAGTGAAATAGTGTATATGGCGTCGAGCTTGTTGCGAGACCCTGCAGGACCTTCTGGGGGCCTCTAGCAATGACGTTGGGGAGGGGAGAGGGGGGAAGGGGAAATGTATTCTCCCTAGTAAAGTATTTGGTTAGGCGCAGACCTTGTCTTTTATGTGGTTTCGAGTCGTCTCGTCCTCGTGACGTCATCGACACCCTGGAATCGGGCGGATAATTCCGAGTGGTTCCCGTCAGGGTAATTTTCGAGGTGCGTCGTTACTGCCTGGGCCTCGGGATACCTTGCGATGTTTGCGCACGATCTCTCTTCCACGAGTCCTTGAGAGTTGATGGCTTATGTGCCGGGCTGTTTGCTGGTATCAAAAGTGTATTTTTGTCTCCTTTGCTAATAGGGGGGGGGGGGGGGGGGGAGTTTCTTGACTGTCTTTCTTCTTCAGCGTGCGTCATAGAGTGCTCGTAGATACCTGCAGTAATTGATGTGTATTTGCTCGTCCTCGCGGGAGTTGAAACGTGGTGGCGCCAGTGGGAAAAATGGCCCCCGACCAATTTCGCTCCTGAACTAGACGGCGGGTTTCGCGATATTTGCGAAATCAAATATACGCGCTATCTCCTGGAAATGGCCACTTTTAGCACTGTCAGATTTCCCTAGCTCTTATGATAAAAAAATGACGAGTAAAAAAATGATAAAATATAGTGAACCGGAAGTATGCCGGAGCTACACAATAAATAACGCCACTGAGTTTGTTGCAAAAAAAAAAAAAAAGAAAAAGAAAAAACGGGTACGCGTTTTTTTTTTTTGTTCTTCCGTTTATTAAACCACGCAAAGAAATGAATAGCTAAGATTGACATGTCGCGTCTTAATAGTCTGGGAGTTTTTGTTGCTGCAGCGTGATGTATCGCTATTAGTGTGGCTTATGTCGTAAATCTAACAATAGCCGTAGAGCAGTGGTTCTCAGCCATGGATGTGTCGGGGACCCTTTGCGGACCGCTGGCAGTGATGGGGGACCCCTTCCAGCGGCGGAGGGGGGGGGGGGGGAGGGGGGGGGGTACGTAAGTAAGTTAAAACGTCTGGAGCATGAAACAGGTGTCTTTTATTGCTGTCGTAGTTCCGGAAGCAGGTTGCAAATTAGTCACGGCCGGACTGAACTACAAAAAACGTGCCAAATAAAAAAACAAAAAAACTTGTTGAGGGTCTCGCGGACCCCAGAAGTGGCTTCGCGGACCCCCTGGGGTCCGCGGATCCCCATTTGAGAATCACTGCCGTAGAGGGTTCGACTTTTTCCTTATCCCTCATTATACAGTGCGCAATAAAAATGCGAACCGAGTGTAAACAGACGGGTCTTTCTCGTAGACGTACACGTATACCTGGTAACGCGTAAAATCGTTATCACCCTGCTTATACATCATGTAAAAGACGGTCTGCACGCAGATGCGAACGCGAGTAACCGCGAATTCCGGGATTCGAATGCCGCAAGTACAATGAGTCCAACGAGAAACTTGGCACGCGGCATTCGAATCATGAATATTGCAGTGACTCGTGTTTACAGACCGTCTTTTGTATGGTGTACAAACAGCGTGATCACGGCTTGACGGTTGTTATTAACGATGCATTAATCTCAATAACGACTTTGATCCTGGGGTAGAGGGGTGTGCGGTAGTTTCGCTACTTTTTGCCCCATAACTCCATTTATTTTGGCTTTAATCACTACCCATTCATTATTCACTCTGCATGAATATGAAGAGGCTTTACCGCATAGCAATACGTCGGTGTGATTATATACACGTTGGTATGCTTTACGGTTGATCTTTTTGATTTGTATGCGTTTTAACCGTCCCCTTATAACGAAATTTGGTGACGACGTTATGCTGAAGAAACGTCAACAAAGGACTGTCAACAACCTAATTTTCACCAGATTTCACTAGGTGTGGAGTATTTGTTGACTGCGATCGCAGTGGAAAGAGAGAGAGAGAGAGACAGCAGGCCAACAAACCAGATTTGGGAAATCAAAAAGGAAAAATATTTACAAAGAGAAAAGGAAAATGTGAAATAAGCCAGCAAACAAAATAAATAAAATGGTAAATTCAAAATTATAGTCACAAAAATGAAAAACGTTATTTTTACAGATGTCTGTAATGCAAAATTAAAATGCAGCTCTTGAGTTATTTTGATTTGGCGATATACCGTGCTAACAAATTTGAGAAAGACATATGTATATATGTGCAGATGTGGCTGCCGGTGACGTTTCTAGGAGGAAGAGGGGAGGGTACACAGGAAGAGGAGGGGAGGGTATGGAAAAGGCGGGGAGAGTACGGAGGAGGAGAAGAGGCAATGAAGGAGGGGATTGTGAGAGTATGGAGGAGGAGGAGGGGAGTGTACGGAGAAGAAGGAGAGGGGAGGGCTTCGAGGAGGAGGAGCGGAGGGTATGGAGGAGGAATATGGGAGGAGGAGGACCTCCACCATACCCTCCTCTTCTATCCTTCCCTTCTCCTCCTCCTTCTCTGTATCCTCCCCTCCTCCTCCTCCTCCTCCGTACCCTCCTCTCCTCTCCCGGTCACGCCGACGGTGACGGCGACGACGACGACGACGACGCAAAACACAGGAACGAGCGCCTTAGAGTTACCCTCTAAAAAAAAACAACAACAGTCATAATTGTTTTCTCATTTAAGAGTCGCCTGTGGTTCCTCCGATGTAGTAGACGGGACGCCACTGGGTTAGCACCTCGGGGCCTCGGAGCGATGCCGGGCAGTATCGTACGTGGCGACCAGGCCTGTGATTCAGCACTTTGGCACTATGACGGGGACGGGCAAGGATTCAAGTAGCCGCCGTGGCCATACATCGCGGCTCGTGGATCAGTTCCGAATGCCTCCCCCTTCTCCCGTGTCCGCGTTTCTTGTGCATCTCCCTCTTCTCTTTTCTCTTTTCTTTGCTGGCGTTGTCGTCGTGATCACCGCATGACAATCTCCCCTCGCTTCGAGAACTTTTTCAATGAAGATTCTTCAAGATGGCGACGTGATCGACGCACTGTCGTGGTATGTCAACGCACACGCGCACACACACTCCTCTAATCTGGCATGCAGGCACGCCCGTAAACGGTACGCAAAAAAAAAAAAAATGAAAGATGAAAATACAACTTACAAGCTTCGCACATAAAAATAAATCTAAGGACAGCTTGTCCCCACCCTTACCTTTCTTGTGCTCAATCTATTTTCAAATTTTGTCACCATCACAAAAACCGGCCGAGCTTATCAACTATAGTAAAAACTCAATGTGGTTACAAAAAAAAAAATGCAGCCCCCGAAAAACAAAATTAAACTCCTGTTCTTGACGACCCTAACGTCGCGAGAAAGCAAAAGGCACACAGATACCTCTATATACCTGCGTTGCTTAATCGATTTTATCCGAGCGGTTTCACCGACTTTTGTGACGCCATTCGTTGCCACTTCGGGACTACTTTTGACGTTTGGCCGAAATGGGACGCTAAACACACTGTACTCGCATTCATCTCGAGAACCGTGGTATAACAGTTCAGGCTACAAGCGCGGAATGTTACTAATTTCCCCCTTTATGTGTTGAATTAATGTACATATAGATGCATCTTAGATTACATCTATGTTATTTTGTCAAGAGGTATAGGTTTCAAACACCCAAAGCATCATCTCTTCCTTCGACAACCAAACCTTGTGAGAACTACTTTGTCCAGCGCATGAATAATGTGCAAAACTTCCTTTTTTTTAATTGATAACGAGTATAGTTGAAGACGCGTTCCAGGTACCGTAGTGGTAATGGCCATTTTATACAACTCAATAACAAATATTGTTTTTAGTATTTCAGAAGGAAAAAAAAACTTGGAAGACACTTAAGCTTCGCCTTTAAGAGTGGAATGCAATAGCGGAATCGGGCCCGGTTCGCATCGCCTCCTCATTCGCCGTGCAAGCGTGCCTTGCGTGTCCTAGTCAGTAGCGTATCTCGCTCGCTACAGAGGGTTCGTGGCTTTGAATACCGCCTAAAATTCTTCAAATTTCTCTTTAAGGCAAATGAATTATTTTATTGAGTGAAATCATTTTAGACACGCGGCGACCTTTAATTCGCATTACATGTCAGGTTTTAATCAGTTTCTGGGTTCAATCCCCACCCCAGCCCGTTTCGATCTGGATGAGGATCGTACCGGCGTGCGGTCTGTATCACTACTGCGTGATGCACGTTAAAGACCCCAGGCTAGCGGTTGTACTGCACTGGCTAAATTGACTCGTCGCCCGTAGGCAGACCAAGTTCTAGGCTGTATAAACATACACACAACCCAATTTTTTAATCAGTTTCATTCTACGCGGGACGTCACGTTTCACGTGAGCATTGTGGGTTGTTTGAAATTCCCGCGCGAGGTCATGTGGCTGTGACGTCATGACCCTATCGACCAATCAGGATTTTCCCGTCACAACCCCACCGACGCCGGCTTTTCTGCGACACGAGCTCCATAACGCTCTCGCGTTAAAACATAAAATCTATTGTTAAGGCCCCTACGCGCAGTTGCGTATGGAAGTGTTTGAGTGCGTTTGACTGTGTTGCGTCGAGAAACGTAAGCGACTCACCGGCACATCTGTACTTCGTATGAAGCGTGGAATCTATCAAACACTTCCCTGTCCCTCAAAATCGGATGTTGAAATATTCGCTAATAAAAATCATAAATGCACGGAATAAAGCTTGGCACGCGACATAAGAAGCAGGGATGCTTTGGTTTCTCGCAGCCGCAACGCAGTCAAACACACCCAAACGCTCTCAGACGCAACTGTGCGTATACGGGCCTTTACGGTATTCGATTTTTAGAAACTTGAACGTAAGTTGTGGGATCCTCTGCGTCAAATTTAGGAGGGGGAGGGGGCGTATTTCTTGGAAAAGTGTGCCTTAGATACTAACACGTTCTTCGTCGCTCCTTTAAAAAAACACTCGGCGTGCGAGCGCAGATAAGCATTCTGGGATTATCTAAAATGCAGAAACAAAAACGATGAGATAAAAACGGGTGCTACTGGACGCGCGATCGACGAAGGGACTCGTTGACCTGGACTCCTCGAGAACATTACAGATAGAGTGGAAATTTTCCTCGCTCCAAAGTGGCTTTCCAAAATGTCTGCGTCCGGCGACATCGTCTCTATTGTTTCCTTGTGACGAACGAGTTGTTTTCCACTCCTCTCGAACCCGATTTTTACCTGGGTTTACTCTAAGCCGCCCAGCAGTATTTCTCACGTATTAGAGTTTTTTTGTTTATAGTTTATCATTTAATTTTATTAATTTATCTCGGGAAGACCTATCTTTGCACTTGTATTACATTAACGATGATTTGTAAAAAGTAAAGAAAATCACCGAAAATAGATATAATTAGGTTAGAATAAATAGAGCGAAAAGAAGCAGGTATGACACAGTATTTGCTACACTCAGAAATGCATACGTAACCAACACTAAAGCCGGTTAAAAAAAAAACAAAAAAAAAACAGAAAACATTTTTTTTTTTTAAGCAGCTCCGCGTTTTGTGTGGTCCCCAATGAATCTGAGAGAGGAAGGTTCAGTTGCAGACACACAGAATAAGCGGGGATGAAGAGAATAGATTAGTTACGGTACATTGACGAAATAACGGTGAACGTTCAGGCGAGCTGGTAACAATTAATCATAACGTAACACCTGAAAGTGTGGCGCAAAAATAAAAAAAATTCAAAACTTCTAAGACGACAGCAGGAGGACGTTTCTTGAGACGTTCTCCTACTGCTGTCTTTTTCTTCAACTTAAAATATTCTTAATCTTCTTTTTATTTTTTTTTTTTTATTTTCCGCACCACAGTTTTAAGTGTCACGTTATGATCACGGGACATGAAGGGTTCCACATTCTGGGTGTTGTCAACTCTGGGTGAAATGTGGGTTAATGTGGGTCGGCAGAACGACTCTCTAAATCTAAATCTAAAAGCTAAAGCATTAAACTTACTCCGTGGTTTGAGAGTGGATAGCGCTATACAGAGACGTGTTTCTTTTTTTGTATACATAAATAATTATGGTAATTTAACTCTTGCTCAAAACTAAACTACGACGACCGACAGTTTAAGAAGCGCGCATTCACATTGGATGCGAAGCGATAATGAGAGGCAACAGGTGGCGCCGCCGTCGGCACGGAGCTATGGCGTATGCGCAGCGCCCTCTATCCCTGGTGTGAGCGAACGCGGGGTTGTTTGTAAACAAAGGTCTGGCCTATATATAACGACCTTCACCGCTGTCACCATATTATAATTAGATCGTGACAATTTGGTACAGGACCCATAAACAAAAATGCAGTGACCGATATACGGTTCCTTTATTTTTGTGAACTATACTGTATCGTCCGTTAAAGATTCTATTAAAGTGTTTTTTTTATTTGTGGTGATCTAAAACCGTTTCGTCAGGTTCGTTCCCACTCCCACTGCGCATGCTTTTTTCGGAATGCTGTGTTTAAAATTTATAAAGACTTCATAAACTTTATAATAGCCGTATTACATGGGCACCCTTAACCGCAGGTGAGTCACCTTTAACTGCTCTTGCGCGTCACCAGAGTTACCGCAGCATAATCTCGGACAGCTATTTCGGAATAAGTGAAGAGTGGGCATGCACAGCTTTGATGGGCGCTTGAAATGCCCGAGCGCGCGTGCGCCCGTAACTTTGACTGCAGAACCGCAGAACGTTGTCAGAACAAGTATAAGGTTGCATGGCCTCCTCTACACTGACAAAGCCTGGCAGATCGCCAGGCTTTGTCAGTATACTATAGTAGAGCAATGGGTGAGAGGAGAGCCACGTGACTGGCACCCCGCTGCGGCGAGACGCCGAAACACACTTCTCCAGAGCGATGGAATGTACGCTCGTGCTCCTATAGCGTTCCTGGCGCTACCGCTTTTTTTCTCGTCGGGTTTGAAAACCATGTTTCGTGTCCTCGCCGCTGCAAAAGCTGTGCGCTGACGATCAGGTTCCCCAGAGAAATGCTCTGTGCTACCAGATCTTCGCGCTCCAAATCTGCGACCGGGCACTCTATGGCTCCGTCGTCGAACTGCCAGACTTTGTCAATATAGAGGAGGCTATGAATGTTGTAACTGTGGCTTAGCGTAACTGCAGGCAAATGTTCCCACGTTACCAGGGTATATGTGTCGTTTCATAAATTATCTCATGCTTAAGAAACTAAAAAACAAAACAACAACAAAATGATGTGCAGGAAGCGAGAGCCACTGACGTTCAGCTACGTTTTTGTTAGCACCGACATCAAACGTGTTAGTGGTAGGCGTGACCTCTGAGTTCATGTTCGATTCGGCGTTAAAGTTTAATCATTATGTATCGGTCATTTCCAACGCCTCCATGTGAACCTTGGGGGCAATTTCTCATTTCACAAAACAATTTTCTTCGTACTCAAGCAACGTTCGATTTTGTTTTGTTGCCTTGTCCGCGCGAAGCTTGAGTTTACAATACAATACAGTTCAATAAAATAGAATACATTTTCATTTTTATTCTTAACATATTACAATTTATGCCCACATATATAAGGCAATAAGGCTTGTCGGTGGGACGCGGCAGGTACATACTCAGGTAAACACAGTCATGTTAAGTATGTAATTTGCGCCTCCGGCACTGCCTAATAGTTTCGTTGTACCGTATGTTTCGGGCTATAGTCCACGGACCTTATATGTTTAGAAGGGTGGTCAGCTGGGCTAGTTGGTAAGCATTATACATGGTTAAAGTCAGAGAAACAATGTGAGGAAACTGTAGAAGAATACATGAGACGGGGGGGGGGGGGTTGTATTACAGGCGAAAAAAAAGGGAGGGGGAGAAGTTGTTCTTGCTGGGATGCAGAACTGTTTCTGACAAAAAAAAAATTAAAGGGAGCGAGGGGAAAGGGAGTAAGAGTGATTATGGATGATGTTGCGAATCACTTGCACGCACTCGCTTGTACACACACATACGGACTACACGTCCACACGCACACACACACACACACACATAGATGGGCACGCCTGGCTCCGACAAAGACAGATTGTCTCTTCTGACTTGATGTGCTCTATCACAGCCTCTCTGACAGGCCGGTGGGGAACAGCCTGTTTTTTATACCACGCAACGTTACTTAATTGTGACGATTGTAGATAGAGCATTTTTCATGGCTTCCATTTCAGCTGTTGTTGATGAAACTAGCTTGTCACATCTGCCACTCCATCTAATGTTCATTGCAGGAATGACAAAAGCAGCTGTTGCGTTCTGTCGAACTCGGTGTACAAAGCCGTCGGGTGTCACAAAAGAAAATTTGCACGTTTTTTTTTTTTTTTTTTACCGCAAAAATAAACTAGGCATCGCCGAACGCTCATTCTCCGCCCAAAGGTAGCGCTAGAGGTCACAACCAGATGCCAAAGTTTCAGCCCGATCCGATACCTTATTCAAAAGTTATACGTGATTTTCTGAAAATTTCAATGGGGAAATGGCGGCCGACGGAGTTTTCGAATACATGGGGCTCTAAGGCACCAGAAACTGAAAACGGGCAAAAGTGGGATCTTTTCCCATTGAAATTTTCAGAAAATCACTTATAACTTTTGATTAAGTTATCGGATCGGGCTGAAACTTTGGCATCTCGTTGTGACCTCTAGAGCTATCATCGGACGGAGAATGAGCGTTCGGCGATGCCTAGTTTATGTTTGCGGTAAAAAAAAAAAACCTGTAAATTTTCTTTTGTGACACCCTGTATATTCTAAGTGCTTCCGGGTACAGCAGTGCGATAGCCTCTTCAGCGACTCTTCGGAGAACGATGTCTGGGGTGTCTTTCTTTCTGCGAATCCCTGGTAAATGCACCTGGTACAGGAACGTGTGCTGGCGCCAGGGGGGATAGTCTACATAGGCAGGCGGTTTTGTGCTATGTAATAGTGGGTCCAAGGAATATACTGTCCTCAAAAGACGGTTGAACCTTGACTCGGTTCTTTCTGCTAGGCGTCTTATAAAGTCACTTCCAGATATTGATTTATGCAGTCGTATGAGCTGTTGCATGAGGTTTCTCGTAATGCGGAGTGGTAGTGGTAGTGTGTCGCTCTCACAGTACACCTTTTCGTTTGATGTCGCTGGTGGGACGCCAAGCGCTTACGAATGCCTTGGCGTTGAATACGTTCAAGACGAAGCATTTGGGTGTTTGAAGGTTTGGCGTATGGGAGGGCGTTCAGCATGCGTCCCATCACAGTGGTGTCGTGCAATCGAAGCATTGAGGAGGGGGAATTCCCCCACGATTGACCGCCTAGTCGACAAACTGCGTTGGTAAATTTGATTGATGCGGTTGCTCTGGCGCCGCCTGGTTTTTTTTCCTCTAGTCTTGTATCAAGGGTTGTTCCAAGGAAGCGGTATCTTGTAACTCGCCGAATCGTCGTAGTTTCTAGGTATAATTCAATGTTAGGACATGACCGCCCTTGAATATGTGGGAAGAACATGTAAGCTGTCTTGCTTACCGAAATTTGAAGTCCGACCGTAGCCAGGTACAGTTGAACAGAGGTTATTGCTGGTTGCAATGATCGGCGGAGTATGTCGCGTCTCATGTGGCTGGCCCATGGGCATACGTCATCCGCGTAGATAGAACAGTTGACTCTTATCGGTCCACGTGGAATCTCTTGTGGCAGGCCAGCCATGGCGAGGTTGAAGAGTATTGGACTGAGGATGGTACCTTGGGAAGGCCTCTAGTTTTCCCATGTATGCTGCTCAACGTAGTTCCCAGTCGAACCTGAAACCGCCGACCGGATAAAAAATTTGCCAGAAATGTCTGAATACGGCCGGTGATGTTCATAAAAGTAAGCCACCTAAGAATGCTCCCAACATTTACCGTGTCGAAAGCTTTCTCAACGTCAAGGACGATTGCAAGAGTAGTTTGTCGCCGAGCCCTTGCATCCTCTATGCTGCTGATTAAGTCAAGAATACTATCTGTTGCACAGAGACCCTGGTGGAACCCTGTCATCTCGTTCGGTAAGAATTGATGTTTCTCGAGGAACCATGTCATCTTGTTCTGAATCATATGTTCCGTTAATTTCGCAACGCATGATGTTAGGGCCACGGGTCTGTAAGAGCACGGATCGTACGACGGCTTCCCGGGCTTTAGAATTGGGACAATAATTGACATTTTCCACTCTTCCGGAATTTTTCCAGTCATCCAGATAGGGCCAAAGAATTGTAACAGTCCAGTGAACCCTTCTATGGGTAAGTTCTGAAGTGCTTGGTAAGATATGCCATTTCCACCCTGTAGCACTGCGCCGACGACATTGACGTAAGGCAGTTGTGAACTCTGAGGTAGAAAAGGCGTCGTCAAGTGGATTACTGGAAATATTTGCCGTGGGCGGCACTGGTGATACTGTGGGTTTCCCTGCGTATGTGCGAGCAAAAGTTTCTGCAAGTTCTTTTATTGTCTTAGACATAGCGAGGGCGAGTGTTTCAAAAAATTGAACGGGGCATCTGTCACCGGTGAGGGATCGTATGATTTTCCATACTTTAGTCCGCGGTGTGTGCGCGCTCAGTTCCAAGCAGAAGTCCCATCATTGTGGCCGTCTTAAATGATTGGCATATCTTCGAAGTGTGGCCGAAATACGATTAAATACCGTGCGATTAGAAGAATTTGGGTGGCGTCGTAGACGACGCTGGGCTCTTCGACGCGCAGCGGAGAGAGTAAGTAGCTTTAAATCCGGTGAGGGGAAGTGGTCTGGTAGACGAACAACTTTGGTGTTTACCACCAGGGCGCAAAGTAGAGTCGTGACAATGAGAGCTGTCGATTTACTCACAAAATTTCGGAACTGGTCCCAATTAGCACTCGGTACGATTTTGTGTTTGGCTTGCTGCATTCGGGCAGAGTTATCTAGATAGGAAAATGGTCACTGCCCATAGTGTCCGGAGCAATTTTCAAGAAAAGCTTAAGAGTGGGATCATAAGCTGTAACATCGAAAGCTGAAGATGTGGAAGGTGGCCTGAAAAGGGTTGGGCCGCCTGTATTAGCTATAGGTAGTTGAGTAGCTGAAAATAGTTGTTCTAGCCTTCGACCTCGGTTGTCAATTGAATCACTTCCCCAAAGCGTATGGTGCGCGTTAAAGTCACCGCAATCAACTAAATTTGGCTTGTGTTGATTGCACCAGTCTTCAAAGGCGTCCATCATGTCGTGTTCTCTGCCAGGCCTGATGTAAGTAGACTTAACCGTAATGGTGGTTTTCTTAAAAGACACCTTCACAGCGACAAACTCGGCATCAGCAGTATTTAAAGAATCAGTCGGAATTTGACATCGAGGTAACTCACGACGAACGTATAATGCAGCACTTCCATTAGAAAATGTAGAAATTGAAGGGCAGCAGTAAGTCTCGTAACCTGTTATCGAACGGTTGTTGGGAAGTCCTGCATCCGAGAAAGCAAGGATGGGGATCGGGACCCCTTGTAGGCACAAGGATAATTCTGAAATCTTGGCTTGGGAGTCCCCTGCAGTTTCATTGAAGGATTGTAGGCACAACATAATTTATGTGATCTGCAGGTATCGTCACTTTAAATTGAGATGCAGTGATAGTGTATTTTTACAACGAGAGAATCAAGCTCTCCAGTTGTAGAATGCCTTGAAGTGCTTCCATGTGAGGTCCTTGTGGCATGCTCATGAGAAAATGACGAAATGTCGAACAAATTGCTTGAATTATGGTTACTGTAGGCCGATTTGTTTCTGTTAGGCGTCCCTCCAGGGCGCTGCTATAACTCTTGTAGCGTCGTGCCTTGTGCTGAAGCTGTTGTTGGGTGGCTCGTGAAGATGACGAATCATGCGCGTGATTCGCGCTGTCAATCTGGTGCTGAGGTTAAGACGGAAAATCTTCCTCTTCGTCCGACATCTGTTGAGAAGTGGTGCTCCGTAGTCTAGCGTGAGGTTTCATTTTCTTTTTTGCTGCCTTCGTGAACCTTGGGGTCGGTGTTGTCTCAGCAACGTCGTGCGAGCTTGAAGAAGCTGTTTTTGTTTGTGATTTTTCATCAGGTCGCTGAATTGGGCCGCGCAGAAACGCCTTCGTGCACGCCAGAGCTGCAAGGCGTACTTTGCAGTTTGCGTAGTCTGCGGGATGAGGGTCGCCACTGTTGGTGCATTTCCTGACATCTTTAGGACAGTCGCGGTGGTGATGCGGTCCACTGCATTTCTTGCATGTGAGGGAGCCTGTGCAGTATTTTGCCACATGTCCCTAGCATTTGAAACACCTCGGGGGTGCGTCGGTCTGGTCATGAACGCGGTGAGTTGAGAAGCCAAGGCTCATCTCTGGGGCCCTATGTTGCGCTTTTCGGACTCCGACGGCGACTAGGGAGAAGGAATTGTGACGTCAACAACGCAGCAAACGCATATTGGGTGTTGATGAGTGAGAGTCGTTGATAAAGAATTTCCGCAGAAGAAACATCCTATCTGCGTTTGCTGCGTTGTTGACGTCACTTCCTTCTCCCTAGTCGCCGTGGGAGTCCAAAAAGCGCAACATAGGGCCCCTGATGGTCGTTCTGAATTTGGGCGAAAGGAGAGGACCACTCTGTCTGTCGGAGTTGTCTCGGTGGTGATTCCATTTTGTCGATAAAGTCTTCTGACGGCAACCACGCCTTGCGTCTGAAGATATTCTGCCAGCTGTTCCACGGTGTACCATCGAGGTATGCCTTTGATAAGTCCTTTGTTCTGTGTGTAGGCTCTCGGAAGAGACACTTAATGGCGACGCCGAAGGGTTCGGTCACTTTGAGTAACCGTTTCACAGCGGCTTCTTCAGCAATGTCTACAGTAGGCCTCCTTTCTGAGTAAATCTATATTGAAGAATCTTAATTTCCACCTGCCGCCTTTGTTACAATGACGCTAAGATGCAGCGGGTTCACGTTTTGAAGCTTGGAACCGTCTGTTGCTGGCAACTGCAAGACAGGAACTCCTGTTGTCCTGTTTCGTCGGTGTGTCGTCATAATGAACGATCTTGAAAAACGAAATTTTTGTATAGTCCGCGATGTGCAAAAGTTTAAATTTCAAGCTGTGCGGACAGGTAGACCGCACTGCCTGAAATTTAAACTTTTAAACACGTACACATGGTTAAAGTCAGCGAAACAACGTGAGGAAACTGTAGAAGAATACAGGAGACAGGATAGACGCTGGACTCGCAATTCAATATTTCACCCAGAACAGAAGAAGAAAGGAAATTACATATAACCAACAGGCACGTGCTCATGGCACGACAACTCTAGGGCGCGAGGCAATGGCTTTTGCACATCGACGCGTTTAAAAACAAAACTTCTTTTGAAGACACATTAACAGAAGGATGGCTCACGCAGAGCCTCCCCCCGACCTTGAATGATATAGGCCTCTTAAATTACGAGGCGTATATTGTGCAAGGTTGGGAGGAGCACCGCATGAGCCATTATTGTGTTACTCTGTCTGCAAAGGAAGTTTTGTTTTAGATGCGGAGCATCTCTTGCTCGGGGCTATGTCCCGCGGCGTCGGCGTTGTAGTCTGCACTCACACTACGCATGCGCAACTCTCCTCCTTCCCTCTCTGCAACAGCTGCGCGTTACTCTCTCCGCTCTCTCTCTCTACCAGCTGCGCGTGCACTTCGCGTGTGTTCGATTCTAATCACATTGCGCGCGCATGCGCAACTCTCCTCCTTCCCTCTCTCCAACAGCTGCGCGTTACTCTCTCCGCTCTCTCTCTCTACCAGCTGTGCGTGCACTTCGCGTGCGTTCGATTCTAACCACACCGCGCGCGCATGCGCAACTCTCCTCCTCTATTCTCCTCTCCTTCAACTGTGAGTATAAGCAGCGGTAGCTCCTTCTCTCTCTCTGCGCGCGTTCAGTTCAGCGCTGTTGACTCCACTTCACTCCGTTCTTCCGATGAAGTGTGATGGAAGGAGCAGTCCCGTCAGTTAGTGGGTTGGCGCAAGCAAGCGTCAGCACCACCCCACAAACTCACAGCAACGCTACGTCCACTGAAGACAAAGCTGCGCAGCGAAGGGCACGCGACGCTGAGCACAAACGCTTGATGCGAGCGGCAGACCCTCAACTACGGCAACGAGAAGCGGCGTCCATTCGTCAACGTAAAGCGGCGGATGCTGAACTACGACAACGTGAAGCAGCGGCGGGTCGAGAACGTCGAGCAGCCGAACCTGAGGTTCGGGACCGTGAAGTTCAACGTAAACGTAGGAAGCGAGCGGCGGAACCCGACCTTCGAGAACGGGAAGCCGCGTTGGTTCGTGAACGTCGAGCAGCAGAACCTGAGGTTCGGGACCGTGAAGTTCAACGTAAACGTACGAAGCGAGCGGCGGAACCCAAGTTAACAACGTTACTAACAACGTTACTAACACCGTTAATAACACCGTTAATAACGATCCGCGATGCTCCGCATCACCCCATGGTTCCCCTCGGGAAGATGGTGTAATTTTTTTAAACGCTTCGATGTGCAAAAGCCATTGTCCCGCGCCCTAGAGTTCTCGTACCTTGAGCATGTGCCTGTTGGTTATGTCTTTTTTCTTCTTCTCTTCTGGAGGATATATTGAGTTGTGAGTTCAGCGTCTATCCTGTCTCATGTATTCGACGCTGAACTCACAACTAAATATATCATCCAGAAGAGAAGAAGAAAGAAGACATAACCAACAGGCACTTGCTCATGGTACGAGAACTCTAGGGCGCGGGGCAAAGGCTTTTGCACATCGAAGCTTTTAAGAACAAAACTTACTTTGCAGACAGAGTAACAGAAGGATGGCTCATGCGGTGCTCCTCTAAACCTTGCATAATATATGCCTTGTAATTTGCGAGGCCTAGATCATTCAAGGTCGGGGGGAGCTCTGCGTGAGCCATCCTTCTGTTACTCTGTCTGCAAAAGAAGTTTTGTTTTTAAACGAGTCGATGTGCAAAAGCCATTGCCTCGCGCCCTAGAGTTATCGTGCCATGAGCACGTGCCTGTTGGTTATATGTAATTTCCTTTCTTCTTCTCTTCTGGGTAAAATATTGAGTTGCGAGTTCAGCGTCTACCCTGTCTCCTGTATTCTTCTACAGTTTCCTCACGTTGTTTCGCTGACTTCAACCATGTGTACGTGTTTAAAAGTTTAAATTTCAGGCTGTGCGGACTACGTACGCGCGCGGACTATACAAAAATTTCGTCTTTCAAGATCGTTCATTATGACGAGACGCGTCGAATTTTGTAAATGAAAGAGTATTTTAGTGATGATTTATCCTAATACAAGCTTCTTTGTGAGCTAAGAAAGCAGACATTTGTCAAGGTGGGGCGTGTATGAGAAGATTTTCATGTTGGCTAAGCATCATGTGGGGACTATGCACGGCGTGCGGACTATGCTCAGGGTGCGGACTATCTAAGCAAAAACCTTTATTTTTTACCCAAAAGTTTCCCCTGCGGACTATACACCGGGTGCGGTCTATAACCCGGAAAATACGGTAATACTACACATGTGGAGATTTGTTTTACGAGCTTAAACTGAAAACCAAAAAGCACAATCTTTTGTAATATCAAGGGTAGTTTTCAACGTTTATTCACAATCTGAGGCGGAACAATTTATAATTAAATCACAATGAAAAAAAAAATCTCTATAATGATAGTCACAGTCGGAAGGGTGGTCCGCTTTTATTCTGATATTTTTATAATTTGTCACCTTTTTTTTTTCTCCTCAGTGATTAATGTTTTTAGTTTGGTTTCTTCTTATTGTTATGTTCGGGTTTTTGGATTGAGTTAGATCTTCAGGCTATTTGTTAAAATGTTATGGCGCGTAGTATTTTTTTTTTGTTGCGTCTTCATATTTCGTTCTTATAAATGGCTCTACACATTTTGACCCTGGTCGTAACGTTCTTTCCTTAACAGCTCTTGTTTTATGTTTATTGTTTAAAAATGTTTTGTTACTATGTCCTACTTCAATTGATCACTACAGCACAACACTCCTAATTCATTTTTCATATACTTAGTAAAATAATTTTCTTCTGTATTATGTCCAACCTTTCTAAATATCTTCTTTTGAATAATTATGATTTTTATTTGCAGATATTTGGCACAGTGCCCGTAAACAGTTTCTTTATATTGGAATACCGATTTTCCCGGAATAGGGAACTATATCTTCAATATGAAATATATAAGCCGTCAATATTCTTAATTTCTTGCATATCTGTCCTACATAAATTTGCCATGTAAGATGATGATCAATGTACATTAAAAGGTATTTTACATCGTCGACGTATTGTAGTGACGGACAAGAACAGTTGTTACAGTTTTTCTCGGGTATTTTAGTTGGTGCTTCAGTTTTCTTTTTCTTGTGTCTCGGTAATAGAATAGTTGAGCTTTGGGAAAATTTAGGATTATCTTATTTTTACGGTACGATTGAAGAATATTGAAATTGTCTTCCTGAATCTCCCATCCGGCGTTTGAATATTTTTTGTGGGCGTAGACGATTACCGTATTATCTGCAAACAGAAAAAAAAAGTTTAGTCGTTAGTTTGAATTGGGTTATCTCATTAACGTGTAAATTTAAAAAAAAAATGGGCCGGTACTCTTCCCTATAATACCCCGTGGTTTACCTTAATCTCTCCACTATATTTAGAACCAAGTAGCACCACTTGCATCCGTTGTAAGGAATTCTGTAAGCTTTACTGCGTCATGTTCAATTGAGGTTGTTCAGAAGCACACTAAATTTATTGATATTTTGTACGACCGAAGTTTTGACGCAGCTTGTATTATACAGTTGCGACGCGTTATTTAAGGAACTTCGTTTCTTTGTATGATACACGGCGTTATCGTGATAATTTATTTTTGCGTAAAAATGTTAATGGTTCGTATACACTCACCTGTCTGGTTGAAGTCCGTCTGCTTTCACATTCCACTGCGTGCTAAACTGCTAACCATAATCACTGCTTTTTTGTTCTTTTACACAAATTTTTTTTATTAGATTTCATGTAAAAAAAGAAAACAAATGAAACTTGAATTTAACAAGTGTGCTTGACCTAACCTTGAAATATTTTGTGATGCAATTTCATTTGGCCGTAATCTCGATGCCATATATAACTTGTGTAGCTGGATTTCTGCGTTTTTCTTTTCTTCCTTTAGAGTTGCTTCGTATTTGTTGTGTACCACGCCGAAGCCCTTGAGTTATTCGTGGACACGTCAAAAGAAATATTATTATGATTATAGTCGCCACAGTTCAAGAAACTGTGGGCGGGCCCGGGCTTATTATGTTAATCATGCCTTCTTCGGGATTCGTTCTTTGGTATCCTTGTCGGCTGCCGGCCATCCTAAGATGTCCGGCATTTGCCACGCCTTGCATTTCTAAACCTGTCGGCGGCTATGGTAATTACCTTCAAATCTTTATATCGGTTACTCGACAGCAATATACAGGGAGTTCCAGAGAAAAGAGAACCGTGTTTTTCGGTCCGGGTAAATAAACTTTGCATCCAAAATAGCTCAAACTCCGTGGGAGTGTGACGCTAGCGGTTGGGATATAAAACGCGAAAGTTTAAGAACATGACGTTTCCTGGATTAAAAGGTAACTGATAAAAAACAAAACGTTTCTATGAGCCGACATCCACCTAAGCCTAATATAGTCAAAACGAGAAATGACATTGTAGGCGCCTGCAGAATCTCTTTCAGTGGAAAAAAATTGTCAGCAAGAAAGAAAACAATATTCTCTTTTTAGCTGACAACTGTTTTTCGCTTATATAAATCACACAAACGTCCACAACGTAAGTTCTTGTTGTGTTTAGCACTAACCACTGATAGGTTCATAAAGTTTCTAGACCTCACACTGGAATTTATTGAAATAACGTGTGTTGGAAATATGAACCAAGATCAGAGAAAGAATTTCTTCCTTTTGCATTCGGGCATTCCAAAACTGTAAAACGAGGTTTTGTTAATACTGCTCTTGTATCGGCCTTAAAACAAATCATGCAATCATAATATTGGGCGAAGTTTTAACAAGCAGATTTCCCGACTACGTGATTCTGGGTAGATGATTAGTTTCCCGGTTTGCGTGTGTGAAAATATCTGCACAAAACTGAAGCACAAATCAGCGGATACAGAGATGACAAAAACTAAAAAAAAAATCTCAGCAGTATCCTCCATCTATGGTATTATCCATAGATGGATCCATAGAAATACAAAGTGTATTTCATGTGCGCAGAGTAAACCGCAACACCAACCAAAGAAAAATTTCCAACATGTCTCAGATAGATAGATAGATATTTATTGAAGCATGGAAAGGTAAGCCGGAGTTCGTGCTTTCTCTGGCTGGCTACTCCGTGGGGAAGGGTAGAGGGGAATAAAGACAATTAGAACAAGATTAAGTCACGCGCGCATAAACACAACACACACACGCACACACTTAAAGTTGATCGATCAGTCCGGCGTCTTCGACATACTTTTGTAGAGATTTTAAGACGATGTGTTGATGCCGCTTGTTTTTCCATGGGCCTAGGATTTTTTTTCCATTGAATGGTCTGGGGTCCAGCTGGTGAAGTATTCTTTTCATGGATTCGCGTTGAGTTTGGTACTTAGCGCATGCGGGCGATATATGCTCTACATCCTCTGTGCAGTTGCATGTGGTGCACATGGGAGTGTCACTTCGACCAAGAAAAAAATTATAGCTGCCAGTGTAAGCCACCCCGAGTCGTAGCCTCTGGTACAAAGTTTCGAGTTTTCTAGGTAGGGTATCTGGTAGTTGGGTTGTCAATTCTGGATCCACTGAACGTAATTTGCTATTTTGATGAACTGATGAAGACCACGACTGCATAATCATAGCGTTAATTACCTTCTTTATGGAGCATTTTATGTCGTATTTGGTGAATGGAACTTTTTGAAGCTTTCTGAGTTTGTGTCCGGTTTTAGCAGCCCTGTCAGCTTGTTCATTTCCGCTGATGCTGCTGTGACCTGGAATCCACTGCAGTAATATGTGATGTCCTCTGTCAGCGGCTTTAGCGTATACTTGTCCCACTTGTAATTGGAGAGTCTTATTGCTGCATGATTTCCCAAATATCATTAGGCTTTTAAGAGCAGCAATGGAGTCGGTTAGAATGACCCATTTTTGTATATTCGTTGATTTTAAAATATAAGTAATCGCCAACAGAATACCATGTAGTTCGGCTGTTGTAGATGCTGTTCGGTGGGATAGCCGTGCGGTCTCAAGTACATTGTTCTGGGGAATTACGAAGACAGAGGAAGGTGATGTTTCGGTAGTGGATCCATCAGTATTACTAATACATGGTCTTTGTATACGTTAGATACGTGAATCATTGTTTGTTGAAATCGAGCGGGTATCGCTGTGTTCTTGATTGCCCCCATTCCAGGTATCTCGGTATTAATTCTAATGGAGGGCATAATCAATAGCAATAGGCGTCGCGGGCGTCGAAGTCGGCGTAAGCGCAGAGTCGAACGCTGGGGCGAGACTGAGTCGGGCTTGTTACGCGGAGCCCCTTTTGTGCACGCGTGGGCTTCTAGAACATTCGGCGCGGAACATTCTAACCTAGAACGAGCAGCACGGTTCTCGAAATTACGAGAAATCTAAATTGGAAGAATAAATAAAAGACGCGGCGCTCCCAGGGATCGAAGCCTGGGCTTTCTGCGTGGAAGGCACGCGCGATAACCGTTAGGCCACGAGCGCGCTGCCTATTTAGTCAGCTGCGCTCGCTGCATTATTCCCCTTTAAAAAAAAAAGTGCATCGTCCCGATGCAGCACAAAACGAAAAAAACAAAAACAAATCCGAAACAAAAGGACAGCAGAATCGCGAGCCGCAGTTCACAGTTCACAGTTCACAGTTTTACGAGAGTTCAAAGTTCTATCGTTCGTAATACGGCTTGAGCCGGACAACGTGCACCACCTCGGGTCGTGGCTGGCGTCTTGCAGATGGGCGCGTTCCGTCGGGTAGAACTTCGTAGTTCAGATCGCCGAGGCGTCGGATGATTTTGTACGGTCCGAAATAGCGCTTGAGAAGCTTCTCGCTGAGACCGCGGCGCCGAATCGGTGTCCACACCCATACCCGGTCCCCGGGTTGGAAATGGACGTCCCTGCGACGAAGGTTATACCGGCGTGCGTCGACTCGCTGTTGGTTTTGAATCTTGATTCTTGCCAGTTGACGAGCTTCCTCCGCGCGTTGAGAGATCAGTTGAGCGTCGTCGTTGCCATCGTCGGTTGGCACGTGAGGCAGCATGGCGTCCAGCATTGTCGTAACCGTCCGGCCATGCACCAGTTGGAACGGCGTCATTCCTGCGGTTTCTTGTACCGCTGTGTTGTACGCAAATGTAACGTACGGCAACACCTCGTCCCACGTCTTCTGCTCCACGTCGACGTACATGGAGATCATGTCGGCGATGGTCTTATTGAGCCGCTCAGTTAGCCCGTTGGTCTGCGGGTGATAAGCGGTGGTTCGTCGATGGCTGGTGTGACTGAGCCGAAGTACCTCTTGAGTCAGCTGTGCCAGGAAAGATGACCCTCGATCTGTGATCAGCACTTCAGGTGCGCCGTGTCGAAGGAGAATGGACTCGACGAAGAACTTGGCGACTTCCACCGCTGTTCCCGATGGAAGGGCTTTCGTCTCGGCGTATCGTGTAAGATAATCGGTCGCGACGATAATCCACCGGTTCCCTTGCGTCGATGTTGGGAACGGCCCGAGCAAATCCATTCCGACCTGCTGGAAGGGATAGACGTCCTTCTTTGTAACTGCATTCAGCCGGCGGTAGTCCACGCAGAACCTCAGGGTTCCGTCTTTTTTCTTCACTAAGACTACTGGGGAAGCCCACGGACTGTTTGAGGGCTGGACAATGTCGTCATCAAGCATTTCTTGAACTTGCTTCTGGATAACTTCCCTTTCTTTCACGGAGACTCGGTACGGTGGCCGATGCACAGGGAGAGCGTCGTCATCAGTGATTATTCGATGTTTCGCAACCGTCGTTTGGCGCACCTTCGACGACGTGGAGAAGCACTCACTGAACTCGGCGAGAAGGTCACTGAGTTGCCGTCGTTGTGGGTCTGGGAGGGACGGGTCGATGTCGAGCTCTGACGGCGTGGTTCTCTTGTGCTGCGCCTGAGAAGCATCTTCTGAGATCACGGCGATCGCGGCTGAGTCCGGAATTTCCTCGACGAAGCCCACAGCTGTACCCTTTGTAAGGTGCTGCGACTCTTGCCGGAAGTTGGTGACAAGGGCTACGGTACACCCGTCCTGGATCTCGATTACGCCTCTCGCAATGCCAATCCCTCGTCCAACGAGAAGTTGGACGCTTCCTTCACACAGTGCTACACCGCAGGTGGCTTCTTCGGTACCGACGGGTACAAAGACACTCGACAGCGGCGGCAGGTTTACATGGCTGGCAAGGACTCGGACTGTAGCTAACGTTGCTTTGGGATTTTCTGCCGATGGGACAGGCTTCCGAAGCGTCAGCTTGTTCTCCGCAAGGTCGATGATGGCGCCGTATTCGCACAAGAAGTCCATTCCGAGAATGACGTCCCTCGAACAGTCTTGTAGAATGACGAACTTCACAGGGCAGGTTTCGCCGTGTATCTCAACGAGCGCAGTGCACCTGCCGACAGGTGTGATGAGATGTCCGCCGGCGGTTCGTATCTGCGGTCCGTCCCACGACGTCGTAACTTTCCGAAGGCGGCGAGAGAGTCTCCCACTCAAAACGGAGTAGTCTGCTCCGGTGTCGACGAGTGCTGTCGCGTCGTGACCGTCGATGATTACGTTGAGGTTATTCGACACTCTTGCAGAAACGTCGTTTCGGGGCTTTGCGGCGTTAGAGTGGGAGTGCTCCGACGATCTTGGAGGATCTTGGCGTCGGTCGTCTTCGGCAACTCCACCTCCAGGGGTTGCCGCGCCTAGTTTCCCCGGCGTGGAGCAAGGGGTGACAGGCTTTCACGTCGGGGTCGGTGCATCGGCGAAGCTGGACGTCGTGGCGATGGAGAGCGGGCTTCACGGCGGAGGGACGACACTGGGGAGGGCGAGCGTCGGAGGTACTCCTCGATGTCGCGAGGGCGTTCGTCGTACCTTGGGCGCGGGTCGTTCGGGTGGAACCCGCGCAGCCCCAGTTGTCTGTAGGGGCATCGACGGTAAATGTGGCCGGCTTCACCGCAGTGATAGCACAACGGGCGTCGGTCGGCGGTCCTCCAGACGTCCGTCTTCCTCGGCGCAGGTTGCTCTGGGTGGACGTGGGGCGGTTGCCTCGGTGCTGAAGGCTCACGTCGCGGCTGCGGCGCAACGGGCGTGTGTCGTCGGGCCATTGCGGCGTAGCTCAGCGCCGGTTCTTCGGGAGCTGGAACGATGATGGGAGTGTCCGGCTGGCAAGCTCGCTGTACTTCCTCTCGAACCACCTCGGCAATCGAGAGCGAAGCCGGGCGGTTAGAAGCCGGCAGTAGCTTCCTGAGCTCATCCCGGACGACGTCGCGGATGATTGCCGAAGGTGTTCGATGCCGACACCGTCGACATTGCAGCGAGGTGGCGAGACACCCGGAACCGTCGACACACCGGCGAGTCGTTGATAGTGGACAGCTCTGGCCGACAGCGCTCGCTCGATGTTGGTCGCCTCGGCCACGAAACCGTCTACCGTCGTCGGGGGGCTGCGGACAAGGCCACCGAAGATCTCGCTTTAGACGCCCCTCATGAGGAAGCACAACTTCTTCTCCTCGGCGGCTTGCGGGTCGGCGCGTGTACACAGGCGTAGCACGTCTTCAACGTAGCTTGTCACGCTTTCGTCGGGGGCTTGTGTCCGCGTCTGAAGCAGGTCCTCCGCATTCTGTCGCCGTTGTTGGTTTGAGAAGGTTCGCTTCAACTCGTTGGCGCAGATATCCCACGAAGTGAGCGAAGCCTCGTGGTTTTCAAACCAGTGCCTCGCGGTGCCTTCCAGTGAGAAGTAGACGTTCTGGAGGCGTTGCTCGACATTCCATCCGTTGTGGTGGGCCACGCCCTCATACTGAAGGAGCCAGTCTTCGACGTCTTCATAGATTTCTCCATGGAAACGGCGTCGGCGATCGGGGGGCGACGGGCAGGACAACGACGGGCGGAGCGGTCATCGTTGCGGTCTTCTTCGTTGACTTCTGCGGCAGGGGTCCGAGTTCCGGCGGTAGGCATTGGTTACGGCGACTTGACCGGGCCTTGGTCTGGTCTTCTACGAAGGGTAGCCTCCCGGGGCTGAGAACGTCACTTGGCCGGCGTGTTTTCGGAGGGGTACGGTCCACAGGCATAGAATGCAAAAGTACCCCGCACCTCCACCAAAAATGTCACGAAGGACAAGTGATGAGGCGGCGAATAACTGAAGAAACGAAAAGTTTAATGGGGCGAACTTGTGCCCAAAAATAAAGAAGGAAACAGAAGATAGCAATAGAGCGTCGCGGGCGTCGAAGTCGGCGTAAGCGCAGAGTCGAACGCTGGGGCGAGACTGAGTCGGGCTTGTTACGCGGAGCCCCTTTTGTGCACGCGGGCTTCTAGAACATTCGGCGCGGAACATTCTAACCTAGAACGAGCAGCACGGTTCTCGAAATTACCAGAAATCTAAATTGGAAGAATAAATAAAAGACGCGGCGCTCCCAGGGATCGAGCCCTGGGCTTTCTGCGTGGAAGGCACGTGCGATAACCGTTAGGCCACGAGCGCGCTGCCTACTTAGTCAGCTGCGCTCGCGGCAATATAAGTAATCGCCATCAATACCATGTAGTTCGGCTGTTGTAGATGCTGTTCGGTGGGATAGCCGTGCGGTCTCAAGTACGTTGTTCTGGGGAATTGCGAAGACAGAGGAAGATGATGTTTCGGTAGTGGATCCATCAGTATTACTAATACATGGTCTTTGTATACGTTAGATACGTGAATCATTGTTTGTTGAAATCGAGCGGGTATCGCTGTGTTCTTGATTGCCCCCATTCCAGGTATCTCGGTATTAATTCTAATGGAGGGCATAATCCAATACGGTGGCGGAGTTTTTCCGCTGTGCTTTGTCACCGAAGAAATCTCTTAGTGCAACTTTTGTATTTCTTGCCCAAATGTGGAGATACTTCCGGTCAAAACATGGCTGAACGAAAAGGGCATATTTGTACCCTGGACTGTGAACTGTATCTTGTGCAAAAGGCCGGAGTCGATAGAGCATGTGTTTTTAGATTGTTGGGACGCGGTGTTCTAATGGGATGTGCTGCAGCGAACTCTGAAAGAGGAACTTCCTTTAAGCGCACACGGGATACGTTTTCTGCCTGTTGCCCCAACCGCCTCTGTACCGTATGATTTACTTATGGTTATTGGCTTACATAGTATCTGGAAGAGCCGCATGGCAGTGCGGCATGCTGATGTAGATGCTCGACCAGTATGTCACTATTTTACTCAGAGCATTAATCAGATTAGAGAAGTGTATAAGGTTTTTGGAGATGGGCGTGATTGGTTGCCAGTCCTAGACGGACTGGTCACCTTGATCATGTTAATCAGTGTGCTTCAGTCGTAAGTCAGCTTGACCTTTTTTAATAGTGCTTCTGAAGGTGTATTTTTGTGAATGAATAACCGCCTGGCAATAAAGAAAAAAAAAAGGATCGGTGGCCGAGTGGGCTAGCGCACACCAGCTCGGAGAACGTGGAGCGCTGCTGAACCCAGGATACTTGTTCAATCCCCGCCCCTGCCCGTTTCGATCTGGATGAGTATCGTACCGGCGTGCGGTCGTGTATCACTACTGCGTGATGCACGTTAAAGACCCCAGGCTAGCGGTTGTACTGCACTGGCTCAATCGCTCATCTACAGCTGGGAGACTCGTCGCCCTTGGAGGCAGACCACGTTCTAGGCTGTATAAACACATACACACACCCCAAATGTGGAATGTGGCCTTTTTCTGACAATGTTTCGCATATAGTGTCTCTTATGCTGAGTAATGTGGCGTAGGTGTACTCGTAAAGATTCTTGCGTTTTCATAGTGTTGACAGATGCTGTTCTCGTTTCAGCCAGCGTATCACAAGTAGACGTGCCCCTAGGAAGACCGAAGCAGATTTTAAGTGCATTCGTCTGCGCTGTTTGCAGGTTTTTGATGGTAGTTTTGCTAGCACTATGAAGCATCGGTGCACTATATCTGAGAATTCCGTCTACAAGAGAGCGTTCTAGGGCAAGCCTTGCGGAGCACGAGCATCCCCAAGCAGTGCCAGCTAGGCACCGGAATACTCCGATGACTGCGTCAATCTTTTTTCTTATTCGGTTTGCCTCGGGCGCCCATGTGAGATTTCGATCAATGATAACCCCAAGATATTTGTAAGATTTTATATATGACAGAGGATGTCCAGCTAATAAACTAGGGTACCGTCGCATTGATTTTCTTGTGAATGCCATTGCCGTTGTTTTTTCTGACGACAAAGTGAGTCCCAGTTTCGATCATTGTTGGCTAATCAGGAGCAAAGCTTTCTGAAGCCTACGTAATGGTACGTTTCGCTGAACACTACTGGACCACAGGCAGATATCTTCAGCATAAAATGTGGCCATGCCATTTGCAGGAATGACATCTGCTACCGATATTAATGCGAAGTTGAGAAGGGTCGGACTAAGCACCCCACCTTGCGGAACGCCTATTGATACGATGTATTTACTTGTGCAGGTATTATTTGTTTTCATAAAAATTGGACCTATCACTAAGGTAGTTTTGTATCCAGAGGAACAACTTTCCTAAAATTCTAATCTTTTTTAAAGCGGTAAGAATGGCATCGTGTTCAATATTGTCAAGAGCTTGTTTGATGTCAAGAAAGACTGCAACAGTGATTTTGTTTCCTGCGTGGTTCTCTTCTATAGAACTAACCAAATTAAGTATGCTATCACTTGTACATCTCCCTATCATGGGGCAAATGCTACATAGGCTAGACTGGCAGATGTATTAAGGATAGGACATGTGTGCATGCAGTATATCTCAAGAGAACTACAGCGGACCATCTCAGCTAATGGACCTTTTCCGAGAAGCGTTCTGCGCACGCGCGAGCACTCGATGCCAAGCGGCGGAAGTCGGCACTAGAAATCGAGGAAATTCGGAAGGAGGCTGTCGATCAGCGAGTAGTACACGTAATTGCAACATATATATAATTGTGTTACACAAAAAAAGAAAGTGGACGGAAAGAAAAACATGACGTTTGGGTGGACGCCACAGATCCCCCTCTTTAGGGTCGCGTTGGGCACGCGCCGCTGCTCGGAGAGCGAAGAAACTGGTAGCGTAGCTCCCATTATCGATTTGTAGCGCAGGTAGGTCACTTCCTAGATTTTTTGTTCGTGCAGCCACCGCCTGGTGCCGTCGGTATGTGAAAAAGGTCCATTGCCGCAACTGTAAATGAAGCGCAGCCTTTAGCAGCATCACCATCCTCGCAACAAACAAAAACCCCTATGCACGACAGATGCTGGAGACCATGGCGATCGAAGGAAGTGAAGAAACATACGTTAGCGTGCCTTTTATCAAGCTCACCACGGAAGAGAAACAGAGTTTGCGATGTGTCACGTCCTGCTGAAGTGCGTTTTTTTTTTTCTTTTTCATTCTGGAATTGTGTGTGGAATGTATGTGGCTGTCATTTATTTTAATTTCATTTTATATGATTTTCTTTCTTTCTTGGATTGGATGGGGCTCTAAGGATGAGAAAAAAAGAAGAAACATAATTAAAGTTCAAGAAGCGGAAGAAGCATTAAATTCGTAGTTGGTAGTCTAGCAGTATGTCTCTCTCTCTCTCTATTTCCTATCTGTTTTTTATACGTTTTTTCTTGTCTCCCAAGTTCAATCTGACCCTATCCTAGTAAATAGAAAACGTGCGACAAACTTAAATGAAGAAAACTCGAAAAAGCTGAAAAGAAAAGATAAGCCAGGCGTTTTACACGTCCTGACTAATATTAGGGTAACATTTTAAAATCAAAACTGAAACTAAAAATAAAATATTTTGATTTGGTTAAGTTGCACCCAGCAAAATATTTAAGTTAGACTATATTCAGCTGCGCAGTGAAACGATGTTGTTCGGCTCTGTGGCCTCGGATTCATTGCCACGGAAGGTTGACCCCAAGTATAGCAACGATTATACCTTGCGAAACGGCGTACGAAAGGTCCCTATTGATTGCAGAAGTAAGTACCTGTCTGCGGCGCCTCGTCAATCTGACAAACCACAACCTTGATCATTTCCATTTGCGACTACGCCTTCCGTAAACAGCCCCAATCGCTACGTCAACAAGGCGTGCAAAAGGAGTCGATTACATTGATAAAGCTGATGACTTTTATTATGGGGGCCTTGGCTGCTGAGTGCTTCGTTGAAACGTCCTTTGACTGCCGTTTTACGTGCCCGGCGTAAAACTGCGGTCCTCTTTAAAGGGACACTGATAGAGTAATTACGCTCGCCGAGGTTCTTATTTGAACATGACCAATAAAAGCCCAATTGCCCAGAACACAGTTTGCGGCACAAAATTCGGTTTCCTTCCGCCCGAAAACAGCCGGTCGACAATCGACCGGTTTCAGTCGCACTCACTGTTTTTTTTCCATGGTCACGTTGCGTTCAGATATAGCGTACCAAGTTCATTCAGGGTCGTGGGTCATCTAAGGCACACATTCAAAATTAAAAATAGAAAATAATATGAACCCCGTTTTTGTGGCTTCCAAAAACCTGCAAGTACCTTGATCGAAAAAACCAAAATGTTGCACAGATCACGCGGAGTATATATGTACACGTCACTCTTGATATGGCGACGTACCGCGAGCTGGACGACGCTAGAGTAACGCAATCCTTTGATCCGCGTGTTTCGCCGACAACATGGCCGACAGAGCAGCTCGGCGCGAATCACGTGGTACTCAGGGTTCCAGGAGGCGGCCCGCCCTATGGGAGAATACATAGAGATCGACGCAACACCGCTGATTAAAAAATAGACGCCGAGTTTACACTTTTTGAAACTAGTCTGTCTTGAAGTTGGTAAAGCACTAAACACTTTATCAAATTTTTAATAATATTGGATGCGCGTGAAACGTTTGAGGAGGCGATTTCCAAGGCAATGGCGTTTGAAGCAGACGATTGTTTTACGCAGCGGAGATGGATTTTATGGATTGGCCGGAGCGAATCACGTGAACGGTGGGACGTTGCCGCGTCGTCTGCTGCATGATGCCACTCAGGCAATTTTTTAAAAAATAATTAAGTTATTACATGGCACAAAACTTAGCGCAAATTATTGTAAACTGTTCCTTTATTATGTCATTGTCGTTCCGTACATCCCCAAAATAATCAAGAAGCAGCAATTTTCTCACGTTCCCCATGCATTTGTGACCGGAGTTGGAACCCCCGGGCGTTCGCCGCTAGTCGCCGAGAGATGGCATTCTAGATTGCGCTACTTTAGAGTTCCTCGATATCTATAGCTATATACAGGAACTCTACGCTACTCCAGAGCCTGCGCTACTCTGCTCCGATAATGCTCTAGACGACGCGATGAACGCGCACGCCGGACCAACGTTGCGACGGACCTGGGGCCGCTGCTTCGGAACTGTCGTTCGTGGTACCGGCCAATCCTTCAAGCGTAGAACCACATGGAAGAAGGTCGAGCGGAAGAGCATAAGTGCGAAACAAATCGCACGATAAACGGTGCACGCAACTTCGTCGTCTGCTTCACACGCAAAAAAAAAATACGTACAAAAAAAAAAAAACGCGGTCGGGTGTGCAACACTTTTATCCTCTACATTTCTCCCTCCTCATCGGTACAGATCGTCCATGGGCGTGTTCCAAAATTTACTCGATCCTACTCAAGGGTAAAGTTTTTGTACCTTGGTGTTCTAAAACCCACCCGCGTCCAGCGTTTTTCAATCTGTGTTGTCACGTGACACGACCCGCCGGAGTAACTCTGATTCATTTGGGTAAGACTTGGAACACAGCCCACATGTCGCTGCCATGAACTTCCTTGCTCAAGTTTCGGTTTTGGTTTCGAGCAGTTAAGTTTCTTGGCTCTATTAAAATAAATGTGATTCGTTGTCAAAATATTGATTGGGTAGTCTCCTGACACCATAGTAAATCGCCTAACAAAAAAAAAAAGTATTCTTTTTATGGGGGAGGGGGGGGGGGGGAGGGGGAGAGTGTCAATGTCCCCACAAAGTGAAGGTTATTGCACGCAGATAAGAGGTGAGTATCAAGCAAATCACATCCACTTATCGCTTGTAAAGCCATCTACGCAAGGGACACGCTTGCACCTACCTCATGAGCGCTCTACGGGATGTGTTACATAAACCAATTACCTTTGCAAAGATGTTTTTAGGCGGTGCATTCTGTGCTTATCAAAATGGCTGCCATCTGGATGATCGTCATAGTAGAACAGGAGTGCAACGAGGCTGGGTCTGCGACGCGTGAGTAATTTTATAGTGTTGCTATATAGAAACAGTATTAGAGCCTTACTTTATATATTAATTTTTTTTTTTCACGTCAGGAAGGTGTAGGGCAAGCACGCTTATTGTGAATCCGATCATCCGGTACGTACTACCATCGCGGTACGTACCGCGGTACGTACCACCATCGCTGAAAATTGCGAATACTAAAAGTTTGTGTGTAAACATAAAAAAAAAAATTACACGGGCGAAAAACTGTTAAAACCGTCCGGCTGACGCTGCTGCTCATAGATGGTCCGACACACGCTGTGACGCCAACACGAACGCGTCTGCCGCTTTGCGTCATCTGTGGTTGAGCTTCGGGGTGTTTGTCTCTTGGGGTGCGTCGGGGGTCTACTAACGATGACGTCATGCGTCGGCCTTGTCTTCGAGGTGGTATTGTACGACTGCCTTAAACTTCAACGATCAAATTCGAGACGGCGGCGGCGTCTGCGGCACTGCCAGAAACCGGGCAAAGCACTTAACTCTTTTAGGACGCTTGGGGGAAGGTACGCTTCTAGAGAGAGAACTGCAGCAGCAGATGTGATGGAAATGGCCACGTTTACGGGCCAGAGCGTCCCCATCAAAACAATTTCTGAACGGCACGAAAAACCCGCGCTTTACGAGCGAGCACAATTTTCAGGTAATGACTTAAACGTGCCAAAAAGGGTCGTTTGCTTTGTAAGCTTCTTGTCAACTTGTGCATTTCCTCTTCTTTTATATCTGTAAGTTTCCCTTTTTAGGCTGACGTATATAAAAACCTCGAGTGCCGAATCAACGCCTGTAGCGTAGTTTTTCCCCATCCTCCCCTCCTTTATATCTTATATCTTAGCACTGTTTTTTGGTTTGTTTTTAACTGTGTTTGGTTAAGTCAAAACACTGCAAATCATTAACTAACGCACCCTTACTTTGCTGACAGGCTGAGAATGACAGGGAGGTCCTTCAGTTCTCCCACCTCCAGCTCGAGCTGACTTTCTATGGTAACACTTTGGCGCCCTGTGAGCGTTGGCCACGCACGCCCAGGCAAAGCACGGCGGAAGGCAAAGAACGTACGTGTTGCTGGAGGTCGGAAATTTAAGAGAGACGCCCTGCCGTTCTTATGCTGTCAGTGATTATAACAACTAGAAGGTGAGCATCGTACCGGCGTGCGGTCGTATATCACTACTGCGTGTTACAGGTTAAAGACCCCAGGCTAGCGGTTGTACTGCACTGGCTAAATTGCTCATCTACAGCGAGTGACTCGTCGCAACTTTGAAATGGCTGAACAACTACACGCTGTCTAAATATCCACACAACCCCCAATTATTAAATGGTGTCCCCCCAACAAATGTTTTGTTTGTTTTTTTTCACCGCAGAAATAAACGCATTTTTGAACGCTCAGTCTTCGCCCAAAATTCGAAGCAGATGCCACAGTTTCAGCACTAAGCTTTGTTTTATTCAAAAGTTATAAGCGATTTTTGTTTCTTTCATATCTTGAGAAGAAAAGTGACGGTTGAAATTTCGAATAATACATGGAGCTATCGGGTGCTATAGTTAACGAAAAGGACCGAAAATGGGCCCTATTTTTCCATTTAAATTTTCAGAAAATCATTTGAACTTTGGTTGAGATAACGGTTAGTTCTGAAACATTGGCATCTGATTCTGAACGCCAGCGCTATATTTTGGACAGGAAATGAGCGTTCGGCGATGAGACTTTATTTTTCCGGTGAAAGAAACGCTGTTTCCCCTCGCTTCTGCAGTCGGCAGTTCTACCACAGACTGGTTTTATAATCTCTATATTTATTTGAAACAAAACTTATGATCAGATGGATTGATTGAATGACTGATTGAAAACATGCATCTTACATAAAACTGAGGTTCCGCGTCTGTTGGTTGCTTACCCTGAGACGAGAGGATGGGAGTTTGTGCGGTTGTAAGGTGAGGTGAATGACTAAGGCGCTATATGATGAATGAATAAATTCCGGACTTTCTGATGAACTCCACCAGGGAATCCAGGATTGCATGCCTTTCGGTGTTCCTCGCTTCTCCGGTGGGTTCAGGCTTATAGCGTCGTCGTCGGTTTGTTTTGATCGGGTAGTTGCTCCTACGCCGTTTTCCGGTGTTCTTCGAAGCCTCATGCGTACTTCACGAGCACCTGAACGACTAAACGCCTGCCAAAGGTGCCATCGCGAGCATGCTGCATGTGCTGGAGGCTTGTCGCTGTCGTTTGTTTCTGTTTGTCGTTCGAGTGAGACTCGGGCATAAGTGCGCCATGATTCGAGCACGGTCACGTCGAAGTATAAACAAAACAGTATACAGTCTGGCAGCGTTTTGTCGAGCTATCGATAATCGCCAGCCCAAAACGAGTGCTTTCGCAACGCTCGATCGGGTTCAATCAATCAAATATGGACTATATATCGTCACCGGCGGACACAGCGCGCCCTTAAAACTATACGTCATCAAGTTTTGCGAAGGAGGGATCGAAAGAAGACGCATCCATTCTTGAAATTACTCCGCAACAAAGAGGTTTCTTGGACAATGGCGGCGAGTGTACTTGGGTTCCACTATTGGCGACGTGCGCGATCGAAACCGCCGCTGTGGTCGGCCTGCCACGATTGGTCGAATGCTGACTATGACGTCAGCAGAGTATTTCTCATCGACGGAAGGTAGAGGAATGTAAAAACTTTAATTTTGACGGTGTTGGCAGTGTTGCTTTGAGAGCGCAATGATTTCAAGCTTCCACCATGCTCATTACAAACACCATTGAATTTGTTGTTCGCAAGGTAATGACGTCGCGAGTGGGAACCATACGAGGGCGCCACGAAAACATCTCGCCGCTAATGTACTCCGTTTTACCTTATGTTGTACCGCAGCGAAGGCTAGAAGCGCGAGCTGATGGCGTTGACAGCTGCTCTTGCTGCACGAGAGCTTGTCCTGCCGAGATCTGCCCTAGAGCAAGGGGCTCGCGCTTGTAGCCTTTCCTGCGGTACATCGTAAGGTGAAATAGAGTATAGTGTCAGTAAGCTTGTGTAAAGTAAAGAAAAGAAAACATTCAATCTGGGTATCGTTGTACCGCCTCTTTAATCCGCAGTCCCACCGCCAATACATCATACAAAACACCGTCTGCACGCGAGGTGGAAGCGTGCAAGGTACAAACACGCTTCGAAAAAGCTTTACGCCTGTCAGCAGATAATCCTCCCATCATGTCTGCAGCCAGCACAGTGTGTCTTTTGTACGAGGGACGAGCAGAGTGTCGCTGCGGTTTTAGCAGTTTACCACATTGCGCAGGTTTGCGCTGTGCTCCCCTCGTGAGTAAAGAAAACAAAGTTCCGATGGTTGATCGGTTACATCGTCGCTCGACAGAGACCCTCTTCGAAGACTCCGAACCAAGGCTTTTCGAAGATCAGCAGAAGTTACAAACGTCAATGAATCTTCGACTTCCTCGTGTTTTTTCTTTTTCTTTTGTTGAACATTTAGAGAATCTGCCGCTGCGGAATCTCTCCTGAGTAAAGAAACCAAGTTTCGATGGTTGCTTGTGGTCCTTGCGACAAAGACCCTGGTGTTTGTATTGACTCGACTTTCCACGCGTGTTGGCTGCGTCCCAGCAGGAAAAAAAAAAAAACGTGCGCGTCATTTTGGTGTCAGAAGGACGCTGAAGAGAATGTCGGACATTTATTCCTAATTTATGAATTTTATACGACGAACTAAATGTTCAGGAATGCTTTTTTTCTTTGCTTTTTGTTTTTAAGAAATCTTTTTTTACTTTTTTATAAGGGAATCTTAGAAATATTTCTCTACGTCCGTCGACCCGCCTGTCCGTCCGTCCGTCTGACGTGACGTAAGCTTTCTGCAAAATTTGGCTGCCAAAATGACGTCACGTAACTTGACGTGATCACGTGACGTGACGGCGTCAAGTCGCGATTTCGCGTGATACTACGAAGTGGCGTCGCCATACGTGATGTCACGTCGAATCACGCGACGTCAACTTTCCCGCCAGGGTTTAGCGGAGAAATCATTAAACAGTAAGTACTTGATTACCTCCAGAAACGACTGTTTAATGCCTCCTAATCCAATGTAGACGTTCGCCACTTATATACTGCATTCTATGTATTACAGAAGTTCACAGATAAACATATCTGCGATTGTTTTATGACGGAAATGTAATAGCTCGTGACTTGCTAAATATTATATACTTAGGAATACGAAAATACCTTACGAATTAAAATGTTTGAATTGCTTTTGGTATCTGCCACTGGACAGAAAGGTAATTGTCTGGCGTATATGTTTCGACAGCGGGGACGTTTGTGAGGCCTCAGTGTGCACCATGGTGTCTTCTCCGTATATGATAAATTTGGCCAGTGCAGTACCATTGCCAGCACGTGCACCACGCAGTAGCAGTACATCGCCACACGCCGGTGCGCTAGCTTCCACTCTACGTGCCACTCGCCCCCAGGGGATATAAGCAAACTTCAAGCCGTCGAGAACCGCATCAAACATAGTGCTCCTGCCAGACAAACAACGTAGCCTTGCGTAATCGGAAGATTACCCCGCCCTAACAACAACACCCTTCAGGTGCGTTGAACTTTCCAAAATATTTTCCTTGTACAACGGGCGTCGGAGGAATCCTGATGTTTACCAAAATCAAAGAGGAAAAAAATAACATCTGATCATTTTATTGCGAAGGCCGTTCCCTCTGTGAGAATGCGCCGACGATTCAAGGACAACAACAAAACACATTATGATGCGGCATGCATTCTTACACAAGCTAACAACGCGTGGCGTAAAGACGCCGGAATGAGTTGACATAGTACTGAAGGAATGAATCGATACTTTATTTTAATACGAAATGATGGCTGGCTATCAGCCTCGGCCACGGTGGAAGAAATACATTGAGGTGATGACTCTGGCCGCTCTTACCGCGGGGAGCGACCGACCAGATCGTGTTCGGAGCTAGCCTCGAACCAGGAGTAGACTCTGTTTCACCTTATGATGTACCACAGGAAAGGCTACAAGCGCGAGCTCCTTCCTCTGGGGCACATCTCGGCGGCACAAGGTCTCGTGACTTAAGGGGGATTCAACCGCTATTTATTTGTACCCTTTTCCTTATAGATGGCGCAGACTTTTTCCGGAACAAACGAGTTGCATGTTCGCAGTTGCGCATGCAGGTCGGGCGCTCGGGGTGGGCTCGAGCCACGGGCTGTTCTCCGCCGACCTCGATCTAGATCTTCATCGCTCTGTGTCCGCCGCTGGAGGAAGCGGACAACAGGTGGTGCGAGATACGAGCCAGTACCAGAGCCGTTTATACTGAGAGAGTTTGGCCTTCTTAAGGAGATTTTGACAGCCTGACAACCACAGCAGCGTAGTCTGACAACCGGGGGATGACTACTTCCGTCCGCCATATTGTGGCTCTGACTCATAGGAACTCTACGCGATTTCTCAGGAATGAACAAGACAAAGAAGTAACGCCATATTGTGTTACCGCGAAATCCGCTTGTTCTAGCGGCCAACAAGCTCCGCCCATTGGCCAAACTCTCTCAGTATAAACGGCTCTAGCCAGTACTAGCCAGTACATACGAAGATTGCAGTGGCTTACAAAATGTAGAATAAGCTCTAATTTCCGAATGAATTCGAAGTTCCATCCACGTTCGAAATTATCGAACGCACAAGGAGCGGCGTTGCGGCCGTTTGGACCACCACATTTCACAAGCAAACATTGTTTTGCAAAAAAACAAAAAAAAAAACAAAGTTGAGCTTAATTTAAAGCTAGAAAAAAAAAAAAAGCAATAAAGTGGCAGTTTTGCGCTTCCTATGTCGTATATCGGCCTGCTCTTTGTCTGAATACTGGTTTGCAAACCCGCTCTCAGGTTGTGTGGAGTAAAGCCCATCTATCCTGGGAAAAGTGGCGCCAATCATTTTTGTGGAAATGCTCGAGACACGTGCCGCGCGCCACTTCTGGGAAGAACTAGAGCCACTAAATGAGCTGCGCTTAGAGTATCGGAACTCTGTTCCCCAACATTGTTGTGGGCGCCGGCATTTTGGTGCTTGTGCAGAGTAGACGCAACTGCCGATCGTCATGATTCAAAAGTGCGACTTCCTCAGCAATAGATTCGGTGTTAGGAAGCTCATATAAAATTGCTTTGCTCTGTCGCGAACTGTTTAAACATTTGTGGAGGACGGAAAAGCGTTTCCTGCGATCTCAGTTAATTCTTCAGATAACTGGCAACCATGATTTTAAGCCACAATATGAACTAGTGTAGTTACTCTGAAGCGTAGCCTATTTAGTGGCACTATATATAGAAGAACATGGCGTCTGAAATCTAGCTCAGTGCTGCGCCGTTCCGCCATGATCTAACCTAGTGCCACTAAATAAGCTACGCTTCAGGGTAACGACACTTGTCCATATTGTGGCTTAAAATCATGGCTGCCAGTTATCTGAAAATTTACCTAAAATCACAGGAAACGCTTTTACGTCCTCCACAAATGTTTAAACGCTTCGCGACAGAGCAAAGCAATATTACATGAGCTTCCTAACACCGAATCAAATGCCGAGGAGGTTGCACTTCTAAATCATGACTATCGGCAGTTGCGTCTGCTCTGTACAAGCACCAAGATGGCGGCGCCCACAGCAATATTGGGGAACAGAGTGCGGACCCTAAGCATCACTCATTTAGTGGCGAGGTCCACACTTCTGCACGTCCAGAGGTGTGGACCTCGTCGAAGAGGTCCTCACTTCTGCGCGTCGAGTCAAAAGCAACAAGAAGCAACCGTTTCCCACCCGTAAACTGTACCAAGGAGTTCTCTGTCCAAGCAATTGGCGCGGCTCTACTACTCGTCCACAATCGCGCGCCAAGTGCACAGCAGCTGACAACGTTGGCGACGGGTAGGGCAAGAAAGGACACTTTCCGTCTGTCTGCCTGTCAGCGAAAAAGAACCACCCAAATACACAAAGCCATGTTGCACTCGAGTTATCCTCGTAAATTCCATAAGTTGAAGGCGCTGTCGGCAAGAGCAGTCTAAATTCATTTGATAAAAATCACGCTTTCAAGTACCGCGAACCATTGTTGTGGAAACGCGCAAGACACGTGCGAGGAGCGGGTGCTCCGCTGCCATTCGCTTCCAATGGCCGCTGATTTCAGTACTGCGCCAACTGCTTCCAAGAGCCGCTTGAGACACGGGCCTCGTGCACTGGCGCATTTGACACCACTTGCAAGACAAACGCAAACACATCGAAAGGCTTGAGTCCAGAGAGATAAAGAGGGATCTGTGGCAAAGTGCAATAAAGAAAAAAAAAAAGGATCGGTGGCCGAGTGGGCTAGAGCACACCAGCTCGGAGCACGTGGAGCGAAAGCTCGCGCTGTATAACCCAGGGATCCTGAGTTCAATCCCCACCCCTGCCCGCTTCGATCTGGATGAGCATCGTACCGGCGTGCGGTCGTGTATTATTACTATTGCGTGATGCACGTTAAAGACCCCAGGCTACCGGGTGTACTGCACTGGCTAAATTGATCACCTACAGCTGGGAGACAAGTCGCCCGTTGAGGCAGACTATAGGAACCGTGCACATCTAATTCAGGCCCCGACCAGGGCGCCCCTAGCGGCAAATGGGTCCGTTGCATCGGGGAACTTCTGCTAGTCGCTGCGTTGGTTCTGCATTGTAGCGGGTTAGCGCTGTAATTTCCAAGGTAGCTATTCCGCACTAAGAATGCCACAACAATTAATGCGGCAAACAATAGGCGACCGCCGCGACGCGGCCGGCATAGAAAAGGTGCGGATCTAATTCAAGCCCCGACCAGGGCGCCCCTAGCGGCAAACGGGTCCGTTGCATCGGGGAACTTCTGCCAGTCGCTGCGTTGGTTCTGCGTTGTAGCGGGTTAGCGCTGTAATTTCCAAGGTAGCTATTCCGCTCTCAGAAAGCCACAACAATTGATGCGGCAAACAATAGGCGACCGCCGCGACGCGGCCGGCATGCACGCTTCCTCCAGACAGGTAAGGTAGCACCGCTTCGTTCCACCGTGACATAGTAAGATCACTGTTGAAAGAGGTGTTCGTAACAAACAATATCATAGTGAACTCCCGAGGTTACTTATGAAGACACTAAAGTTATTTAGAGGTTCATTTGATTTTGCCTAAAAATTAGAAAGGTGAAGAGAGAAAAAAAACGAAACTACGCCTCACCTTAGGTAGAAACGTATTTTCTACCTATTGATGGCCCGTTTGGTTTTCTTAGTAATCCGCAAAACGGGAAGTGTTAAATTTACAAAACAAAATTGTTTTGGGCGTCAAAATGCTAACGTCAAAATTTAATTTGCATCTCAGAGTAAGCACCTGTTTGTTGGTTAAGAGAATATATTGTAATTGTTCAAAATAATAGAATCCATGCTTCTTTTTCGTTTTTTATATCCTCTAGCCACCAAACAAGGTCTACAGAGAATGCAAATATCTGAAATAATGTTTCATAAAAGAAATGTTGTTCGGAATAAGTATTTTAGCCTTCTTTGCAACTCATTCAACTATTTTTTTTTTTATTATTTCCAAATACATATTAGTAGGGTGCCTTCATGTGCGCTTTGCTTAGGGTGGAGACAACACTTTTATTTTTATTTTTTTGTTCAGAAGCGCGTGAAAGAGCGTGTCCCGGAACGGGTTTGTGGCGCTGACTGTGCTATGGCGACATTTTGTTTTCGTCGATTTATTTGTATTTTACCCGTGAGCGCGTGCTGTCGGCATCGGGTACTACAAAGGGTGGCATGACCCTAAGCAGAAGGACATTGAGGCACCCTAAATATTAGGATATCTTAGGGTGCCTTAATGTGCGCTTTGCTTAGGGTGGTGGCATCTCGCCATTTTGTCCCACACGTTTATTTTTATTTTTTGTTCAGAAGCGCGTGAATGAGCGTGTTAATGCAAGCGTTTGTGGCGCTGACTGTGCTATGGCGACATTTTGTTTTCGTCGATTTATTTGTATTTTACCCGTGAGCGCGTGCTGTCGGCATCGGGTACTACAAAGGGTGGCATGACCCTCAGCAGAAGGACATTGAGGCACCCTACATATTAGGATATCTTAGGGTGCCTTCATGTGCGCTTTGCTTAGGGTGGACACATCTGGCCAATTTGTCCCACACTTTTATTTTTATTTTTTTGTTCAGAAGCGCGTGAAAGAGCGTGTCCCGGCACGCGTTTGTGGCGCTGACTGTGCTATGGCGACATTTTGTTTTCGTCGATTTATTTGTATTTTACCTGTGAGCGCGTGCTGTCGGCATCGGGTACTACAAAGGGTGGCATGACCCTAAGCAGAAGGACATTGAGGCACCCTACATATTAGGATATCTTAGGGTGCCTTCATGTGCGCGCTTTGCTTAGGGTGGTGGCATCTCGCTATTTTGTCCCACACGTTTATTTTTATTTTTTGTTCAGAAGCACGTGAAAGAGCGTGTCCCGGCACGCGTTTGTGGCGCTGACTGTGCTATGGCGACATTTTGTTTTCGTCGATTTATTTGTATTTTACCCGTGAGCGCGTGCTGTCGGCATCGGGTACTACAAAGGGTGGCATGACCCTAAGCAGAAGGACATTGAGGCACCCTACATATTAGGATATCTTAGGGTGCCTTCATGTGCGCTTTGCTTAGGGTGGTGGCATCTCTCCATTTTGTCCCACACGTTTATTTTTATTTTTTGTTCAGAAGCGCGTGAAAGAGCGTGTTCCTGCAAGCGTTTGTGGCGCTGACTGTGCTATGGCGACATTTTGTTTTCGTCGATTTCTTTGTATTTTCTCCATGAGCGCGTGCTGTCGGCAACGGGTACTACAAAGGGTGGCATCACCCTAAAAAGAAGGACATTGAGGCACCCTAGGATATCTCTGCTCAACCCTGCACGATCTTAGGGTACTTACGAGCCACGCTTGTAGCGTATGCAAGCGTTTGACCACGCGCGCTAACATAGCACACACACAAAAAAATAGAATCAACAAAAGTATCGCCTTCACAGCCTTATCAGGCCTTTGCTAGGAGTCTGCTGATGACTATAGTTACCTTTTCTTTGCAACTTTCAAAAAGTGCCGACCAACGGAGCCATCAATTGTAATTCTGTTGTGTCTATATTTATACAGCGGGAAGTTAGTCAGCTCTGAGGGCGTCTGGTGTCTTCGTTGGAGATGAAAGGCAGTGCAGTATACCACTGCTTGTCTGACATCTTAATACACGCAGACTTGTACCGTACGCATTACAAGTAATCAAATTACTTGTAATCGAATACTTTTTGAAGTAATTTTGGAATCATATTGCGTCCAGTCTATCTTGGGAAACTCACACACAGTAAATAACAAGTAATGCAAATCGTATGCTAGGCTTCCTCAAACGAAATTTTCCGTCTGTCCCTGTATCTCTAAAACTCCTCCTATACAAAACACTTGTTCGTTCAAAACTGGAGTATGCCTCTGCCCTTTGGGACCCCGGTAATGACGTATTAACATCTGCAGTCGAAGCCATTAAAAAGAGATCTGTTCGCTACATTCTTACTAATTATCACCGCACCGCCAGTGTAAAATCCATGAAACTAACTTTGGACCTGCCCAATCTTGCACTCCGTCGTGAATTCTCCCATCTGTGTCTATTTCATAAGGTCTTTCATAATCCTTCCTTACAAGGCAGTTTGCTAACTCCACCTTCCTACATCTCTTCACGTCTTGATCACCAACACAAGATGGGTCTTCCTGCCTGTAAGACTACTACTTTTTACAATTCTTTTATTCCCAAAACAACGGCCTCATGGAACCACCTTCCATCGTCCGTGGCATGTATAACTGATCACATCAGCTTTAAGCGTTGTCTACATAATCGCATTCCTGTATCTCATTAGAAATTTGTGTTTTTGCCCTTAGGTTTTGTTTTCTATTTTTTTTTTTTTGTATTTGACCTGTTAACCCACTCCCCTCTGTAATGCCTTCGGGCCCTGAGGGATCATTAAATAAATAAATTACTTTTATTAGGCAGTAATCACAAGAGTAATCTGATTACTTTTTGAAGTAATAAAAATTACTTCTAACCCCCTGCACACACCTTCTTTTTCTGAAATGAAAAAATAAAATTTGCTTTTTTTTTTAACAGAAAAAAGAATGATTTTTGCGGATCTGTAGGAAACGAGGTAAACCCCTTTGTATGTACAATTTCTGTGGAATGTTCGTTTTTTTTTTCGCGCATGGACTGGGACTGGGAAGCCCCAGGGAGGCCCCAGTGCGTGACAAAGGCCATTCAGGGCGAAGTTTGAGGGAGCAGAATGTAGCTTTGTAAGTCGTTCGTTCAAACTATAGACCTTTTCTGCAAGTGCGCCGCCATCTTGAATTGACGTCACTTCCAGTATGGGCGAAAACATTGTTTTGCCTTTGCCACGCCAATAGAGGGCATTTAGGATATAAGCGTAACCGTCACACTTTCTCGATTTGCCTCCCCTTTATTTTTTTTACTATTTTCAGGAGAACCAGAACGGAAGAATGTCTAAAGCGGATGCAAAATATAACAAAGCCAGTTCAAATATTTCCCTATTTCCCATACGTAGCCTTTGTGACAAGCAAGGTTTCGAGCTGAGAACTGGTCGGGGCGATCTCTTCCGCTAATGGATACTATAAAAAAAAAAAAAACTTCGTCTCACCTTAGTATGGACTATTGTTAGCCGCGCGTGCTAAAAGCGCGAGCTAGTCGCTTTGAATGAAGCCGCGGCGGCTGCACGAGCGCTCGTGCAGCAAGTGCTCTAGTCAAGGCAGTCAAGGCTGGCCGCTCGCGCTAGCACAGCTTTCGCGGTTAGTCCATGCTAGGGTGAGACGAAGTATACACATGATCCGTTTCAAATCCTGGAGCTGCTGCTCTTTTGTATAACATGCGAGTTTATCCACATGTGAATAGTAAAATGAGCGACAATCAAAATCTAGAACCCCCTCCGCCCAACCAACGAATTCTATGCTTGTGTCCGCATTGTGAAGGTGCAACGACCACGAAGAGGGGATACGTTTTTTCTTCTTCAATACTTGTGAAAATGTGAAATATAGGTTCGAAGTAGTTCATTGTTATGAGCACTAAACATGTAAGTCTTCACACAATAAAGTAATCAGAAAAGTAACGGTTACTTCTTCAAGTAATGTCCAATTAATTTTGCTGTCGAGTAATCAAGTAATCTAATCGAATACTTTTTAGCCAAGAGTAATAGTAATTGTAATCGATTACGTTTTTTTAAGAAACGTGTACAAGACTGGATACATGACAGCACGCCGGTACGATGCTCATCCAGATTGAAACGGGCAGAGGCGGTGGATTGAATCCACGATCAGTGAGCTTTACAGCGTGAGCTTTCGCTACACGTGCTATCGATCCACGAGCAACGAGACATCGCGGTCGAATTCGAGCTCGAGAGAAAACCAACAGCAACAGCAAGAAAATCTCTGGTTTGAGGCATTTAGTACTAGTGTCGCCATCTCGTTTATCAAGTTGTACATAAAATTAACAGGGTGATTTTATTTACACAAATACGCAAATACAACAATATTTTGCTTTCTCGTCATAGTCTTAAAATTAAGATTATAGGCACCCCTAGTACGTACGGCCAAGCGTTTTGTCACGTTTGCCTTCTAAATAATTGTATTTTCAAAAATGCCTCAAAACGCGCTAAAAACAGTCAAAACGGTCATATTTCTGGATTTTATTAAAAATCTCCAGCTCTCTAAAAGAAAAATCCAAGGGCCGCACAACCTTCATTACGTTATCATAAGTAACCCCCAAAAGAATTAATACTATCGTGCATTCCTGAAACTCAGGTTTGTGTAGCGAAATTTGCCCATTGAGTGACGAGCGGTTGAATCACCCTTAAGGCTATGAATATAACGCAATTAAATGCAAAGGTGAAAGCGAGCTGGACAAGAATGACGAAAATAATCCCTGGAGAAGGGGAACAAGAGGGTCAAATTGCACAAATTGCAGGACAGAATTTAAGCAGTTCAAGGCTCGTGCAGAATGTCATTGCATTAGTACGTCTGGTGGAAATTCCGCAGGATACAACGAGCCTTTCACGATGTATGAGGTTAAATTAGCTCTCAGTCTTAAGAAGACGTCTGCCCATAGGCCTGACAGGGTTCATTATGAGATAATTTATCAGCTGGCCCTTGAATCTCTTAAACCTTTGCTTTGTTTTTACAACCAGCTGAAGGCGCAGGCATTTTTTCCCCACGCTGTTGAAACCCCGTATTCAGACCCCTCAACTGCATCCAGAAATCGCTTTATTGCGCTTACGAGTAGCCTCGGCGAAATATTTCAGCGGATGATTAATAGGCGACTTGCTATTTCCTTGAAACGCGGGGATTCTTTTTTCCGAACCAGTGTGGCGGTTGGCAGTCGATCACCTTGTGCGCCTGGAAAGAGGTATACGTAATGCTTTTGTGAAAAGGCAGCACTTCGTGTCAGTCTTTGACTTGGAGAAGGCGTGTGACATGACCTGGCGGTACGAAATCCTTAGGAACCTGTTTGCACGTGGTTTACGAGGTCGTTTGCTCTGCTGTATAAAAATCTTAGTCTGATCGAACCTTCGAAGTTTGACTTGGTGCTACATATTCCTACAGGAAAACGGTGTGCCGCAAGGGGGCTTTTCGAGCGTAACATCATTTGCCGTTAAGATTAACTCTCTTTCGAAAATAATACCACACACCGTCTCATATTCCTTGTACGTTGAAGATGACGTCCAAATTTCGGTCTCTTCTTGCAATTTGTCTAGCTGCGAGCGCCAGCTACAGCTCGCAATAAATAAAATGAGTAAGTGGGCCTACGAGAAGGGCTTCCAGTTTTCACCTGAAAAATCTTTTCCAGTTTTTTCTTGAAATAATTGTGTGCCTACCATTCTCTCCTCATCGGGGAATAATGCTGGATCCGGCTTTGGAGATTAATAGAACTTCCATATGTATCCATTACGAACACGCAAGTTTCTAGGCCTCATCTTTGACAGGAAGGTAAATTTTATCTCTCATCTGAAACAGTTGAAATTTAATTGCCTAAAATCGGCCAACATCCTCAAAGTCCGTTCCCACAAGTCATGGGGATCCGGCAGAAAGTGTCTGGCGCATCTATATAATTCTCTCGTTAGAACCCACCTCGATTACAGAGCAATAGCGTATGGGTCGGCGAGGTTGTCAGCACAAGAAGGTGTTGGATCCTGTTCATCACCTTGGCCTTTGACTTGCTACAGGGGCTTTTCGGACATCACCAACCCTCAGCTTATATGTAGAAACAAATCGGATGTCCCTGGAAAAAAAGGGGGCAGTATTTCAGCTTGAGTTACGCCTGCAAATTCCTGTCCGACCCTAACCATCCAACATACTGCAGTGTACAAGGCTCTATTTTTTCCCACATTTTTCAAAGTAAGCCTAGCAGTGTGCGACCATTCAGTCTGCGCCTTGAGAACATTTGTCAATCCTTTTGTATAGAACCGGATGATATCGACCTACTGGAAGGACTAACAGTGTTGCTCCTTGGAACATGTTGCCAGTCAGGTGCGATTGACATTTCACAAAGTTCAGCAAACGTAATGTGTCTCCAATAGTCATCCAGCAAGAGTTCCAAGAAGTATTAAAGATATACAGTGATTTACGATAAGGAAAAAAGGACATTTAAGACAAACATACAAGACAGACACGAAAGCCTGTCTTGTCTGTTTGTCTTAAATATCCCTCTTTCCTTATCGTAAATTAATAAACAAACACGCTCAACCATCTACACAGATACAGTGACTATGCCCGTTTTTATACTGACGGGGTAAAGCCGTCCTCCTCATTCGTCGGATCTGCCGTGTACCCCGAATCATTCACTAGCATTCAACGGTTGTGTTGCGTTGCCAGTATATTTACTGCAGAACTTCAGGCTGTTTTCACAACTGTAGAGTATATTATACAAAGCTGAACCATGAAGGTTATTCTATTTGTAGATTCCCAAAGTGTCATCGCAATCAGTTCCATTAAAGATACAAAACATAATCTTATTCAACTGGTGCGTGCCAACATTATTAGGAGCCTACATAATGGGTATGACATAAGATCTTGCTGGGTACCCAGTCATGTTGGGCTTAACGGCAACGAGAAAGCAGGCCGCCTCGCAATTTCTTGCAAGAATATCGTTGAAATGTTGATGCACTTGCCACATCATTACCTCGACCCTGTTTTCAAGGCAGCCATTTTTTCGAAAATGGCAATCAGAGTGGGACCAAGAGCATAACAATAAGCTGCAAACCGTCAAGCCTGCCTTACAAACACGGGAGAGGTCTTTTCATAAAAAGAGGTCTCAAGAGGTCTTACTCTCGTTTGAGGCTTGGCCATTGTTATGCCACCCATGGATACTCGCTGCGTGGGGCAGATCAGCCACTGTGCGAACACTGCGGCGAGGCCTTGACGGTCTGGCATGTTCTCGGTCTATGCCAGGGGTGGCCAAGCTGCGGCTCTCCGCGTGTTAAAGTGCGGCTCGCGGAACCCTTCTCTAACCCTCCCCCCCACTTCCCTCCCGGTCACACGAGCACTTCCCCAAAAAGAGAAACTGAACGCGTTTTAAATCGAAAGACAGGTTGCGGTTTGGTAGTATTGTGCTACTGTTGCCTAACTTACAATTGGTCTGCTCTTGACTCGGATAGATTGAAAATAGATCGAGTTTCGTTTATTGCTCTAAACGAAAGTTTGCCCCCCCCCCACCCCCCCCCCCCCCCCCCGCGGCTCTTGGAAGTTTCGTGGTTTTGTTTGCGGCTCTTAGGCCGGGTCAGCCTGGCCAACCCTGGTCTATGCCATGGGCTTGCTCAGCAAAGCAAGTCTTCTTTCCCAGAATCATTGTGGTACCATATTCCATTTCATTCTGCACTTATGCTTAGCGAGCAGCCGTTAATTCCTTTCGAACGTGTGGTCACATTTCTTGATAAAACGAGTATTTTTCGTTTTAGCTTCTCCATCACACGACTTCTTATTGTACAAGTCCTCCACAGTTCAATACATCTTCCTTAGCATTTTATGTTTCACCTGGTCAGTTGGCACGTTACATTTCATATAGTGATCTCCACTTTCGTGCTACATCCAAATAGTTCTGTATGGCGCAGAATGGCCACGTCGCTGTTGCGCCATAAAGCCCCTCATTAATCAATCAATCGATAACTGTGCAAGTCTATGTTGTAAGTTGGGAACATCTTCGTTATAAAGCGGTTATCATTATTTGTCAAAGATACGCCTGTCGTTCTTTTTTTTTTCTGTCCTTTTTTTTTATTTTACCGCTTTTGTTTCTCTATCATTCATAACGGCGCAGCGTTGGCGACCTCGTCAAAGTTGGGTGTGGTGACACATTCGGTTGGATGCGACGCAGAGCAGTAGGCGCTTAAAGTTCTCCGGGAGCCCCGACTTTTAAACACGACGGCGCGCTCTTCCAGCTCTGCTTCTAGCGGTATACCGCGATACCGCACTTAGCGCGGTGCCGTCAGCTCGGTCATTGGAGCTGTCCTGACCCCTGCAGCAGCGAGCGCGGAGAGGGAAGCCGGCCGCGTTCAAAAGAGGCTTCGCAACGGTTCGAAGCACTTCCCAATCTGCTAATCCAAGCGGATAGGCTCAGCAGCTGTGTGTGTGTGCCGGACATTGTCCGCGACCCCGATGCCAAACAGGGCACGACACGCAACACGCACACACAAAAGTACACACACATTACGCTCTCGCGCGTGAATCCTTGCACGGTTATAAAGAGCATCGCATTTTATCTGGAAGTGCACATTGAATGCTTGCATTATAACCATCTCGTTGGGGGGGCGGGGGGGCTTTAGGGGGGGGGGGAGGGGGAGAACGACGCAAAGAGCCTCTTACGTTAGAGGAAAGGGAAAAAGCAAAACGCAAAAGTAAAAAAAAAAAAAAATGAGAAACGAAAGGAAGGGTTTTGTTTTTGTCTTTTTAATACGATTACCTCAACGCGCAGATTGCGTGCTCGGTGATGCGGAAGCTTCGAACGACGGACGACGAATCGTGGTTATAATCTGGCAACTTGAACTTGTAGTCTGCACTTTCGTTCGTTTGTGCAGGGTGCCGTTGCACTAGCCGAACATATGACAAACAGTGTGTTGGCGGACGCGTCACCTTGTCAGCGACCCGTGTATTTGCACGAGCGTCGTCGAAGAGGAGGATTAGGTACTCGGGTCGCGCATACCTGCTTTTCTTTCATTGGAGTACGTACGATTGAAAAGAGCTCGGATGCGCGTGTTGAAAGAGTTTAACGCTGGATTTCGCGCGCTCTTTGCGCACCTCGTGCGTTTGTTTACCCGTCAAGTGTACCCACGCGTCTTTGTTTCACCCCCCGACATCAACCAATGACGGCGCGCGCGTGGCGGTCACGCCCGCGTCCACAGCCCGGTGACTCAACACTTTTTGCCCGAGTGGTGAGCTCTGGAAATCCGAAAACCTTACGATCGTTGCAGCGAAGCCCAACTTACAAAGAGACAGCGTGGCCGCTGGATGTTACGTGATCGACGCGTTGTTGATACTTCGCGGGATGACCTTGGGGGGAATAATTGCCACCAGGTTCCCCACAACTCTCACGACAGCTGCAGATACACTCTTTTTTTTTTTTTTCGTCTAAATCTAGCGGAGAAACTGAATTTGTTCATGGGTGACGTAACACGAAGTCATGTGACTTCGTTTTCCCCGCTGAATTTAGCGGGGAAACTGAATTGGTGTTGAGGTCATGTGACGTCATTTTCCCCGCTAAATTTAGCGGGGAAACTCAATTGGTGTTGAGGTCAAGAGCAGGGGAGGAAAGAGGAGGAGAGGAGGGTACTGAGGAGGAAGAGGGGCATATCCTCCCCTCCGTACCCTCCCCTCCTGCTCCTCAAGAGCTGCGCTATAATTTCGCATTACAGAGATTTGTAAACGTCGTTCTTTTTTCTTTTTCTTCTTTTTTTTTTGTCACAGATATTTTATTTTGAAAACCATAAATTACACAATTTGATATACATACCGCCGGCGCGCCGACCGCGTAAAAACAACCTATGTTAAAAAAAAAAGAGAGAGAAAAAAAAGATCATGTGAACTTAAGAAAAAAAAAATGTGGGGCACCTTCACAATGACGAAAGTGTCTCTGGTGCAAAAGGCACCAATCATGACGTCCAATGCGCAATAAGCGGATTAAACTGAATCGCGGAGTGGGAAACATCCATTGGTGTCAGTCGAGGGTACTGGCACATCTGCTCCGCTACCCTTGACTAGGTTTTGTATCTCGTAGAGGGCTGCGGAGGGCGCTGCGGGACAGTGAAAACGATCTACGAAGGCTGCTTATTTTGTTAATACCGAATCGGTGAGAGATGTTCTATCGGAATAGGTAGCTGGAATGAATAAAATTCTTTAAAAAAAAAAAATGTTTTCTTAATTTTTTTTGTTGTTGTTGCTTACTTGTTATATTTCTAATCTTTTCAGTTTGCAAGGAATGGCTGGTGCGAGAAGATGGCGTCCTGGCATACAGGTTACAGTCCCAAGAAAGTGAGTCCCTTTGCCAGAAATGTTCGACCTTCCCTCGGGTACAGGAAACGAAAAGCGGCAAAATGGCATCATAGGTACTTAAAAAAAAAAAGTCTTTTTTTTTTTTTTTTTTTTTTGGGGGGGGGGAGGATCTGCAACTGACAATTCGGTTTGGTTTGGACCGGCTTAACCCAGATATCAGTTTCATGCCAAATCCCTGGTGGTCCAAATTAATCCTCCGTCCTTCGCTGATTCGTGCCAGCTGCCTTTTGTTGGTATGGCTCCTAACAAAACGCCCACATTTCCATTTTTACGACTGCACACTACGAGATGTTACTAAACGTTACCACGGCAATCCGGGCCGCGTGTTTTGCTGTAGTGGAACGCAGTGCAACGCAACGCAGCGCAGTGAACCCAAATGTCAGAAGCAGCCTTTAAGTGCGCTTTCCCGCGACGCGGATGTGCATCGCAGCGAAAAGCGGCTCTTTTGATACGGGAATTCGCTGCCTTTGTATTCATTCCTTTTGTGATTTGTTTTATTAATGGCCTCACAAACTTTAAAGGGGCCCTGCAATCATATTTAAGCGTCGACATTTTTTTTTTTTTTTTTGCGGTTTCCACGTCTCTTGGGGTTCGGGCAAGCCAGCGGGCACATAGAGAGTAACTAAATATCAGTGCGTCATATTTTAGCCGGACGACGCGGAAACCTCCTCCACCTACGGGGCCACCTGCGATGCCTAAAGCGCTCGAATTGTGACGTCTTTGGCAGTGGCGTACCAACTTGTTTCTGAGTGAGGGGGCAAACCAAACCCGACCCCTCCCTCCCCCCCCCCCCTCCCAGGGCCGGGCCCTTGGTATCCCTTGGGCGCCACTGGCTAGTGTTTGCTCTGCCCAGTGGCGGCTGTTTCAGGGGGGGGGGGGGGGGGGCAAAACACATGCCTTGCCCCCCCCCCCCCCCCCCCCCCCGGGTTGGTACGCCCATTGTCTTTGGTCCTGGGCTTACTACTGGTCAGAGCCACTAAAAGCTTCTTTTTAGTCGAAATACAAAATATAGGGGACGCGAACCGTTTCAATTATTTATAAAAGTAGTTTTTGTTCAGTATCTTGGATCAGAAAAAAACAAAACAAATGCAGTTTATAAAGTACGGAAACAAGAAATGACCCGTCGACATACATGCCACCAAGTGGCGGAGAAGGCGGCGCATACTAGAAAGGTGTAGTGAGATCAGGCATCGACTAACGACGAGCGTATAGAAAGGTCCCGGATGTACGCGGCGGCGCTGCAGTCGAGGATCCGACCGGTTCCGAGCGTTCCGAAGGCCTTCGGCGAGTAGCTTTGGCTTGCGGTTTGGCCCTTTGGCGGTATGGCAGCGCGAAGTGGCTCCCTTTCTGAACTGATCTTTACCCCGTGTTTGCTGTCGTTTGTGGCCAATGAAGTGTCATGCCGAATTATTGTTTAATCGCGCAGCAAATGCAATGCGAGCCGCCCTCGTTGCCCGCTTCATACAGCATATCCAGAACATGCTTTAGTGGCGCCCCTCGAGCCGTCGGCACGGAGTGCGGCAGCCGTGAGCGCTCGCTGAGCTCACTACCCCTCCTCTAGTTCACGGCCACTCAAGCAACCAAGGACGTCATGAAGGAGGTTTTTTTTTTTTTTGCTTGTTTTTGTAGTTTTAATTCGCCTATGACTCTTAAAATAAACCGAAATTCGAGAAAAGAAAAGTTTCATTAAGTTACTACGTTCAGTGCGCTCAGGTTCGGTGCAAATTAAAAACCAGTAAAAAAGTCCTTGCAGGGCCCCTTTAACGAACCGCTTTCTAGAAAATAGTGGCTGCGTAAGCACTTTTGTAAACTTTCTCTGGCAATAAAATGAAAGCTGCGAACGCTTGTATCCAAAAGCAAAGCTGGGGCTAGATAAGAGACGGAAAAATCGCGCGGGCGCCTTTCCGCAACCGCTAGCCTTGTACCTGCTCCACGAGTGGTAACTTTAGTGCACTCCTACGCTTCTCACGCGCTATAAGTCTTTCTGAAAATGACTGATTTAGTGGTTTTCGATGACGCCGAGCAAGTTTCTAATTGGAACCATATGTCTATTTTCATTAATTAAAAAGTTAAGGAACAAATTGTAATTAATTAGCCAACTGATAGTTACAATTAGCCCCCTATACTAGGTCCCCCTGTCCATAATCTTCGTAGAGACCTAATTTCCGCGAAGTATGTGACTTAGAAAATATAGCGGAGAAATTTATTACGCGAATAAGTATATGAGCCCAGGGGTACGAAGCATATCTCTCTAAATCGTGAAATGTTGTCGGCCGCAACATTTCCTCGAAACACGCTTTTTGCAAAATTCGCTATATTTGTAGACGGTTGCGTGTGAGGTGACGAACGGGCGGTTTATTGAATAGAACACAGGATTTATATACACAGCGTACGATCAGAGGCACTGATGATTAGATGCGCAGAGCAACTGCCCATAACACGATACCATATGTACATGACGGTGCATGTGGTGCGCATTAGCGCCTGTACATGACGGTGCGCATACATGACGCGCGCTACAATATAGAGCCCGCGAAAATAAAGTCGTTTACAGTATGTGGCATTGCTTTGAGGTAGCACTGTTATGTCATTTAATCGTTTGCTAAACTACATCTGACACATATTTCGCAACAAAATTATCATAATTATAATATTCATACGTGATGATTTGAAAAAGTAAACATTCGCTTGGGCTAGTTGGTATACTGACATAATAAAAACAAAAACGGCGCGAAGACGAGGACAAGGTAAAAGGTAACCGACAGGACGCAGCTTTCAGCCCACAGAGTGGTGCTTTTATGTGTGGGAAACATTTCTCGACAACTAAAAATGAGCTGATTCACATTTTGTCCTGTGTATCACGAGTTGGAAAGTGGTCACCCTGCTCATGCATCGTACAAAAGACAGTCTGCAAACACGAGTCACCGCAATATCCCTGGTTCGAATGCCGCGTGCATAGTTTCTCCTTGAACTCATTGCCATGCGGCATTCGAAGCACGGATCTTGGAGTGACTCGCATTCGAACCTGTATGCAGACTGCCTTTTGTATGATTTATAAGCCGTGTGACTCCTGCTTTAGGAGGCAATTCACGGGGCGAGCTGATGGAGGAGACAGTAATGCACGCAAGGGTAATTATAAGCCAACAGCAGTTTAGAGAAAAAAAAAAGTTATTGGTAATTATTTTTTATTTTTTTATGAAGTTACAGATAACATACCTCAACAATAAATGTAAAAAAAAAAAAATACTGGGGACCCGTTGCACGTGTCCTTGAAGACCACTGGATTTAGACGACATGGTCACCATTTTGCGAACATCTTTTCTGTAACGAAACTATAGCGCATTACTTTGTCTTTGGCTGGGATAGCTCTGCGAAGCTACTCAGCATCATCATTTTGAGTGTTGGCAAATTCTAGTATTTGGCAATACTCAGTCAGGCGTAATCCGTTATATTTTTCTGTATCCATGCGGATTAGGCGTAGCGCAGCTCATGTGGCAAACACCATTGCTTTAGTTCAGCTTCAAAAGTTTCTACTGTCTCCTTTTGTTTTCTTTTTTGCAGTTAAGATCGTTGCCAACGGCACAACATAAAAAAAAAGAAGAAAATTGAAGGAGGTAGTAGACTTTCTTTTGGCATTGGTGTTCGTGCAGCATGCACGTCAGCAAAATGGGCATGTTGAGATGGCAGGGAGATTCTCACAGGTCATAGCTTTTTTCAGAAAATGTGTTACAAGGCCTTTTTGGCATCTTTGTCGCCATGTCTTTCTGTTTGCAACCAAGGGAACGTAGTGAAGAATGAACTTCTACAAAAGACGCTTGCTTCAATGTTCGAACTTATTTTTCGATTTTACAGTAGTAGGATGGCTCCACATGCCTTACATAGTGCTTTGTTGGAAAGGAAACCAACCTAGAATGTCTTGCCTTTTAACTTCTTGCAGAGTTCGGTGAACAATTAATTTCTTAGGAATGGCTGTTGAATATTTAGGTATGTCAATTTGTGTGGCCGGGAAATAATGTTTGTTAAACGAATTGTCAACCACCTTTTTTTCAGTCATAACGCTTTGAATGAACAGAGATGGCCAGAGTGGCATGGGGTTAGAGCCGCAGACAAAACTACAAAAGTTCAGAGAGCCGCAGAAAAAACAAACAACGGGGAGGGGGGAGGGGGGGGGGTGCTATTTTTAACAAGAGACAGGACATGGAGGAAACAGTCCTTTCCAAAGGGGACCAGTATAATTGTTGATTACATCAACAAAAAAAAAAACATTAGGCAACGTTTCTCCAACTGATAAGCAAACATGAATGCATAGTTCGCTAGCCAGTGACTGCCCCTTCTTTCTAAAAAACAAAACGAAACAAAAATAGGGTCACTGGAGACATCTCCGTGTCAAAAAGCAGTCCAGCTGTATGTATGTGGGGCTGCCAAAACTTCGAGCTTTTATTATAATTTTATTTTATAATTTTTTTTAGGGGGGGTGGGGGGGGGGGGGGGCGGTGCACAGGAGGGGGAGGGGGACGCTTACCAAAGAGCCGCAAACTGCACTTGAACCCGCGAAGAGCTGCGTGTGGCTCAGGAGCCTCAGTTTGGCTGCCTTTGGAATAAAGGATTTAAGGAGCAATGGTTTAAATTTGTTTAGAAGACATCTAACAGTTGTTTCGAAGAGTGGAGAACATGTTGCTTATTAATTGACGTCGCATGACCCACGTGCGACGTCGCATTGTTAAGATGAGCCGCGTATGACGGTTAGGTTATGTCATAGTTATGTATGACGCCGACCTGAATTGGTGTTGTTAAAAACCAATTCAATTCCTTAGCCAGATTTACTGAGAGTAGGCGGTTCCGTTTACCAATCAATATCGCTTTAGATTATCCAGATTTGCTGGCAAGGGCACCTTTCATGACAGTGGTGCCCATGTTAAGTACACAACACTTAAAATGCTCACATGCTTTATCTTTTGTCTGTGCACATGGTTGACAAGACAGTCTCAGTCTGAAATGCCGTATTTCGTCGTATATAACGCCAACGTAAAAAAAAAAAAAGAAAAAAAAATTCTTTTAATTTTTTTGTTGTTGTTAACCTAATATTATTGTGTTAGGGATAAGAGGTGTACTTTCAGGTATTTATAAAATATAACGCTATAGTACCTCAACTGACTTACACACTTGTAAGTGGAACGAAGTCCTAAAATTAAACCACATCTGCACGCTCTCTGCAACTTGATCAGAATTTGGCCGATAACGAGTTTTTCTGCTACTTAAAGCAGCAGAAAAACTCAGAACGTGGCTTTGCAGCAGAAAATCTGCTCCAAAAGCCGTTTGTTGCTCCGAAACACTGTCTTGGCTGCTCCAAAACACTGTTTTGGTTGCTCCAAATACCACAGTTGCTGCTCCAAAACACTGTTTTGGCTGCTCCGAAAGGTGCTCCAAAACAGCTTAGGCTAATCACATCACTGTGCTTTCAATGGAGTGTTAGACACGGTTCTAACTCTTCGAAGCATTAATTGCACTCAGGGTGTGCATCTCAGTTAAAGAGGCCCTCCAACAGTATTTGAGCGTCTACTTTTTTTTGCGGTTTCTCCACGCTAGTGGCCCGCAAACCCAGTGGACAACGAAAGAGTTTAAAAATATTAGCGCATCATATTTTAATTTGACAACTCGGAAACACCTCCTCCGACGGTGGCGCCGCGAGGTGCCGAATGCGCGCGCATAACGGCGCTCCCTTTCACTATACGTCACATACATTGGGTTTCGTGATTGGCGAGAGCCGTCCCAGAAATTTTGAAGCGGAATAAAGTATATCACACGTTAACCGTCATTATTTCTCTAAAAAGTCGTTTTTATAGAGCTAATAAAGTTGCAAATTAAAGTTAAAAAGGGCGAAAACAACGCCTCGCCACTCATGCGCGCCTCCCAGCGGCGGAGTACCTCCTACTCGCCGAGGTGGCTCCGGTGGAGGAGTTGCGGGAGACGAGGCTTCCGCGGCTGTCGAAGCGGACTCGTCGCGGCGCTTGCGTGGTGTGTCCTCGTACGGCGCGACGCCCAGCTCCGCACTCCTTTTTAAGAATTCGGCGCTCATTATCCGATAATCCCGGTAAATTCATCGATGATGGCAACCCGATTCCAAAGCTACGATGGTTGCAGCGAGGCCTAATGGCCGACCGGGCCGACGGGCTATCAACCAAACTCGCGTCCAATTGGCCAACCGCTTTGCTCCAATCGCTAAACTGTTTCATTTTACGTCATGAAGCGCAATGTTTTGCTTATTTAAAGTTGTTTTCTGCAATATTTAATTTGCTAATAACTCGCAAAATATTGCGAATTTCTGTAATATTTTTTTCCTCGATGTTCCTGCTTTCATGAAGCTCCGTTTCAGCGCAAACTTCAAACCAGTCAAAAAATTGTTGGTGGGCCCCTTTAAGACTTGAAAGGCTCAATTGAATGCTTATTTCTTCAGTTTTCCTGCTACCTGAAATTTCCTTTTACGCATTAAAGGACACATGCAAAGAAAAAAAACATTTTTTTTAAACAGCTTAGATGGAAAAAGGATGTCATAAAACGATTTTACAACGAAGAAAAAAAAATTTTAGAGCTATATTTACGGCGCTATACGAATTTGTAGTTGGCGCCCGCGGGCGCCGCGGAAAAGTGGCCCTTATTTATCACGTGACGGGCCCATATTTGTCACGTGGTGCTCGCGCTCTTTCGGAAGCTTCCTATGGCCTCTAAAAGTAACTTATTCATCTTTGTTTGAAGTATAACAAAAAACTAAGATGAATAAGTAACTTTTAGAGCCCAAAGGAAACTCCTGAAAAAGCGCAAGCAGACGTGATCGACCTGTGCGCCGGTCAGATGACGGCGGCGGCGCCCCGAACCAGACGAACTTCTGCGGCGGCGGCGACGGCGGCGTGGAGAAACGCGTTGAAGCGGCGTTCGCACAACGCTCAGCGTGCGGCGGCGGCGTCGCTTTACGGCTCCGGCGACGCAGGGCGGCGGCGCGCGGGCCTACCACGTGACCAGCGGCGGCTCCAGCGGGCGCCCACTACAAATTCGTATAGCGCCGTAAATATAGCTCTAAAATTTTTTTTCTTCGTTGTAAAATCGTTTTATAATATCCTTTATCCATCTAAGCTGTTTAAAAAAAATGTTTTTTTTCTTTGCATGTGTCCTTTAAAGGGGCACTGACAACCCAAAGGTCGTATTTTTTTTTATTGTCTAAAACGATGCAAGTTGTAGTCACAGACACGCAAAAAAAACCGCATCGCGAAAAAAAATTTCCCCGCGCGCGCGTGCGCCTTTTTATTTTTGGCGTTTAAATTTCCCGCGCTCACCTCCTCGCTTCTTTTGATCGGTGACGTCAAAAATCAGGAAATTTAGAAGCTTTGTAGGTGACGTTTCTATAACATTTAATAACGGCAATCGTAAAACATGTTTTTTAACGCAATTGCCAGCGCACTACGGCCCCTCTTTCTGAAATACCAGAAATCAGAGTTCGGTGTGATGTTGCTTCCTAGATTTGTACCCTCCCTCGGAAAACTTGGCGGCGGTCGTCGGCGAGCAACACGGCGAGTGGGGAAAGAAACCGGTTCTTTCCCGCGCCGGCGTGATATCACCTCCATCTCGCTTGGGGTTGCCGCGGCAACGGCGGAGGTCTAAAAAAAAGTCGAGTCGCAGGAGACCGCAAAATTCGACTCACTGTACTGGCGCTGATCGCGCGGGAACTTCAAATTCGGCATTTGGAAATTGTTTTTTTAATTCACAAATACTGAATTTTCAAGTTTCGAATTTTGAGGGTAATGTCCCGGCATCGTTTTCAATCGTTTCGGATAATAAAAAAAAATATGATTTTGACGTGTCAGTTTAATAGGCCCGTTCACACTCTTGCGACCTATTAAACCTGGGTTCCTTAAAACTTCTTAAACCAGAGGACACACTGCCGCCATCTATTGGGTAGCAGTGTAAACTCGGCGGTCCGGCATATTTTAGAGCGCAGCTCTTAGGGGCCCGTTTCCGGCTTGAGCGGCGTCGCCGTCGGCGTCGGCGTAACCGCGCGGTGCATGATGGGTAATTTTCCCCGCTAAATCTAGCGGAAAATTTTTCCCGCTAAATTTAGCGGTAAATTTTGCCCGCTAAATCTAGCGGAAAATTTTCCCCGCTAAATCTAGCGGAAAATTTTCGCCGCTAAATTTAGCGGAAAATTTTCCCCGCTAAATTTAGCGGAAAATTTTCCCCGCTAAATTTAGCGGAAAATTTTCCCCGTTAAATCCAGCGGAAACTTTTCCCCGCTAAATCTAACGGAAAAAATTTCCCCGCTAAATCTAGCGGAAACTTTTCCCCGCTAAATCTAGCGGAAAATTTTCCCCGCTAAATCTAGCTGAAAATTTTCCCCGCTAAATCTAGCGGAAAATTTTCCCCGCTAAATCTAGCAGAAAATTTTCCCCGCTAAATTTAGCGGAAAATTTTCCCCGCTAAATCTAGCGGAAAATTTTCCCCGCTAATTTTCTCCGCCCTCCACTCCTCGAGGTCACGTGACCCCCCCCCTCCCCCCCGTGCCTTCCCCTCCTCCTCAAGAGCTGCGCTCTGATTCGGCGTTACAGGGAGCTGTAAACGGCTTCCATTTTTTTTTATTTCTCTCGCGCAACGCGCATTATCCTTTCTTCCAAAAAAAATTAAAAATTTAGCGGGGAAAAAATTTCCCCGCTAAATCTAGCGGAAAATTTTCCCCGCTAAATCAATCTAGCGGAAAATTTTCCCCGCTAAATCTAGCTGAAATTTTTCCCCGCTAAATCTAGCGGAAAATTTTCCCCGCTAAATCTAGCAGAAAATTTTCCCCGCTAAATTTAGCGGAAAATTTTCCCCGCTAAATTTAGCGGAAAATTTCCCCCGCTAAATCTAGCGGAAAATTTTCCCCGCTAAATCTAGCGGAAAATTTTCCCCGCTAATTTTCTCCGCCCTCCACTCCTCGAGGTCACGTGACCCCCCCCCCCCCCCCCCCCCCCCCCCCCCGTGCCTTCCCCTCCTCCTCAAGAGCTGCGCTCTGATTCGGCGTTACAGGGAGCTGTAAACGGCTTCCATTTTTTTTTATTTCTCTCGCGCATTATCCTTTCTTTCTTGGCTCGAAAAACTTTTGTCAATGTTATAAACGAGCCTTTCTATGAGTATTACGCACATTTGACCTCGGAAATCCCGCAAAACCTTCGCTCTTGTGAAATGCAGTTCCAGGGTCACCGCATAGATGGCGCCACAATGCCAATGTGTTCCCTCGTTCTAAAAAAATTTAAGAAGTTTTAAGAGATCTCGCCTCTCTCAGTCGTACTCGGTCGCAAGAGCGTGAACGGGCCTTTATGTTTCACTGGTGCTAGTGCTACAGATATGTCGCCATATGTCAAAGGCACGACTTTGTTCATACTGCTGATAGGGTAATCGCATTGTCTCGACTGTCGCCGTAGTCACCTGGCCCTGGCTTCATGCCTGTTGCACATGTCGTTCCAGTCAACCAGCGCTACAACCTGAACCGCACCAACAACCAGGTCCTCCGGTCAGACCTGCCCATCGCCAAGACTGTACAACGCACCGAAGAGGAGGAGGCGCAGTTCCTGAGGGACGCCTACGACCACATGCTGCACCAACAGTCAGTGGCCGTTGTTTCTTTGTTTTCGTCATTTTAAATCGGTATAGCTTTATACGCGAACCCTTCACGGGCCTTGCTTGCTCGTGTTAGTGTTGGTTGTGCCGTAGCAAGGCCAAGGGAGGGAGCATCAGCAACGGATCGCAGCTGTTGGTTTGACGTCATTGCGACCAATGGCGTTGCGCCGCGCGGAGCAGGGGAGGGGGAAGGGGAGGGAGGAGAGACTGGTGTGCCAACACCTTTGCTGTCTCTCTCTTTCACCGCTTTCTCCCTCCAATTCGTGGCAACAGATACGTCGACTTCAACGCGGCTGTTACCGACGCAGCTGTTGCCATAGGAACCCTCTTACTCGGTCGGACTCAATGCAAGTGTGTGAACTGCCCTTTAGTGCTGCCGCAAAGCCAGGCTACCTGACAGTGAACTGTTTGCATATGCCCCGTGAAACTGCTTACCTTCTTCGTGGAGAGCTGATCTTTATTCGTGACTCCAGCCAAAACTTCTACACTTTTATTTTAAAGCTTTATGATTTGAACGCCAGCCCAGCCCTTTTTTTTTCGTCTTTGTGCCTTTGCTTAGATTTGTGATGGCACCAGGTAACGTGATATGAATACCAGTGGCGTGATTGCAAATTTATGCCAACATTGTGCCAAGGTGCAATGTTTTCTCAACACTGAAACTAAATGTTCTGCTCAGTCCCCGTTAAACTAACGGATTCTTATGGCGGGCTTGCGCGAATTTCAAGGCATTCTGATTATAACTTTCATTGAGACACTATTTTATTTCATCTTCAAATCGACCAGTGACAGTGTTCGCGAGTTGCGCAATATTTGCTCGCTGTCGTTCGAGAGAGCTAGCTGGCTCCGTTGAGTGCGCTTCTCCACGCGCTCTGGCGTTCTGCAGAGAAGCAACATCTGCGGGGGTAGACATCGCTATTCTGCTTATCTCGCTTTGCCGCACCGCTCCCACAAGTCCTCCTGAGCTGAACGGTGCACTTCAATGTGTCCAAGTATTGAAGAAAGAAAAAAAAATATTTGTGCATGCGGTTATAACAATGCTTCTCTACCTTGCAATATATATGTATATGGGTGGTTTCATCTCAAATCGTGCAGGCAAAAAGGGTCGAATTTTCAATTTCGCTGAAAAAAAAAAAAAAAAATGTTATGGGGCGTCGTCTCTAAAAACGCAGTAGCCACAAACCGCAAGTCCGTCGGATTTTTTGTTCTCGACTTACGAATTTTAAAAGAGGCCGCGGCGGAAAGCAGTGTTTTTCACATCCGTCGTGGGTCGGATGTTTCGCTCGATCTCCGTCGTGGATTTTCAGTCCACATTATATTAACTTTTTTCAAGCACTCTGTGGGCACAGGTAAAACGCTATAATACCATGAAATAATTTTAGGCGTTTTGCTTTTTTTCTGCAAAAATGTCAGAAACGCCCCCTCGGTCAATTGTTGACGAACTTTGACAATTAAATACTGGCGATCTACTTGGGTTACATCAATATTTTTTTATGTCTATGGAGAGCCCCAAACACGCTCTTTATAGATATTATAAAATGATTTAGCTGTATTAAATATCCTTAGCGGGACGTTTACGTTAATGTTATGAGAAAACCAAAAAGTACCAATTTTAAAATCAATTTTCTAAAAAACCCATTTTTTATTTTTTTTATTTTTTGTTAAACTGTAGATATGATAGTTGTCTACTCGAAAAGCAAGTCGAGAAAGTGTATATTTTGTTTGTATGCTCTATATTTAAGCATCAATATCGTACAAAAACGTGTTTCTACGGCTTGAAAGGGACTTGCGAATTGCGCGTCTTCACAAACTTTGAAATATTTTGGTATTTTTTTTAAAGCTCCCACGTAAAAATTAAATACAGTAGTTCCACCCTGTTATATTTATTGATCATTTAAATTTTATTATAGGCGGCAAGCTACATTGGAGCAGTTCAAAAGAGAAAGCGACACTTCTTAACAGACCAGCAGGCGTAAGTTTTTAATGTATAGAAATCGGCAGACGTCGTATTGATTTGGGGCCTTCATTGGCCTGTATTAACGTCCCGCCCTTTCGGAACCAGCAGATGACCACGACCTTTCGCGCTCGTTGTGTTAGATAGGACGGCCCGTGACAGTAAAGCGAGCAGCGCACCCTGTGTCACGAGGAGTGAAATGGTACGAATGTGTCGTTGACGCGGCGAACAGTGACGGCCACCCAAGAGGAGTCAGTCAGTCAGAGTATTGCAGAAGGGAAAGCAAAGGAACTGTTGCCTGGGAGGATGAGAACACCACGGCCTTACAATATCGACGGTCAACAACAGTTCTGCCTGCCAAAACAACGCCGCGTGCGAGCTAAAACCGGCGGCGCGGGCACGCACACGAAGATGGGCCGGTTTCGTTAGGGATGTGGGAAAATTTTGAAACCAGCCATCCGTGCACGCGTGAAACGATACCGCGTATTTGCCCAAGCTTCGAACGCCCTATCCTAGAAATGGCCGTGCTCTGCAAAGTGGTTGTCCTGTGCTTGTCCTCCGTGTTTTATTCTTTCAATTTTATGTACTCTATCTCCCTCCGCGGAAATCCGATAGCACCGAAGGGTTATCTCTTTTGTAAACAGCAAAGCCCGGAGACTAGCATCAAAAACGAGCGTGTTGGTAAAATATGTGTTGGTAAATAATATACTTACGTTTATTCTGCCCGGAGACTAGTTGGGTCGAAGTCAGCCTCCTTGTCAACTATAACCGTTTGTGAAGAGTGGTCTTCTCCCGAGATGAAAAGTTAGCGCCGGCTGACGTGTTCTTTTGAAAAAGGGAAGGGGAAAGAGAAAGTTTGAGTAACTGCATGCAGTAACTACCTCGAAAGCTCCTCTCACGATATGAAGCTCGAGGCATGTTACGTCTCGGTTACCTTCTGGCGCACCGCTGCTTGAAACTATTCTTGATTTTGTTCCGCACAGCCCCGACGGATGTGCGGAACAGAGTGAAGAATAGATTCGAGCATCATCTGGACGCCATCATCCTGCCAGGCTTCAGTGTCGTGGGACTGGACTCGGCGTCGGTCAGTTAAGACTTTTTTTATTTTATTTCGTGAGTGTTTCTTCACTCCGCTGAACTTTGTTTCTCGGGTGCGGTTCTGCTGAACTTTTTTTTTTTTTATGTTTCGTTACTAACTGTTTGTTAGCATTGTTTACTTGTTTGGTTTATTTCTTCATGGCGTAGCGGCCTGACGGTGCTGTAGAGAGCGTGTTCGCACGCATTTGGTTGTGTCCCGTTTAGGGAATGCCCGGAGGAGTTGGTTTTTATTCTTGCCGCGTGCGGCTGAGTTTTTCTGTATTAATTAATTTTTTTTTTCCTTTACGTGTCGTTGACTTCTTTGTCTGACTCTCCACCAGGCATGGACCTATCGCCTTGCCACCGCTCGAACCTAAATCTTTTATTTTTTTACCGCAATTTTCGTTAAGATCGGAGTTGGGTAATTTTATTCTTATTTATTTATTTTTATTCCCTACCCTTCTCCGTGACAATCTCTCCGTGTGTTTCGGATCGTTTTTGTGTCATCACTTTTGTGTATTACGGAAGTGAAAGGCCATTCCCTGGTGATCTGTGCGATGTGCGGTGAACAAACCCTAGCGTTTGGTTTCGGAAAGAATGGTGTATAATAGATCAATGATGTGGTGATTTTTTATGTCTTAGTAATATGACAGCTAATAGCTAGTCATGGTAGTTTACAGTGAAAGTTTTATAAATCGAAAAAATACAACGTCTGTGCCTCTTCGATATTGAAGGTCTACTAGGCCTGCTGATTTGATTAGATATGTTTCTCGTGGTTTCCCGCTCTTTTCAAAACATAAATAACTATTCAATACCACAAAATGCGTTTATAAGTGATTACAAAACGCAGACGAAAATTTAAGAAAACTTTTTTACAATTCATAGAAGCGCACGTCTTTTTTTGTCTGACTTAGGTCTTGCAAAACGAAGACGTCTTTTTCCGATATTGAGGCTTAAATATAGAACATACAAACAAAATATACACTTTCTCGACTTGCTTTTCGAGTAGACAACTATCATATCTACATTTTAACAAAAAAATAAAAAAAAATAAAAAATGGGTTTTTTGAGAAAATCAATCTTAAAATTGGTACTTTTTGGTTTTCGCATAACATTGACATAAACGTCCCGCAAAGGATATTTAATACAGCTAAATGATTTTATAATATCTATAAAGAGTGTGTTTCGGGCTCTCCATGGACATAAAAAATATTGATGTAACCCAAGTAGATCGCCAGTATTTAATTGTCAAAGTTCGTCAACAATTGACCGAGGGGGCGTTTTTGACATTTTTACAGAAAAAAAGCAAAAACGCCTAAAATGATTTCATGGTATTAGAGCGTTTTATCTGTGTCTACAGAGTTCTTGAAAAAAGTAAATATAATGTGGACTGAAAATCCACGACGGGAGATCGAGCGAAACATCCGACCCACGACGTATGTGAAAAACACTGCTTTCCGCCGCGGCCTCTTTTAAAATTCAGAAGTCGAGAACCAAATATCCGACGAACTTGCGGTTTGTGGCTACTGTGTTTTTAGAGACGACGCCATAACATATATTTTTTTCAGCGAAATTAAAAATTCGACCCTTTTTGCCTGCACGATTTGAGATGAAACCACCCATATAAATATGACGTCCCGGTTCATTCCGGAATGACCATCTCGGTCGTGAAGGCGGAGCCGATCCACCTCACCTCCAAGTGCCCTAAATGCCGAGAGAGAAAACAAGGAGAAAGGAAGTGACTGCCGACTAAATTGCGTCTCGTGCCGTCAATATTGATCTAAAATTTTTTTTTTTCTCGTAAAATTAATTTTTTTACACGTGTGTCCCACCCGGACTGTTAAAAAAAAAAACATTTTTTTTTGTATTTTCAATGATTCTTTAAACTTGACATTTAAAGAAGAATTTGGGTGCAGTGAAAAGGTTTTTAAGTAATCCCAAGTAGCACAAAGTGGGCTCTGAAAGTTGGGCCTACGTGAGTCCCATTTGGGTGGCCCCCGTGAGTCCCTTTTGCAAGTCGGGCCTGGGCTGCCTTGGGAGACTCACAGGGTGCCTACTTGGGCAGCCCATGTGGGCTGCCTTCGTGGGATACACAGTGGGTTGACTTGGGCTGCCCACATGAGCTGCCCCTGGTGAGCCTACAGTGGTCCATGTGGGCAGTCCACATGAGATCCCCCTGGAACCTCACTACGTTTGGGATTATTTCATAATTTCTTTACGGTTTGAGACACTGCAGTGCATTCAAAATCGAGCATGCTTCACATTTCCCATGTGCCTACTGGAAAAATTATTAACATTTTGATAGATCAATAAAATGTCTTGAGCAAGACCATAGAAAATTGGGCATTTCAAGTGTACAAAAGGAAACAAGAAAACTGTGCACATTTTCATATAAAATCCTCAGGTAATCCAACATATCACCAGCTGAAGTGGGCTACAGACAGAGTTTTAGAACAGATACGAGCTTCCTTGAAATTCTCCCTCAAATTTACTGCGTTTAAATTCCGCCCCACATAAGATGGCCCTCGCAACATACACACTGATGATTAAGTTAGTACTAAAGTTTTGCAAGCCTAAAACTTCTCTCTGCTTAAAATTTCAATCCTGGGTAATTTGATATCAAATTAAGCCGATCTCCCATGCTGAATTTCCAGAATGTGCAGTAAGTAATCTTAATATCAGCAGAAAGTGCCATTTTGTGGAGTTGCACAGACAATCCAAGTTGGGCATGCCCACGCTTTACCCTCTCGGAACCCACGTCTATGCTAACCTTGCCTCCGTACAGCTGAGGTGGGACTCACAGGGGCATTGCATGGGCAGCCCAAGTTGGGCATAGCCCTCGCATAGATGAGGTGGGACCCACGAGGGTATTGCATGGGCTGCCCAAGTTAGGCATGCCCACGCTTTGCCCACCTTTGCCCTCGCACAGCCAAGATGGCATTGCATGGGAATATTAGGGAAAAACCAGCTGAACATACAAATATCAACCATCGATACAAATGAGAGGAGAAAATAAAATGCTCATTCAACCGCTGTACTACCAACAGCTTAGTGAGATCCTTCTTCCTCTTCAACTAGCTTTGTTTGTTCTATTTTCTTCATTTGTTTCTGCATTCTGCATTTCAGTCTTCTTCTTCTTCAACTAGCTTGTGTTTCCTCCTCAATTTTCTAATTGTTAAAAGTACTCTCGCCTCGCAGGAACGTTTTCTCTCTTTTGGATAGGGAGGCTGATGATGAACTAACACACTTGTCTTCTTTCTCTTCTATGTCCAAGGCCTCCAACACGTCTCGAGCAAACTGATTTCTGTAGTGCCCCGAAATGGTGCTATGTCGGACAACAAGGCACTGCATTAATCACAGAACACGGGAACATGCAAACACTCTGAAAAATTTGACAACAGCAGGAAACCTGGCCGCACATTGTCGCGCATGCTCGTGCAAGGCCAACCTCGATCATGTCCTTATCTTGGGGCGAACAGAAATCAATTTGCCCGCGAGGTGGTTGGAGGCCTTGTTCATAGAAGAGAAAGAAAACAAGTGCGTTAGTTCATCATCAGTCTCCCTATCCAAAAGAGAGCTCGCACTGCAGAATCCAGGGATCCTGGGTTCAATCCCCACCCCTGCCCGTTTCAATCTGGATGAGCATCGTACCGGCGTGCGGTCGTGTATCACTACTGCGTGGTGCACGTTAAAGATCCCAGGCTAGCGGTTTGTACTGCACTGGCGAAATTGCTCATCTACAGCTGGGAGACAGGTCGCCATTGAGGCAGACTAAGTTCTAGGCTGTATAAACATACACAAAGATAATGTAGGAAATCGCGTACCGCCGCCGATTCGCCATTTCCCACGTGGTCCGTCAACAACACAAGTCCAGCCGGGTTCTATGACAGGAGTGGGATTCCGCTCCCCTTTTATTGGTACATAAAACAACGCTCAAAAACACTCAATCTAACATGCAAAGACAGGCGACATCACACTAATATTCACACTCGCCCATAAAGTCAGAGTTAAACACAAGGCGGGCCCCCAGGCCTCGTGTCCCGCGATTACCTTAGATCCGGTCGCACACACTTGCCTGTTTTCGGTGCCGTCCGAAGTCCTAAGAGGCTTTTGCCTCCTGGTTTCCCGACTATATCGATCGATGGGCGAGGAGGTTTCTCCTCTCCCGCCCTGGGCGCCTGCAGCACCATCCAGTCGCTAGGAGAGAAAGCGGCACGTCGGGAGCCGAATTCGAGATCCCAATCGACCCCGCGACGACACGACCATGTGATCGTGTCTGAGGCGAAGCAACTGCATAGCCACCTCGCGGCCACGATGCCAGAGTGGTTTGATGGGTGCCCTCGTGAATGCACGGTGCGCCATAATAGAAAACGTTTTTGCAAGGCGACAGTACTTCTAACAATTAGAATATTGAGGAGCAAGCATAATGTAGTTGAAAACGAAAAAGACTATCATGAAATGCAGAATGCGGAAATAAATGAAGAAGAAAAATAGAACAAGCGAAGCTAATCGAAGAGGAAGAAGACTCTCATTAAACAGTTGGTAGTCCAGCGGTTGAATGCACATTTTATTTTCTCCTCTCATTTGTAGGGATGGTTGATATTTGTATATGTATTCAGCTGGTTTTGAACAAATATGTATCACCAACTAGCTTAACTTTTCCCCGTCTATTGCATGGACAGCCCAAATTGCGCATGCCCACGCTGCGTACACGTGGGACCAACGGGATTTTGCACGGGCTGCCCCAGTCCCCATTGCATACGTGGGACCCATGTGGGTCCCACCTGTTGTGCTGCCTCGGAAGTTTGATCAGAGAGCAGCATCATAAGTTAAATCTTTAATGTCAACTTCTTTGCTTGGTTACCACTTCTATATTGGCCAAAATATGTTTGAAAGCAATGTCAATGAAATTTGAAGTGAAGCTGAATTAACTTTAGCAGTGGACGAATGGAAGCTTGGGAATAAGCTTAATGGGTTCATCTGGACTTTTTTTTTCTTCTTTTTTTTAGAAGGCATAGTTACTTTTTTTGGTGCTAATTTGGCATCATCATAAAACTCTACACCTGAAATTCTATTGATGTGCATAATTAATGACATAACCTTTTTTATTTTTTAATCGGAATTTAGTTTTATTGTACCCTTCGAACGAGACATTCATTTTTATTCCAGAAATTTTTAACATTATTTTAGTCCAATTCTATTTTATTATGATTTCGTGCCTAAATGAAGCATTCGCAGATGTTCATGCAGCGTCCTTCATCAAATCAGCACGTCTGAATGCCACAGTGGCCCTTGCTAGACAAAAGGAATGACTCCCGACCAAGAAAAAATGGAGAAGTGCACAGCTGCATTGTGCCTTGCTGCCAAATGCCACAATAACTATTCCAGGGAGGTTGACGATGAGAAGATTGCCCTGGAACTCCAGCAGCAACTTCAGAGGGAGGCTGCCATCCATGCAGGTCTTCAAGAGGAGGACGAGGTGTGTCAAGCTATTCGGAAAGAGATTTTTGGGGTTTTGGTATTTGATCGAATAGACTTCTTCCAGAACATACTGCTGCCTAGCAGCTCATTTAACAGCCTAATCGCCGTCAACTGCGATGCCTGGAGCGCGTCTCTGACTGCTGCGTTAACCGCATCCTCAATAGTGAACTCTAATTTTCGCCGGATGACGTCCAGAAAAAAAGTGTCATGCTTTGCTTGCCGCAGTCCTGGCAGTGTTGCAGCTGTGGAGGTGGACACGGCAGACGTCGTTTTCCGCCGTAGATCATTCTGCAGCTAGACAGTAGCATATAAGAGATGAGACACCGTGACGACAGCGACCCTTGCAGCTGCTCGCCTTTTTCGCCAAGCATTTTTATGATCAAGCGCCAGGATTGCGACACATGACGACCAGTGCTTTTTCGGATTGCTTTCTTTGCATAGGCAGGATAGGACGGTAAACACTCCAATCAAGGACAAGTTCCCGGCACATTACTCAAACTAATGGCATTGTAAAAAATTTACCCCATTATTTTGCCAGATGCTGTAACTGATACGCTAGCGGCAGGCAGGGATCCTTTCTTCATAATTTGCTTGCCACTCGATTCGGTTCAGTTTTGATGGTGCGCTGACCCGAGCATGTGCCATCAGATGGATAGGACTGCCCTCTGAGGAGCAGACTGTTGCTTCGCTTATATTAATTTGTTCGTTACATTATGCTGACTTTTTGGAATGACATCATGCCACCGCCTGGAGGCGTATCTTTAACTTTTTATTCCTTCGTCGCTTCACAATGCCATGATTAGAATGGCAGAGGAACCTTACACTCATATGGTGATAGTGATTGAAGTGAGCAGAGTGGATTTGGGAAGGACCTATTTTATACTTTGCTCAAATATACATTTGTTAGAAGTTTCAGACTCGCAGGTACTGAAAAAACGTCTGAGTAATGGAGCAGTCCGAAAATCAGCAGAGATAAATACTTGCCTTTATTACGTCTAAGCGGCTTAAAAAAGCCGTCAATAGTGCCTTGCTTCAGGTTACACTTCCTCTTGCGTTTGGCCACTTTCTATTAGCTTGAGAATCGCTGCCTTCTTTCCTAACGTTATGGCCGAGTACTCTCCACGCTTCTCAGCGGCACTTCGCGGCGGCAGAAGAACAGATGGGCCATGATGTTC